>CM062077.1:16860601-18060601 GCA_031163375.1 Conogethes punctiferalis | reverse complement strand
CGCGGGGCACTGAAGTAGGTGTGCTATAGTTTGTGACGTCATTGGCAGAGACATCTATAAAGCCCCACCTAGACAGATTGTCCTTACAGCGGCCAACCTGAGCGTGTAGCCTGTTCAGAGTCTTCTACGTTGGCCAGGTCAAGGCATACCCCGGCGGCAAGCTCTCTGAGGGGGGATACAGTGAGTTGGGGTATCTGTCTGCCCATAAGCATATCCTGTTCTCAGCAGGATTACCGGAGTCAGGACAGCAACCTACCTTACAACAAGTACCTACTGCAAATAGGGGAGGGAACATATTATTATCTGAATGGTTGACCAAAAAGGAACCTAAAGGGATTGGAAACTGTTACTTTTAATTTTTGAATCTGTGGTCTTTTAGCTTTGATTTGGTCTAACTAGAATATTTTTAGGTGCCGTAGTTTTTTTATGTTTTTTTTTGGGAGCTGAGACAACATGAGGCCTCGAACATGATACTTCAAACGTGATTTACTCGAAATCAATTATTTTCCCTTCAGGTCCCATTTTGGCCAACCACTCACATACTCATATGTGTAACAATAAATGCGCCAGACATATTATCACACCAACCGCCTGGCAACAAGTCTTTGAATTCATGTGTTTGGTAACACATGATTTCAAATTTGATCTGTTTGCATGATTATAAAAATCAAATAATAAAAAAAGCATTTTTCACGACGACGACCACGACACTTGCAGTACTAGCTTAGCTAGGTACTCTCATGCTCACGTGGCACCTCCGCACTATGATACCACTATGATACCTACCGGTATTTATGAACAAGGCAAATCTGTAAAATCCGACGTATGCAATTGCATACGATGCGTCCGGCGCGGCGTGCCTATCACACTGGTCTGCAAAAAAAAAATGATTTTTCCCTCCTTTATATTTTCTGCATTTCGAATGATAAATTATAATTCGCCGCTTACCTTACAGCCCGACCACACTGGCGCTTTTTAGTAGTCACATGGCATTTTCCGTGCTCGATCGAACTTTTATGTTAATTTTAGCTTGATACTTTCACGTATCCCTGAGAAAACGTGTCGAGGACAACAAAATGATCTTTCAAATATGCCCTAGCTGGATTTGTACTGCTCCGCACCCTTGCCCCACTTTGGTGGACTAATAATGACCACGAAAATTTCAAAACTAGAATCGTAACGATATGGTTATTATTTTATTGGTCTTCATTTATTATACCTACTCATACCTGGACAGGTTACTTTGTTATTATTACTTTATACATACTTATTATTGCACCTCTCCATAATTTTACGTAGGTACATAATTATATTGTTTAGTACATTCAAACAATAATTATCTTTAAAGAGCCCCGGGGATTAGATTACGAATCCAGGGCATGTGCCCTAACTAATCTGAAAGCTAATTTAAAAATCTATGCTAATCTAAACGCTAAATCCGGATCCATTTTGAATCTATTCCGATGAAACCGAGTCTATAATGGACAGTAATAGGTGATTTGGAGGGTTTACATTTACTAAACGCACACACACACACACACACTTACATACACTCAATACAAAATATTATTCCATAAATAATAATCAAACAAAAATTTAACGTAGGTAATAAATTCGAATATGTTATAGTAATAATATTTTTTTTTAAATATTGATTTATATTGAAATAATAATAGAAACAATTATAATAAATGTATTAATTTAGGTAATTTTAATTTAACTTAATATTAAAATTGAAATTGTTATACATCTTTTGCTATGCAGCGCGTTGCCTCCTGGCACAGGCAATTTTATGCCGAAAGGAGGCTCCGTCAATTTGATAAATGTATGTTTTATGAATGAAATAAACAATTTTGAATTTTTAAATATCTTGAATTTTTAAGTAGGTATCTTGTTTTCTGTGTATGCTTAGGTACGCAACGGATTTTGATTCGGTATTTTTAATAGATAGAGGGATAAATGAGGAAGGTTTATGTGTATGTCGCAGGCAAATTATATAATTCGCTCGTATACAAACGGCGTCGGCAGTTTACAAAGATAAATACGTGTTATAAAATGCCGAAGGCAAATTGTCATCGCATCAACGTCGACTTGGTTTGTGTATTAGGGTGACCATGATAATAGAAATGAAACAGGGTTTTTAATCATTTTATTTAGGTATTAAGGTTTTATAATAGAATATTATTAAATTATTGACTACGAAAATCAATTCGTTGATTAAATAAACATGAAATTGAAACCGAAACCAAACAAAACCTGCACTAAATGGTACCGTGTGAGAACATATTCTCCCTAATCTTAGGATACTTACACATACACATAGTAAACTTACCAAGAATTACCTATTAATTAAACAAGACATTCAGTGGTAATATCAAAAATAAATTCAACAATGTTTCTTTAATTCACTTATTCTGCTAAGCTTAAACAAGCATAAAACCATTAGCGAAACAATTGGTTTACAAAAATCAAAATACAAAGCATTTTATTGCAATTTTCAGTTCCACTTAATCAGTTTCCATGGACACCCTAGCGTTTTTATGTGCTGAATAACTTCATTTTTTTTTTGTTTTTTTCCACGGTGTTTTCGGAGCTTCCTTTGTGATTGGTTTAATTTCAATAGTTTCCTATAATACAAGCCCTAAAATCTATTTGAAACAGCCGATATTAGACATATTTTTCATATTTTTTTTCGTTCACACTTTCACTGCTGACCGCCATATTGGTTTTGGCGACACGCAGGGCTACGCGCGGTTAAATTTGGTACTAATTCGAACGATATGCCGAGGCAATTTGTAATCGGCTGTAATATCGTAGCTCGGCATATTAGAAAATGAACGACATCTTACATACGGCGTACGGCATTTTATATAACGAATTTGTCTTTGTAAACTGCCGACGCCGTTTGTATACGGGCGAATTATAGAATTTGCCTGCGACATGTATACTAGGTATAGGAATATAGTATTGCACATTTGCACCCGTGCGAAGCCGGGGCGGGTCGCTAATCTATATACATGTTATGGACCAAGTGATTAATGCGGGCATTATGAATAATGTCAAGTTCTATTGGGCAAAGTGATAATTACTATCTGAACTTCATTATTTATCACATTGCCGGTCATTATTGTATTGCTACTTGGCAATTAGGCAATTTGATAATAAAGCAAAGGGGAGGTACGCACGCGTAACTAATCACTTACTTATTCGGAGATCGATGTATGCGGTAATGTTTTTTTAACCGACTGCGAAAAAGGAGGAGGTTCTTAATTCGTCTGTATGTATAAATTTTATGTATGTCAAAAAAAATTTTTTTGTTCGACAGAAGACACTTCCGAGGTGGTCCCATTATCACCAAGTCAGGATCTGATGATGGTATCCGGAAGAAATTGAGGGCAACAACCAAAGTTGTATGCTCATTATGTTGATTTTGTTACGTAATCATATCCTACTCAGTCATATGCTTCCGGGCGTCAACATCTGGTGCTGATGATGAAGCCATAGAACTCCTTAACGGTTAGGATATAGGGGACAGTACTGCCATTGGTCGACGGGAACTAGGTAGTAGTATGTACTTATGCAGGGCTAATAGGGCAGCTGATTTGATAAGTAATTTGCTAGATTCTACATTGCAAAGTTTTCACTTGACTTAAAGCTAATTTTTTCTTTCCTAAGTAAAACTCTTAAGGACTTTAGTTCCCATCATTATGCAATAGTGCTGCATTTGCCGAGTAGGTATTACTACTGAGTGCGTCATCTTGGAGCAGTCAGAAGTAATGTCTGGCCTGTGTATCACATACACATATTATATTATCTCAGGAGTGGATGAGCTTGTGCCCCCACGCAAGCCTTACAGAGGACCAGGAGACTGCGAAATAGTTATAAAATATGTTTTTATTACTCTGTCCAAAGGGTGATAAACAATATTTATAATGCCCGATCAATTTGATTATTTTAATAATGATTATCAAATTGCCCTCTCATATTGGCCATTTATCAGAATGCCCGGGCATTATATATAATGCTACATTTATCACTTGGTCCATAACATACATATATAATAAATAAATCGCAATAAGGAAACATGAGGGTTTATAAAAGCAAAAACGTAATAAGAAAACATTATCGTTAAAACTTCTCCAGATCCACAAAACTATTTCCATCGAATCAATTGACCTGATTATAAGACATAAACCATGTGCTTACTATGCACGTGTACCGTAAAATAACACATGTATATCCGTCGTATCCGCTTGCAATACGGAGCGGTGGATCAAATAAACAAAATCGTACGCAACGAATAATTTATATACGAGTATAAATACATTTCCATTTCGTCATCCACTTGCAACATTACGAATGTCTACTCTCCAAGTCAATATCCTAAAAAATTAGTTTCCACGAGAATACACAAACGTATTCCAAGTACAACATGGGAAAATAGAAAATAATTTAATCTATGCAAATACTTAGTATATGCACATTTTAATTTCTTTATTTGCTCACTAAGTGTACAGTGTGGGTGTTTTATATTAAACTTATACATTCCTTTCAGATTTTCCGCGTGTCGACGTTGGGCCAGAGAATCCTTTACGAGTGGAAATTGATGGCAGTGCAACTATGGAGTGTAAAGTAGATGCTAAACCTCGTGTGAATTCTGTACGGTGGACTCGAAATGGAAAATATATTTCAAACTCTTTCACTCACACCATTCATAGTGTAACTGTTCAAGAAGCGGGGACATATTCTTGCTCGGCAGACAACGGCCTGGGTCAGCCGGGAGAAAAAGAAATTTATCTGGATGTGCTATTTCCTCCTACAGTCACTGTTGAATCGAAAACTTACGAAGCGGAAGAAGGAGGAAGTGTTGAAATTCATTGTGAAGTTTCCGCAAACCCAAATCCAACGGTTGTAGAATGGACCATGGAGGGTAGACAAGAGTTTCATCAAACGGGTAACATTCTTAAGCTAACAAAAGTTAACGCTGATATGGCAGGTACTTATGTGTGTCGGGCAGTTAACGTTATAGCTTCTACAAACGGCAAACGAGCAGAGCGTTCAAGTAGTGCTTCAGTAGCAGTGCTAGTGCGACATAAGCCTGGCCGAGCATACATCAGCCCCGACCGGCCCGTAGCCCAGGAGGGCACTGGCGTCACCTTGACTTGCAGCGCCAAGCCGCCCGGTTGGCCGGCCCCTCAGTACCGGTGGTTCCGTGACATCGAGACATCCGACTCGAAGCCTGCAGTACTTGCTACTGGGAATAAATACACTATTCCTAGTGCACATCTTGGCAGTGAAGGCGTGTATCACTGTCAGGCAACGAATGAATTAGGGCATGGTGATCTTGCTTCAGTTACTCTGGAAGTACACCAGCCCCCTCGCTTCCAAAATAAACTGCAGCCACATTTGACGAAGCGAGCTGGCGAACAAGACTTTTCTATATCGTGTAGTGCCCTTGGTAAACCGAGGCCAAACATAAAATGGTTTAAAGATAACTCGGAAGTAAAAGATGATACAAATCTATACGAAGTTAACACAGATATATCTGAAGCAAGGAACGCCGTGTACAACGTTCAAAGTACGCTTAGATTTCATGGAAAAGCGAGGCCGAACACTAACAATTTACTCCCGGAAGATAGAGGCATATATACATGCACGTTTGAAAACGAAGTGAAAAAAGTCGAATCTACAATGCATCTTCGAGTTGAGCGTAAGTTTAAAACTTTATACCTATAAATACTAGCTACATTAATGTAAAGTTTCGTTCAAATCCGTTCAGTACTTTTTGTGTGAAAGAGTAACAAACATTATATCCATCCAAACATAAAATAATATTTCCAACTATGATATCTAAACTTAGCTAACAAGTTGCCGTGCTAAATTAAAGTAGATGCCGATAGACCAAAAAAATCATAATTAGATTTGAAGTGTTTTGATAACATCTACTTACTATACACAATAATAAATAACTTAAAGTGGTTTCTTATTGCAGATGAACCGATATCAGTGAAGTTACAGACAAAGGTAGCATACGACGTAATGGAAACCGCTGAGATATTATGTAGAGTGCAAGCCTATCCCAAACCGGAATTCCAATGGTTTTACGGGTCGCACACGGCTCCGCTGCAAATGTCCTCGGACGGGCATTACGAAATAAATACAACAACTGACAACAACGACTCGTACCGCAGCGTCCTCAAGATAAAAGTGGTAAAGCCGCAGGATTACGGAGACTATTACTGCCACGTGAAAAACATGCTCGGTAATATTCGGCCGCAAATACGTTTACAACCGAAAGGAGCACCGGAGTCGCCACGGGATTTAACTAGTCAGAAAATAGACCCCTCTTACGTGACATTGAAATGGGAGGCTGGATTTGATGGCGGTTTGTCAAGCACAAAGTATTTCGTTAGATATCGGCGGGTTATGTCTCGCCGGGCAGATGGAAGTTCACAAGTGCCCGTCAGTTCTGATTGTACAGCGGACAAAGCAGATTTCGAATGGATGGAATTCGACTGTGGCAGAACCAATCCCTGCAACGTAACGAGACTCGAACAGCAAAGCTCGTATTCTTTCAAGGTATTTTATTATGTTACTCTAACAAAATAGAGTTTAACCTTTACGAAATATAACTTTAGGAACGCATATCTATTTGTAACAATAATTTAATGAACAAGGTCCATATTGTTTATTCACATGTTTGTTCACATGAGTTTGTTCACATGTACTCGTATCCAGGTACTAACTTTGTTCTTTTTTCATTTTATCGCAACCGTCAGCATCTGACATTTGCTTTCAAGGTAAATCTAAAAGGGTACTTTGAATTTCTCTGGCATGTTTTGTGCCTTTTGCTGTGGTTTCTGACACGCTTTAGATTTCGCACCTTTGTTGTTGTTTTATGATAATATAAGGATTGTACAGTAGATATTACCTGTTTGTGTAGGTGAAAGCGGTGAACACGAAAGGGCAAAGTAACTACTCAAACGAGATCACTGAGACTACGAAGGTAGACAAGATCCCTTCTCCGGAGCAGGTGACATACGACCCGACGACTAAAACTGTAGCGTTCAGCGTGAACCCCACCTGCCTCGCACTGATGGGCGT
This sequence comes from Conogethes punctiferalis, assembly GCA_031163375.1. Classification (NCBI taxonomy): domain Eukaryota; kingdom Metazoa; phylum Arthropoda; class Insecta; order Lepidoptera; family Crambidae; genus Conogethes; species Conogethes punctiferalis. The sequence goes on along the minus strand of CM062077.1, from coordinate 18,053,497 downwards.
CGCGGAGGGGCTCGGAGGGATCGGGGGATCTGGCGGGTGGCAGGTAAGACAAATCATCATCATTTCTTTGACTGGCTCGATCGTCGTAAATCATATGGATGAGTTCATCCTTAATCTCAGACTCTCAGTCTCCGGGCACTAACATCTTGTTAAACAATATATCATCTTTCGTACAACCTGCATTTCCCCCAAAATGAAAGTCACTTAATAAATGCAGTACCTAGTTCTATTTAACTAACAATGGAAACTTATGTTAAACTAGCTGTGCCAGCGGCGTCGCTCGCGTGGATATCGGGTTTCAAAAATAACGGACTTCCATATAATACCCATCTATGCCTTGTGCCTAAGTTTTTAGTTAGACCTCTAGCAATACATTGGTGAAAACCGCATTCAATTCTATGCAGTAGTTTTCGCGTAATGCGCGTTCAAACATACAGGTTTAAATTTCTCGCGTTTTCCCAACACTTCCCGTCACTGCTCCGCTCCTATTGATTGTAGCGTGATGAAAAGTATCCTATAACCTGCCCAGGAGTATGAAGAATAATTGTACCAAGTTTCGTCAAAATCTGTTCAGTAGTTTTTTTTTCTATAACGAACATACAGACAGACAGACAGACAGACAGACAGACAGACAAAAATTTTACTGATTGCATTTTTGGTATCAGTATCGATCACTTATCACCCCCTGATAGTTATTTTGAAAAAATATTTTATGTACAGAATTGACCTCTCTACAGATTTATTATAAGTATAGAAGAATAGATATATCCACATTACCTACAATTGTGTAAACTATAACTGTGACATTGTCTTTGTTGTTGTAGACTCAACATCAGATATCAGAGCAAGTAAGCATGAAAGTGCTTAATGCCATTTTTTGTTATTTGTAGGTGGTGGATACAATGCCTTTGCGTCTGTCTGGCTCGACATCCATGCTCCAAGAGAAAGCCCTGGAGTTCCCAAGCAAGCCAAGCCGCAAGGGCAGCCGACAGATGCCCGACCCGCCTCTTGACGAGCTCAACCCTAGGATACGGGTCAAGCTCTGCCTCCAAAGTAACCAGGAAATTTGCAGCGAATACACTGAGGCCGAAAGTGAGTACCTATTAGAATTTTCTTTTTATAACAAGAGCGTTCAGGATGACTTCACTCCACCTGATGGTAAGCGGTCGCGATGTCCAAATGTTAGGTTGACAGGCACACCAGGGCAAACCCACCGCGCCTGTCGCCCTTACCATGAAGCCCCACTGAGATGCCATTTCACGCCCCGCCTAAAGAACCCAGGATTGTAAGAGGAAGGAAACACATGAGCTGGAAGGGCATTCCATGACTTAGGTAGTGGCACGGGGCAGGAACGAGGAACTAAACCTCTTAGTGCGCGCCAGTATTGTCTGAATGGTATGCGGATGACAACGCTGTCCAGCACGTGTTGTTCGGGAGAGAAAAGGAGAGGATGGGATTAGTTGGAATAACCTAGTTATTGTTTATCGCCTCTTTGTTTGACTGGTAGAGTGAGAACTAGCAATACCATAAGGAATTATAGTCCGCTCATACTTGTATTTTCTTGTGATTAAGATATTATATAACCCTCTTTAAGGTTATTTATAAAACATGAACAACCTCGCACTAATACGAGTAGACAACAACATTTGTTTTACGACTTTGATAATATGTATCTCTGTGCGTATCGCATCGCAAAAATATTGTAAACAATCCCTTCTGTATCACGGGGAATGGGAGAAACAGACCCGGTTTCGCACGGGTTAGAAGAGCGTTAAGCTCAAAAGCGCAGTTCTCTCCTCTTCTCTCTGCGAGGTACGAGTAAGTAGTTGACGTTTTACTATATTATGTTTAATTATGATTTTCCTTACAAGTGGATACTTAAAAATAACTATAAAAATAATTAAATTAATTAATTAAATAATTAAGTTAAACAATGTACATATATGTAATACTAGCTGTGCCAGCGGCGTCGCTCGCGTGGATATCGGGTTTCAAAAATAACGGACTTCCATATAATACCCATCTATACCTTGTGCCTAAGTTTTAAGTTAGACCTCTAGCAATACATTGGTGAAAACCGCATTCAATTCTATGCAGTAGTTTTCGCGTAATGCGCGTTCAAACATACAGGTTTAAATTTCTCGCGTTTTCCCAACACTTCCCGTCACTGCTCCGCTCCTATTGATTGTAGCGTGATGAAAAGTATCCTATAACCTGCCCAGGAGTATGAAGAATAATTGTACCAAGTTTCGTCAAAATCTGTTCAGTAGTTTTTTTTTCTATAACGAACATACAGACAGACAGACAGACAGACAGACAGACAGACAAAAATTTTACTGATTGCATTTTTGGTATCAGTATCGATCACTTATCACCCCCTGATAGTTATTTTGAAAAAATATTTTATGTACAGAATTGACCTCTCTACAGATTTATTATAAGTATAGATAAGCAATTTTCTATAGGGAGGGCTGGTCGCCACGACACAAGGAATCCTAGTGTGGCGGCCAGTGATACTGTTGATACTAACTGATAAGTCATCATCATCATCAGCCTATCACAGTCCACTGCTGGACATAGGCCTCTTCAGTTGTTCGGCACAGGGCAAACATCTGGAGGATATACCCACAATCGCCACGCTGGGCAGGCGGGTTGGCGATCGCAGGGCGTAGCTTCTCGCTCCGGTGACGCTGCTGCCCGTCATCGGTCTGTGGTATTTAGCTACGCCGTCAATTGTGATGGTTATACCGCCACCAGTCGGTTGCCAGCGCCTCGTTTGTTATACGGCAGGATGCACCACGGAATGGTGAGGTTGGCTTGAAGCGAAATGATGATAGGCCGCTCCCTTACATCCCACAACATCTTACAACTGATAAGTGCTATAGGTATATTAATGAATAACTGTATTAAAACAGTAATTAAATTGTGAGATGATAAATGTTGTGAAAAAAAATAAAAATGTATTATTATTTATTACCTACTAGCTGTGCCAGCGGCGTCGCTCGCGTGGATATCGGGTTTCAAAAATAACGGACTTCCATATAATACCCATCTATACCTTGTGCCTAAGTTTTAAGTTAGACCTCTAGCAATACATTGGTGATAACCGCATTCAATTCTATGCAGTAGTTTTCGCGTAATGCGCGTTCAAACATACAGGTTTAAATTTCTCGCGTTTTCCCAACACTTGCCGTCACTGCTCCGCTCCTATTGATTGTAGCGTGATGAAAAGTATCCTATAACCTGCCCAGGAGTATGAAGAATAATTGTACCAAGTTTCGTCAAAATCTGTTCAGTAGTTTTTTTTTCTATAACGAACATACAGACAGACAGACAGACAGACAGACAGACAGACAAAAATTTTACTGATTGCATTTTTGGTATCAGTATCGATCACTTATCACCCCCTGATAGTTATTTTGAAAAAATATTTTATGTACAGAATTGACCTCTCTACAGATTTATTATAAGTATAGATAAGTAGTCCTTTCTTATTAATCCAAATAATGCGTCTGATTATGTTAACTGTTTTGTTGATAGGTTAAATGACAATAAAGTTAAGAAAACTTATCATGAAGTAGGTTTTTATTACTCTACCCAAAAGGTGAAGGACAGTATGTACCTACTCGTATATGCCCAGTCAATTTGAACAATGATTATCAAACGGCCCTCTCGTATTGGTCATTTTTCGTGATTCTGGTAATCATTATGAACATAATGTATAATGCCCAATTTATTGCTTGGTGTGGGACATTATGCAATTTGTAACTTATTATACAATTTTACACTTAAACCAACAAATGATTTAAGTCATAATTTTGAATAAGTTACAAAGCTAATTAGACAGATAGGTATAGTGTTAATTAATCCTACCATCTTATCACTACATAGTATAAAACAAAGTAGCTTTTGTTTTATATCTGTCCCTATGTATGCTTGCTTATATCTTTAAAACTACGCAACGGATTTTGATGCGGTTTTATTTAATAGATAGAGGAATTCAAGAGGAAAGTTTATATTATGTATGTGTCGCAGGCAAATTCTATAATTCGCTCGTATACAAACGGCGTCGGCAGTTTACAAAGATAAATACGTGTTATAAAATGCCGAAGGCAAATTGTAGATAGGTAAGTTTCATCGACTTGGTATGTGTATTAGGGTACCCATTTTATTTAGGTATTTAAGTTTAATAATAGAATATTATTAAATTATTTACTGCGAAAATCGAAATTCGTCCATTAAATAAACATAAAATTAAAACCTAAACCAAACAAAACCGTGTGAGAACAAATTCTTCCTAATCTTAGGATACTTACACATAGTAAATTTACCAAGAATTACCTATTAACTAAACAAAACATTTAGTGGTAATAACAAAAATAAATTCAACAATAGGTATTTCTTTGTTTCACTTATTCTGCTAAGCTTAAACAAGCATAAAATTTAAAGATATTTAAAAAAAAGTGTAAGGACACGCACATGAAATACATGTAGTCTTTACCATTAGCGAAACAATTACTTTACAAAAATCAAAATAAAAAGCATTTTATTGCAATTTTCAGCACCAGTTTAGCAGTTTCCATGGACACCCTAGCGTTATTATGAGCTGGATAACCTCTAAAATATTTTGTTTTTTTTCCACGGTGTTTTCGGAGCCCCCTTTGTGATTGGTTTAATTTCAATAGTTTCCTATAATACTAGTCTTTAAAATTTAAAATCTATTTGAAACAGCCGATATTAGACATATTTTTAATATTTTTTTCATCCACACTTTCACTGCTGACCGCCATATTGGTTTTGACAATACGCAGCGCCACGCGCGTTTAAATTTGGTACTAATTCGAACGATATGCAGCGGCAATTATAAAAAAAAATAAAGAAAAATAACGGTGTATGGCATTTTGTATTTGTCTTTGTAAACTGACGACGCCATTTGTATACGGGCGAATTATAGAATTTGCCTGTGACATAGGTATGTATATAGTATTGCACCCGTGTGATGCCGGCGCAGGTCGCGATCGTATACAATAAAGCCCTTTTAAGCATTTCACGTGCATTACGTTGCTATTTTACGCCACATAAGTACAACATTTAATTCCAGGTTCCATGAAAAACGGGAATGGGATAATATGGTTGTGAAAGGATTTTAATAAGGATTAAGTTCATGCAAACAAAATTAAACTCTATTCCAGTGTAATGAAATGGAAAAGAATTTAATTTTGTGGCGACACGGAGTTCGCCGGGTCAGCTAATTCATTATTCTACTTATAAAGTAAATGAAAAACTTTTCCCAGTTGGTCCGGCGTACGTGAAGAAAGAACCGGATATGTTGGTGACACTGGTGACGACTGTGATCGTGTGCGTGGTGCTGGCGGTCGTGGTCTGGCTGCTGTTCCTCTACTGCCGGTCCAAGCGGAACGAGATGAAGAAAGTGCGGACCAAAGACCATGAGCTAGACTCTATGAAGTCGGCAATGGAATCAATGAAGTCCCAAAACCAAGGACCACCGCCGTATTCATATCCCTGTGTGGGCATGGAAAATAAAGCACTGGAACATTCCATGGACTTGCCTCTGAACATAGACGACTCCAAAAATGCAGTATATTCGACTCAAGGCGGCTATGCGTACCGCCCGTCGCACGCTCAGGTTCACCCTGGACAAAACATACCTACATCAGACTGTAAGTAATTTAATTAGTGAACGATTTTTTACATTTTATAACATTAGGTACATGTGTCTACAAAACAAGTTTATAGATTTACCTGTCATTGTCATTTTCGGGATTGAAATCACGAAATGACATTCGTGGTTGAAATAAAATATTGTTTTTGCATAGTTTTTTTACAAAACTCAATTTTGCTCATGGTATTTTAATGCGGTTCTAGTGTCATACTGTAGATCACCGATATCCGTTTACTATGACTGCTGTTGAACAGCATAGTCCTTTTTAATAGTGGCCCAACATAGTGCCTTCCTTTCAAGATTTTCCTTCTTTTCTGGCAAAACAAGCTCAAGCCGCAACGGGAAATAACCATTAAAGTCTCATGTCTTGTCATTTGCCACTACCATGTCGGCCCTTAAAATGTTGCTATAAAGGTGGGATCTTTTAAATTAGGTCCTTTAAAAGATCCCATTTTATAGGAAACACCCCGTGAAGACTTCCACTTTTTAGTTGTACCGCATGTTCAAAGTGGCAAGCTCTTTAGAACACGTATTATAAACTAGCTAGGTGATAAAAACTTCACGACACGCAACGTCCCTTCGCAGCTGTAGGTGCTGTAGCGCTATGATTTATGAAATACTATACTATAATGTAGGAAATACATTCGAGCAGAGCAGCGGGTTGCAACTATCAACCTTTATATTCGAATATGCCGCCCTTATTCCTGTTCCCGGGGAATCTGGAAGGCTGGAATTGATTTTCGACAGTCCTGGTATCGGGAAATAAGTAGAGGTCGAATTCTCCAACTCAACTCATGTTAACTTCTAACGAACACGCACCAGTTATGTTCTGAGCACTGTTGTGAACTAACATTTATTCACATTTAAAACATAATAAATATTGATCTTTATTGTTTTTGCTATCACCAAGGACTAACCAAAGTTTGCATAGAAGGTAAATGTCGATGGCCGTTGAACTCCTTTCTGCATGGTCTATACTCGTAATGTCTAATTTTCTAGGACAGCTTTAATTGCTTTCACAAAAAATCCCCTAAAGGAGAAAATTCACTTATAATGTATGACAAATATATATGCATTGTTACATAACAATAATTAGCCTTTATCATCACATTGCTGAGTATTATATTACATGTGCTTAATTATCAAACAACAAGGGGACCCGACAGGCGCGTCCTGTCCTGAGACATATCGACGCGACCGACAGCAGCTTTTGTTATTCATTTTCCTGTATAGAAATCTTGTCCTGACAATAAAAAAATACCCGATATAGTAGTGCAGTGGCAGTCGATCGAAAATTCGAAATTTATGCACTTACATTCTTCTTACTTTGCTAATACTTTTTTATTTATAAATTTCTTTTTTTTATTCTTAGATTACATTAAGACATACCATTTCCTACTTCGAATTTGAATTTTTCCAATTAACTGCAATGTGAATATTCCCGATAAGGTCCGTCTTCATAATCGGTCACCTAAGGTTTCACTAGTGCTGGTGGCTGCTTACTTATGTACTACAGCTACAACATTACAAGTGAATATTCTCGGATTTCTCGGGTACCCTTTTACTTTACGTGGTTAGAAAACAACGTTGCGAATATTGTTGATTAAATCTTACATATCGACATTTCATTAGGGACGTACATGGAGAACAGCTACACGAACAGCAACAACGGCGGCAGCGTGAACTCTCAGGACTCGATGTGGCAGATGAAGATGGCGGCCGCGAACGGGCCGCCGGTGATGGCTCCGCAAATGCAGGGCGGCTACGAGTACGACCCCATGACGCACGGCGGCTACGGCACCGTGGAGGACTACGCGCCCTACCAGCGCCTGCCCGCGCAGCCCGCGCCCGACTACCTGCGCACCAGCCAGACCCCCTCGCGCCAGGACTACTGCTCCGACCCCTACGCCTCCGTGCACAAGCCCAAGAAGCGCATGGACCAGCACATGGGTGAGTTGCATCAATTTGTCCCATACTCCCATATATGAGACAAGACTACACACTACATTCATATGCTTAGGAATCTTATAAATATCGAAAGCAAATCGATATCTATTACCCGACTGCCGAAGAATATGCCGAGGTAAATGTTTGTATGTATGTGGGTATGTAGATGGCTGGACAGATTTTGACATGCGAGGTATCTATCGATTCGTCGTGTTGTGTGAGTGACACCTAGCTAGGTACCTATATTAATATTTCTAGAAAATCAAAATAGCAGATTTTTGGCGCATGAAATGAAATTTTCAAAATGGTGAAATAAAAAACGGTAATTGAAATAAAAAACCCGACTGCATAAAGAAACAACCATAATTAAACAAAAAAGAAAAAAACAAGCTTTGTCAACAGTCCATAAGTCATAGGACCTTTCACAGTCGGGAGCTAAGTTATGAAGAAAATTTGTGCTGGTTTCGATTTTAATAGGACTTGTGTTTTTTTGTTTGTTTAATTATGGTTGTCTCTTTATGCAGTCGGGTTTTTTAATTTCAATTAGCGTTTTTTTATAACTTTTTTTGTTAGATCGGGAAAAAAATAACCCAAGACATGCCACGCTAGGCCACACATCGCCATCTAGCCCCAAACTAAGCCGAAGCTTATACTACGGGTACCTACTAGACTAGACAACTGATAAACTTACTAAGATACTTTTTTTTTGTAAATAAATACATTATTATATGTACATAGGAAACACCCAGACCAATACAAACAGACATGTTCATGAACACAAATGTTTGTACCTACTGTGCGGGAATCGAACCCACGACCCTTGGCTCAGAAGGCAGAGGTCACTACCAAATGAGCCATCGAGCCAGCGAAACGGTGATAGGATATGTGGGAGTCACACCACCCTCAGAAAAACAGGGAGGCCGGCACGCTGCCTTGAAATGGAAATGAGGCAGGGAATAACAGACTAAAGCCCTTGTACCTCCGTTAAACGCCTTTAGGGCGATGTCACGAGATGCCTAGGACTGCCGTAACCCCGCCCCCCGACGAAGACGGGGACCCGTGCAAAGGGGAGGTGGAGAAGTCCCCGCACCAACCCACCCGCTGAGCCCCGTTGACATATTTTGAACTAAATCAATCCTATTGAACGATGCATCTCTAGGGTACTCCAACTAACTTTCGTAGGCTTACATATGGAACAGGATAAGGAAAGAAACTTGCCGCAAAATGTTTTGTTAGTACACACGCACTGATGTCGGTGGGGCGGCCCATTGGAGTCGCCAAACAAATCATCGTGCATGCCCAGCAATACACGTATTACCTACTACCGCTAATGAGGGTGTTTCAAAATGAAATGCCCGATAGATGGCGTTATGTAGCCCGCGGTTCAGCTATCACGCGATTGATCAAGCGCTATGTAAACGTTAGTGGCGTGTCAAAATGAACCAATCACGCAACAGTTGGACCTGATGTGTATGTGTTGCATTTGGTAGATTTTTTTTCAGAAAACCCTCATCCTCTTCAGCCTCTATTAGTCCGCTGCTGGATATAGGCCTCTCCCAATGTTAGCCACTTTGATCGATCCTGGGCTTCAGAAAACCCTCATTGTTCGCTAATTCGCTATGTAGATAACAACGCGCTTCAATCTTCTGATCGGTGAAATGAAGTTTGATTGTGAATACCGTATCACGAGGTGAGCGGGCTGCTGCTCAAAAGTACAGGCATTATCATCATATCGTAATCGTATGCCTTAAATATTACTGCTCGAGTCATCATCATCAGCCTATCGCTGTCCACTGCTGGCATACATAGGCAACTCCAGTTGTTCGCTACTTTGAAAAAACCTCCTCGCTGCGGTGACGCTGCTCGTGTCTCACAAGTTAATTTCCAAATTGGCGACGCCAATCTGACGATACATACATATCATGGAGGAATGTCCCCTCCGTCGATTTCCTGGCGGAATGCGATTGTCACCATAAACTCACTTTGGCAATGCAGACATGGTGCTAAACTGCTAATTAATAAGTAATAACACTTTGACTGGCTCGATGGCTCATTTGGTAGTGACCTCTGCCTTCTGAACCAAGGGTCTTCGCACATTACCTACAACTTACTTGTGTGAATGAACATAACTGTTTGTATTGGTTTGGGTGTTTTCTTTGTATAATAGGTACGTTTAGGCGCAGAATGTCCAATTCGCAAAATGTCCAGCGTTCGCAAAACGTCCAATTCGCACAATGTCCAATTCGCAGAATGTCCAGTACGCAGAATGTCCAGTTCGCAGAATGTCCAATTCGCACAATGTCCAATTCGCAGAATGTCCAGTTCGCAGAGTGTCCAATATTCAACATCCTCAGCGATGTCAATTATTCATCAATTAATATTTCAGAAAAGTTATTTTTACGTATAGCAACATCTGTTTTTGTATCGAGTACTAACAGGTCAGCTTCCGAGCACACATTCATCATATAATATTTCAGAAAAGTCACAAAAACAGATGTCGCTGCACGTAAAAATTACTTTTCTGAAATATTAATTGATGAATAATTGACATCTTAGGATGTTGAATATTGGACATTCTGCGAACTGGACATTCTGCGAAGTGGACATTGTGCGAATTGGACATTCTGCGAACTGGACATTCTGCGAACTAGACATTCTGCGAACTGGACATTCTGCGAATTGGACATTGTGCCAATTGGACGTTTTGCGAACACTGGACATTTTGCGAATTGGACATACTGCGCCTAAACGAATAGATCTTATTAAAAAAAAAGATCTAAGTAAGTTTATCAGTCGAGCCTTGTACTATGGGTACTAGACCCATAGTAGGTACAAGGTTCGGCTTCATCATCATCATCGGCCTATTGCAGTCCCCTACTGGACCTAGACCATAGACCTCCAGTTGTTCGCTACTTACGGCAAACATCTGGAGGATATACCCATAATCGCCACGCTGGGCAGGCGGGTCGGCGATCGCAGGGCGTAGCTTATCGCTCCGATGACGCTGCTGCCTGTCATCGGTCTGTGCTATTTAGCAACGCCTTCAATTGTGATGGTTATACCGCCACCAGTCGACTGCCAGGGCCTCGTTTGTTATTCGGCAGGATGCACAACGGACAGGTGAGGTTGGTTTGGAGCAAAAAGATGATAGGTTCCTTCCAGATTCGGCTTAGTTTGGGGCTAGACGGCGCTGTGTGCCTAGCGTGGCATGTCTTAGGCTATTTTTTTTTTACAGTAGCTCGACATAATGGCTTCTCTATGCCTGATGGAAAGCGAAAGAGAAGCCCAAGTAGCTGTGACAACGGGCAAGTAACTGGTCAGTTACCTGTCAGCTGCCACCGCCATGCTGGCCCAACCCTAACCCCCCACGAGCTCCGGAAACCCTAGTCACAGGAAGAAACACAACCCGGAGGTCATTTGGCTGCGGTATTCTATAGGGTGGAGGTCTTCCCCGGACGGGCGGCTCATTTCGAGCGAAGATCCTACCTCTCTTCCTATTTATCTTGTGATCGGCGTAAAGATGTTTGATTATGAAATGGTTGTCAGCAGAGTCCCCGTACCACGAGGTGAGCGGGCTCCCGGAGGCGTACGAGGGCGGCGCGGGCGCGGGCGCGGCCGACGCGGACGACAAGCCCGCGCACCTCTCGCTCAGCTACGACGAGTCGCTCGAGTCCGGCTACTCCACGCCCAACACGCGCTCGCGCCGGGTCATCCGCGAGATCATCGTGTGAGCACACCCGCTCTCCGAGCCCTCCACTCCTCACTAACTACGAACTTTAAGGATCGTTATCTTCAGCGATCTGCGTCCATGGAAATCAGGTTCAAGAGAATGTGTCAATCAAATTTTAATCTGCCTATAATACTCGTATATTAACTATTGGAGGTTTTTATATGGGTTTGAGTTTTGTTCGCCTTCAAGAAGTATTGTAGAATTCATCTCTACTCTATTTTTTTTTATTAATTCCCAATGCTTCTTGAAGTGACGTCGTGATGAAAGCGAATTGTTAAAAAATAAGGACGATTTGTCGTCAAACTGCCTGAATTTCCAGGACAACTATGAGTAGGTACTTAGTATAGAGAGAGAGTTCTAAAACAATCCGGACGAACCGGCAGCCACTTTTTTAGCATTTTTATCATATTTGTGAGCTTGCAATAATGATTAATGTAGTTATGGTAAAAGTCGTCTGGTGTCCTGGGCTTAACGCGGAGCGTTCTCCAGAACTAACCCACCACTGCCTAGAAGGAAGAAGCAGATATTTGAGCACAATCAAATTAATTTAAGGTCCAACACTGTACAAATATTTTGTAAACTCAAAATGACTCTTGTAGTGTAATGTACTTAACTTTACCGTGACTTTATAACAAAATGTGACAAAAACTTTGGGAACCAGTAGCCCTGCTGTTATTATTGTAATTAAATTGTTTATCCAAGTCGTTGTTATAAAAATCTCGAAAATACTTGTTTAAATGACTACAACGAAGTTAGGTATTCAATGAATCTGCGTGAATATAAGTATACGTACATACTCGTAGGTACTCGTTTTTGCAATTAAATCGATGTGTTGATGAATACTCACAATAAGAAACATAACGTGCGACATAGTCTTTACGTCAGTTACATAATATACAATCTGTTAATTAATACTTCCTTATATTCTACATTTTACTTATCACATCAGCTTAGACGAGTTTCAAACAGTAGATCTCAAATCTCCCACTTTCTCGTAGTTTAACCAATTTATTGAAACAGATCTCAGAACATTACAAAATATTATGAATTCATCAAGATCATAAAATAATATTTTCGTCTGGATCGAGACAGGGTGTAAATAGCAGACATAGATGTCAGATAGTTAATGAATATAGCTAATAACCTTTACTTAATAATCTCATATAATCATCTCGAATAGGTATGTCCTCTCATTATCGTTATTTGCAACTATATCGTAAAAGATGTTTGTTGAATGTAAATTATGCACAAGCAATCACACACAGTATAATATTTTCACCGTTTATAGAAATACTAATTATATTGACCACGGCTGTAGGTACCTACCAATCCGTTACTCATTCGGATACTAAAGAGTGGATTAAATATGATGTAGGACTTCGTATTTAAAAATTATCCTTTGGAAGTATTCGAAACGAATGCATTTATATTTTGTGTATTAAAAAATAATTGCGTTCCCTTTCGAATGTTCAAATCGCCGAGAACGTGTTTGAAAATCTTCAAATATAATTTGTGAATACAGATTTACCATAAACGATTTATAGTCAAAGAGAATTGATTTGTAAAACGATATTTAAAATTTTCCGGTAGTGTGGATAGGTTTTTTAACTTACTTAGGGATCAGTTATATGCTGTTGATACAATATTTATGTAAATTCTATAGAACATCGACTTCCGATCTTACTGATCGAGTATGACGTATTTCATTTTATTATACGAGTAATGTTGATGTTTTTTTTCTTTCGAACACATTGTCGGTGTTAAGACAAAGGAAATCACATTTGTATAGATTACCGTGGGTACCTATAGGACGACGTAGCTTACTTGACGGGCTCCATTACCTCCCAAATCACAGAAATGTATCAACAATAGAACGGCAATCACGTCTTATTTTCAAACAATCCCCGTGTGTCACTTTCGTTTTTGAATTCGAATACAGGAAAACAACTTTTATTAGATTTCGCGTTCGTCTTAAAACGAGCGCTTGAGTGTGAACCGCTCCGATGTAAGTATTCAAGTTTGACGTGCTCGCTGACCGTACTGACGTTTTACAAATTTTGCACTATAGTGCAAGACTGAATCTCGCTTTTAGCAAACACAAGGCTGTTCTACCCTTTGTACACTTCTGTGGGGGAACTTTAGCCGTGGGACGGTCATTACTATTTCATTCTAATGACCGTCATACGGCATACATTACATACTCGTACTTGATGAAAAGCCATTTTACCAACGAATAGAAATGATAACTATACCAACGATTTTGTGGTAAGCCGCAATTGTTATTAGGTAAAGTAACCGTAAATAAATAAGTCGTATAATTTTTATTATAATATTGCTAACTTATTTGTTAGTAACATGTACATACTTTGTTATTAATCTTATGGATTAGGTAATCATAATTTTATGAATTTGAACAGAGGCAGATACAAATGTTGTTAAGGTCATAAATGACTACTTATTACTGAGTCAATGTTAAAAGTATGAAACTGGGATTAGGCGCCCGATTTTTTAATTAAAACAACCTATAATACTATTTACACAAAATGATTAGTAGATATGATTACCTATAATGGGATCAGCTGAGTGCACACGCACGGTTGTATTCAGGTGTTCGAGAATCGAGTTTTCACATATTATGTGTCCATAAATTATAATAATTAAGTGTAGATAAAATATATTATGTATAAGCTTATAGGTATATCTTACGCCATTTTCAGGCCTACTTTGACTGATCTGTGGTAGTTAATAAAATTCATAAGTGTCCAATTTATTAGATCTATTTTCTCTTATGATTAATGAGCTAAATGGGTTAACTTAATAATAAGCATTAAGACTGGTGGACAAAAAATAGTTAACCAACCCAATGAGACAGACCTACCTAATATTGACTAAACTTCAAGATCTAGTACTCATATAAGTAAACGGAACTCTTGTGATTTTATACTACATATATATTTTATTAGGCTAAGAAATAAATGATTTTAACTAGTTATTATACGGTATACCTACATTTATATCTTGCTCATTTGATCGTTCAATCTTTTTTAACATGGTGCAACAAAGTACCTATATTATTACTACCCCATGCTACATAATGAATTTATCATGTGGGATATTATACAAACATTTCGATGCCATCAATAAAATCTCGTACACGCCAAATCTACTTGTAGGTAAATGAAGTCTGTTAACTGTTCTCATATCAAATTTCGTGTCTTACGTTGATGGAAACCTGCTGAAGAAATTATAAGCTTGTGTGAATTCGACCGACACGAACACCCGTTGAATAAAACTTTATCGCCCTAGTTTAAGATAAAGTCGAACCCCCCAGTAAGAATATTGAATCGTTGACGTTGATAATCTTAACGTTATCTTTCAAAAATGTTCCTCGCCTGGGTGTGTTCCCGGAATTTATACGAAACGAGAATGAAATGAACGGAAATTGCATGCACTAATATAGAATACTCATTATCCAGAACTTATCAGACCTAATCTACGTTAAAAGCACGTTTTACTTATCATATTATGTAAAATACATAAATTACTATGAAAAAAAAAACGAAAATATTTTTTTATTTTTAAAGTCGTTAATGTTGATGTAGGTACCTATAGAATCTCTTGGTCAGGATTTGTATAATAGACGGCCCAAAGCACATTGTTAAAATATCACTCCTTAGGTACTTATATTCTTTTTCTTTTTCAAGCACTAGAAGCTATGCCCTTAATATGCCGCATATTTTTCATAATTTTCACATTTATTCATTCATTATTATCTATCAATATAGGTGTTTAAAGTCAATTATGAATTTTAAAAAACGTAGGTAGGTATAATTCCAGCATTTTTGCAAATATGTACGCGTACTTCTCATCTTATCTTACACAGGTATATTAAGCATTTCATTATAAAATAAACGTCGTATTTTCACTGAATAATCCTATTAAAAAATGACTGTTCATGACTGAGACAAAACATTAAGTTAAAATAAAGCTCTAAGCAATTTAATATTGAATAATACATATTAGGTATATTTAATTACAAATGGTTACATAGGTACTTAGTTGGATATGAAGCAGATATATCCAAGTACGCATCGAATTGTACTTAATTATTATTCAATACCTACATAAATATGAATAAATGTTGTAACTCTTACAAGCAATTAGGTATTGATTTGGATAAAAGGTGTTTGTTTTGGGATATGAACTTAAATAGTAGGTAATTCACCTCCGTTATCTAGAAATTACTGGCAGATATCGACTATATGAAACGTGAACAGTAACTTAATTTTTATGTTCTCCAAACTACAATATTAATAATTGAAATGTAGCGGTAACAGCACAATTGTTAATAACATAAAAGTTGTTAGTCCTAATCGTTCTATAAACGCACATTACCTCCCTAGATTTAAAATAGTGAGGTCTGTCTTAAAATCGTTTAAATGAATCATGAATTAAGTACCTACATATTATAATGTTTACCGAAGACCAACGGGCGATAGGCGCTTCTCGAATCTACGATATTAGCTAGATCATAAATTTTGAAATCTCTTTTTGTAAATACACTTCGATGGCAACTATGTTTATAAGATGTGCGTGTGGTGTGAGTGTTCTTTTTGATTAGACTGAATTTCGTAACGATTGGATGAAATTTTTAAAAAGAACACTCACACTACACGCACACGTTTATAAGAATGACGGAGGCTGACCATAAAGTCATTCTTATAAAACTGATTTAATAATTGCGAATTAAACCAGTAAACGTTATGCCGCGGCCACACATTGGATTCAACTTTGCGTCCAATCACTGTCCAATGCCCAATACTAACGCGCCCAATGTCTTTATTGTGTCAAAGTACCGATACATACATTGGTGCATTGGGCCCAAAACGTTACGTTGGTGCAAATATCTCCAATGTGTGGACGCGGCTTTACTCTCTGGCCATGGTACAGACTGCCAAGGATGTTTTGGCACGTGGGTGACACATGAGGGCGTTACTGTGAAAAATGTCAAAAATAGACGTCAAATGTGACGTTTTATATGAATGTCGACATTAGTTCCCATTTCGGCCATGAGCCAAATCATCCTTGGCAGTAAAAGTAAATGTAGGTACCTAGTATAATATAGTGCACCACATCCCCTTAAAACAGCTACTCGGTAAACGACATGGAAAATTTAAGAACTACTTTAATATCTCCAATTAAACTAACACCCGTATTCACAAACGATACTGTGAGGTCTCACAGTGCGCGCGGACGCACAGGTACCCTAAAACCTATTCATAAACGACACTTGAGGGGCGGTCGGCCCTGTGCGTCTCTTAAAATGAACGCATTGGTAAAATAGCTAGCGACCTATTTTACGCAACGCATAGGGTCAGTTTCTGCACAGATTAGGTACGTAAAAGTTTTGGTTTTGCTAAATTGAGGTTGTTTTTGTTCTAACGATGGATAATATTATGAAGAAGAGTTTGATAATTATATCAATGAGCAAGCAGAATAAACATAAGAAAAGTGATACGGGATTTTAAAGATCCTTTTGATTAGGTATTATTGCAAGTAGGTTTGAGTTTATGTAAACTTACAATAAATCTGTAGAGAATTAATTAATTAAATGTAATTCTGTACATGAAATATATTTTCAGTTAGTTTCAAATATCCATACTAATATTATAAATGGGAAAGTGTGTCTGTCTGTCGGTATGTTTGTCTTTCTTTCACGGCAAAACGGAGCGGAGCGACGAATTGACGTGATTTTTTTAAGTGGAGATAGTTGAAGGAATGGAGAGTAACATAGGCTACTTTTTGCCCCTTTCTAACCCCCTACTTCCCTAAATGAGGGGCAACGCGGGCGAAGCCGCGGGCACAGCTAGTATTCAATAAAACATAAATTATTAGGTAAATGTTTTTATTTTCCAGTTTGTACCTATCTTTAACAATTCAATTTCAAGAACACTTTTTCAAATTGTAAATTATGTATCATATCTTCATATTCTAATAAATTATATTGTCTTGCAATCAAAACCTTCTCTCTTTGCATTCTCAACTGGTGCACCTCCTGGTCATGTTTCATATTTGTTGTGTTGCATTTTATTCTCACTCAAAACTACCTGAAAGCAAATATTTATAATCTTAAAAATCTCTCAATAATGTATTTTGTAGAAGGTACACACAGCCACAGTATGAACAAGATAGATAGATAGATAGAAACTCTTTATTGCACTAAAACACAGACATTACATGAAAATACATTACGGACAAACCAAAGTACACTTTAGGTGGTCTTATCCTTATAGCGATCTCATCTAGACAAATACATAAATATACCAAGTACCTAATATCATAATTCTACTATAAACATATATAATACAATAAATATTCACTTAAATAAATTATACATAACACCATTATACATACATGTACAATAATATTTCAATACATATTAAAGACAAGTTAAATTAAATGTAAGATTTTAAATATTACTTACTAGTGTATGATTTGAAATCATCATCTTCAGCCTATAGCAGTCCACTGCTGGACATAGGCCTGTCCAGTTGGTCGCGACTTAGGGGAAACATCTGGAGAATATACCCATAATGGTTTGAAATGTTTCTTAAATATTAGTTGTAAATGGACCTCATTCTCATTGATTTCTTTCATATCATCTACAAAATAAAACATAAGTATATATTTTATATATTAATTAGAAACATTATCTCCTATTTGTTTTTATTTTAGTAAATTTAAAGTGTAAAATGTAAAAAATAAAACTTTGGGCATACTCTTTCTCTAGTACCAATTGGAGTCAATTACAATTACATTTATGAATGGACAAATTGTATGTATACAACATTATCCACCGTGAAGCCTTCTGGGGGTCCTCAACCAGTACGTTTCATGCTGAGGGATTCTTGGGAAAGCTCTTTTTTCCTCAGGGTTTTAATATTCTCCCAGCATCTTTTTAACTGATAAGTGGGCCATTGTGACACATGATTGCGAGTTGTAGGCCACTGCGAGATCCTTCCAAGCCTTCTTCTTTAACTCATGGCAGCTTCATGGAACTGTAATATAAGTATACGCATTTTTAAAACTATTTACTACACAATGTTTTCATAATGAATGTTAATTAGTGAATTCATCTAACCTGATAGTTGAGTTTGGCGTAATTATATCCTTATTCATTATGACCACAAATCGACGCAACAATTACTGCAAAATCACCACAAAACACAAACCAAAACCAATTCTCACTTTTCCGACACTATTTTGTTGAGCCCGATTGAGGTTATAAAAAATGAAATGTCAAATGTCAGTCAAGGAAGTGAAGTGTGCAACAACAAATGAACCAATCACGGGGCTCTATTTTACGCTGTGCGTTTGCTTATTCAAGTGCCGCTTAAGTATTGTTTATGAATTGAAAGGCTCGCCATGTTCAACGCACTGATAAATGCCTCCCTTAACTTAGCGTTGCTGGTCTCCTTAGATAAGTATCGTTTGTGAATACGGGCCTAAGTAACTTTAGCATAATCCCGTAGCATTACCTATGTTTACAACTATTTCCTTGTATAGTTTTCTTTGTACTTATGTATTAGATCTATCTTATTTGTTATTATGATTATTACTGTAATTAATAATTAAATACTGAAATGATTTCTTAAATCTATTTTGAATACCTACTTAATTGTTTTATTTTCAAAAGGCATAAGGCTCATTAATTAAGATTTAAGCTATTAAAACAATATCTCCATTGCCATAATTATTATAGCGATTATTGCTTGCTTACGTTAATTCATTACGATTTCAATTCAAATAATGAATGAATTTAGGCAGGTATGTGCCTTTATTTTACTCTGTAAATAAATACAACTGTAAGGTTATTAAATAAAACTTTTGAAGAACACTAGGTTTTATTTTGATAAAAGAATATACCAACGTACCCACCTATAATAGATAACCCACTTTCAGTCATCTATACTTATAATAAATCTGTAGAGAGGTCAATTCTATACATGAAACATATTTTCAAAATAACCCTTTACTCTCTGTAGATCCAGTGATCAAGATCCATTTGATTCCATTGAGAATACTTTTTCTCTTTAGATCCATTTCTGGTGATTTGGTTCTAACAAGAACTTTTACCATCTGTAGATCCAATGCTCAAATTGATTTTGTTACAGTGAGAATCGGGGGGCACGGCAGTGCCCGCCGATTCCGCCAAGTCGAGCGCGAAGCAAACTCTGCCGTACCATCCTTTACCGGAACCATTTCGCCGCATTTTCAGGCCCCTATAGGTTCTTAAACCTTTGGATTAGACTAGAACGCTAAAACTTTCGTCATCCCGTAAGCTACGAGTATAACGTAGTGGGCCACATCTTCTATAGTGGGACACGTTTTCTAATTTAATTTAATCTAGCCTATAGCGTCCCACTGCTGGACGAATACCTACCTTTCTTCTTTTAATAGGCATATAAATAAAATTAATCAATATACCCACGTTCCTACAAAAATCAGTGAAATCCCATCAAAAACATTCTGTAAAAAACTAGCCAAATCTCGATGGAGCTGCTTGTTCATCTCTAAAAAGTAATGAAATCTAGACAAAGCCGTGCCACGTCTAGGGTTCCTTACCGCGATTTCTTTATTATTATAGTTAATGTTGTGTGACTTGGCCGTTGAACATTTTTTATAGGTACTAAGCTACACAAGGGTACAGGGTACAAGTCATATTGCTTACACATAATGTTATTTATGTTTGTAACGTTTTCCAAGTGGCAATTTTCCATCGTCAATGGGTACCAATTCTGGTGACCGATTAGTGCAATGGTGTCATGAAGCACCTGGTTACATGGGTACAATCCTTGTGTACCCTTCAACGTAAGTATGATCAAGATCTATTTGGTTCCAGTGGTAATACTTTTTATCCTTTGGGTGATGATTAGTGATCGATAGTGAAGCCAAAACTGCAATTAGTAAAATTTTTGTCTGTCTGTATGTTCGTTAGGGGCTGCGCAGTTACAGAAAATAGGTACCTACCTACCCACCTACCAACGTAGGTCAACGTTACCAAGTTATATTATATTCTCAATTCGGTTGCATGTTTAAAATCCGTAACAAATAGGTACCTACCTACCTACTTTATTTTCATTTTATCTGACTGTGAAAACCATACAAAAATTAGCATAAATTTTGACAACTCCTTATAGGTAGGTACCTAAGCTTGGTCTCTGTACGGTTCTACTTATGAGGTAAAGTATAATAAAAACATACCTAAACTTACCGTATTTTGCTTTTTCTTTAGGCGTCATGCATGTCCAACAGGAGCGGAATAAACATTAAACAAACATTAGCATACTTCTTCCCACAATTTTCCTTAAAATGTCTATCATGATATTCTGCCTTAGAAGTATCATAAATTGCTGGTCTGTTTTGTATTTCGTGAATTAGCATCAATACATCGACCTCTGGCGTCATGATTATGGATCGCGTGCGTTACGTTCAACCCTAGCAACTGCAGATTGCGGACTGAATTGTGCGCCGTCTGCGTTAGCGCGTGTTGAAGCAAACGTTCCATTTTTTCCGCAGACTTTTTTATGGCGTGGCGCGGCGCGGCGCGATCCGGTCTGCCGGAATTTTTGTGCGCCGGACTTTTTGCGCGTCGTCTGCGTTACTTCATACAATTGCATAGGTTCTATTTTCACAGACTAAAAAGTGCGCCACGGATAGTCTGTCGTCTGCGCAGCCCCTTAAGGTGACCAAAAGTTAAACAATGGTTAAACACGCGTTTTACGTTTAAACACTGTTTAGCTAGACAAGTGTTAAGCAGACGTTTTAATATATATTTTTTGTAGTAAGACATTAGAGACGCGCTCTTTTTCCACCCAACGACAACAGAGCGACCACCTCTATGGCTCCGTGATTAATTTTTTATCTTTATCGCCAACCAGGCTCTTTTCCTTCAAATATTGAGTTACATCATTATATAAATGCATATTAGAGGATTGGCATTTGATTTGGTCGGTCTGTATTTGGACCGAATACGACCGATACGAATTATTGTAATGTACTATGCCAATCACGTTATTACGCAAAACAACTTACCTATCTACATTTAATATAGTTCCTTCTGAGGCCGTACTTACTAGTGAATAAGAATATGAATCGTGGGTGTTAATGTAAAAAAAACCATTTCATATGTTCGACCCTTTCGGAATGAAAAAGTTATTCGAAGGAAAATTGTTTCAACTGTTTTCTTTTATCACCCCCTAAGGACGATGCTTACAAAGAAGCAAATTACCGCCAGCCGTTCTCCCTACGGCCTCATCTTTGCTATTTAGATAAAGCAACATCACGTCACAATATTACCTATTAACTTTCTCCAGATATTTGCTGCGTGGAGAGGATTCCGTACAATGTGAAATTTATTCTTATAGGTTTTCCTGTAAATCTACAAACACTGAATTATATTTTGTTCTCTTTTTCAAAATTTTAGGCTCCGGATTTTTTTATACCTACCACCACTAAGATGGCAAAACAAGCCCACGGCCCGCCTGATGCTAACCTAGAGATGCCTGCAACACGCGCGTTGCCCACCCTAACCCCCCGCTGCCGATGCACCACTCACCACACAAGCTCCGGAAACCTACTCACCGGCAGAAACACGCCCCTGGATGTCATTTAGGTGCAGCGCAAAAAGAGCGTCTAGGTCTGCCGACAGAATATTCGAAGATGTGCGTCGTGTGCGTTGAGTCTGTGAAATATCCACGACAGATTTTTGCGCGTCGTGTGCGTTACTGCATATAATTGCAAAAAAGTGCGTCACGGATAGTCTGTCGTCTGCGCTGCCCCTTAGCTGCGGTGGAAGTACTCCACAGAGTACTTTGTATTATACTGAAATAGAGACCAATCTTGGCTGTCAAAAGAGGTAACAAATACAGCGCCACTCGACGGTAACTTACGGCAACTTTTCGTCAATATACATAATCACAATACAGCGATATAACTACAGCATACTCTGGTCTTGTAATTAATTATAAGTATTATTTCATTAAGGAATGAATGATGAATTTTTGCTATGAATTGCCAACCGCAGGCATATTTTTCTGAATCATTTGTTAACTTAGGCAAATAAACACAAACTAAGATTGGCAAATCATTCAACATTTGAAAAATAAAAGATAAGTGTAAAAACTTAGAAACTTTTATTAACTTTCACATTTTTACACACCACACACCACTATAAAATTAAAATATTGGTTTCATAATCATATAAGTTCTTAAAATCACATTTTCTTTCGAATGTAGATTAAACTTTCCGCGGGTTTCTTGCAATTACAGTTTTCTTGCGGATTTTAGACCCTTGGTCACAAACTTTAGCAATCACATTATAATTTGCTTCTTGTACGACCGTTTTAAAAAATGCTATGAGTTTCAAGTTCTATTAAAAGCACAAACTTTTGAAAACTTGATAAAATAATATTGACTAAAAGGAAAATTTTAAAACACGCCATTTTAAG
The DNA here is from genome assembly GCA_031163375.1 of Conogethes punctiferalis. Taxonomy (NCBI): domain Eukaryota; kingdom Metazoa; phylum Arthropoda; class Insecta; order Lepidoptera; family Crambidae; genus Conogethes; species Conogethes punctiferalis. The sequence continues at coordinate 18,030,627 of CM062077.1, read as the reverse complement.
CTGTGTTGCCAGAAATTTGAATCTATAGTTTACAGTTTAAAATCAGTAAATTCTGAAAATGGAGAACAATACGTTATTTAACCCAATATTCAATAAATTAAGTGTAGTAATATATTATATAAGGAATACATGAAATTAAAGTGAAATATAACTAGCGTTCATCTGGTTTTTTAATTTAAATAAAAGGACCGTAATAAAAAAAAAACTACACAAACTGTACAATATTGTCGAAACGTCGCAACTAAATTATGCTACTGAATTTGAAAGGCAATTTAATCCTTACTATTGTATAGAAAATAGATACCAACTTTAATCAATGAATATAAACTCCACCTAGAATTCAAATATGGAACTAACATGGTATAACCCAGGTAAATTGAAATGATCTAAGTTCTAATGTGTGCATCTAAATATTTGTGTACAATTAAATTTGGTCAGCTGTATTTATGTGATTGCCATACAATTTGTACTAAGATTGTATAGGCTGAAGTACTCCCTCGAGCGGGCGCGTGGTTCAATAATATCAAAACGTACGGACTGACTCACGCGTGTATGGCGAGTCGAAACAGACGCACGTGTGATACCATGTAGCCATTCTTGTGTGAGTAGACCTTTATGGATTCCGGTTTTTAATTTTTCGTAGATACTAAATCCTAAAAATTGGCTTTTAGGCTGAAGAGGGACGAGTTTGCGGAGCGGAGAAACTGAGAAACGGAGAAAATGAAAAACCAATGGGATTGCATAAAAACTTTCATAAAATTCTACTGGTTATACCTACTTCTCCGTTTCTTCGCTCCGCCTCAATGGACAGGCAGCCTAATTCATAGGTTCTAAGGGTGCGCCTTTGTACACTGTTCTTATTGTGTAGGTACCTACTATGGATGAAATAAATAAACAAAGTTTTTTTTTTATATTTCTGCATAAACGGCTTTATATACCTATCTCTACATATTTTATTATTTAATCAGGACAAAACCAACAAAACGCCCGCTTCACAAGCCTGTGGAGTTAGTGTTTCAAATTACTGCTTTACCTGATTAGTCGATGTCTTTGGACTAATACTTACGCGTCCTTAAATTTTAAAAAATTCTCAATGTACAGAACTTTCATCAAATGAAAAGATTGAAGCCGTATTGTAGATAAAAGGAATTCTGAAGACCTTTTTTATTCTTTTGTCGTAACCATACATTTTGAAGACATCCCCATTATTGTCAAGTCGACTATCGGGATCCTGGGAGTTGACATTTCGAGCAGCGTTCAGTTTTGTACATCTGGAGGGTAAAGCCAAACTGGCTTCCAAGAAACTGGGTGTGCATAAGTAATAGAGCAGGACAGTATTTCATGCCGATCCAGCGTTTACAACTATATAAAGCACAGGTCAGGCCGCATATGGAATACTGTTCCGACCTCTGGGCTGGAGCACCCCAGTATCAACTCCTTCCATTTGACCAAATCCAGCGTAGGGCTGCTCGTATTGTCGATGAATTGACACTGTCTAGTCGACTCGACTCACTGGCATTGCGAAGAGACGTTGCATCCTTGTGCGTTCTCCACCGCATCTATCACGGGGAATGTTCTAAAGAATTATTTGGTTTACTGCCTGCAGTTAAGTTTCTTCACCGCACCACACGTAACCGAATGCGATTCCATCTTATCATCTCGATGGTTGGCGATCTTCTTGCTAACAGTGTGTGCTAAACAGCTACGACTTGGGAGCCTTCAAGAAACGAGCGTATTTCTATCTAAAAAGCCGGCAACGGCCCCGGAACTCGATTTGAGTTGCGGCTGTCCACGGGTGGTTCGACGAATCCTTATCTTTATCAAAAAAAATATTAGTTTGGTCCACGTTTTAGTTCGATTTCTTGGGCAGGCCGTAAACTATTCATGGATTGAAAGAAGCACTTACCTAGTTACCTACCACAGATTGCGCCAATCAATTCTTTTGTTTTTTTCTCTTCTTTATTTACCTACATTAAAGAAAAGTTACTTTAAAATAATTCTCTACTAGTAGACAACCTGTGAGATAGGTACACAACGACACCTATTGATCATAAAATGAATTATGATGCTATGTGCCCGTGGAAGAAAGCTCCACAATCCACAAGCTTACTACTGGTGGGCCAAGATGGCTCTAGTTACATTTTTTTTTAAATGTACCTATTAAGTTGAATGTTAAGCTTGCTTACTAGGTTTTACAAGCTTCGGTATTTATGAAACGTTATCAAATTGTTTTCATACAGATCTGTTTCAACAAAAAACATTTTTTTCTGGACGCGTCCTTAAATATTGATTTAGAAAAACTTTGACTGCGCATGTCTCTTAGTAGATAGAGGCGTAGACTAAACGCGGCTGTGAATTTGTTTCTAATAGACTTCGTTATAATCTCTTTTATTTACATATAAATCTATGTCTGAAAGTTATCTACGCGTCATATACCGTTTCTTTTTAAATTGGGTAAATTATACCTAGAATAAAAATGGGTAACATACAAGGTAACGAAAAGCAACCTAAAAGCGGAAAATCCCCAGCTAAAGGTAAACACTTCATCAGGAATCTAAACAGGAAGACACCTGGCAGAGATAGCAAAAAACATGGTAGAAAAAAGGGTGAAATGAAACGAGAGGTTATCGATAGGGAATTTGATAAAACACCAGATTCCGATAACAATGAAGCGATCGAAGCATCAGATAACGATACGGTCGAGTGCGCGCTGACAACATCACGGCGGGATGGGGAGGGCGAAGCGGCGAGCGCGCACTCCGAGGTAACGGTGACCAGGTGCGAGCCGGCCGCGGGGCCGCGGTCACCGACCCGCGACCGCTCCGCCGCTGCGGCTGGCTCGCCGGCGAACGGATCCACCTCCGAGTCAGTGTTCACGGACCCGCTCACGCCGCTCGCCGTCGAGCTCAACCAGTGCTACTACTCGGCGGAGAGCGACAGCGCGCACGAGGAGCTCGCGCGCACCCTCACGCCGGCCGCGCGCTCCGCCGGCTCGCCCGACATGCCCCACGACGACGCCGCCTCCTCGCTGTCACCCGGTGACATGGAGAAACAAGAAAAAAGTGACGTGTTCAGTGACATAAGTGACAGGGCCGGTGAAAAGGTTATGGGCGCTATAATATCGGGCTTAAGAAGTGAACCCGTAGACCGCAGCTCGCACGAGTGCGGACATGACTTCCGCGACAACCGGCTAAAGTCCTGTCCGGGACAGACCTCCTTTACGCTCTCCAAGCACCGGAAGGTGGAATTAACACCCGTTGTCTGCGAACCTTCAGTCGGTATGCTTGACAACGGTTAGTATTTGTACTCATATTCATCACTCGAGAGTATCTTTAGAAATCCTTATTTTTTCTCTACTTTGTAGCTAGGTTGTACCACCTAGCATGCACGTACATAATTTATACATTTAAATACTATTTGTGTTCATCTACTCTAAGACATTACAATACTATAGAAACCAGTTTGTTGATACAAACCACCTCTTCAAGCACATACGATTATGAAATCTAATCCATTGAAATAAAAAACTGTTTGTCAAGATTGTTAACAGAGCGTAACTACCTACCTTAACAACATCACTCGTTCTTTTTTTTTCAATTACGGTCGTCGGAGTACGCAGGTACCTATTATTCATCAACAACAATGGTTTTCTACACATACTAAAACATGGCTTATCCTATGTTGCAAAACGGTAAACATACCTAGGTATTAGGTAAAGTAAACTGAGATTTCTTTTAAAAAATGTCTGTGCTGGTTGGTAATCTAACTTCATATCATATGCCATATACATACATACGTATTGGTAGTATATCATCATCATCATCACCAGCCTATTGCAGTCCACTGCTGGACATAGGCCTCTCCAGTTGCTCGCCACTCAGGGCAAACATCTGTCTGGAGGATAATAATATGCCCATAATCGCCCCGCTGGGCAGGCGGGTTGGCGATCGCAGGACGTAGCTTCTCGCTCCGGTGACGCTGCTGCTCGTCATCGGCCTGTGGTATTTAGCTACGCTTGTGATGGTTATACCGCCACCAGTCGGTTGCCAGCGCCTCGTTTGTTGTTCGGCAGGATGCACCACGGGCAGGTGAGGTTGGCTTGGAGCGAAAACATGATAGGCCGCTTCCTTACATCCCTATATAAGTAAAGTAGTGGTAGTAATATAAGTAAAGTATAATCATATTCTCTAACATATAATAGATATTAGTTGTACAATTAGGCGGTCTTATCGCTATATGCGATATCTTCCAGACAACCTTAAGGTAGAGGATAAAAAAAGGTGGTTGGGTGTTGGTGGGCTCGATCGAAACGATTCACTATTTTGAATAGTCCGATCGAGTCAACAATTAGTAGGTAAATAACAAGATTACAAGTACTTGCCTAAGTGCAACATCGAGCAAATATACAGTGCATGTACCTAGATATGTACATATGTTAAGTATTAACCAAAGAGCTAGAACAATAAAGATATGCGGCTGCTTCGAATCAGAGGTACCTACCGAAATGCCTATGTACCATTCGTACGTTACGGAAGATACAGACCCTAAGTACTATGTCTGCAAAATTACTATGTCGTAGGTCGCAGTTGGATTGGCCTTGTCAAATTTTAATACAGGGTATGATTTAGTAGAACCAAATGTGATTCTTCTTTTCGAGTCAACAATAAATCCATAATAATATTTAAATCACACAGATTCCGACCAAAACTTAGCTAATGAAATACCGCTGTCAGTCGCTTGGCAGAGATCCTCCAAAGTGCAGGTGGTGGGGCACAATGGATCTTATGCGACATTGTTTGAGAGGTCGCGCCACAGTCGCAGCCACTTTGCGCCCCCTCGTTGAAACCCCATATAGATGAGAAGGCTTTTGATAGAAATATTCCTAATATTTTCAGATAAAGATCGGCGGCACTCCAGCGTGAGCGACGTCCCAGTGGAGTCTAACGTGCTAAGAAAGGTAGCCTCGCTGACGCTGGAGAAGCATACGGAGGCCAGGGTGGTGCGCCCCAGATTTGTGCCAGAGAAGTTGGACTTTCAACTGTATGAAAAATTTGAAGGTTAGCACAGTTAGTAAAGATTTATAGAATTTAGTTACCCACTTAGCATAGGTGCTAAAGAAAGATTTATAGAATTTACCTTACTTACTCCTAAATAAGTTACAAGAACTCGAAGTTTAAAATCCATAATTAACTAAGTAGGTAAGTACTGACCAATTCAAACCATACGCGTCGCCGGCGTCTCACCCACTTCTTTCGGAACGATGACTATTCAATGAAGGTTCGTGCCTCGGAGACGGGAGCGTCCCGAGCATTACTTCATGTCGCAGTTCGTCGGCAAAACGCTATTCCTTTAGCGCCTCCATACTTCACAGTATGTTTGATTCTCGGCAGCCCGCTGCGCGCTACGTGTGATAGGTAGGTACGCTTGTGCGCTTAAGCAGCTGCTAAAGAGCCTTCCGCTCCCCCAACAGTCCGGTTATGATGACAAGGCCGCTCTGGCCATCATCGTAGCCATTTAGAAAAAAAAAACTTTCGATCGTCTAACTGCTTACTTCCGGGGCTGCCACTGAGTAATTAAATTTCTAGACAGAGAGTCAGAGTAGGTAACAATTTTCGTTTCGACCCGATCCGAACCTACTAGACCAACGACGAGACAGTCAAACATGCTGAATTTCATAGGTTGCCAACCTAAGGATGTTGGTCTGTGACTACGGTTTGCAAAAGGTTGCTTCGTCACATAATTATTTGTATTTTAAGTAGGTACCTTACATACCTACCTATATTAACTCTATTTTACCTATATGCGAAAAAAAAATTGTACTCTTCCATATTTCGCCACCAAGCAAACAATAAAATTAAACCCACACATCCATTATCGGATCAAACACAATGCCACCAGCATTTTCGTTTCATTAACTATATGTGCCCTTGCCCTACGTCCTATGTATTGTACTTAGGACACTAAATTGCCTAACTTTAAAATATTCGTCTATACCGATTTAAAAATACGAATATAGAAGATTAGGTGTTTACATAGTGTAAAGTTTGTTATGTGTAGAGAATGAATGAGCATCATGATAAGAATTATAATCTTTTATCAGAAATACTGTTCAAAATTCTTATCTGCAATTTGTTAGATAGTACTCATTAGCGACTTGTATACGTGACTTGCTGCTGCCTACAGACCTTTGTAGACATGCAGATCTCAAACAATCGCGTAAATTTCACAAACTCCTCTGTGGCCCATTTCAACTATGTCAAGTTTCTTGGCCAGCAAAGGCCTACTGAAAAAGGAGTTCAAGATATCGTGACTATACTGGGCCTACATACAGATGAGCTAACTTTAAATACTGGCCTAGTATCGGCTTCGAGGCGACTTCGTAATGCATCAAGAAGACTGAAGAAACGTGCCTTTGTATTAGTGCCAGTTAAAAAACTATACCTTGAAACAGAAAAGAACCAGCAATGGTTCCGAGCGGTCTTGTTTGTGATGAACAGTGGTCGTCAGAGGGTCACCGTTGAGTGCGACATGCGTGTGGGCATAGTGGTTATGAAGGTTGAACTGAAAACCTTGCACGTGGTCGACATTGACAGTCACTGTTTACAGAAGGCATTCCCTCGCCAGAGTAAGTAAAGTACCTACTTACTTTGTTTTAAATAATTACACTATAGGTAGATAGACTAAACATAAGGACTAGAGTTTCTGGTTTAATATGTAGGCTAAAATATTATTCCATATTTAACAACTTTTACATTTATTTTATTGCATTATTATCTAAATAATTGACATTTATAATATTCTTTCAAATAAGTAGGTATTATTATTATTGAATTATTGATTGATGTTTGACTGTCTCGTTGGTCTAGTTAGACCAACCAAGAGGTCCCTGGTGCGAATCCTGGGTAAGGCCAAAAGTATGTAGGTACTTTTGGAGAAAAATTAAATGTAGGTGCACATCCACACTTCTTTATTGTTTAAATACGTGTATTGACTAATAGTCGTTGTCAATTTAGTACTTTTCTGCGGACCCAAATTCATACCGCTCAAGTTAATAAAGTAGTTCAATAACATCATTATTTCATCAGTCGATGTGTTATGTATTGTTTTAATAAATAGATTGTTTTAGATTTCCCCTACATACTCCTCTAAACAATGTGTTTACTTTAAGATATGGTATAAAACTCTCTTCCACATAAATTTTACAAGGATTTTTTTTTGTTAGTCTACAAGTTATTAAGTTATAGGTACTTAATGGTATTTTTAATGTTTGTACAATTGTTTGTTAATTAAGTTTAGGTTTAGTTTATATTTATTTGTTATTTCTCTTTGTATATTATGTAATATTTGCTTAAATAAATAAGGAAGTGTCAAGATTGTAATACATTTATCAATATGATAGATAAATCTTCGAATGTTAGGTGTTACTTTGAAATAATATCCCACAAATCGACGGACAATTTTCCGTGCACACAAGGCTTCATTAATACTTAAGTATAAGTTTTAACACCGATGCCCGGGGCCGTGAAAATTAAAAACAAACTTGACACTGGCAACCTGCTGTCAACAGACAGTCTGACACTCTGACCTGACAGTGTGCTAGTACAAACAACATCTTGTAATTGTAATTTATTTTGTTGATTCGTTGGTTTTCTTGTTAATGATTACGATGCGTATTTTACAGAAGGAACGCTGAGATACTCTGAATTTATTAACATAGATGTCTTAAAACTATTTACTTCCAGGTCAAATGCTTCTGAATTGGTTTCTATCTTCAATTTCTGAGAATAATCACTTGAAAAACTTGTTAAACCCACAAGATCTGAAAAACCTTGGAATACAGTACTGCACCCATTTATTAGCAGCTGGTGTATTACGGCAAATATGTGACAAAGATGCTCCTACTGAAAATATATTCAAGGTGGGTACTTAATTGATTACTACTTGTATATCTAGCCAAAGCATTGCCTGGTTTTTGACGTCTTAATGATAAGACTGTTGTATTTTTTTTTTCTGTGTAATAAATAAATAAATAAAAAAATATATGTCGTGGCCTATCGTAAAATCGCCCAATTATTAAATGTTATAGATGGTCACAAAAAATCATGAACTTTAATAAAAGTCTCGAAACACCTTTTACACCCTTTGTGACACTCCAACCGATTTTAATCAGGGTGTAGTCCCATTCATGGTCAATTGGTCACATTTCATGAAATTTTCACTGCCTATGCCTATTGGCCCCATTGTGAAGACATACCTTTTGGCTAGATCAACAATGAGAAATAATTTGTGGTAAGATCTCAAAATTAGCAAAACAGAATATACAATAGAATCATTCACACATTTTTTAAACATTGCAGTACAAAGGACGTCTGAATGGCTCTATACTCATTGTATATGGTACTATTTATTTGGTAAAATTCACCCTACAGCTTATCCCTAGTGTAAGGGTGCGTTTCCACAGAAGCAGGCATGTGTGAGTTAAGAGTAATAAAAATTTACCGCCCCTCACATGCTCTCTCTTTAGCTAAATACGATTAAGAAACTTCTTTTTTGAAATACCTATAATAAGGAATTTGTATTTTGTATAAGCTCAAAAATTATTCATATAAGTATTGTAAAGTAAGATTATTAATTATGTCGTACAACACTACCTGGCACTTATTATCAAATTTTCCATTTCTTTTCCCTAATTTGTAATGTTCACATATTTAAATGCAATCATTCAAAATGCTTTTTAATTTCAGTCCAATCTAATGTACTACTGGGCACACATGGAGGCACCAGCGTCCCAGCCCGTCACTCCTGGCCGACTGCACTCGATGGCGTGGCCACCTGACAAAGACTTTCTGCAGCAATCAACGCAAGACCACATAACAAACCGGTGCAATTTAGATAACAATTTTTTAAATCAGAATAATAATGAAGATCTAAGTGATATCAATGAAGCAAAAAATGTTATTACACAATTGAAAAGAAAACTTCAGGAATTAGAATATCAGTTAGAAAAATATAAACTTAATGCTCAAATAGACACTCTTAACAAAAATTTAGAGAATAATTTTGATATATCAGAATACATGGTTTCAAAAGATAAATCTGAATTAATTAATAAAGAAGTGCAGACAAGTAATTTTACTACTGAAATAAATAATAAACTATCCTATAGACCTGTGATAATATCTGACACTTATGTCAAGACAAATGTAAATATGGATACTCCAGTAGTGTTAAGTAACATACCAAAAGATGTTGAATGTAAAACTCAAAAAAGATCTGAAAAAATTGAGAATTATTGTAAGTTAAATAAAAGTAGAGATTATAATGAAACAATCAGAAAAAGTGATGTCTTGAAGAGTGATGAGAATATGGATGATATCAAACAGATTTTAAAAGACATACAAGATGATGATTCTTTAATTGTCAACAAAATTATGAATGATCATGTAAGTGTCAGTACAACACATGAAAGCTCATCTGATGCATCATTCCTCAGTACATTGACATCAAATGAAATTATAAGCAACCATACTGATGTATCATCAGAATCTGATAAAACTGATGATATTGCCATAAAACATATTACAAACTCGACCAACATTCCATGTACACAGATATTTTATTCCAGTATAAACAGTAAATCGAATGTAGTAGAAACTAGTCAAAGTTTATCAACTGATCTGTCAGAGACATCATCACTAGACATAGAAAGTACAAAGTTACTATGTAAACTAGATCAAACTATATCTCAAATAGAGAGTCATATACCCACTAGTCCCTCCCCACCGACACCTGAACTTGGTCCGACTGTTGTAGTTTCTTCAAAAGAAACAAGCGTAGCTAGTCAATCGGCGTCGTCGCCTCCCCCGCCGCTGCCGGGCATGGCGCCGGCCCCGCCGCCCACGCCGGGGACGCTGATGGAATCTGAACAAATTCCGCCCCCGCCACCGCTTCCCATGCTAGATATAGGCGCACCACCTACCCCACCCCCACTTATGTCAGGCTTGGGTCCTCCTCCCCCTCCTATGCCGGGAATGGGTCCGCCGCCACCGCCCATGCCAGGGATGGGCCCGCCCCCTCCGCCTATGCCGGGAATGGGTCCGCCACCACCGCCCATGCCAGGAATGGGACCGCCCCACCAGCTCATGCCAGGAATGGGTCCACCGCCACCGCCCATGCCAGCAATGGGACCGCCCCCACCGCCCATGCCGGGAATGGGGCCGCCGCCACCGCCGATGCCAGGAATGGGACCACCGCCGCCACCTATGCCAGGAATGGCCCCGCCTCCGCCTCCTATGCCAGGAATGGGCCCGCCGCCACCACCTATGCCAGGAATGGGACCGGCTCCGCCCCCTATGTCGGGAGGCAGCCCGTTGCCGCCGCCTATGCCGGGCATGGGCCCACCGCCGCCAAACATGCCGGGGCCACCTCCGCCGCCTGGCCAAGCGCCATACTCTGGCCCCATACCATTCCCTGCGCCGCCAGTGGGTGGGTGGAGCACACAACGATCCAGTAAGTTGCATTTTACTATACTTTGGGGATTAAATTAATAAAAAAATACTGTTTTTTGGCCTCACTTAAGATTCTAACCCAAGCCTGATTCTTAGATTGCATTGCCGACCACTAGTCTATGAATTACTTAATAGAACTATAAATATTTTATCATGTAAATTTTTATTTACACCATTAAAATTTGTTTTAGCTTTACGAAAAACTCCTGTAAAACCTGCAGCACCTATGAAACCATTGTACTGGACGCGTATTTTAGCAAATCAAGTACCACCTTCTACATGCCATGGCGAATCTGATTCAGTCACTTCCAAACCATTGTGGCTAGAGATTGAGGAAACCAATTTAGATAATATTGAAGAATTCACTGATCTTTTTTCACGGCAAGTCGTCAAGGCACCAGTGAAGAAAAAAGTTGAAGTGAAAACTAAAATACAACCAGTTAAAATTCTAGATAGCAAAAGGTCCCAAAATGTTGGTATTTTAGCTCAGAGCTTGCATGTAGAATTTTCAGAAATAGAAAATGCTGTTTACAATTTTGATACATCTGTAGTAAGTTTAGAAGCTTTACAACAAATATATGAATTGGTAAGTTGAAGTAAAATTTATACTTATTTAATTTTTTTTATTATTCTTTGTTTAAACTGATGTTTCTAAATGTTTTTTTTTATTTAGCGTGCAAGTGATGAAGAATTGTCCATAATCAAGGAGCATTTGAAAACTAAACCCGAAATACCCCTAGATAGGCCAGAGGCTTTTCTGCATGATTTATCGGGCATTCCAAACTTCGCAGAAAGGATATCGTGCTTTATGTTCCAAGCAGAGTTTGAGGATTCTGTCAGCACAACAATGCATAAATTAGATAATTTGAAACATACATGTGAGGTAATTTGTCCTAATAAATCCACTTATTATAAGTTAATAAATAACATGAGAAGAGAACCGCATCATGAAATAGACATTGACTGACTCCTTAAATAAATCATACCAATATTATAAATGCCTTATCATTAATTGTACATATTTTTTATTTAAACTACTCTTTTAAGTGTATAATAACGATTCCAACGTAGTCGTACTATATCGTATTAAAATATGGTGTTTATTAATGATTACAACATGTGTTTTAATTAAGTAACTAGTCCCGCCATTTTGACGTCAAAGTGGCGGGACCACTTTCTACATAGAAAATTTAGATTTTATTTGAGTGTAGAATTTTTTTATGGAAGTATGAAATAGTAGAAATATTGTACTAAATCTTTTAAATATGATTTCAAAAAACCCGGTATGGTCCCGCCATCTTGATGTTCACGATAAATGGGCTCTAATGTTAGGCCATGTTAGCTGTGAACTTGCGTGCCGTCGCCCGCGCCGCCCGCTCTGGCCGCTGGCGTCCAGGACGAGGCCTTACACATTCAATTGAAAATTGTTCATTGACAAAGAGACAGGGTTGGTCCTACTTTGCCCTACCAAGGCGCCCCACTCAGTGGGCCAAAGTGTAACGCTTTTAAAATTTTAAATAGATAAATATTACAATAATTATTTAGTAAACCTACCTTTACTCTAAAGTGAGATTGAACGAGGGGCAGATTATACTGAAATTAACAATTTCAGTATAATCTGCCCCTCAAGCTCAAGCTTACCACTTTGTCCCACTGGTGGGGCAAAGTAGACTAATCCGTTGAGGGATGTTGAGATCGGCAACATCTTTTGGAATCCGCTCAGGGCTTCTTTTGTTTGACAGTCTTCTGAGCACTGATCCGAAAATCAGAAAATTTATTTATTTCCTTCTCTATTTCAGTTTCTTGTAACAAGTGAATCCTTGAAAAAATTATTTGCAATTATTTTAACACTTGGGAATTACATGAATGGTGGAAATGGCCAAAGAGGACAAGCTGACGGTTTTGGACTAGAGATACTTTCCAAGTTAAAGGATGTTAAGGTACCTGAATACTACTACCTAAATACAATTACAATTGTATGTTGTATAGATAGTAAAATGTGAAACGCGAGAATTGAAAACGCTCATCAAAAAGCCATCTAAACATAGCCTTAAGCTTAGCGTATGCCGAGACGCAGGCAACGCAGCACATATTTACATACACAGCGCAGAGGAGATTTTGTAAAACTCTACATCCGATACCCTCGTACGTGCCGCGCAGCGCAGGCACATGCGACGCAGACATGCGTCTGTTCTGTCCCATATGTCCAACCGACGAACCTGCGCCGCCTCGAGAGGACTCCAGTGATTACTCGGTAACATTCTTCGCCCCATACCGCAAGGCGCGAGGGCCTAGGTCTGCCTAAACTACTGTATCCTCCGCTGCGTGAACCTGCGTCGCCCGCATCTCGGCATCATGGCAAGTTGATATTAAGGGGGAGGTACAATCGGTCCAGCCATTTTGGATATTAGCTACGGGCTAATATGGGCAAACCAACAGAGAAACCTTTTGGTTTATACATTTTTTTTGGTATTTTCCCCCCTATTATTTTATTAACCGACTTAAAAAAAAGGAAGAGGTTCTTAATTCGACTGATTTTTTTGGGTTGTATGTTTGTTACTACATATCTCCGGGAATTATAATTTGAAAAAAATCTTTTTAGTACTTCCTAGTCGGTCCCATTGTCACCATATTTAAGTCGGTTTTTTTTTGCTATAAAATGCTGAACCTCTGAAACTGCCGGCCGGGTCAGGTGCCCTCAGTTGCCCCCTAAGATCCGGGCCTGCTCGGCATACACTTATAATTATCGTGTGCAGTCGAAGCAGTCGACGGTGACGCTGCTGCACTTCATCGTGCGCACGTACCTGCGTGCGGCGGGCGGGCCGGGAGCGGCGCTGCCCGTGCCGGAGCCGGGCGACGTGGCGCGCGCCGCGGCCGTGGACTTCGCCGACGTCGCCGCGCACCTCGCCACGCTCACCGCCGACCTCGCCGGTAACTATATTGTGTACTAGCCGGAGCCGGGCGACGTGGCGCGCGCCGCGGCCGTGGACTTCGCCGACGTCGCCGCGCACCTCGCCACGCTCACCGCCGACCTCGCCGGTAACTATATTGTGTACTAGCCGGAGCCGGGCGACGTGGCGCGCGCCGCGGCCGTGGACTTCGCCGACGTCGCCGCGCACCTCGCCACGCTCACCGCCGACCTCGCCGGTAACTATATTGTGTACTAGCCGGAGCCGGGCGACGTGGCGCGCGCCGCGGCCGTGGACTTCGCCGACGTCGCCGCGCACCTCGCCACGCTCACCGCCGACCTCGCCGGTAACTATATTGTGTACTAGCCGGAGCCGGGCGACGTGGCGCGCGCCGCGGCCGTGGACTTCGCCGACGTCGCCGCGCACCTCGCCACGCTCACCGCCGACCTCGCCGGTAACTACTTTTTTTTATACACTATGGGTTTGTGCTTGACTGCAATTCACCTGATGGTAAGCGATATCACAGTCTACGATGGAGCGCGCTTACCCATCAAAAACCGGTTCACTCTTGCCTTGAACATCGGAAGATTGTATAACTCTGGTAACAAGGAGTCTGGCAAAGAGTTCGATAGTTTGGCCGTTAGTACTATGAAAGTAGAGGCGAAACGTGCTGTGCGAAACTTTGGAACTTGCACCATATAACGGTGCCTATTCGCCGTATCCCTGCTCGTCCGATGAAAGAGAGGTAGGACATAGCGAATCTTCGCTCGAATTGACCTGCCCGTCCGAGGAAGGACCTCCACCCTATAGAATACCGCAGCCAAATGACCTCCGGGTCGTGTTTCTGCCGGTGAATAGGGTTTCCGGAGCTCGTGGGGAGTTAGGGTTGGGCCGGCATGGCGGTGGCAACTGACAGTTAACTGATCAGTTACTTGCCCGTTGTCAGCGATTTGGGCTTCTCTTTCGCTTTCCATCAGGCGTAGGGAAGCCATTATGGCGAGCTACCAAAAAAAATAAAAAGAAGGGGGCCGGAGGAATAATAATAATAATAACCCAAGACATGCCACATTATACATATTATACACCCAGACCAATACAAACAGACATGTTTATGAACACAAATGTTTGTACTGTTCAATGAATCAAGTTAAACAACTCCGTCGCACACTCACCCAAATGTAATCGCATATTGTTTACTAGCCGGTGCCGTGGACTTAACTTATAAATTATTACTCTATTACCACCTCTATATCGAATGGTCCATCTTTAATTTTTAAGAAAGAGTGCTCATCGGACCGAAAAAATTTGCTAAGGGGCCATAATTTCACTTATAGTTTAGGTGGGCTATTGTATTTCGGCATCTTGTGCTCTAGTTTGCGAAATATATTGCCCAGGCTTATTTAGCTGTGAACAAAAAAGTTTCATTCAAATCCGTCCAGTAGTTTCAGAGATAGCGGTGTACGCACTGACATTTTTTTAGTCTTACGCTATTACCGATTCTTACACCCCTTCTTTGTAAAAATATTACATGTCAGACACAAAAGGCTAAGTACTCTTTACCGATTAACCTTTAAGCCATCTAAAGAGCATATCTTTGTGAAGTGAGCGTCAATCAACAGGATAAAGTCAAAATGGTGCAAGAAGCCCAGGATCGATCAAAGTGGCGAACATTGGGAGAGGCCTTTGTCTAGCAGTGGACTGATAAAGGCTGATGATGATTATGCATTTATATTCTAGAATCTATAAAAATACTTAAATAACCTCATTATTTAAAATCTTATACAAATATAATGTTTTTTTTAGGATGCAAAGAGAAGACAAAGAAAGTCATAGAAAGTGATGCCCAATCTCACCATCATTCGGACGAATCGCCATCGGGCGAAGGTGGGAAGAAACTCGAAGTATTCAAAGATAAAATGACTACATTTTTAACGGCGGCTGAAGAAAAATTAAAGACTGAAAACGAAAATTTGGAAGATTGCCGTAGCAAGTTTATAGCAACGATAAAATTTTACCAATACTCTCCAAAATGTGGCAAAGTAGAAGATTGTGAACCGAAAGAGTTCTTCAGTTTGTGGACAACTTTCTGCAGCGATTTTAAAGATATTTATAAGAAAGAGGAGCAAATTGCTATTAAAGAAAAGTAAGTTTCTTTTATACAAATAAATATAAATTAAATGTCTGTTTTACCTAAGTTGAAGTTCACATTATTTCGCTTATTTATACCGTTTAATCTCTGAGATCCTTGTTTAATAATAAATTATGTCATATATTGTAACTAATTTTAATTATTTAATCTTTACGTTTATGTTATTTATGATCAATCGGATCTTTCTATTTCAGATTAAAAGAAGCAAAGAAAATGCAAGAAGAAAGAAAATCTCTAACACAACCTAAAAAAGAAGGTGGATTAAAAGCACGATTGCAAAAGATATCAAGTACTAGGAAATAAGATTATAGCTGCCATTGCTTAAAGCTCAAAAGTAACCAATTGTATATATGTAATAAGAAAATGCTGCTTTTTTACAGTACTTGCACAGAACTATTGATACAAAGAGAACTAATAAGCCCCTAAGGCTGCGCAGACGGCACAATTTTTGTGCGATAGGCTTCTGAGACATTTAAAAAGAACGTCTAGGTATGCCGACAGAATGATCGAAGATGTGCGTCGAGTCTGTGAAATATCCGCGACAGATTTTTGCGCGTCGTGTGCGTTACTGCATATAATTGCAAAAAAAGTGCGTTACGGATAGTCTGTCGTCTGCGCTGCCCCTTATTGTTGCCCCGGAATAATTTAAAAAAATAAGGACACATTTATTATTTTGTGGACATTATAAATATTATTGCTTATGTATTGCTTTCACATAACATAATGTGATTTAACATGTGGGTTATTATTGCCTGTTCGTGTTATAAACTTTAAAATTCATAATTCTTGATCTAAGAAAGATCTTAATAATTTATTATATTAAGTCTTTGACTGCCGAGAAACTAGACACAATAGAAAAACTATTGTTTGCCGGTCACCGGTGACCGGCATGGCGGTCAACGTGTTAATTATGTAGGTATATTATTCTCTGTTATACTTTATTAAGAAAAATCATTGCCCTGATGAACTGGGAGCAGAGTGGGCGAATGATAATAACTATTTTTTAAGAAGAATTGCAATGATTGTTCGGTAACTAAACGGCCTATTTTGCCAAATATATGCCTAGTAAATATTTATCAATTATAATAATACATTGATCTATTGTTAATGGAACGGCTATACCTAAAGTCTTGTTACATAGCACTTCAATGCAGGTAATCCGGACTCTATAGTAAGTTACTAACTTTTGCCCGCGGCTTCGCTCGCGTTAAATTTGGGGAGAATGCTCCATACAAACTTCCACCCCCCATTTTAAGGAAGTGGGGGGTTAGAAATGGGCAAAAAGTAGCTGTTACTCTCTATCCCTTCAACTAGGTATCTCCACTTAAAAAATCACATCAATTCGGCGCTCCGTTTTGCCGCGAAAGAAAGACAAACATACAGACAGACAGACACACTTTCCCATTTATAATCTATACTAATATGATAAAGCTGAAGAGTTTGTTTGAACGCGCTAATCTCAGGAACTACTGGTCCGAATTGAAAAATTATTTTTGTGTTGAATAGACCATTTATCAAGGAAGGCTATATAACATCACGCGCTGCAACTATTAGAACCGAAGAAATAATGGAAAATGTTAAAAAAAAACGGGGAAAAAAATAACTCCACGCGGACGAAGTCGCGAGCCCAGCTAGTTATTTATAGTATGGATTGTTATGCAGCCTAACTCGGTTCATATATAAGGACTACATATCTGACTATGGATATAAATGTAGTTAGTGGTATTATGACAATAGCAATGTTATGTCAGGAGTGCCTACTTACAACTTATTGTTAAGAGCTTTGGAAAAATCTGCATCAAAAAATATGTTATCCTACCATACTTAGGTATGAACATCCGCCATGGCAATACCTACCTACTCAATAGTAGTAACTAACAACTTGCTACTACTAAACCAATTCATAACTTGCAAAAATAAAACTACTATAAGTACCTAACCAATAAAATAATAGCTTGTATCTACTTGCTTCAGAAAACCAATGTAATCCCAGATTCTCGAAATAATATGTTAATCAATATGTATGTACCTAGGCACGAGTTTAATGTCAGCCTAAGTCTTCAGTTTATCTAAAAATTATTTGCATTTAAGAACATATTTTAATACGGATTTAAAAAAATACTTAATTACATATTCATGTAAGACATTGAGAGGTAGGATGGCCTTTATTCTACCAATGCAACAGAAGTGTAGTTAATTTCCCTCTAATGCTTCTTTAACAATATTCATTCCATCACGATACATAATGCATGGCTTCGTGACCATATGGGGTCAATATTTATTATTAACTCGTTCACATCATCCGCCTACAGACGTCCACTAGGTACTGGATCTTTGCCTCCCCCAACGACAATAGGTAGTAGTTATTGTACCGTGTAAGGGCCAACTCACACTGGCGTAGAGTCGAAGCGACTCCATTCGATTCGTTCTTTAGGCGGAAAAATATGACCGGTCGCGTCGCTTCGACTCTGCGCCAGTGTGAGTTGGGCCTAACTCGTTATATGTATTATAAAAATATTTTGCAGTATTTAATTAAATGAACATCATCATTCTCGTCTTTAATTTGGTCAAGAAATTTGTGTGGACCTTAAGCAGGATTTATGGCAACATCAATACAAACTAAGAAAACAACCTGTCCCAAACAGGAAAAAAAAAGAGTTGGGTATCTCTACTCTGATTTTTTGTAGACATGCCCTGTCCAGCTTGTACAATATGTACAGTTGGTTCATAAAAACATAACCGGTTGCCCCCAAGGGAGGGGATGAAGCGAACTAAGAGAAAATAGCCGCCTCTAGCCTACATATATATGGGAGTAACTGAACTCATACGACTTTTTTTAAATGATTAATTTTAAAGTATTAGTCCATCATGTAACATTGACATTACATTTATTGTACCTGATATAATATGATTATGTGTAGTAATCTTAACGTTATTATTACATAGGAGATATTTAGATCTACAAAAAATGGTGCTGTAACATTTATATTGTAAATACTTTAATAATGTTAAAAAATTAAAACAACAAATTGGTTAAAATGTTTTATTATTGTAATTACAGATAATCTAAACATTTTTCCTTCCATATTTTCTTAAATTTCCTCTCTATTTTTCTGGTGTTAGAAAGAGTTTCAGCTAAATTAACTAAACTTGTCTTGAGAGTGTGCCATTGCATGAAACTAAGATGTTTAGTCAGTGACAGTTCACTGGTTTCATTTCTGTAATGTTCTTCCTTAGAAATAAATGAATTTAATGTAACTTTGCTGACTATGCTTTCAGCAGAGTGAGTTTCCCGTACAATCTGTTTGTTAAAGAAGGACTGAAAATATTCTCTTGTTATTGAAACTCCTTGATCAACATCCATGACTAGAGGTGCTTGTACAGACTTGGTTTGCTTAGGTAAAGCTACCTCCTGCTTTTCATTATGTTCACTGTTTATATCTTTCACATAATCAAGAATACAATCCAAGCCTATCTCTTCATCTTCAGCCAAATGTAAATTGATTTCAATACCTTTTCTGAGGGACCATTTAAATCTGCCATGATTATCAAGATTTTTAATATCTAGCCAACTTTCCAAGTTAGTTGGCAATGTATATCCGATGGGCAGAAATTGTAACCCTTTATGTTGCAACTGTTCCAAATAAGGAAAAAGGCTGGTATACCAGGAACAAGTGTGTTGCAACAAAACGGTACTCATGGTCCATATTCGACTTAAAAGTGCATAAGGCATTAGTGACATCCAGTGACTCTCTCCACGTTTAATTCTGTTCATATAATGTATGGATGCTTGTTTTGAACAAACACAGATCCGCTTCATTAGTTGGGATAAAGACATTATTCTTATCATGATATACTCCAACATTTGTTTTGTGGGTAGGTATTTCTCTTCCTTCTTACTAGGAATAATGGCTATAAAATTTTGTAAAGCTTTCAATAAATTCAATGACAAATATCTCCTCAAAGCCACATTAACCTTTTTTAAAATCCTGTACCCAATGTCATTGCGAAACTTCTTATCAAATTTGTAAATAAATCTTGAAAGAATTGCACTTTCTTTGTACAAAGGTGACTGTTTCAAAAGGACATTTATAGCGTTATTGCAAGCATGAGATAGGTCTTCCAAGTCTGAAACAAAAACATTACTTAAATAATTTCTCTTATTCTTGGAATTCTTTTTTGGAAGCAATAAGATGATATAAGAACTGATATTAATAATAGCAATAAAAATAGATTGTAAAACTTACCATATTTACCAGAATATAAAAAAGTGCTGACTGGTGGCGGCAAAATAGTTGGATCATTCCATGGTTCCATTATCTTAGATGAAAAGCGATGAAAAATAAATTATTGGTATAAATCTTTTGCAAGTAGGTACATACGTACGATTGATTACTACATACGGTATCGCAAAAGAGACAATATCAACAAAGTACCTACAAGAAAATCGAAATATCGGTGGCTTGCCAACCACCACTAGGCAATAACCTAACTGAAGACTTGTTGATACGGGAAAAAGAAACAACACGATTAGGAGTGCTGTTGATAATGGAATATCGATATCGACTCGTCCACTTTTGAAAAAATATTGAAAATTTTTTATTACTAACAATACACAAAAAATCTGAGAAAGGTTTAGTAGAACAGTAGGTACCACTTATATATTTTAACGCCAGCTCTCGTACAAATTTGTTTGACACTTTTGTTTGATGACAGAATTGACAGACGTCAAAAATTTTTGAGTTCCATCCATGGCTTTAGAACCCTTCAGGGCACTGAACATATTACCAAGGACGTTTATAAGAATATGTAATTTTAGAAACCAGAAGTGAGGTTAGTTTTAAATGGTTAACGATAAATTCAATCAATCAATCAACAGCCTTGGTCCGTCCACTGCTGAACGTAGGCCTCCTTTAATTCGCGCCACATTTCTCTATCCCGGGCCTCCCCCATCCAGCAACTGCCAGCAGTTCTTCTAAGGTCATCCGCCCAGCGGGTTGCGGGGCGTCCTACACTACGTTTGCCTATACGCGGTGTCCACTCCAAGATTCGTCTGCTCCACCTATTGTCGGCTCTGCGGCAGACATGACCAGCCCACTGCCACTTCAGCGTACTAATCCTTCGGGCTATGTCGGTAACTTTCGTTCTTTGACGTATATGCTCGTTTCGTACCCTATCTTTTAACGAGATACCGAGCATAACCCTTTCCATAGCGCGCTGAGCGACTTTAAATTTGTGGACTAGTCTTCCCGTAAACGTCCACGTTTCAGCAGCGTAGGTCAAAACTGGTAGGACACATTGATTGTAGACCTTAGATTTTAGACACTGTGGCAGAGATGACGTAAAGATGTGACGAAGCTTCCCAAACGCTGCCCAGCCCAACCTGATCCTCCTATCGGCTTCTTTCTCGAAGTTGTTTCTACCGAGTTGGATTATCTGTCCCAGATAAACATACTCCTCAACAACTTCGAGGGCCGAATCTCCGACATGCACGGGTTCGGGGATGATATGGGCATTGAACATGACCTTCGTCTTGTCCAAATTCATCCCAAGGCCCACGCGTCGAGAGGCATCGTTGAGGCCGTTCAGCATCTCCGCCAAATCCTGCAGCGACTCCGCCATTATGACTATGTCATCGGCGAATCGGAGATGAGAGATGTACTCGCCGTTGATATTAATGCCGCGTCCTTTCCAATCTAGGGTCTTAAAAACATCTTCCAGTGCGTTTGTGAACAGCTTAGGGGATATAACATCCCCTTGCCTCACTCCACGACGCAGCTGGATGGGTTTCGTTTCCCAATCATGTACTTGGACGGTCATTGTCGCGGCGTCATACAGACATCTCAGCACCTCGATGTAGCGCCAGTCAACTTGGCATCGCTGCAAGGATTCCAGGACCGCCCATAGAGTACCCACCATAGAGTCGAAAGCTTTCTCGTAGTCCACAAATGCTAGGCACAGGGGCTGATTGAACTCTTCGGTCTTCTGTACAATCTGCCGCACTGTGTGTATGTGGTCTACGGTACTGTAGCCTTTTCGAAACCCGGCTTGTTCCGGTGGCTGGAAGTCGTCGAATCTTTGGGCGAGACGATTCGTAATAACTCTCGAGAACAACTTGTAGACGTGGCTCAGGAGGGAGATCGGCCGATAATTCTTCAGGAGCGACTTGTCTCCTTTCTTGTGGAAGAGTATCACCACGCTCCTATTCCACGCCCCCGGGGTTGTGCCATTCTGGAGGACAGCATCGAACAGCTTTTGGAGTTCCAGTAGAACTGGTGCCCCACCTGCCCGCAGC
Source organism: Conogethes punctiferalis (assembly GCA_031163375.1). Lineage (NCBI taxonomy): Eukaryota > Metazoa > Arthropoda > Insecta > Lepidoptera > Crambidae > Conogethes > Conogethes punctiferalis. The sequence goes on along the minus strand of CM062077.1, from coordinate 18,008,766 downwards.
AGCTCAGCTGTGATGCCATCCTCTCCCGGGGCTTTGTTGTTTTTCAGTTGGCCGAGAGCTATTCTAATCTCGCCGACGTCAATCTCGGGTATATCATCCGTGTAGTGGCGGCTCAGAGTGGCCCTCTCATCCCGAATGTCGGCATGTACTGGCCTCGCGGCATGCGAGGAGTAGAGGTCTCCATAAAAGTTCTCCACTTCCGCAAGAATCTCTGGCTTAGAGATTCTTGCGGAAGTGAACGATAAATTACTAGGCAAGAATTCAACAACAAAATAAAGATCATCCGTCCAGGACAACACAAACCACCCAGGAATCATAACTACGACTATTCCTGGTCTTCAATCCGATATTCCCATCTTTTTATGCATATGGACTCCTATCACGCGTATATGTTGACGCGGATAATTCGCCAATTCCCATCTTTTCAAGGCTCGAGCAAAGTTATCCTTCCACCCGCCAAACTCTCTTCAAACCAAATCGTTCCATAGACTAAACAGCAAGCCTATTAGTCTTATTAGACCACCCTCAATTCAGGGCACTGAATACCGGGTGGGCGGGGACCCTAGTTAGTGCGGCGCTTATTAGACTACACTGAATATCGGTCCCTAAATCAGTTGATATGCGATAATCGCCCTTAATGTTATTACGTTACGCGATAGGCAGAGCGATCAGGTAGCTAGGCAGCCCAACCGCCCTAAATCCGGAACCCTTACCCTAAATCCTATTAGACCACCCTTATTCAGAGTTAGTCCCTGAATATCGGGTGGTGTAATAACTGCTTAACACAGATGTAGAAACCATAGAGCCAAGGAATCGGTAACAGTAAACGAAGTACTCTGTGGCACCGCCGGGTGGCAGAGCTTGGAATAGGTACCGGTAAAAATATGGTAACGGTACTTCTGCCTGGCCGAGGTATCGCTACTCAAAAAGTATCGATACATAAAGTAGCGTTAATTCAGTACCAATATAACAGTTAAATTTTACCGCTACCTTCATGATAGTATCGGTAAACGTTTAACGTTACTTACTTAATTTTGGATTAAAAACATTCTCTCTCTCTATCGATCCAACCCAACATGGACTCGTGCGTTATAATTTACCGTTAAAATTTAGTATCGTTACCGCCTTACCAGTAATTATTTTACCGGTAAAAAAGTAACAATATGAATTAACGTTACTTACCGCTACTAAAATGTTAAATTTGTAACGTTACCAAGCCCTGTACCCACGGAATATTAAACACTTGTGTTTAATATTCCGTGCCTGTACCTACCTAACGTTACCAAGCCCTGCCGGGTGGGCACGGCGGGGACCCTAGTTAGTGCGGCGCTTATTACACTACTCTGAAAATCGGTCCCTAAATCAGTTGATACGCGATAATCGCTCTAAATTTTATTACATTACGCGATAAGGAGAGCGGTTAGGTAGCTAGGCAGCCCGATCGCCCTAAATCTTATTAGATCACCCTTATTTAGAGTCCCTGAATACCGGGTGGTGTAATTATAAAACTGCTATATCCAAAGCCGTTAAACTTGAAAACAAAAAAAACATGATGATGGATGACGGACGTCTATGACGTATTTTTGACGCTGGCAGCTGGTCGTTGATTGATGATCGCTCGTTTGCATTGCAGTTTGCTTGCACACACGAATTTTACTTTCAAACCAGCTGAAGAATACCTATTTGCTTATTTTTGGATTTTATTGCCGCGATACTTTATTTTTAAGGTTGTAACATTATAATTTGTAATTTCACGATTTGATTCAAATTTATTGAATGGTTTGGAATTACATTACATAGAATATAATTTTGATGACATTTTAGGTTAATAAAACCCGGCAGAATGCCGAAACACAAGAAAAAGGAAAGTTCGAGTAGCGATAGCGATGAAGGGCCAATAGATGTAAGTATATTAATAATTGAATCAAACACCTACCTACGTTATTGTATACGCCTACCTCAGATAACTCCCTGATGCCTACCCCACTCTTGTCTTAATATCTTTTGTCCAATAGTTAATAACATTCAACAGCGAAAAGGATCTTAATATTATGGTCAGAGTGTAGGGTTATTATATAGTGACATCATTTGCAACAATTTTTGTCCTGTACATGAAATTCGTAAAATGCATAGTTTTTGAGAAAAATGCATATAAAGAAAAAATTCATTAATATCTCATAAAATATGCATTTTAAGAATTTTATCTACAGAACAAAAAACGTTTATTTTATCTATATTTATGCATAGAACTATAAAAAAATGAGCTAACTTGAAATTAAATTTTTGGGCAAAAATTTTCTAAGTCCTAAATCCCATAGTGCCCCTAAGGCTACACTCCAACCAATATTATTATTTAGGTACCTTTATCAGACATTCAGGAAAGTTTGTAGGAGGTTTTTGTTTTATCAGCAATTGAAATATGTTTAATCAAATGTCCTTTTTTAGAGAAATCCTCCACCAGAAAAGAAAGCAAAGACAGGGTCGTCCAGAACGGATGACAAGGAACCGACTTGGGTGCTTCAGGGTAAAAAATTGGCCAAAGTACGAGAGTTCAAAGGGAAGGTTTATGTAGACATAAGAGAATTTTATGAGAAGAATGGAGAACTCTTACCAGGAAAAAAGGGTATTAGTCTGACCCCTGAACAGTGGAGAAAACTTCTATCTTTAGGTGATGAGATAAATGAAACTATCAGTACTCTTTGTTAGATATGTTTTTGTTGGGAATTCTTTATATTAAGAATGAAATATAATGTTGAGCATTAACAACTGGTTGGGTTTTTTTTATAAGAGAAGCCACTATTAGAAAGTGCCATCCCCTCGCCTGGTGAAAAGCAAAAGAGAACAAAAGTCACTGCGGCAATGGGGTACTGACTAAAACACTTTACAGGTTCACTGAGTGCAAGGTAGTCTCGGAGACACCCTTACCATTGACCGAGAATGTAAAATATGGCTTACATGACAAATATCTAATATTTTGTCTAAACAGTGTTTTGTCTTACATATCTTATGGTTTTTAATATGTAATGCTAGTTAGGCAGGTATGTGAGAACTCTCTTGGTGTGGTTGAGATAGCCTGAATGACATATTTTGATCAACAACAGTTTGGATTATTTGATATAACCATGGAGTTCATTTATTTTAGTATCATAATAATAATTACAACTACATTATTCTGATTTGCTTGCACAAATACATTACCTATATTTATTTCAAAAGAATATTTGTCAAACTGCAGGTAGGTATTTCTGCATGATTTAACATGCAGAAAATAAATTTGTAACAAAATAGAGATAGGTTCTTTATTTTCATGTAGGTATAATATAAATTCAACACATACAACATTACATTTAAAAATTTGCTACTGCTAATGGTAGTCATGAATTGTTTTTAGTTTTCATAATTATAGACACGTATGTACATAGCTAGGGATGAAATTCTATTACAGTAGAAACTCGATTAACCGGACTAATTGTTGTCGATGGGCATCCGGATAATCGAAAATCCGGAAAATTAAATGTATGAATAATAATGTTATGTATTTATTAAAACTCGAGATTTTTCGTAATGTAAATATTTTATAACTAACCTACGAATAACATATTCGCTCTGAAAAGCACGTTTTTAAAAGGCGGTAATATTCATTGATATTTTCTTAGCTAGAGAATGGAATGGAATAGAAATGTAGAGCTCCAATAAAGGCGTGCGATCGCTGCTAATCATAAAGTGCTATAGGAATAGGACGAAGACTTTTTTTTTATTAGGATGATAGCTATGGCGCCCTTGTCATCATCACCGGATTGTTACGGGAGTCTGGTAACTTAAGCAACACAGCTAAGGGCGTCCCCTAATTGGGCTTGGACCTCGGCCAGGGTCCCAGCGCGGGGCAAGCGATCCAACACGGCGCGGGCGGTAATGCAAGTTTCGGCACGTTCTTCCTTGTATAAATTCGAATTGTAGGTAGGTACCTAAAAATTGGTTAATTGGATAATCGCGAATCCGGATAACTGAGGGCCGCATAATCGAGTTTCTACTGTACCTAATTATGTTTGAACGTATTTTTGGTCAATAGATAATGTAAAAGGGTATAGTAATTAAAATCTGTTCAAAAATACATCATTAATATATATTTCAATATAAATTTTGAAAATTGACTACAATCGTTTCGTAATTAACACATTTGATATACATTGATATCACTCACATGGCAATAGAAGTTTAAAAATGACTAGTTTACTAGTAACATTTAATTCATTAATGAAACAAATCTAAACATGATCAGAATGTGGATATGACAATACGGATAAAGTTTAAAGGTATTATATCACATGTTATTTGGATAGGTTCATTTATAAACAATATACATTAATCTAATTTAAATTAACTACCTACTTACAAATTTAAAACGAAATAAAATATAGAAATTCATTCTAATTTAGTACCTTACCATTACTAGCCGAGATGGTAGATATTGGTTTTACATAATATACACATTACACCGACATAAAAAATCCTAACCTTTGGAAGATAGCAACCCAGTGCCTAGGCGGGAGGGAGCTTGCTGGCTGGCTGCAGCTGCTACGAACTAAGGGCATAAATTGTCCCAACCCAAGAAGGTTCATACTCTTACAGAGCTAGCCCCTATCCCCACACAAATAATTCCGTATCCGCCTATAGCTACATACACCTAACCTAAACTGAGGTATAATATCCACAATAGTAATATAAAAAGATTCTTGTAGAGATTCCAAAGATCCATTACACGATAATTTATATTTTAACCTATTTAACCTTTGGCTTTATGTGGAAACAGTTGATTTTGAAGTGTTCACACATTTCCTGCACCTGGAAATTAACATACAATAAATTAGAATGCATCTATATGCACTTACTATCAAGTGAATATTACAAAAATGAATGAAATTATTTAAATTTAAGATTGAATTTCTAGACAAAATCTCGAATTGTTTAAACAAAGAATTATATTTATAATCGTCATTACAGATTCACGCACGAGACGTTTGATACGTCTCGTTTCGGTGCAAAATGTGCGTTTGAATTTAACGAAAATACTTTGAAAATTTACGAAAGACACAAGCCGCCATCAGCGCCTCGCTCATGGGCGACACGCGCCAGTACGGCACTAGCAGCCCGTTATCTACAGCTGGTGGTGCCCATGGGGCAGGGCGCACTCACCACTCTGGCGCCGTAGTAGATGTGCGCCGCGGAGCTGGCCGCGCACAGTACGGCCAGCAGCAGCGCCTCGCTCATGGGCGACACGCGCCAGTACGGCACTAGCAGCCCGTTACAGCTGGTGGTGCCCATGGGGCAGGGCGCACTCACCACTCTGGCGCCGTAGTAGATGTGCGCCGCGGAGCAGCGCCTCGCTCATGGGCGACACGCGCCAGTACGGCACTAGCAGCCCGTTACAGCTGGTAGGTGCCTATGGGGCAGGGTGCACTCACCACTCGGGCGCCGTAGTAGATGTGCGCCGCGGAGCAGCGCCTCGCTCATGGGCGACACGCGCCAGTACGGCACTAGCAGCCCGTTATCTACAGCTGGTGGTGCCCATGGGGCAGGGCGCACTCACCACTCTGGCGCCGTAGTAGATGTGCGCCGCGGAGCTGGCCGCGCACAGTACGGCCAGCAGCAGCGCCTCGCTCATGGGCGACACGCGCCAGTACGGCACTAGCAGCCCGTTACAGCTGGTGGTGCCCATGGGGCAGGGCGCACTCACCACTCTGGCGCCGTAGTAGATGTGCGCCGCGGAGCAGCGCCTCGCTCATGGGCGACACGCGCCAGTACGGCACTAGCAGCCCGTTACAGCTGGTAGGTGCCTATGGGGCAGGGTGCACTCACCACTCGGGCGCCGTAGTAGATGTGCGCCGCGGAGCAGCGCCTCGCTCATGGGCGACACGCGCCAGTACGGCACTAGCAGCCCGTTACAGCTGGTAGGTGCCTATGGGGCAGGGTGCACTCACCACTCGGGCGCCGTAGTAGATGTGCGCCGCGGAGCAGCGCCTCGCTCATGGGCGACACGCGCCAGTACGGCACTAGCAGCCCGTTACAGCTGGTAGGTGCCTATGGGGCAGGGTGCACTCACCACTCGGGCGCCGTAGTAGATGTGCGCCGCGGAGCAGCGCCTCGCTCATGGGCGACACGCGCCAGTACGGCACTAGCAGCCCGTTACAGCTGGTAGGTGCCTATGGGGCAGGGTGCACTCACCACTCGGGCGCCGTAGTAGATGTGCGCCGCGGAGCAGCGCCTCGCTCATGGGCGACACGCGCCAGTACGGCACTAGCAGCCCGTTACAGCTGGTAGGTGCCTATGGGGCAGGGTGCACTCGCCACTCGGGCGCCGTAGTAGATGTGCGCCGCGGAGCAGCGCCTCGCTCATGGGCGACACGCGCCAGTACGGCACTAGCAGCCCGTTACAGCTGGTAGGTGCCTATGGGGCAGGGTGCACTCACCACTCGGGCGCCGTAGTAGATGTGCGCCGCGGAGCAGCGCCTCGCTCATGGGCGACACGCGCCAGTACGGCACTAGCAGCCCGTTACAGCTGGTAGGTGCCTATGGGGCAGGGTGCACTCACCACTCGGGCGCCGTAGTAGATGTGCGCCGCGGAGCAGCGCCTCGCTCATGGGCGACACGCGCCAGTACGGCACTAGCAGCCCGTTACAGCTGGTAGGTGCCTATGGGGCAGGGTGCACTCACCACTCGGGCGCCGTAGTAGATGTGCGCCGCGGAGCAGCGCCTCGCTCATGGGCGACACGCGCCAGTACGGCACTAGCAGCCCGTTACAGCTGGTAGGTGCCTATGGGGCAGGGTGCACTCACCACTCGGGCGCCGTAGTAGATGTGCGCCGCGGAGCAGCGCCTCGCTCATGGGCGACACGCGCCAGTACGGCACTAGCAGCCCGTTACAGCTGGTAGGTGCCTATGGGGCAGGGTGCACTCACCACTCGGGCGCCGTAGTAGATGTGCGCCGCGGAGCAGCGCCTCGCTCATGGGCGACACGCGCCAGTACGGCACTAGCAGCCCGTTACAGCTGGTAGGTGCCTATGGGGCAGGGTGCACTCACCACTCGGGCGCCGTAGTAGATGTGCGCCGCGGAGCAGCGCCTCGCTCATGGGCGACACGCGCCAGTACGGCACTAGCAGCCCGTTACAGCTGGTAGGTGCCTATGGGGCAGGGTGCACTCACCACTCGGGCGCCGTAGTAGATGTGCGCCGCGGAGCAGCGCCTCGCTCATGGGCGACACGCGCCAGTACGGCACTAGCAGCCCGTTACAGCTGGTAGGTGCCTATGGGGCAGGGTGCACTCACCACTCGGGCGCCGTAGTAGATGTGCGCCGCGGAGCAGCGCCTCGCTCATGGGCGACACGCGCCAGTACGGCACTAGCAGCTCGTTACAGCTGGTAGGTGCCTATGGGGCAGGGTGCACTCACCACTCGGGCGCCGTAGTAGATGTGCGCCGCGGAGCAGCGCCTCGCTCATGGGCGACACGCGCCAGTACGGCACTAGCAGCCCGTTACAGCTGGTAGGTGCCTATGGGGCAGGGTGCACTCACCACTCGGGCGCCGTAGTAGATGTGCGCCGCGGAGCAGCGCCTCGCTCATGGGCGACACGCGCCAGTACGGCACTAGCAGCTCGTTACAGCTGGTAGGTGCCTATGGGGCAGGGTGCACTCACCACTCGGGCGCCGTAGTAGATGTGCGCCGCGGAGCAGCGCCTCGCTCATGGGCGACACGCGCCAGTACGGCACTAGCAGCTCGTTACAGCTGGTAGGTGCCTATGGGGCAGGGTGCACTCACCACTCGGGCGCCGTAGTAGATGTGCGCCGCGGAGCAGCGCCTCGCTCATGGGCGACACGCGCCAGTACGGCACTAGCAGCCCGTTACAGCTGGTAGGTGCCTATGGGGCAGGGTGCACTCACCACTCGGGCGCCGTAGTAGATGTGCGCCGCGGAGCAGCGCCTCGCTCATGGGCGACACGCGCCAGTACGGCACTAGCAGCTCGTTACAGCTGGTAGGTGCCTATGGGGCAGGGTGCACTCACCACTCGGGCGCCGTAGTAGATGTGCGCCGCGGAGCAGCGCCTCGCTCATGGGCGACACGCGCCAGTACGGCACTAGCAGCCCGTTACAGCTGGTAGGTGCCTATGGGGCAGGGTGCACTCACCACTCGGGCGCCGTAGTAGATGTGCGCCGCGGAGCTGGCCGCGCACAGTACGGCCAGCAGCAGCGCCTCGCTCATGGGCGACACGCGCCAGTACGGCACTAGCAGCCCGTTACAGCTGGTAGGTGCCTATGGGGCAGGGTGCACTCACCACTCGGGCGCCGTAGTAGATGTGCGCCGCGGAGCAGCGCCTCGCTCATGGGCGACACGCGCCAGTACGGCACTAGCAGCCCGTTACAGCTGGTAGGTGCCTATGGGGCAGGGTGCACTCACCACTCGGGCGCCGTAGTAGATGTGCGCCGCGGAGCAGCGCCTCGCTCATGGGCGACACGCGCCAGTACGGCACTAGCAGCCCGTTACAGCTGGTAGGTGGCTATGGGGCAGGGTGCACTCACCACTCGGGCGCCGTAGTAGATGTGCGCCGCGGAGCAGCGCCTCGCTCATGGGCGACACGCGCCAGTACGGCACTAGCAGCCCGTTACAGCTGGTAGGTGCCTATGGGGCAGGGTGCACTCACCACTCGGGCGCCGTAGTAGATGTGCGCCGCGGAGCAGCGCCTCGCTCATGGGCGACACGCGCCAGTACGGCACTAGCAGCCCGTTACAGCTGGTAGGTGCCTATGGGGCAGGGTGCACTCACCACTCGGGCGCCGTAGTAGATGTGCGCCGCGGAGCAGCGCCTCGCTCATGGGCGACACGCGCCAGTACGGCACTAGCAGCCCGTTACAGCTGGTAGGTGCCTATGGGGCAGGGTGCACTCACCACTCGGGCGCCGTAGTAGATGTGCGCCGCGGAGCAGCGCCTCGCTCATGGGCGACACGCGCCAGTACGGCACTAGCAGCCCGTTACAGCTGGTAGGTGCCTATGGGGCAGGGTGCACTCACCACTCGGGCGCCGTAGTAGATGTGCGCCGCGGAGCTGGCCGCGCACAGTACGGCCAGCAGCAGCGCCTCGCTCATGGGCGACACGCGCCAGTACAGCACGACGCCCAGCGCCAGCCCGTACGGCACTAGCAGCCCGTTGAACGCCTCGCACCGCGTGTCACTCATTTGGGACACGATTAGCCGGCACTGGAAATTATGTAGCCCGATATCATTGAAAGCTGGGTAAAATTCGCGAAATTCACTCAGAAGTACATTTTATTTACTAAAAGAATCCAACTACACACGTTGATATTGGAGAAAATGGTGCCTGTAAGCAAGTAGAAGATACGCGGGCTCCGGTTGATGACGTCAGTGGGCGAGAACAGCGCCCACGCCGAGCTCAGCGCGAAGAACGCCAGCAGCGGCAGCAGCGGCCGCAGCGCCTCCATCGGCGGCCGCATCTTGCCCGTGCCGTCGCGGTACGACCTGAGGGCCGAATGCAGTGATCAGCTTTAATATCAAGTCGCAGCGGACTGAGCGTGACGCAGCGAGTTAGCCACAAACTCTCTAATCCATTAATAGAGTTAATCCAGTGTTGATCTAAATCGCAGTGTGCTTTGTTCACGCGTATGATAAGACGTACCGGCATGACGAGTATCCTCGTTTCGGGAGTGCGCTCAATTTGCGTAGTAGTCGACGCGATTTAAGCCGAGCCTATGTCCTGGGTAGTACTGAAGATGCCTCGCAACTCTCGCAAGGCAATGCTTTGTAAAACATATTAACAAAAATGTTACTTCACGGCCCAGTTCGTGAAATATGGATTGAGATACCTATCTCTAAATACATTCATGAATCGAATGGCCCGCTTACTTGTTAATAAAAAGAACTTACTTGTAAATGTTCCACAATATTACAGTCTGGCTGGTGATCATTGCGGAGAAATATAGGACTAGCTCGAAAAACAGGCCTGGGGTGATCCCACCGGGCAGCGTGACGTGCCATGCCTTCGGCCCGATCACCGACGTGACCAGCAGCAATAAACACGAACCCTGCCGATGGATGATAGTAAGTAATTATTAATTCTTACCAAACTTTATAACGATTTCTCAATTTTTACTTTTATGAAGCTTATTTATTAATATAAAATATTAGATAAAAGTTTCATACATTACATACTTCTGCGGAAATTATAGGCCAAAGGTGTTAGGTAAAAGCAAGTTTCTATTTGAAATATTTAAATGTAAAAGAAATCGACATACATATTATTTGTTTATTTTTAAAATAAAATAAATAATAATAAAAAAACATAATCTTCATTACACCACTGCACTGAATAAAAAGCTATGCCAAACTATTTTATAGAAGGTAAATAATTAGTAACTAGCTTACAATCATGGTAAAATCGTAGCCCCAAGGTAAGAACATCACGCCAGTGTTGTATTTCTCCCAGTGAGTGAGGTAGAAGTTTATAAATATGTTCCACACGACGAAGAAAAACCGCAAAGGACTAAGCTCATCTCTGTAACGTAAGTTTCAATGATTTAAAACAAAGATATACAAAAGTTTGTCGTTCTTGCCCCGTGACATTAAAGTCATGGAATGCTCTTCCAACTCATGTGTTTTTGTCCTCTTACAATCCTGGGTTGTTTAGGCGGGGCGTGAAACAGCATCTCAGTGGGCCTTCAGGTTGATGGCGACAGGCGCAGTAGGTTTGTTCTATTATGCATGTCGTCCTAACTTTTGAACTTCACGACAGCTTACCATCAGGTGGAGAGACGTCATCCTGAAAGCTCTTTTTATAAAAAAAAAATAATCGTAGTCATTTAGGAAAAAGTCCGTTGGACCGCGCTGCCCGAGCATCACGTTACTCGGAGGAAGTACTTCCACTTTTCGTATGAGACGCCTGTTTCTATATCTATATGTCACCGGAAAATAGCAAGAATCGTAAGTTGATCAATTTCCTAGGTAGTTGATTAACTTTCGGAATATAACAAACGGTAGTTGAAATGTATTATTTAACGCAATGGATTTCAGTTAGTTGATCAATTTACGGTAGCCTGACAGTCATTTAATAACTTACGATTTTGACACAAGTAAAATCGTCCTCAAATGGGCCATTCGTTGCTCAATGTACTATTTAACGGTGCACTATTACCCGTAACTTAATACACTGTTCCCTGATTGGTTGCCGGGATAACGCCACGCGAGCCATTGAACCAATCAACGTTCACCTCACCTTTGTCGGATGATTTTACGGCAAGACCCCGTAAAATGATCAATTTACTAAAATACATACGTTAAATAATACATTTCAACTGCCGTTTATTATTTTCCGGAAGTTAATCAACTACCTAGGAAATTGATCAACTTACGATTTTTGCTATTTTCCGATGACATATATAATGGAAAATTGATTTTATAATAGTACTATTTAATACTATTATTACCTTCCAAATATGCTGTACAAGCAAGTGGGTATGAGGACCGAGGAGTAGGAGTCCAGCCCGTGGTCGAACAGCTCTCCCAGCGGGCCGCTGGTGGCAGTGCGGCGGGCCTGCTTGCCGTCGATACCATCTGGAAACCACACGATACTGAGTACGATGTTCTCAAATCATCATCATCATCATCAGCCTATTGCAGTCCACTGCTAGACATAGGCCTCTCCAGTTGTTCGCCACTTAGGGCAAACATCTGGAGGATATACCCATAATCGCCACGCTGGGAAGGCGTGGCAGGCAGTTTCTCAAATATTCAACGATAACACAAAATTTAATTAGGTACCTACCTATGGATTTTAAGTCGCATGTGAAAATCTTACTTATCTACAAGTATAAATAAACTTTTATCTCTAAACGTGTAACTAAGCGCAAAACTCGAGGCTGCATCGATTTAGCTTTTTTCTTTTACATCAATCAAATAATTTATTTGCACAATATGGGTAGGTACAGAAAATGAATGGCGTAAATAACTGTATAGTAGGCATGCAAATTAACAAAGTCATTGTGGGTAGGTCAAATTACAATGTCAAAAAATATATGTATGTAATGTGTTTATTGTCCAAAAGTAGATACCTACCTACAAAACTATTTTTCTTCCTATTTAAAATCATATCTATTATTCATATCACAGATAAATATATATACAATTGTAGATAATAACGAAAAAATCCTCTATGATTTTAATAATTACCATTATAGGTACCAACATTTTGTATTTTTAATTTCAAAGTACATGTACATACAATTTTCGTTTGAATAGGGTAATAGGTACCACTCAATTATCCGTTTAGATGTTATCAACTTTTGGCTTTTGGTTGGCTTTACGAAATTACGCCGCAAACGCCTCTATCGGTATAATATATTTTTACTTAAATGTATTATATTTACTCTATTCGTTTATTTCTTGTGAAAATCTGTTCTCAAACTTTGCTACCTGTATACATTTTACTGGTTTTTATTACATTTAATTCTATTTCTTACATTGAGGCTTTATAATAAGTTAGATATGGTAGGTAGCTATAAATTACAGGTATATTTCTTTAAGTGCGATGGTCAGGTTACTTTGATAGAATAGGTATAAATACCTAAACATTATTACCAACTATTTATTGTTTGTAGGTACTGCACTTTAGGTAGGGAAACGCCTACGCATATTTCTTATTAGATACGACAGACTTTATTTCCACTCCCTAAGATTTGTCAGATAAATCCCACCAAAAACATTATGTAAAAAACTAGTCAAGTTTCGATGGAGCTGCTTGTTTATCTCTAAAAAGTAATGAAATCTAGATAAAGTCGTGCCAAGTCTAAGGTTCCTTACTGCGATTTCTTTAGTATTATAGTTAATGGTGTGTGACTTGGCCGTTGAAGGGTACACAAGGATTGTACCTTTGTAACGAGGTGCTTCGTGACATTGCACTAATCGGTCGCCAGAATTGGGTAGCGGTACCCATTGACGATGGAAAATTGCCACTTGGAAAACGTTACAAACAGATATAACATTATGTGTAAACAATATTGACTTGTATCCTGTGCCCTTGTGTTGTGTAGGTTAGTACCTTTAAAAAATGTTCAACGGCCAAGTCACACAACATTAACTATAATAATAAAGAAATCGCAGTAAGGAACCTTAGATTAGGCACGTCTTTGTCTAGATTACATTACTTTTTAGAGATAAACAAGCAGCTCAATCGAGACTTGGCTAGTTTTTTACAGAATGTTTTTGGTGGGATTTCACTGCTTTTTGTACGAACGTGGGTATATTGATTAATTTTATTTATATGCCTATTAAAAGAAGAAAGTGAGGTATTCACCCAGCAGTGGGAGGCTATGGGCTATTAGACGTGTCCTACTATAGAAGATGTGGTCCACTACGCTGGACTTATGCAATGACAGTCGATTTTTTTATGTTACCAATAGTAGAAAGGGGCATTACCATATCTCTAATACAGCTGAGACCTTCCAATTTGACATCAAATGAAGCGGCCCACCAAGTTGAATATTTTTCGTAAAGGCGGTATATGTCGATCTCTATTAGTTTGGTTGGGCTCTTGGGGTTACCAGCTGACCCTGATTATCTTCGATTATCCTAGTTTTTATAGTTTTCCCTTTATGTGGCCATTAAACCCTAACTCTGTACCAAATTTCAGCTCTCTAAGTTTATGGGAAGTACTAGTTCTATTTTGATGATCATGAGTGAGTGAGTGAGTGAGTGTCTGTCGGAAATGGGAAACTTTGCTTACGCTTAACTTCGGAACTAAATTACCTACAGACTGGAAATTGGATTTTAAATATGTGATTATAGCTTACTGGATAACGAAAATTTCAGCGTTGTGGTCTTATCCAGAGGTTCTCAAATAGGGGTCTGAAAATGCGGCGAAATGGTTCCGGAAAAGGATGGTACGGCAGTGTTTGCTTCGCGCTCGACTTGGCGGGGGCACTGGCCGTGCCCCCCGATGGCGTGCGTATTAATTAGAACAAAACAGTAAATATTTTGTAGTTCGTACGCAGTTATCAACTAGGTAATTACTAATTCAAGATTTGATTTTCGAAAAACAATTAAAGAGCGCACTACTTATTACATAATTATCATCCATATTTATTAGGATGAAACGTTAGTTAGAGGGTACAAGTCAATATATTGTTACACATAATGTTATATCTGTTTGTAACGTTTTTCAAGTGGCAATTTTCCATCGTCAATGGGTAGCGGTTCTTGCGACAGATTATTACAATGGCCTCATGGAGCACACCTGGTTTTGTACCCTTGTGTACCTACCCTTCAACGGCTAAGTCACACACCATTAACTAACTATAATAATAAAGAAATCGCAGTAAGGAACCTTAGACTTGGCACGACTTTGTCTAGATTTCATTACTTTTTAGAGATAAACAAGCAGCTCCATCGAGACTTGGCTAGTTTTTTACAGAATGTTTTTGGTGGGTACAACAATACACGCGGCGCAAAATCCGTGAAGTACCTAGCGCCTATCGGAATTAGTCAGAGTATGGGGCAGCGCAGACGACAGACTATCCGTGACGCACTTTTTTGCAATTATATGCAATAACGCACACAACGCGCAAAAATCTGTCGCGGATATTTCACAGACTCAACGCACACGACGCTCATCTTCGAATATTCTGTCGGCAGACCTAGACGCTCTTTTTAAATGTCTCGGACACAGACTCTATCGCACAAAAAGTGTGCCGTCTGCGCTGCACCTATACCTATACCGAAAGGCGCTACTTTCGGAAATAGCTCTGGGTACCCACCCAGAGCTATTTACCAGAGCATCATGGGCGGTGGCAATTGACAAGTGATTGATTTATTTACTTTTCCGTTGCTGAAGCGACTAGGGCTTTTCTTACGCTTTCCTTGCTGGTTATCTATATATATAAAAGGAGAAACTGACTGACTGACTGACTGACTGACTGACTGACATATCAACGCACAGCCCAAACGGCTAAACGTAGGCACTTGAAATTTGGAAGGGACGTAGCTTAGGTACCGTAGGGGTGCACTAAGAAAGGAATTCCCGAAATTCCCACGGGAACGGGAATTAGCGGGAAAATCCTTTTGTATGAAAAATCTAAACCGCTTAAGTTAGACGCTTGAAATTTGGCATGCAGGTACCTTAGTAAATATAAAGTTTAGTTATGGCTGTATTTTGAGAAATTCCCACGGGAACGGGAGTTAGCGGGAAAAAACTTTTGTATGTATAAATTTAAACACGCGGACGAAGTCGCGGGCAAAAGCTAGTGTAAAATAAAATGTAGGTACGAGAGTGGCCATTCTCGTATGACATTGGGCAGTGTGCCTGAAAGTTAGCCAGGAGAGTAGGTAGGTAGTATTTATCAGTATGGGCAATGTTTCCGAACTCATAAAAAAATATTCCTGTCTTATTTATGCTTGTTTTAAAGTGCGTGTATAGGTAGGTATATGGTAAATTGATTACCTACGTCGTGAATCGTGATTTATGGTCAACAGTTTTAAGTACCTACAGTAGAGCGTCGATTATCCGAACGTCGATTAACCGAACGACCGCTTATCCGAACTACTAGGCCTGCCTGAACCGCGCTACATTGATAGCTACAAACGATATTTGAGATTATTTTAATTGCACCCAATACATGATTAACGCTGTTTTTCAGTGGAAACCATGGGTAATTACACATTATCTACACTTTTTCGCTTGATTCCTAGGTATTCGTCATTAAGTAACTTGTACGTAAATATATGTACGTTTGAATCAGTACTGTTCGATTATCCGAAAATACCGGTTATCCGAACACCCATGTCCCCCAATTAGTTCGGATAATCGACGTTCTACTGTACATATTTGTAACAACTGTTATTTAATTAAAGAACTGTTTCGGCAAGTTCTATTAAAATAACAACGTAGTGATATAGAACATAATTTTGAAGTGGGATGATTTTGTAACGCCTTGACTATTATCAAAGTGAGACGTTAACATTAGATAACAAAGGGCACTAATATGAACGAACTATAATAATTATAAATTAACAATATACGACGTTCAGAATGTGACCATGTGGGTAAAACGTTATCTTCCATATTTCCGACCGATACCGACTTTGTATCTTGTCCCATAAATAACAATAAGGAACTCCAAATAATACGTAGAACTAATTATTATAGGTTCACGACGACTCGCGCCGAATATCAAAAGGGATACCTACCTACATAACTTA
Source organism: Conogethes punctiferalis (assembly GCA_031163375.1). Classification (NCBI taxonomy): domain Eukaryota; kingdom Metazoa; phylum Arthropoda; class Insecta; order Lepidoptera; family Crambidae; genus Conogethes; species Conogethes punctiferalis. The sequence continues at coordinate 17,992,521 of CM062077.1, read as the reverse complement.
GGTACCTACTGTTCCCTAAAGCTCATTTAGGTCATTCATATTTTGATGTGAATGTTTATGTATGTGAGTTGCAGAATGATAGATCAGTCCCTAAATTTGGGACCATACTGCTGGACATAGGCCTCACTCAAGCATATGATATGTGTGGCTATAATAAGCCGAGTTTTCGAAGTTAAATAGTAATAATCCGTTCGCTTCTACTAGCTGTCTGCTCACTATTCACGGCGCCTTAGCTTGTAAACGACCCGAAACTTCCCTAGCACACTTTGAAGTAGACCTATGCTAGTATGATCCTACCACCATAAAAGATCTGCTAAAATCATTAAGATATTTTCAGCAGTTAAAGGATTTAAGTAGGTAATTGAATAATGAATGAACCTTGGCAATAATAATCTGCTAATAACATTATGGCACTAAGTAAACATGAGGTCATGCTATTATGTATTATGCATGTACCTGTAGTACTACATTATAACCACACCAACAGCAATTTATACCTACCTGTATAGTATCCAGACTATGTACGTGTACATACCTATTACTGATATTAAATAAAATTATCTCTCTCTATATATTGTAAAAATGTACATGAAACATGGTAAGATTAAATAAATACCACCAGTTACATACTGAAATATTACCTATATTATTGCTTGATTCTTCAATGAAATGTATGTATGACATACCTATTATATAAATTCAACATTTCAAAAACAGCTCCGATACAGAACCATTTCTTGAACTCACAAACTTACATTTTTATTGGACCAAATCGCTTAAAAGCTTATACATGGAAATCTTTATAGTTAATTTGTACCTATAGTAGGCCAAAAACAGGTAGGATCTGTAATTTTTTTTAAATATTTGTGTATTTTGGAAATCAAGCATTTTATAAGATATTTACTTTCTCTTACCGTGAATAGACTGGATTAATTAGATTCTCAAAATTCTTACCCAGAGTATATGCCACAAACAAGTTGACAGCTGACACGGCCCAAACCCATGAAGGAATGTAATCTTTGGTGATGTTCTCCTCAGTGAGGGCATGGAATCCATAGTCGTAGTAGGAGAACAATAGGAAGTTAAAAACGGTGAGTAGGAACCCAGCAAATGTTAGCAGGTTTGGTGCCACCCACACCGGACAAAACTGCAATATGTTATTCTAAGTTAATAACTACAAAAGCAACATGCAGGGGAAAATAACGCATCTATACAGGACACAACCTAATGTGAGAGTCGGTGAAATAATAATTTGTAGAAAAAGTATTTAGTTATAACTGTTTTTGAATAGGTAAAGATATAATTTATGATAGGTTACTTGAGACTGCAATGCTATTTCTTAGTTTTATATACACATTAATTTTTTAGATAATTGTAGTAACAATAAAATCAAGTTAATATGTAGGTACCTACCTACTATAAAAAAGGTTAAATATTAAATGCAAAATTTATAAATTATTTTTACAAGCTCAATGGCTAATAGGATATCAATTTTTTTTGTTTGTTTTATGCTTATTACCTATATTAGAAATGGTTATAAATTACAAATCAAGCTATAAATGTAGGTACTCTTTAGGAGTTTTCTCGACTTACCTGAACACACCAATTCCAGAATGGGTGCATTACATAGTTACTGAGAACACTGGTATCAATAGAGTTATACTGTAAATAAAATAGAGAATAATATAAATACTTGAATGGGCAAAGAGCTGTTTTGTAAACATGAGTATAGACTTGACATATTTTGTGAAGATAAATATTGATGTTACTATAAAACTGTACACATATTGTGTAAATAATCACAAATACCTTGTATTTTTCGAATCCTTCCAATTTGTCCGGCGTCAGGAAACGACCCATTATGAACACTATATAGATAATGCTTGGCAAATATAAATCGCTAGTAAACTCTCATTTTAACAAATTATATTAGGATATATATGTAGGTAGTGGAAAGGTCTTAAAAATTCCAGAGGGACATGTACGGTACGATGTTCTATTTAAAAATACATAACAACGGAACCGCACCGTGACGCCCACTCGCCGCACGCGGAAAATCGGTCTGTGACCTGTGAATTTATTTGATTGACACATTTTTGACAGTGACATAACAAAATGACAAGACGATCGCGATTTTTTAAATAGTTTTACGGTCTGGAATCTTTCAATACAGCCAAATCGTACTGTAACCACTATCTACGCACGTAGCGCAATGAAGGCGTATCAAATAAAAGAACAATCTAAGGTTGTAAAATTAATACATAAATACGTAACCTTTACACAGGTGACGCTTATTTCTGTTTGTTGCCTTTATTTAATTTTGGAAAGATATTTGGATAGCGCTCATTCAGGGCTACCGTGAGTAAATTCGTCGCCAGGGGCGCTAGTGTAGCATCATCAGCCTATCGCAGTTCGCAGTCCACTGCTGGACATAGGCCTCTCCAGTTGTTGGCCACTGTAATCAAACATCTTAAGGCTTTACCCATAATCGCTACGCTGGGCAGGCGAGTTGGTGATCGCAAAGCCATGCTTCTTACTCCGGTAACGCTGCTGCCCGTCATCACCCTGTGATATTAAGCTACGCCTATCACGCTACCAGTCGGTTGCCAGAGCAAAGTTTGTTATTTAGCAGGATGCACCACAGGCAGGTGACATAGAGTGGATAAGGTCTTCTAAAAGTAGAGTTCAGAAAAATAATGCAAAGTTAAGCGGTCTGGTTTTGTCTTGTATTATTTTTCAGACACTTATACCCCTTCTTTTTTCGAACAGAAATTGATCACGTTCTTAATAACAAACCATAATAGCTGCCTGAGGACCTCACTCTACAGTGGCGCTACATACTGGCGAGCACAAAAACTGTGACCCTCATTTGCCCGGTAACATGGTTGAAAATAAGGTAGATAGATAGGTAGGTACGTTATGCGCGTACCTATCTAAATGTTCAGTAAATAAGCAGTAGGTACCTATGCATATAGGTAATTAAAAGAACTATGTACTAATGTTTTTGTGTAGGTATTCAAGGTAGGCTTTTACTTGTCTTACACCTCTGCATTTAATTTGCCAATGGTTTTCATCATAATGTAGGTAATGGTTTTTTTAATTAGGTTTGATTGACCTGATTGTTCATTCGGTAGTGACCTCTGCCTTCCTTCTCAGCCAAGGGTTGTGGGTTCGATCCCCGCACAGTACAAACATTTGTGTGCACGAACATATCTGTTTGTATTTATTTACAAAAAAAAGCATTTAAGTGAGCTATCAGTTGTCTAGTACCCATAGTACAAGCTTCGGCTTAGTTTGGGGCTAGATGGCGATGTGTGGCCCAGCGTGGCATGTCTTGGGTTATTTAGGTATTCGTAAACGTAGCAATGGATTTTTGAAAATAATATAGGTTGGTATGCATCAGAGTCACCACTATTGTAAGTATACTATGTACGTGTCGTATATAAATACCTACACCCTATAAATTAATAATAATTTATAGGGTGTAGGTAGGTACAGACACTTTTTACCTAGAGGATTTCTGTGGATAGGATCTACAGCGCACCTCAAATGGATTACATTATAGGACGACGTATCCTCGTCTTTGTCCTTCCAGGCAAAAGGCTTATTTTTTTTATTTTATTCATTAGGAATAACAACAGCCAATAACATTATGTATGAACACAGAATAATAATCACTTACTTAAATATCTTAGGCCACAGCAGTTATTCACAGTATTACCTATGTTTAAGTAGGTGCTAGCATGCAAAAAAGTCTTTGACAATTTAGACAATAAAAAAAGAAATTGTCACCAAACATAATATCGAAGATTTCATTGAACTTATTTAACTAGATGACATTGTGTAATTATTATTAACCCATTACAGCATAACGTTCGATAAATCGGACGCAATATAATTGACAATTTGGAAAAGAAAACGAATTACATTTGACAGATATTTGTTTTCGGATGATAGTTAAATATATTGACATGACATAAAGACATATTTTTGTATTTGGCAACGTCACAATGTTGGCAAAAAAATTTTTTTTTCGGAAATGAAAGAGTAATGTTTCAAATTATGAACTAGTGGTAATTATAATTTTAATTTTCTTGTAATTTATTATAGAAGGGATGAATAGAAGTTGCATTGCTTATTCAAATATTGTCTAACTACGTAAATAATACTTCATTTTCTTAGGAATATAGCTGCTTTGCATCTTATGAGCTAGATTTGTATGGCATCCGATATATCGGACGCTATGCATAGCGGGCAGGGTCATTCCATGACAAACGGTACTGAGGGTAAAAAAAATAATATGTGCTTTTTGCATTTAATCTGATGAATTTAGAAAGAAAACATTCCAAATTGTAATATACAACAAGAAAACTAGAAAAGAAACCTGTAATTTTTGAGTTAATTAGTCTTCAAAATCTGCAATGAAGTCAACTGGCTTAATGACTATTTCGCCTTCAAGTTTGGAAATTAAATAACAAAAGAACTCTCAATATGAGAACCGTTTCGCGTCGCTGTGGTTTGAGGTTGATAATCGTATTATTGGTGGAATATGTCACAGTCCCGAAAAAATTAATAATTATCAAGTAAAAGGTGTGTTTTCTTGTTACATTGACGCTGTAACACCCGAAACGAAAAATCAGGTAATTGTTTTATTATTATAACTTCTAGATTGACTAGTTTAATAATATTTAGTAAAAGTAAGGCTATGATGGTAATGATTCAAAATACTAACTAATAATTGGACAAGAGACTAATTTGATAGCTTTTTTTCATGATTAAAATCTGTAACACCCGAAACGTTTCGGGTGTTACAACTTTTTTTATACATCATATTTCCTTGTATTTTGAATGCATGGTGTGCGTGTGCATGAGGTGATGGTTTTTTTTTCGAGAAAGATCAACATGCCCTCAACAACAAAAGATATACTAGCGAAAATGTGGGAAGGACATAAACTAGACAATAAAAATATTCGGAACACCTATGTAAGGCCTGTGTTCCAGCGTTTAGAGCTAAAAAGAAGATGTTGGCCTCCAACATTTGTAACTCTTCAATAATAATCATCATCATCAGCTATCGCAGTCCACTGCTGGACATAGGCCTCTCAAGTTGTTCACCACTATTGGCAAAAACCTGGAGGCTATACCCATAATCGCCATCGCCGCGGGTTGGCGATCGTAGGACGTAGTTTCTCACTCCGGTGACGCTGCTGCCCGTCATCATCGTCGTCACCCGTGATGATTATACCGCCAATAGTTGGTTACCAGAGCATCGTCTGTTATTCAGCAGGATGCACCACGGGCTTGGAGCAAAAAGATCACTCTCTTAGGTACATCCCTACTCTCCAGTAGGATCGTATAAATAAAAAAGCCTAAAGATTGACTGGTAGAGAATGCCTACGCGGCATTAAGTTCGCCTTTTGTACTTTATTTTTATATTGTGCAATAAAGATTAAATAAATAAATAAATGTGTACAAACTATCGCATTTCTATTATATTCCTTTATTTATCTTAATTAAGCTGTTAAAGAAGAATTTATTGTAGTTGTGTTTATGAAAGAAGATGCTAATTCATGTTAAGTTGAGTTCATTATATGTTTATTCGTTCCCTACTTATTTTATAGTACCTAAACTAATAAAACACTGATTTTATTCATCTAAAGTGTTTAATTTTTGTACTTACTCGTAACGCCCGAAACAAAGGCATTGTAACACCCGAAACAAAGTAAATCTCTATAAAAAAATAGTAAAACCTTATTTGTGACATCAATTATGTGCTAGCTGGATAGTAAATATTATGCTTTTGAAGCCCTGTAATTTTTCGAAAAGCTTTCCTAAGAAAATTCGCTGAATTTCATATAAATGTAACAGTGGTCAGATCATAGAGGTCGTGTAACGCCCGAAACGCACTCTTTTCGTCTTATAAAATTGTAAATCCTTATGCTAAGCTCTGCTACTTTTACAATTAAGATAAAACTATTAAAAACGTAGAGAATAAGACATTTCAATCAATAAAATAACATTTTAGAATGCATTAAAATTTAGACTTTAGTTGTACAAATGTAACACCCGAAACGATGGAATGACCCGGCACGGTTATTTCTAAACTTTTACGGCTTGAAGGTACATGAATTAATATAGTCTGCTTTGGAATGCCAAAATGATAGTGAGATGTGAGAAAACCTTATTTAAGAATTCATCTACCTGAAGGTGGTCTGGAAGAGATCGCTATAAGTGATAAGACCAATTAAATTGTACTAACTTGACTAAATAATATGCACTCCTTTAATATTTGTTTGCTATAAAGTGTCTATCTATGATGAACCATCTATTGACCATCACTGTCATCTGATTATGACTTATCCCCCAATGCGAGAAAACAAGATGAGAACTTGGTGATAGTGTCTCCCTGCGTCACCCCTCTTCATTCAGAAATCGGTTTTACCAGGTCGTGGAGCTTGGAGTGGCGGTACGATCGTTAGTTTCACCAGTAGGTAAGTCAGTAGGTATGGCATGGCACAGTATCATAAATAAATGAGACTTGTATATAATATTAACACTATCACCGGCCCGATAAACGTCATGCCGATTGTAATGTTTTCCCAAAGAAGCTCCGTTTTGGCGTGAAGCTAACACACAGATTACAAGGGAACTTCGTGGGAAGAGGAGCTCTGTGCTTATCAATATTTGTGTCAATAATTACGTCTGTGCTCAGTTCAACAATTTGAAATGTTACTCAAATCGGCGGCTCTTCGTCCGAAGAGTCAGTTCGTGAAACAGATAGTTTATTATTCATCTAGTAAGGTAATATGAGTTCTTCTTAATTACTTAATATTTAAGAGCAAGCAATAAATTAGATATGCTTAATAATATCAAGGAAAATAAGATCTAAACATTGTAAGCACTAGGTACCTATACTAGAATTCAAAACTACCTACAACTTAATTTTTTTTATTATCTAAGTAATTTATTTCTAATAATCTTTAATAACATTCTTTATTGAAAAGTTGATAGACATTTTTATATGGTAGAAAGCGATTTTTGTACATTTTCTATGGTAGAGAGAAGAGTATTATGTACCTATCTATAAAAATACAACTTGTTCAGGAATTCCTACAAAAAATACATTCTCTACAAAAAAAAGTTTCAAGATTGTGTATGTTCATAGGATTTTTTTCATTGACTCATGAGTAAGGTCATTCATAAATTCCCAGTTCAGTGTAGGAATTAGGTACCTACCTACCTACATTAAGTAGGTATGTACATAGTACATATTTACCACTTTGGGAGTCTCTTGCGCAACTATTAAGTTTAGAAAGAAAAAAATTAGGTACCTATATTAGGAATCTCAATATAATGGTGAAAGGAAAATAGTAATTGAGTTTCAGTTCCAAAGCGGGAGCCCCCAAAATTTATTGTTATTTTTCTATTTTTTTTTGTGAAAATCTTAAATGCGGTTCACAGAATACACTTACCTACCAAGTTTCAAGAGTACCTACAGGTAGTTCTTAATAGTTTGGGCAAAAAGTGGCTGTTAACATACGGTCGGACAGCCAGACAGATATGACGAATCTAGGGTCCGTTTATTGCAATTTGGCTACTGAACCCTAAAAAATCCGTTGAGCCTTTTTATAGTGCTTTACAAAAACCTTGATCACGCGAGATCTTTTATATTTGTAAACATAAAATAATGTTTTCAATGACAATAATCTTTATAATAATATAGATGCGCTTATCATCATACTTGTCGGTGTACCTACCTACCTACTAAATGCATTTAGCATAGTTTCAGTCACAGTGAACCGTTTAAAAATATTTGAGGATGGTTAGTCCCTCAAATCTTCGAAATACAATCGTAATTTAGCTAAAGTCCCAGCATTAGCTATATTTTGATTGCATTCTGAGCTTTTGCGTAATAAGAGCCCCATAAGAGCATGTTCTGAACGATTTTCGGACTTCTACAATTCTCTTCTTAAGAAAACATATTGCGCCGACCCCAGATAATGGGAACAGGGCAGGCAAAATAATAAATGATGAGTATATTCTTCGAAGGCTCGAAGTACGAGGATGATTCTTACGCAGAGAAAAAATAGGGTACTTAGGTAGGTACAGCGTGAACGAAGTCGCGTCGGGCCAGCTAGTATTCGATAGAAACCTAAATACCATTGTGCAGGGCTGCGCTCGATTTCTTTGCGATGTTGCCTAAGTCATCCTATCGGATTTCTGAAGTGAAGAATCAGAAAGTGCACTGTGTTAGAGGATGCACTTGTGCACAAAAAATATAATAATTATCTCCTGCTTACTTTCCGAACGATTTTCAGACTTCTACAGAAACATTGTAGAAGTCCGAAAATCGTTCAGAACATGCTCTTAAGGGGCTCTTATTAATTACGCAAAAGCTCAGAATGCAATCAAAATATAGCTAATGCTGGGACTTTAGCTAAATTACGATTGTATTTCGAAGATTTGAGGGACTAACCATCCTCAAATATTTTGAAACGGTTAAACTAAAATAAAAAAAGAATTATCAAAATCGTTTCAGCTGTTCATGAGTGATGCGCTTAGCAACACATTTGGCGATTCATTTTTATATTATGGAAGATAAGTACCAAAATATCTATTTTTCGAAACACGGTAGTCATGACATCGACTATTTTCTTGAAAGGAAAACCCAAACCAACGTTGTGGGTATTTCCTTCTAGTCAAATTGGCAATAATCCAAAAATAGGTGCGTTCTTTAGAAGGGTGTTGATTAAAGCCATTTCGATTTGAATTTCTCGTCGCACAAGATGTACTTAGTGCCACCCTTTGGAAGGGCTTGATCTTACAAATAGCTATTACGTAGGTAGGTACATAAATATAATCACCATTTAGTAGATGTTATTTTTTGTTGCCAAAGAAACAAAAATGTTATCACTAACACGCTGTTCAACGATTTGATAGTTGTTACGAAGGAATTAGGTAAGTAGGTAGATCGTACCGAAGTTGTTTCGATTATGGACCTATAATACCTACTCTAATTGTTTTGTTACCTTAAACTTGTTGACATTAGCTTATCGCATTGACATCAGCTTATAGGGTGTGTCCAAGAACTTGTGCAAATGTTTGTGTGTTTAATATAAGTAAGTAATGCCGATTTATGAAGATACGATCCATATCAGCACAAATTATTGTTATATATCTTGCGCCTATTAAGTAGATTAAATACGACCAGTTGTGTTGTCTTGTTATTGATAATAAGACCACAACGAAAATATGATTTAATATTGGTACCTACCTACAGAGATTGTAAAACCAAAAGTGGCTCGCTATAAGCATGTCGGCGTCGCGTCGTGCCACAGATTAATGGTCGTGCCTCGCATATTCTTTTTTTGCTTTATTTACTTTGTAGGTACTGTCTAATCCGAAGTCACTAAGGGAGCGCTTCCAGTTTCTTCAGCCTGCTCACGGTCACGTGTGTGTGATCTTCCAAATCTCTCCTTTTCTGATTTCCTCCTTATCGTTCTCACTCCTACACACACTTTAATGTAAAATTCATCCGCCTGCGGCACTCTTTACCTGTCCATCCGAATCCCTATCAATATTCAAATCCTGTGTTAAATTAGTTCTATAGGTTTCTTCTAAGTTTACCTCATCTACGTTGTCGGTGTCAAAATTGACTCTATGGTAATGTATTTCACAATGTCTTAGGTAGGTACCTAATTGACTGGCTCGGTGGCTCAATTGGTAGTGACCCCTGCCTTCTGAACCAAGAGTCGTGGGTTCGATTCCCACTTGGGACAAACATTCATGTGTTTATATTTGTATTTAAGTATATATATGAGATACCTTCGTTGTTCTGTTCTGATACCCATAACATCACATGAGTGCTTAAGCTACTTACTTTGGGATTGGAGCAATGTATGTGATGTTGTGTGCTATTATTTATTATATTTACTTAGATATTTATTTATGCTTAGTTTTCTCCATATTTTCATTGATTACTTCTCTATTTTAGTTCTATATATTTATTTAGGTACCTAAATTTGTCTTCGAACTACAAACCGATAATTTCAATTGGAATTTAAAGGAGAAAAGATGTTGTTTATTCAGTGACATACATTGATTCTCAGAGTAACACAATTATTACATACACAATAAAATGTCACCGAAAAGGACAAAATGCTCAGCATAAGTAAATGTCGCGGCGACAAAAGACGCCGTGACGCTAGTCTTCCGCACATGTCGCGAAGGAGACGCAACTGTGCGCGGCTACATCACCATTGACATTATTTTTAACCCCCGACGCAAAAAATAGGGAGTTATATTTAAATGTGCCCGTGTGTTTGTGACCTCTTTTCCTTTTGTCGTTTGGAACCTTCCAAATGACAGACGGAAATCCTACGGGACAAAATTTTCTGTTTTTAGGATTCCACAGTTTCGTCATGCCAGTTCGTAGGGAGGTCGTTGAAAATCCGAGTACTTACCTATAGGCATTGCGAATAATATAGCCCCCTGATATAATCTGATGGAATATGGGAATTCTGAAGTATCTTCATTAATAAGTATAATTATACATATTTTTCTCAAATACTGATAATCTATTATAATGTTAATAGACGTATTTCCTAATCGTAGTATGGTAGGTATACCAACATCTGCATCAGCTAGCTAGGTCACCGATTTAAATGTAAATAGCTAGATAAAGTTTTACTTATCTTAATGTTTACTTTGCTACAGTCCCAAAGAATAATCGCAATACGTAGAGAAGATCAATCAGTATGGGAACGACGAGCACCCTTCTCCCCTTCCAACGTGAACAAATTCGTGCGACAAGGAGTCAAGGTCATTGTGCAACCATCCAACCGGCGAGCATACCCTATGCAGGTAAGCAAAGTATATCTACATAATACCCTTTACATCCATCACGATCGGTCTGGACAATCATTACAAGAAATTCCCGAATGTCATAGAGCTTCCACTATCATTCAATGTTATCAATCAACATTCTCAAATACTTTTCAATTCGTTTTGTATCTTAAATACCCGCATTTGAAATGCTAGTACTAATAGTTGGAATATTTTTTTATATCTAATTGTGATTTTTATGTAATATAAGTAATATCCTTTCTCTACGATCACAGACAGCTATAATCTCGAACATGGCTATCTAGCTAGAACTTTTTGGGTCAGACTTTTTGCCATCACTTCACTATCACTTGCTAGGTAAGGACGAAATCTCGAATTGCATCTATTTTTCTTTGGGCCTGTAATAAAAGCTTGAAAAGCTATATTAAGTATTTACTACATTAATTACGATTGGCTTGCAGTCGTACATCAACGCAGGCGCAGAGGTCCAGGAAGACATCAGCGAGGCTGGAGTAATTTTCGGCGTGAAGCAGACACCCATAGATCTGCTGATCCCGAACAAGACATACTGCTTCTTTTCACATACTATCAAAGCGCAAGAGGCTAACATGCCGATGTTGGATGCTATACTGGCAAAGGTGGGTTTGCGTAAGTAGGTACTTGAATGAATACTTACTTTCAATCCTTTTTTGTAACAATCTACTCATCCCCGTTAGTATAAACTCGTATTCGAGATTCTTACAGGAACTTACTCGTGTAAATTAATCTAGAGTGCTAAATTTCATTAACATGCTCCATGCAATGACCTCCGTGCAATGATGGAAAAGATGATCTGTAGATAATCGCCCCATTTCTTCTCTTCGGTCGTATGAGTTGACTAAAGGGAGAAATCAGTTTCTCAGCCGCTGAGCGAGCACCGTATACATACGCGGCGAAACACTTGTGAAGTGATTTCGATCGCTTTTCATGTTTAGTCGGTGAATAGCCAGAGCTATCCTACAAAATGGCATGACAAGTGATTTTTTGTTTATTTATATTAGTAGCACGGCATAATGTCTTCCCTACGCCTGATGGCAAGCGAAAGAGAAGCTCAAGTCGCTGTGACAACGGGCAAGTAACTGGTCAGTTGCCTGTCAGTTGCCACCGCCATGCCGGCCCAACCCTAACCCCGGCAGCTGATGCAGACTCCGGAGACCCCACTCACCGGCAGAAACACGACCCGGAGGTCATTTGGCTGCGGTATTCTATAGGGTGAGGTTCTTCCCCGGACGGGCGGACCCCGGACCTTTCTTATTTGGATACATGTCCGTTGCTGCAGCGATGTTCTCTTCGGGCTTCTCTTTTGCTTTCTATTAGGCGACGAGATACCACTAGCATAGCATACAGCATGTACTACTCTTTAAAAGTTTGTTACCGAATATACTTACTTAATGGTGAACGTTTATTTTAGAACATCCGACTGATCGACTATGAAAAGTTGATGGACCACGAGGGCAACAGAGTAGTGGCATTCGGCAAGTACGCGGGGGTGGCCGGCATGATCAACATTCTGCACGGCCTTGGGCTGCGATTACTGGCATTGGGGCACCATACGCCATTCATGGTAAGTAGGTACCTTTTCATGGTATGTTCGATACATTATAATAATATCACTCACCGACTCCTGCGATACAGGCCTGCGAGCCTAGTGCAGTTACTGTTACCTCATTATGTTTCCTGAACTTGGCAATAAAGAATTTATTATTTATTATTATTATTACCTATTTTGCCTTTAAAGTTTATTTTCATTAAGAATCCGGTGAAAACCATCAAACAAATCCGGTTTGATTTCTGAGATACTCGTAATATCTCAGAAATCAAACCGAATTCCGAAATGTCGTCTATGTACGAGTATTTACTTGATAAAATAGTGATCATATTGTTAGGCGATCATCATGTGTATGTATATGTCAACTTAAAATTGTAAATACCGTTAGATTACAATCTATCTCGGGAGATTGTAAACTGTCGAAAGACAAGACAGGCAACCCTAATTCACGTAGAGAAAATCAATTGCTAGGTTAGGTACTTAAGTTTGACTAGCTCGATGGCTCATTTGGTAGTGGACCTCTGCCTTCTGAGCCAAGGGTCGTGGGTTCGGTCCCCGCACAATACAAACGTTTGTGTGCATGAACATGTTTGTTTGTATTGGTCTGAGTGTTTTCTATGTATAATATAGGTATTTATTTACAAAAAAATATCTTAGTATGTTTATCAGTTGTCTAGCACTCATAGTACAAGCTTGGGCTAGAACGATGATTATGTATGTGGCCCAGCGTGGTATGTCTTGGGTTATTTCATCATCAACCTATTGCAGTCCACTGCTGGGCAGGCGGGTTAGCTATCGCAGGGCGTAGCTTTTCGCTCCGGTTACGTTGCTGCCCGTCATCGGCCTGTGGTATTTAGCTACGCCTTCAATTGTGATGGTTATACCGCCACCCGTCGGTTGCCAGCGCCTCGTTTGTTATTCGGCAGTATGCACCACGGGCAGGTGAGGTTGGCTTGGAACGAAAAGATGATAGGTCGCTCCCTTACATCCCAGATCCCAGTGTATTGGGTTATTTATTTTATTATTATTTATTAAGTTAATCAAATATGCTGACTGTACCAAATTGTTCATGATTTTTCAAGCACATTGGACCAGCTCACAACTACCGCAACTCGAGCATGGCGCGGCAGGCGATCCGCGACGCAGGCTACGAAGTGGCCCTCGGGATGATGCCCAAGTCGCTCGGCCCTCTGACTTTTGTCTTTACCGGCTCAGGAAATGTTTCACAGGTATGTTAAAATTAAAAGGGATGGTTCTCTTTATACGTGTTCCGATCGAGACTGGCAGGCCCTGTCATCTGCCCATGCATCTGTCTTTACTTATGTACGAGTATGTTTAGATCCGGTGAGAGTGATTCAAGTGGAACGTTTATATGTACCTATACTTTACTAGAGAAACACTAATTTTAGATGCTTATAAAGTATTTATTTTTAAATATCCGAAACGAAGCAAAGGCGGTTCGCTAACTAGTAGATATGTCACCGGAAAATAGCAAGAATCGTAAGTTGATCAATTTCCTAGGTAGTTGATTAACTTTCGGAATATAACAAACGGTAGTTGAAATGTATTATTTAACGCAATGAATTTCAGTTAATTGATCAACTTACGGTAGCCTGGCAGTAACTTAACAATTTACGAATTTGACACAAGTAAAATCGTCCTCAAATGGACCAATCGTTGCTCAATGTACTACATAACGGTACACTATTACCCGTAACTTAATACACTGCTCCCTGATGCCACGGCAACCATGCCGGAAAAACACCACGTGAGCCATTGAACCAATCAACGTTCACCTCACCTTTGTCGGATGAATTAACGGCAAGAACCCGTAAATTGATCAACTTACTAAAAATCCATACGTTAAATAATACATTTCAACTGCCGTTTATTATTTTCCGGGAGTTAATCAACTACCTAGGAAATTGATCAATTTACGAGTCTTGTTATTTTCCGGTGACAGATACATAATAAAATAGCGTTCGCTGTGCCCGCAAGGTTGCGGCCGCGGATCAATGAATTAATGGCGGCAAATGGTGATCAAAAGAGATCTTAGACTGATTCAATTGTCATTCTTTATCATCGTCTACGTAACCTTGAATGTGAAGATTAAAATACACTCGAATCAAAACAATTAACATTTTCAAGTCCAAATATGTGAAGTATTACTGACTAGTTACTTGCCTGTTATCACGGCGACATGAGCTTCTCTTTCGCTTTCCATCAGGCGTAGGGGCGTAGGGAAGCCATTATGTCGAGCCACTATAAAAAAACCAAGTATCCTTTTTTACAAGCTTTATTTTTTTAATAGGTTTTGAATAATATCAAAACAAATCATCAAAAAGAAATACAATAATATATCTAAGTGTAAATACTTATTATTACGGGCATTTTTGTATTTCTAATATCATACACGCACCCTTCTTCTTCCATCCTTCTTATTATCTCTACATAATTAAAGTAATTTACATAAACTTCCAACTTTTTGAACATTTCTTATTATGTCGATTTTTTCAGGGAAGTCAAGAGATCTTCCAGGAATTACCCTATGAATATGTTCCACCCGAAATGTTAAGAAAAGTGGCTGAGCATGGAAGTAAGTTTATTAGATATTTAAAAAAAAACACTTAAAATGTGATTAAAAACAAACAGTCGAAATATCAGCAAGAGAGATTGGTAGTATTGGTACAGTAGTCAAAACAGGAAAGAATTATCAGTAAGCGCTCTTTATCAACACATTATGTATAATTCCGTTATTATTACAAAGGCCCGAACAAAATATACGGCTGCGAAGTTCGAAGACGACATCACTTAGTCAGGAAGAATGGAGGTGGGTATGACCACCAGGAGTACGAAGAGCATCCTGAGAGATACATATCTACATTTGCACAAAAGGTAAGAGGAATCCAATTGTCGAAGAATCTATCCCAGTCAGGGTAGGCTCGAGTTCCTCGTTGGGGAAATATTAAAGTGAATTTTAAATAATGATTAGTTAGAGACAATGGCGGGCGCACTATTCATGGTTTAATTTTATTTGGACTAGTTTTTTACCTATTGGGATAATTATATCAATGGGTAAATTCAAATACTCATATCCATAAATCAATTAATCATCTACATCATTATTACCTTCATTTTCGATTACTTACCTACCTACTTAAAGAAAAAGATTAGATGCATACTTATTGTGCGTCATAGAAGATTTATACGTCATAGAAGATGTTTTAATTAAATTAAATACCTGTTTGTATTTTCGTTGTTATTGTTTTGTTTAAATTAGGTACATTCGCAGTTATGAATACGTGTATTTTATCAATTATCGATTATCTATACTATGCTATCTATTAAGTAGGTCTTACCTACTTATGATTAGATTCTAAGATTTTCTAACTTTTTATCGTATTGTTTTTTATGTCCTAGCCATATTTTTTAAGATATTTCCGTTGTAAATACAGGTTGGGTCTTCGGATTTCCTTCTATGACGACACATGCACATTGATATGACTGTAGAGGGGTGTGTCGTTCCATTTTATCATTCTTAGAAGGTAGTTTATGCCTGCAAAATCGTCACATTTCTCAACGCGTCACCGTTGTAAGGTCTTATATTTACATTAAGTACTTAGCTACAGCTATCTAATCTTCACCCTGCTATTTTTATTGTCGGTTTCTCTAATCGGACGATTATCACCCTTTATCAAATTGCTATTAACAGATTGCGCCGTATACGTCAGTTTTGGTGAACTGTATCTATTGGGCCGTGGACAGCCCCAAGCTCCTCACAATCCCTGATGCGAAGCACCTACTGGTCCCTTCGAACACGCCATGGCTACCGAAGAGCATTGGAGCACCAGCATTACCTCACAGGTACTTTACTTGTACTAAACATTGTACTACGTTCTGACAGGCCCGCCGTAAGCGGGCGTGCAAGGCGTGCAATGCACGCGGGCGGCGCATTCAGGGGGGCGGCAAATCAGACAATCATCGACTAAAATTCAGACATTGTCACCTCACAATACTAAAAAGATTATCCTTATAAAAATAATATGATGAACAGCGCCCAAATATTTCTTTTAAATCGTAGCATTACATAGCGCCATCTATTGAAATCATGAGAACAAAGTTAATCCGTATCGTGCTCTATGCGAAATGGGGAAATCCCCTTAAAACTATATTCTCATTTCTTTGTTTTTATTTATTTAACACAAATGCGAAAGTGATGTGAGTGAACAACAAACTTCAATTATTTTGTTATAGCCCTAATGTGAGATCCGGAAACGGTCCAGGGTACTTAAAATTAATAATTATTCTGTATATTTTTGTGCGAAGTGTGACTATAAAACTAATTTAGAAAATTATTTATATTATCCGTCGGCGCAAAAAATCATAATTATGGTAAGTGTCTTTGTTTAATTAATCAGTATATGGGCGCATTCATATAAACAGCAGTTACTCATGTAAAATTTAAAGGTTATTTTACTGAATAAACTTAAAGTAAAGATTTATTTAAAAAAAATGTATTAAAATTAATACAGAGTGTAACAAAAGTAACTTAAGTAACGAAAGGGGGATATTCCACCTAATCAATACGAACAACTTTTACTATGGGGTCAACTCTGAAGTCGCGAAAAAAAAATTAGTTATTCCATTACATTTGTGTGCAGTGGTATGAACATTTTTTTTCGCAGTAGTATTGTGATTATTATTGTGATTTAAAGGGTATTTTTTTTCTGTTATACAACTTAAGAGTTAAGATTTATAAAAAAAAAATTAAAATTATACCTATACAGGGTGTAACAAAAGTAACTTAAATCCTGAAAGGGAGTCATTCTACACATAAATACAAACAACTTTTACTATAGGGTCAACGGTGAAATCGCGAAAGAAAATAACTATTCCATACAAAATGTATGGAAAAGCTGATTTTTTTTCGCGATTTCAGTGTTGACCCCCTAGTAAAGGTTGTTCGCAATAATGGGTGGAAAGATCGACCTCCTTTTGGGATTTAAGTTACTTTTGTACAACCGTATACTAAACTTTTTCAAAAAAATTCCAGTAAAAAACAGAAAAAAAATTCAGGAGCTCAATTTTGACGGCAAAAACGAGAAAAAGATACAGAAAAAAAAAACTAGCGGGGTCTCTTGAGAAATTTTTTAGCAAACCAGAAAATAGGGACTCTGAATGTCAAGAGAATGTTGACGTAGATGTAGCTTCAACAAGCGCAGCTTTAAATCTAGAAGTTATGGAGGTATCTGAAGAGAAAAATGTTAGTCCTTCAGAAGGAGACTCCAGTGAAACTAAAAAAAGAGAAAGTAACTAAAGAACCTGTAAGCAATTTATCGTCATCAAGTAGCTGTTTAGATTATGGTGATGATCCCGGTTCGAGGCCCGCCAGTATGGCTAATGATATTTTTAATATTTAGGTTAGCCGTGGTCCCGTGCAGCTGTTTAACCACAATTTTCCTGCTAATATCGATGGAAGAAAATTTGCAAACAGTTATTACTCTAGAAATCTTTCTAATGGAGAAAAAATTAACAGAGAATGGCTTGTTTACGTCAAAAGATTCAGTCTATTGTTTTTGTTGTAAAATATTCAGTAAAACTGTAAGTAGTCTGTCAGCTCCAAGCGGTTTTTCCGATTGGCAACATCTGTCATCTACCTTAAAACGACACGAAACAAGCATATCCCATAGCGAAAATTTAAAATGTTGGGTCCAACTAAATCATATGTTAAAAAATAAAACTACTGTTAATCAAATGCAACTGAGACTATTAGAATCTGAAAAAAAAACAATGGTGTGATATATTGGAAAGGATCATAGCTGTTATAAAATTTTTATCTCATCAATGTCTGGCGTTTAGGGGCTCTTAACAAAAAGGGGGGCAAAATAACTTAATACCTATTACCTACCTACATAATTATGTATAAACTGCACCTTTCTTGCCTTCATTTTTTCTTTAATGTCCTATTAGTGTATCTATCTTGTATAAAATAACTTAATAACTTAATATAACATAGTTTTTCACTGTACAGCATTTTTTTTACATTTTTATAAACACCTAGGTTTTGTAGTTAGACAGGGGCGGCACGATAGGAATTGCACACCGGCGTTCAAACCGCTAGCGGCGGGCCTGCGTTCTGATGTTAATAAATTGTTTAAGAATATTGGTTCTATGTTAATTCATATTTTGGTATCAGGTCAAGAATAGTTTAAACGAGTATTCTAATACTCCAAAGCACCGTGCATGATACTACGAGGTTTTAAGCAGCAGAGGCATAGACATAGGCCTCTCCTGTTGTTGTTGTTCGCCACTTTGGGTAAACATATGGAGGCTTTACCCATAATCGCTACTCTGGGCAGGCGGGTTGGCGATCGCAGTGTGTAGCTCCTTCCTCCGGTGACGCTGCTACCTGGCATCGTCATGCCACTGGTATTTAAGTTACGCCTTCAATTTTGATGGTTATACCGCCACAAATTCACTATCGCCAGAGCCTGTTTGTTAACATTCTAATGGTTGGCTAATTTCAGCTAAACTTTGAACGAATTTGAAGGATTAAATTTAATTTTGTGTTTGACAGGATGCTGGCAATCTGCGACATATCGGCTGACCCCGGCGGCTCCATCGAGTTCATGAACGAGTGCACCACCATTGACACGCCCTTCTGCCTCTATGACGCGGATAGGAACAAAGATACCAAGAGGTCAATACAATACACAATCACATATACTAAACTATTAACTTATTTAAATGGGACTACTCGTAGAAACAGTTAGATGTACCTACCTACAGATTAACTAATTGTTCAAAATGTACAATGTCCAAATTACAATTTAAGCGCCTGTTCATACTAGCGTTTATTTTCGTTCACACTAGCGGTTGATCCGCCCGGCGGCTACCGCAAATCGACCGCCGATCAACCGCAAAACGGCCGAGGTGTTCACACTAGCGGTCGCGGTTTTGCGGTTCGGCAGCTGGTAGAGTTGTAGATCGATGGTCGGCTATAGATAATAGTTGATTCTTTAGTGAGAATAAATCGATTCAAGTACCAAATGATTTTACAATCTAAACATCGATAATCGCTTTTAAGATAATTTATGTGTGACTTTAATTACTCTGTTTTTGGGAATAGGATACACGACTGTTTACTGTTCTACTGGTCACCTTAAGAAGAAGTACAATTTAATTTATTTGAGAGCCATGAGTACTAAATTGATTGCAAATGAGAAGTTTATTGACGTCTACAAACTTCAAATATTATTACAAAAGTTTTGATTAAATTATAATATTATCGTATTTTCATCTATAATAACATCTTCACTTAAGAAATAACTTTCATAAACTCACATTTAATACGGTTGTCACAATTGTCTTAAGCGAACAGCAAATAATTAACGATTCCTAGTGATCGTTTATCTTTCTGGTGTCCCATGCTGATTACAATTTGTACTAGTCACATATCGATTAATCATTATGATCCATTAACGTAACGATTAAATTGTAACAACACTAAAAATAAAACAATTACGTATCTACTAACAGAACGTAACCATTTTTGAAGCGCGTTGCGAAAATAAAGAATTATTGTATTTACTTTCTTCATAAAATTATGATGTATTATGTTGTATTCTACTACCTGTTTTTATGGTAGATCTAATAGGAGTTTTTGTTCCCACAATACTTAAAGAAGTTCTTATCAAATATTACAATGCTTCTTGTATAGGAATTGAATAATTTAAACTTCCTATATGATTATGCACTCCTGGTACTTTCAATTGGAGAAGTACACATCAGTCATGTCGGTGCCATTGTCGACGCACACACAAACAAATCTCACAGGGTCGATAACGGTTCAATTGGGAGTTTTCGCTAACAAACAAGTTTATGAGGACACGATAAAAGATGTGTAATAAGAAACAGCACAAGCCTTGTAACAACACAGCTTGAATATGGATACCACACTTGATGAAGCTGCTCAAGTGAGGGCACTGCTTCAATCGGGTATGCGGTGGGGTGATGGTGGTTGGCAACTGAACTCAAACCGTTTTTCGATTTGAAAAGTTTTGCCAGCGGTTTCTGGAGACCGGTGGCTACATTTATAGACAAGGATCAGGTAGATTTCGCTGCAACTCGGACAGACACGACTGCTTTCTTGTTTCAATGTGTTTATGAAATCGGTTCTCAAATGTCATTGAGGTACAACAGGCAGCTTCAGACAGCACGCAGAAGAACCGTGAGTGTTTGTAGACACAGGCGAAGACTGAGGGAGGAGAACATCACGGTGCACAGAGCTGCTAGGGGTCCAAAATGAACAGCAGACATGTCGCTTGTAATTTGCTCGCGACCATGTTGATTGGACTCTTGACCAATGGAGGGCTGTAGTATTCTCAGACGAGACGAAAATGTGCCTCTTGTCTTGATGTAATTGCCTTTGAAACTTATTTTATAAGCGCTTTGGAGAGTTTCTGTTAGCTTGTAAAATGTTTGCAAATAAATAAATAGGAAACGAAACGAACATAATACATACGTGACAGTGGGCTGGCCATATCTGCCGTAAAACCAACAATAGGTAGAGCAAACGATTTAGTGTTGTACAGAAGAGCAGTGGCGGCTGGTGGGTTATCGAACTGGTGGTGCACTTTACTGAAATATTAAAATTAGTAAAAAAACCTACCTACTTACACTTTATACAATTGGGATTGTACAACGTTGTACTCCAATATGGACTTTACCGAGTAGGCAATAAAAATCACTTTCACAGTAATGCGGTTTATTCCCAAGTATTTCCAAACCCAAAGTCACAATTCTTTTGAAGTTTATCTAAGTCCCAAGTAATATTAAATTAAAGTCGACATAACCAAAAGTATGGGCGGAGGGTCTAAATCCTTTCCCTAAAGCCACATAAAATAGGTAGATATGTAGTATTCATGAATTAATCATGTTCAGGTTTTTATTATTTCGTATTTCATAGAAAATAATGTTTGATTTTTGATATAGAAAATGCTAACTAAAAATGTATCCATAGTTTAATAACCATTTCTAAATAATTAGTGTGGCCTCATCGTGTACTATATATTTTCCACCATAATTTATAAATTCAATTAAATTTGTTTCATATTTTATTTTAACCGTGTAAAGTTACGTTCTATAAAACAGAAGAAGAAATGTCACTAGCTAGTGATGGAGGTATAGTGCTATTAAAGTTTCGATAATATCTTAATATAATAAGCTGAAAAGTAAAATAATTTTAAATGGAAATGGATAGTTTTTTGAGAAAATATTTCGACAAAGAGTAAAGAAAGGTAAATTTTTATAAAGTGCAAACGGGCCATTATTATCACTTAGGAAATAGTTAAATAACTTTCTCCTTAGCTGTTGTGTAATGGTCGTCGTGGCCTCTCTCATCCTTTCTTTCCTATTCTATATTACCTTCGAGAACTGTTTTACGTAATGGGAGTTGAAGGCACTGGCGGAGTTCAGGGAGTGGTGGATATTGCTCACCCGACAAGAGCAAACCTCTTTAGAATTAATGAATATGAAATTTTACGACATTGACTTGTGGTAGAGTATATCTTCTAGCTAAAAATATTTAGTAGCTGAAAATTTTACCCAAAATATGGATAGTATTGCTGCCCACCAATTGTGAACCATTAATTACGAGTCTACACTAAAGAACTTACGTCGGCACTAAGTTATTTTCCTAGTGACACTACGTAGTGCAGATACGCTTACTTTGCATATGTAAGATTCGCGATGGGCATTTGTCTTCTACTTTCATCGATATTCACAATTTGACTATAGAGCAGTCCTAGCCCGCCGATGTCAAAACGCGGCCGCCGCCGCCGATAGTGTCAACAGGGGTAGCGGATCAACCGCCAAACCGCAGTTTGAACGCCGCGCCCCGCCGCGTTCGTAGTGTGAACAGGGGTAGCGGTTTGACGGCGGTTTGATGGCGGTTAAACGTCAATCTGAAGGAAGCCTAATATTTGAAAATGAATTGAGTTAGGGTAACAGCACACATTTTGTCCGTGTCGTTTCCGGATTTAGCATAGGACCACTACCACGACCACGGTGTCGTAGAAGACGACTAAAGGAATAGCATCGTTTACTTGGGAGCAGATAAAACCTACTGCTATCATCTACCCGCCTGCCTAGCGTGGTGACTTAGGCTAATCCCCGCAAATGAAAATTGTGGTGGACAAAATTGCTGCACATAGGGAAGCCTACGTCTAGTCTTATGTCTACAAATATCATCATCATCGCAGTCCACTCTTGGACATAGGCCTCTCCATTTGTTCACCCCTTTGGGCAAACACCTGGAAGCTTTACCTACCCATAATCGCCACGCTCTGGTCAGGCGGGTTGGCGATCGCAGGTCGTAGCTTCTCGCTCCGGTGACGCTGCTGCACGGACAACACTACTCAGTCCGTGATATTTAGCTACACCTTCAATCGTGATGGTGTACCACCACTCGTTTGTTATTTAGCAGGATGTACTAGCAGGCGAGGGGAGCCAGGAGCGAAAAGATAATAGGTCGCTCCTTTCCATCCCAGGCGTTTTTTTTTCTAGTAACTCGACATAATGGCCTCCTTGCGCCTGATGGAAAGCGAAAGGGAAGCCTAAGTCGCTGTGACAACGGGCAAGTAACTGGCCAGTGACCTGTCAGTTGCCACCTCTATGCCGGCCCAACCCTAACCCCCCACGAGCTCCGGAAACCCTACTCACCGGCAGTAACACGACCCGGAGGTCATTTGGCTGCAGTATTCTATAGGGTGGAGGTCCTTCCCCGGACGGGCAGCTCAATTCGGGCGAAGATTCGCTATGCCTTACCTCTCTTAAATCTTTATTTATAAAATATCTTAATTTTAGTTTCAAGGGTCCAGGAGTGCTGGTATGCTCCATCGACAACATGCCGACGCAGCTCCCGCGGGAGTCGACTGACTTCTTCGGTGACCTGCTGTTCCCTTACGCCGAGGACATTATGAAGTCTGATGCCTCTAAACCTTTGGAACCACATGAATTTTCACCTGTTGTACAAGGGGTAAGTGGATAATAAACCGGTTAAATTGTAATTAATTTTGGATTAGCTCTACATTGATAGAGTACAGTCAGCAATATCCTTCAATAGCAAGTGATAACTACATATATGGTGTTTACTGCACCTACCTCCAAATCCAGCTCTTAGATATTTTGATGTAGTGACGGCCAGGCAACAACGAAAAACTTATCATTTGTTACACACTGAATTTGAAATAGATACCTAGTATTTATTGGACAAGCATCTCATTTCGAGGACACATTTTTTTGCTCGATATCATGTTTGATATCGAGCAAAAATACTTTAGTAATGCATAATTATTATTATTCCTCATCCGTCACACTTCCATTGCTGCCAATTTAATATACTAAGTAATATAATTGTTTATATTAATGTAACAAATGTTTTGCCATACCCTAACAGGGTCTATATTCTATACTAGTTATAAGTTGTTTAATTATGTATGAATATGGTTGCAAATAAATGAATATGAATATGAATATGAAATATTCACAAAATACTCGACTAAACTAATAAAATCAAAATATCAAAAATATTTACGGGGGGCAGTCTTACAACAAAAGTGGTTTCATTGACCCTTTTTGCTTGATATGTATTAAAAATCAGCTCCGGTAACCGCTTGATATCTAATCAAACGGTACCTACGGACCATTTGTGTGCGTATCCGACTCGCACTTGGCGGGTTATTTCTTGTCTTTTAAGTCACCGAATGAGCAGGACAAGGTATCAAATAATCTTGGTCTAGATCTCTTAAACTCCTATCGCTGGCTGGCAAATAACCTTTTATATAAGTAATAACTGTTATAAAATATGTGTGCCATTTACACGTTTCGTATTTTGATAATATTTGTTAGGGAGTTAAATGACTCAAATGACAACTAAGTAATTATTCCCTTATCTTTCAATACAAGCGATAACCGTGTGCTAGGCAGTGCTTTGTGAAGCTAATATAACAATTTTTGTAAGTCAGTAGATAAAATTAATCACCTCCTTTTATGTAAATCATTATATTCTATTTAGCTGTATGTCATCATATTTCCTATCAATGAATGAACGATAGTAATTTGTGAAATTGATTCCGAATATTTTACCTAAAATGTTTTTTCAGGCTATTATTACAAGTAACGGAAAATTGACACCACCATTTGAATACATAAACGAACTACGCATGGCGAATAATACGTGAGTATTTGATTTTGTTGTAAAATAAAACTAAAGGTTCATATAATTATTGTCCTAACTACATTTGGAGAAAGCGCTTTGGTGAGAACTTGACCTGCACGATAACATGTGACAATCAACGCTACATGCTTACTTATAATATGTATAAAATCCTGACCTGAAATTACAATGCATGCAATGTCTGTCTAGGAAAGATTGTAGGTACATACCTACTACCTAGTTACTAAGTACACCCGTGTAACTCAGTTTGGAATTTCTCGTATCTATAGGTGTACCTACATACCGGAAAATAGCAAGAATCGTAAGTTGATCAATTTCCTAGGTAGTTGATTAACTTTCGTAATATAACAAACGGTAGTTTAAACGTATTATTTAACGCAATGGATTTCAGTTAATTGATCAACTTACGGTACTCTGGCAGCAATTTAATAATTTACGATTTTGACACAAGTAAAATCGTCCTCAAATGGGCCAATCGTTGCTCAATGTACTATTCAGTTATGTTTAACGGTGCACTATAACCCGTAACTTAATACACTGTTCCCTGATTGGTTGACGGGATAATACGTGAGCCATTGAACCAATCAACGTTCACCTCATCTTCGTCGGATGATTTAACGGCAAGACCCCGTAAATTGAACAATTTACTAAAATACATACGTTAAATAATCCATTTCAATTGCCGTTTATTATTTACCGGGAGTAAACTACCTAGGCAATTGATCAATTTACGAGTCTTGTTATTTTCCGGTGACATACATAAATTGAGTCTCAAATTAAATACCTATACCTAGGTAAAAATTATAATAATATTGCAGTGTTGGTAAGCGATAGGCGTCATGTGTAACTTTGGTTATACTTGTGCCTGCGAGACTTACGAGGCAGGCTACATCATTAAATTAATAACGACTTACAGGCGGTCTCGTCACAAGGTAGAAGGCAGTGAACAGCAATCGCCAGTGGTGATCCTCGGCAGCGGCCTGGTGTCAGCTCCAGTAGTGGAGTACCTCTCAAGAGACAAGAACATTGCTGTTACTGTAGGTATGTATATTTTATGTAGCAGGAAACAAATGTGAGAGGCATTTCAAGTCAATGATAAATGGTCGAAATGAATAGGTACATATACAGTTGCACTTGCCATGAGCCAACCTTGCAATCAATTGCTAATAGATATACGAAATGTAATTGTTTGATGGTAGTTCATTCTTCCACCTCCTCCCACCAACGATACCCTCATTCACTCCAACGGTTATCGGTTCTACACCTATGTAATGGAACGTGAATTTCGAAAGTCCTGTATAATTTTTAAATTAACCGAATTGCAGCATCTGAAGTAAAAGAGGAGGCAGACGCACTAGCCGAGCGGTACGGCGTCCGCTCGGAGTACCTGCAGGCGCACGACGAGGAGGCGCTGCGGTCGGTCGCTGCGCGGGCGCGGCTCGTGGTGTCGCTGCTGCCCTACGACCTGCACGGCGCCGTCGCGCGCGCCTGCGTCGCGGCCGGCGCGCACCTCGTCACCGCCTCCTACGTGCGCCCCGAGGTGCAGCAGCTGCACGACGCGTGAGTACTGCCTCAGACTGACGCACACCGTACATACTCATGTGTACAAGTAGATATGTCGCAGCCTTAACACCTCGTCACCGACTCCTACGTGCGCCCCGAGGTGCAGCAGCTGCACGACGCGTGAGTACCGCCTCAGACTGACGCACACCATACATACTCATGTGTACAAGTAGATATGTCGCGGCCGGCGCGCACCTCGTCACCGCCTCCTACGTGCGCCCCGAGGTGCAGCAGCTGCACGACGCGTGAGTACTGCCTCAGACTGACGCACACCGTACATACTGATGTGTACAAGTAGATATGTCGCAGCCTTAGCACCTCGTCACCGCCTCCTACGTGCGCCCCGAGGTGCAGCAGCTGCACGACGCGTGAGTACTGCCTCAGACTGACGCACACCGTACATACTGATGTGTACAAGTAGATATGTCGCAGCCTTAACACCTCGTCACCGCCTCCTACGTGCGCCCCGAGGTGCAGCAGCTGCACGACGCGTGAGTACCGCCTCAGACTGACGCACACCATACATACTCATGTGTACAAGTAGATATGTCGCAGCCTTAACACCTCGTCACCGCCTCCTACGTGCGCCCCGAGGTGCAGCAGCTGCACGACGCGTGAGTACTGCCTCAGACTGACGCACACCGTACATACTCATGTGTACAAGTAGATATGTCGCAGCCTTAGCACCTCGTCACCGCCTCCTACGTGCGCCCCGAGGTGCAGCAGCTGCACGACGCGTGAGTACTGCCTCAGACTGACGCACACCGTACATACTGATGTGTACAAGTAGATATGTCGCAGCCTTAGCACCTCGTCACCGCCTCCTACGTGCGCCCCGAGGTGCAGCAGCTGCACGACGCGTGAGTACTGCCTCAGACTGACGCACACCGTACATACTGATGTGTACAAGTAGATATGTCGCAGCCTTAGCACCTCGTCACCGCCTCCTACGTGCGCCCCGAGGTGCAGCAGCTGCACGACGCGTGAGTACTGCCTCAGACTGACGCACACCGTACATACTCATGTGTACAAGTAGATATGTCGCAGCCTTAACACCTCGTCACCGACTCCTACGTGCGCCCCGAGGTGCAGCAGCTGCACGACGCGTGAGTACCGCCTCAGACTGACGCACACCATACATACTCATGTGTACAAGTAGATATGTCGCGGCCGGCGCGCACCTCGTCACCGCCTCCTACGTGCGCCCCGAGGTGCAGCAGCTGCACGACGCGTGAGTACTGCCTCAGACTGACGCACACCGTACATACTGATGTGTACAAGTAGATATGTCGCAGCCTTAGCACCTCGTCACCGCCTCCTACGTGCGCCCCGAGGTGCAGCAGCTGCACGACGCGTGAGTACTGCCTCAGACTGACGCACACCGTACATACTGATGTGTACAAGTAGATATGTCGCAGCCTTAACACCTCGTCACCGCCTCCTACGTGCGCCCCGAGGTGCAGCAGCTGCACGAC
The DNA here is from genome assembly GCA_031163375.1 of Conogethes punctiferalis. Lineage (NCBI taxonomy): Eukaryota > Metazoa > Arthropoda > Insecta > Lepidoptera > Crambidae > Conogethes > Conogethes punctiferalis. The sequence continues at coordinate 17,964,812 of CM062077.1, read as the reverse complement.
GCGTGAGTACCGCCTCAGACTGACGCACACCATACATACTCATGTGTACAAGTAGATATGTCGCAGCCTTAACACCTCGTCACCGCCTCCTACGTGCGCCCCGAGGTGCAGCAGCTGCACGACGCGTGAGTACTGCCTCAGACTGACGCACACCGTACATACTCATGTGTACAAGTAGATATGTCGCAGCCTTAGCACCTCGTCACCGCCTCCTACGTGCGCCCCGAGGTGCAGCAGCTGCACGACGCGTGAGTACTGCCTCAGACTGACGCACACCGTACATACTGATGTGTACAAGTAGATATGTCGCAGCCTTAGCACCTCGTCACCGCCTCCTACGTGCGCCCCGAGGTGCAGCAGCTGCACGACGCGTGAGTACTGCCTCAGACTGACGCACACCGTACATACTCATGTGTACAAGTAGATATGTCGCAGCCTTAACACCTCGTCACCGCCTCCTACGTGCGCCCCGAGGTGCAGCAGCTGCACGACGCGTGAGTACTGCCTCAGACTGACGCACACCGTACATACTGATGTGTACAAGTAGATATGTCGCAGCCTTAGCACCTCGTCACCGCCTCCTACGAGGTGCAGCAGCTGCACGACGGGTGAGTATTTTCTTGCCAAGGAATGACGCTTGAAGCGTAACGGCGTGGTGGGTACAGCCGCACCGTAGCACGAGCTCCACCCAGGGAGCACTCTTATGGACCCCGGAGCCGGGGTTAGGGGTATCTGCCCTCTTCGGACCAGAAGTGCCGGCCGTCTTCATCTGCGGCTTTCATTAATTCATTTTCATTTCACTGGCGACTCAGGGGGGTTTAGTGGGTATGTAAGTATGTCTTCTCAGTCAGGGGTGTGAGTCCCAAACACCGAAATTACCTAATGCATTCCCCACTGTAAATAAAAAAGGCAGACGTACACCATACATGAAAGTAGCCTTAACCTTAAATTGCCCACATTGTAGAATACAATCATACATCAAACATTATCTATAGAATGCCGAAGCTAAATGACCTCCGGGTTCTGTTTCTGCCAGTAAGTAGGGTTTCCGGAGCTCATGGGGTGAGTGTTGCATCGGCAGCCGGGGGTTAGAATGTGCAACACACGTGTGATATCCCTGGTGTTGCAGGCGTCCATAGGCTGCGGTAACCGCTTAACCTCAGGCGGGCCGTAGGCTTGTTTACCACCTTAGTAGTATAAAAAAATACTTAAGATGAAAAGGTTTTGTTACTCGAGCATTTCATGAAGTGGGCAATTGTACGGTATAGACAGCTACATAAGTAGTATGAATACCTACGTTTTGGTACGTAGAGAGAGATGATTGATTGATGGTGCCTGCGACTTCGTTCGTAATTGATCGTGTTACTAATTTTGCAGAGCGAAGGATGCGAATATAACGTTGCTCAATGAAGTTGGGCTGGACCCTGGTATCGACCACCTGCTGGCTCTGGAGTGCATTCATGACATACAAAACCACGGAGGAAGAGTAGACTCATTTGTCTCATATTGTGGAGGTACAGTTATGAATAATAAATATTATATGATAGACAAACAATATTAATGATAATGCAAATTGGATCTATGATTTTTACTGTTTTTGAGATTGTTGTTCTATATAATAATGAGCATTTGTGTCCTTTGTTTAGAATAAGCCCATAATATGTCACAGCACTACAAAAATCATTTTCTTTCTTTCAATACATGTGAAATTTTTATTGTAGGCCTGCCTGCACCAGAATTCAGTGACAATGCATTAAGGTACAAGTTCTCGTGGAGCCCTCGTGGCGTTCTTCTCAACACAATTTCTGGTGCAAAATACCTCAGTAAAGGACAGGTAATTATAGCAACTAAATAAGTACACATAGCGGATACGTTAACAGGAACAGTAGAAAAGTAACAGAATCTATTTGCGTTTGTTATTTTCTAATTTTCATGAAATATTCGAACTCTAGCTGTGTCAGCGGCGTCGCACGCGTGGATATCGGGTTTCAAAAATAACGGACTTCCATAAAATGGTGTTTAAATTTTAAGTTAGACCTCTAGCAATACATTGGCGAAAACCGCATTCAATTCCATGCCGTAGTTTTTGAGTGATGCGCGTTCAAACATACAGGTAAAAAATTATTCCGTTTTCCTAACATTTTCCTTCACTGCTCTGCTCCTATTGATTGTAGAGTGATGAAAAGTATACTTACTATAACCTGCCCATGAGTATGAAGAATAATTGTACGAAGTTTCGTTAAAATCCGTTGAGTAGTTTTTGTTTCTATAACGAACATACAGACAGACGGACAGACAGACAGACAAAAATTTTGCTGATTGCATTTTTGGCATCAGTATCGATCACTAATCACCCCCTGATAGTTATTTTGAAAATATATTTAATGTACAGAATTGACCTCTCTACATATTTATTACTAGCTGTGCCAGCGGCGTCGCTCGCGTGGATATCGGGTTTCAAAAATAACGGACTTCCATATAATACCCATCTATACCTTGTGCCTAAGTTTTAAGTTAGACCTCTAGCAATACATTAGTGAAAACCGCATTCAATTCTATGCAGTAGTTTTCGCGTAATGCGCGTTCAAACATACAGGTTTAAATTTCTCGCGTTTTCCCAACACTTCCCGTCACTGCTCCGCTCCTATTGATTGTAGCGTGATGAAAAGTATCCTATAACCTGCCCAGGAGTATGAAGAATAATTGTACCAAGTTTCGTCAAAATCTGTTCAGTAGTTTTTTTTTCTATAACGAACATACAGACAGACAGACAGACAGACAGACAAAAATTTTACTGATTGCATTTTTGGTATCAGTATCGATCACTTATCACCCCCTGATAGTTATTTTGAAAATATATTTCATGTACAGAATTGACCTCTCTACAGATTTATTATAAGTATAGATAAGTAAGTAATAGTTAATAGATGTAAAAATTATTGTACCTACATCCACAGGAGTATAATATTGATCATATTATTGCATGGAGTGTGTACAGTGCCGCGATTGACCGACAAGACCGGCTGTGTAAATACTTTTGTATCAATCCATTTGCCCCTATATTCATTATTTTAATGACTGATGTTTTTGGTGAAAATAATTTAAAATAACTATACTTACATATGTACTCTGTTTTTAATCTACGCTAATATTATAAAGAGGAAAGATTTGATTGTGTGTTTGTTTGAAATTAATAGGCTCCGAAACTACTGGACCGATTTGTATCAAAGAAAATAGAAAAAATTGTGCACTGATAAAAAACCCTGTATACCTAATACCTATACCTATGACTCAAGAATTATGGAAAGTAATTACTAATCATATAATTCTGTATCAGGTCGTAGAGGTATTGAGCGGTGGCGAGCTGATGTCCGTGGCTCGAGAACTGAATTTCCTGCCGGGGTTAGCGCTTGAAGGGTTCCCCAACAGAGATAGCACCATGTACTCCAAGCTATATGGTATCGAAGACGCGCACACCATGTTCAGGGGAACGCTGAGGTATAGAGGTAAGTTTCATAGTTTACGTCTTCCCACCTCGAAACATTTTCACTTTTCTTTTGAAGTTAAGATTTTGTTATTTCTTTGTTAGTTTTTCGACTTCTTGTCCCTTTTCTAAATTCAAATACAGTAGTTAAGGTATAAAGAAAAACGTGCTTTATTTCAGACACACTTTACACAACATCAGAAAAATAATAGTAGTGGTACCTAGGTTAGGTTAGCTACCATTAGGATGGTCATCATTTTTAAGCATGGACTTTTTGAAATATCAGGTAGGTACTCATCGATTTTCACGTTGCAGGTTTCGCCGAAATCATGAAAGCAATGCTGCTATTCGGACTGATCGATCCTAACCCCCACCCTTCACTGCACCCTGAAGGGCCAAAGATAACATGGGTAAGATCTATCTCTGTAAAAGAATTATGTAGGATCACGATACACATCCTAGTTACTTTCTATGTGACTCTACCTAGTGAAATTATGATAAAATAAGACATTTCTGGTTTAAACTCACTAAAACCATGAACTTATGAGCCAAGAAAATTTTTCAGAGCAATATTTGATAATTGACGGCATGAATAAATTGATTTTACAACACGTCATCTTAACTAATATTATAAAGCTGAAGAGTTTGTTTGTTTGTTTGAACGCGCTAATCTCAGAAACTACTGGTCCGAATTGAAAAATTATTTTTGTGTTGAATAGACCATTTATCGAGGAAGGCTTTAGGCTATATAACATCACGCTGTAACTATTAGGAGCGAAGAAAAAATGGAAAATGTAAAAAAAAAAACGGGAAAAATAACTATTCCACGCGGACGAAGTCGCGAGCACAGCTAGTACTAAATAAACTGCATGAGGTTGGTCTCTTCTTGGTAATACTGCGTCATGCTTTTATGGTCCAGTATATTGACCGCCTCTCGCCTGATATAAAGTAAAATATAGTATGATAGCGAGAAGCTACGCCCTGCGATCGCCAACCCACCTGCCTGGTGTGGTGATTATTGGTAATGCCTCCAGGTGTTTGTCCAAAGTGGCAAACAATTGGAGAGGTATCTGTCTGCGATAGGCTGATGATGACGATGATAAACATAAAGTTTAATGTAATCAACAGCGTCAGTTCGCGTGCGAGCTGTTAGGCCTGATGGACTCGTCGATATTCTACGAGAACTTGAAGACGAGGCTGGTGGAGCGCATCGGGGCGTCGGGCGCGCAGGCCGTGGAGTCTCTGGGCTTACTGGGCGAGGAGCGCATCGAAAAGTGCGGCTCGCCTCTGGACACCGTCAGCAAATTCCTCAGCAAGCGGCTGATACTTGGTAAGTAATGGTGGCTAGTGTACCAACTTGAAGGTTAGGCTGGCGGAGCGCATTGACAAGTGTGGCTCGCCTCTGGACACCGTCAGCAAATTCCTCAGCAAGCGGCTGATACTTGGTAAGTAATGGTGGCTAGTGTACCAACTTGAAGGTTAGGCTGGCGGAGCGCATTGACAAGTGCGGCTCGCCTCTGGACACCGTCAGCAAATTCCTCAGCAAGCGGCTGATACTTGGTAAGTAATGGTGGCTAGTGTACCAACTTGAAGGTTAGGCTGGCGGAGCGCATTGACAAGTGCGGCTCGCCTCTGGACACCGTCAGCAAATTCCTCAGCAAGCGGCTGATACTTGGTAAGTAATGGTGGCTAGTGTACCAACTTGAAGGTTAGGCTGGCGGAGCGCATTGACAAGTGTGGCTCGCCTCTGGACACCGTCAGCAAATTCCTCAGCAAGCGGCTGATACTTGGTAAGTAATGGTGGCTAGTGTACCAACTTGAAGGTTAGGCTGGCGGAGCGCATTGACAAGTGCGGCTCGCCTCTGGACACCGTCAGCAAATTCCTCAGCAAGCGGCTGATACTTGGTAAGTAATGGTGGCTAGTGTACCAACTTGAAGGTTAGGCTGGCGGAGCGCATTGACAAGTGCGGCTCGCCTCTGGACACCGTCAGCAAATTCCTCATCAAGCTGCTGATACTTGGTGAATAATTGTAGCTGGTGTAGTTGAACGTTAGGGAACCACAACACAACCCACTTTTTGTTTTGAAATTTTCGGCTTTCTAGCTTTCACGGTTCTTGAGATACAGCCTGGTGAAAGACAGACGGACCCGTCCGTCCAGACAGGCAGCGAAGACTTAGTCCCGTTTTTTCCCTCTTTGGGTACGGAATTCAAAAAATGGGACCCTATTGTCCCTATTATTAAACTTCGCTGCCTGTCCCTACGTCTGTCTGTCACCAGGCCGTATCCCAAAATAAAATAATATTTATGGGGGGCTCTTATACAGAAAAGTGTGTCTTTTTGCCGATAAAGCGATATATATAAAATCAGCACCAGGTAAACGCTAAAATCAATGGACGGAACCTCTACTAGACACTTCTAGCCTACAGATATCACTCATGATGAATAACCTACTGAGGCCTACGCCTAAAATGTCTAATATAACTAATCCCATTGTTAAACGTTTGTAACAGGTAGTCTGGATTATCGCTTGCTGGGCCTAAGGACCTTAAAGTATCTAAGGAAAAAGACATCAACGCGCTCGTCTTCGCTAGACCCTTTTATTATTGACCTTCATTATGGGTAAAAACATGATTTAAATATTTCTTGCTACATCATTTTCACTAAAGTGGATTCTGAAATCATAAGATGTCAATTAGAGATAAGCCCACAACAGTGATTGTGCAAGTATATCCGGACCCCACTTTTTCTGATTCCAACAATCTGATAGGATGACAGTTTATAAATGTGTCTGTCATCTCAAGAGAGATCAAATGTGTATTTCTATTATTAAGGGAAAAACGAGACGGACTTCGTGGTACTTCGGCACGAGGTGGGCGTGACGTGGAGCGACGGCAAGAGGGAGAGGCGTGACGTCACCATGACGGTGCGAGGGGACCCCAGCTCGCACACCGCCATGGCGAGGACCGTCGGCCTGCCCACTGCCATCGCTGCCAAGATGGTCTTGGACGGTAAGGACAAAATTTATAAAGGAAACATTCTTTTATCTATACTTATATACTTATAATAAATTTGTAGAGAGGTCAATTCTGTACATTGAATATATTTTCAAAATAACTATCATGGGATGCTTAGTGACTGATACTGATGCCAAAAATGCAATCAGTAAAATTTTTGTCTGTCTGTCCGTCTGTCTGTCTGTCTGTCTGTATATTCGTTATAGAAACAAAAACTACGGAACGGATTTTAACGAAACTTGGTACAATTATTCTTCATACTCCTGGGCAGGTTATAGAATACTTTTCATCACGCTACAATCAATAGGAACGGTGCAGTAAAAGGAAGTGTTGAGAAAACGGGAGAAATTTTTATCTGTATGTTTGAACGCGCATCACGCGAATGCTACTTCATGGAATTGAATGTGGTTTTCACCAATGTATTGCTAGAGGTCTAACTTATAATTTAGGCACCATTTTATGGAAGTCCGTTTCTTTTTGAAACCCGATATCCACGCGTGCGACGCCGCTGGCACAGCTAGTTATACATATAAGTATGTAGGTACTTTTTATTTCTAATGTAGGTATGTATCATTAAAAAAATATATACGAATAACCAAATGAATCACTTGTTTCTGGTTATACGCCATAGAAATGACACGAATATTGTATCTACATTGTAGGTAACGTATCGTCATTCTCATTTCCCTGAAAATCATCTATAAGACATTTCCTCAATGTGTTAGTTCCTGGGAATTTTAGTCCTATCTTGTACCATATATCATTAGTAGATATATACAGTCTATTAATGTCCTGCACAGTGCAGAAATTGGCTTAGAAATTGGTTTCTTTACAAAATCAAGCGATTGAGAATTCTATAACGTTACTTAGCAAAATAGAAGTTAACTTGAAATAGCAACAGCGAAGTGATCCTTAATCAACTACGTACTATAAACTTTATACAAAGTACCTACTTGTATCTCAATGGTCGACAAATGTATATACGTTCTATTTAATCCAGGTGAGATCCAAGAGCGAGGCGTGGTGTTACCCTTCTCTCCCGTGGTATACAAGCCGTTGCTGTCCCGGCTACGCGCCGACGGCATCACAGCCCGCGAGACCTCCGTGCCTCTTAACTGAACGTTACTCACTGCCGAATAAACTTCATCACCAGCCTGTCGCAGCAGTCCACTGCCGGTTCACAACTTTGATGCTCTTGGGCATTCGCTTCCAGCACTTGCTAGCAATCTTGTGCAAATCGTCACTCGACCTGGCCTGAGGGCGTTATACATTACATTTACTGGGATACCTAATCGGTATCCACTCCAGAACTCGGTTCTGCGGTTGACATGACCAACCCACGGCCAATTTACTTTGCTGGTCCGGTGAGCTTTGTCACCGACTTCGGTTCTCTGGCGGATCACCAAATACTCAATTTAGCTACAAATTATGAATAAATGAACTTCGGGAATGCACCCCCGCAAAATCTGACCAGAGTTCCGATCTTAGATCAAATACATTTGATGTGTTGTTTATGGCTATTTCGCTATACATTTTCCCAGACACAAATCAAAGAACAAGATTTTGCGCGTTTTTACCTAATAGCGAGAAAGATAAAGTTATAGTTAAATATTTAAAATAGCTTTCTTCTGTTACTATTAGATTTTTACATTATATAAGTATCTATAATATGTAACGTTACGTAGAATATACAGTTTCAGAGACTGATGCTTATTGTGTAATTAAAACTGTAAATATAATTTTAATAGTGAAAATGAATTTGTGTGAATTAATAAGTTGAGGTACCTTACTTATTTTAATAAGATTTAAATGAATTGTGAGAAATAAATTAACTCGACGGTCCCTACGAATAAGCGGATAAGTCTAAAACTAAGGTTTACAGGAGAGCGAAATGAAAGTTCAAATCGCTCTAGAAATAAAAATACTTTCAACTTTGAATATATTGTTTGCGTAATGTGTTATTATAGTTAGACATTTTTTAAATGTTTTTAAAGATATTAAATTTATGTACATTTTCTATAAAAAACAGACAGATGACCGTTTTTACACCGTTATTGAAATAAAGCCACATCGGACAAATCTTAGATAACCGTTTGTACGTAGGAAGAAATAATGCAATTTTTTATGGTAAAATGCTAGTATTACTTGTATAGAAAGAAACATATAATTATTTGTTTACAATGGTACCTTAAACATCTCTAGATCTTTAAGCAATAATATAAAAAATAAATTAATGAAGACATATCTCTTTATACTTGGTTTTACTTCATCCGGTCGGAAGAACAATTCCTTGCAATGTAAAAACAGTCATGTCTTCTATTATGAATATTAATCGGGTTTATTTTGATAATTAAACAAGTTTTGTGTATCTTGAATAAAATATTAATTTAACGGTAATCGTCTTCTACAAAAGACTATTGTTTCTTTACGTATACTATTGAAAATTATATTTTTTTTTGGCAACAACTTAATTATAGTGGCTTAACAATCTAAATAATAGTATCTAATATAGTTTATTGGATATTATTTTATATATATATATTATAATTTTTTAATTATTATAATCACAGCTTTATTCAGACTGATTCATTGTTATGAATTATTATTTGTACAATAGGAAATGAATTAATACAAAATTAACAATTTTTATTACAACAAGTAACTCAATAGGGATGTTTCCAGGGTCAAAATAATTACATTATATTATAGTTCATTCGCGTTAAGAAAATAGTGACTGACAGGTCACTGACAGGCCACTAGCCAATTAAAACGCTAGAAATTATAATTCTAATTCTAGCGCTTTAATTGGCTAGTGGCCTGTCAGTGACCTGTCAGTCACTATTTTCTTAACGCGAATGAACTATAGTCCGCATTTTAGAATAAAAAAATATATTGGACACGTATTTTTTCTTTTTTTATTTAAACAAAAAATAACAAAGATACAAGGCATCTAAATTTAGGAGTGAGGGTCTTTGACGTCACTCAGTGGCGAAAAAACTCCCACTCTTTGACGGGTTAGATCTTTGTCGTTTTTGGTCTAATTTAGAAATGAAAAAATACGTGTGTTTTATTTTTTAACAATCGACGGACGGACTAATTATAATTTTTACAGAAAAAGTCTTATAGAAATAGTGATACTTTTTTGGAATAATCATTGTATCGCAAACACTAATCAAGCCTTTGTATTTTACTTCAGCAATCGGAAGTGGCCCTTTGTACAACTTCTCCAGTATTATTTCTTGCTCTTTCTTTTTTCTCCCTCTTGTCAGTTTCAAATTATTTCCACAGTCTAATTTCCTGTAATTATCTTTAAAAAAATCGTATGTCAATTCAATAATATATGGATGCATCTCTTGAATTTTTACTTCTTTAATTTTATTCCGCAATATTTTATTTGAAGTTGTATCTTTAAGCCGGTTCTTAGAAAGTAGCCAAGTTTTGAAATCGAAAACGAAGTTTTGGTTGGGTGAACCAGACATTTCACTAGAACCTAACGGGCTTGTTCCTAAAGAAGTATCAGATATGACAACATTACAATCGCTTAAAAAATCAGAATAATTATTATCACTGCCTCCAAAAACCATATAAGGGATAGGCATTGGTGTAGGAGCAAAATAATGAGAATCTATCAAATTTTAGTTAGTCATAAAATGTAAAATTTTATCATTTGAAATTTCACCGACTGTCTCAATTATATAATTTAAATCGGTCTGCGATAGTATATCAAATGAATTATTTTTTTTCTATATCACTATGTATTTCGGGAGCTTATCTAACGCTAACAGCAACTTCTAAAGCCTGGGCTTCATAGTCCAGCGACATATCCTTCTCCATGTGCATGTATCTCTAAAAAATAAAAAGTTTATAAGACAAACAATGAATTTAAACAGCATAAATATTTGACATCTTCAAAAACATTACCTGCCCCTGAACTAGTCGGTGGAATAGTGGTCAATATTATTATTTAAATTGAAAGACTTATTTATTGACTTACATTATAATTTAACTTGCAAGTATAGAACAAAGAAAAAAGATATTTGTACCACAAATATTATTTATGGGTGGGATTCCAACTTTTGTAAGTTAGTGCACCCATAGCGCACAAAACAGGACTATTATTAATTGCACCAACGGGCCAGACAACAAAAACAGTTACGAGTAAATGATAACAAATCCGTAAAACTATAATTATGTTAAGACGTATATACAGACATGTACCTCATGACTGGATATACTTCTATAAAAATATTTTTTTTATTTTCTTTGTACAATTGACTTATATTTAAAAAATATAGCGAATAATTATTAATTAGTTCGTAAAAAAAGGAAATTAATTTAACACAGTATAAGAAGACATGTCTGATATGACCGTTTCTACTTTGATATCTCAGTCTTATAGGTTAGTAGAACTCTTAACTCAATTTTGTAATTATTTATAGCACTAAATATATTAATAAAAATCGTCACTTACCTTCATTAACTTCGTCGATATAATTAATTAATTCCTGTGCTTCCGAAACGCTTAAAACATTATGTCTGGAGATTGCAATATCCACCAACAATTTGGATCTATTGTTATTCATGTTAATAATAGAATAGTAATAGTTAGAACACTTATAACCATATAATATATCTCTATACTGTATATCAAAATTAATTTCGTCGCGCGAACACGTATCAACACATCTCTGCCGGGGAATCTCCCGTAAATGACGTTAAGTTTGACATGACCGCGTTTGCACCGATCGGCGCGCATTTTAAAACGTAGTACAAAATGACAAGTATACATATCCGCGTCTACGGCACCAATTCCATAAAATTATAATATTTGTTCTCATATACGGTATGTGTATGTAGTAAAATACATACAATTTAAAAAAAATCATGTATTGATATGAGCGTATGGACAATCTAAAGCCATATATGTAATAAAAAAAATTGGCCATTTTCGACATGACCTTTTATACGTAGGGACCGTCGAACTGTCATTAAATAAATCGTTTTTATTCGTTCTGCCCAGTTGCACATTTTATTTTATTTTTTCACAAAATTCACATCCCTTGGTTCAAACCTGTGGTTCAAACACACTTACACAACAATAGTATTAAGTACTCACAGTAATCATAGCAATTATTTTTACTCGTTCCGCACTGCAGCCTATTACATATATTGTTATTTCTTTAGCCCCAAATAGACACGGTTACAGATTTTCAATTCTTTTCTCATGCAATATAGTCAACTGGGAACATACAATACAAGGTCGTTGAAGTAGATTAAGGCCAGGCGCGCACTATGAGTTTTTCGCCGCGCGGCAGAAAAAAGCAGCGGCATAATGTCGCACTGTAATACTGTACCAATTGTATTGCGCGAATGCGGGCGAAAAACTCGTAGTGCGCGCCTGGTCTAATAAAGATTACCGTTACTTTAAATAAGGCATGTGAAGCGCCCAATTCTCGCAAAAGAACAAAAACTTTTTGATGTGACCGTTTTAGAGATAACGAACGACCATTACTTGTAAAAAAAACCAAACAAATGTTTTTGATTCAGCTAGGCAAACGACGAAAATGAAAATACTGCTATCCAGTAATGTCATCTGGAAAAAAAAGGTTTGACATGCTTGTCATTCTTATATCATTTTTTTGCTAACCTAAAATGTTTTATCAAATGACTTGATTTTGCTATTTTGAGTTATTTTTTACGGTTATTTTTATAAATTTATTGAGCTAAATCTCGATTGTGTCGTGACACGTTCATATTACAAAGAATTTTAACGCGTGACAATTTTATAATAATGACTCTGCGTTGATTCTAAAATGGAAAACGACCCGAATAACACTGTAAGTAAACACTTCTGATAAGATTACAGGACTCTTGCCAGTTGGAACTGCAATAATAGCATATCTGCGAACAACTCTACCTACCTACACTTCTCTTGCTACGAACCAAACTACTACAGATATTCGTATATATAACTGCAATTCTGTAGTCTGTTAATACCTAGAACTATGTAGGTTACATTTAAACCTACTAAGGTATTATTCTCTGATCAAATATCTACCTACTATAGAAGTATATCTACGAATAAACCATAAGCAATAGAAGTAGGTACTATTAAATAAATTACCTACATGGTAACAGGTAGGTACATTATGCAAAACTGTTTCAGCTTTGATAACTTTATCAAAAATAAATATTAAGTAGATAGTTCATATTTCACCTAACTTTGTTAAACCAAACTTCCTTTTGAAAGAAAATCATAAATGAATAGAAGTTTTGAATCCCGCATAAGAATGAAATCCCGAAGGTGCCCGGTACGAGTAAATAGTCCCCTAAAAATATAGGTAATCTTACAGTGTTCAAAGCTAGAGTGAACCGGTTTTCGTTGGATGGGGGCGTTTCATCGTAGATTATAATATGGCATAATATCGGGCGAATTGCGTTCGTACCCTGCTAATATTCCAACTTTCCTACTGATATTATAAATGTGAAACTTTGTTTGTTGGATGGATGGATGTCTGTTACTCTTTTTTTATTTTGATTAAATTTTTTAGTATAATACTGCATACAACAGATTAACACATATGGTTTATTTGCTTATATTATACGGCTTTATTTTCCTAAATGTCTGATGATAGTCAAGCAAGGCGGCCTGATCTTCATCACCGGACTGCGGGGGAGCGGATGGCTCTTACCCCCTAGGAAAGTTAAGTAACACATCTAAGGGCGCTCCCTAGTGGGGCTTGAGCCTCGTCTTAGGGCTTTGCTGGGACGCTTTTTTTCCTACGGACCCTTTGCTTTCCTACGGACGCTGTTTTGAGGATTGGGCGACCGGTTGTGGGCCGGTTTCGCGGTCGGGACCAGGAAGCTAGGCGGCGACGCGGTGCGGGTCCCCGCTGGGGATGGAAAGACGGACGTGTAGTGTGCGGGTCGCGAGCTGTTCGGAGGCCAACTTCGTGAGAGTAATGGGATCGTCATCGTCCTGGTGGACGTGATGCGGGCAACGTTTGCTACGGAGCTTCGGAAAGGACAAGATTGTACGGCAGAGTTTAATGGTTAAGAATAAAAAGGGATATGTAGCAACATCTACCTCCACATCGCTACAACATACAACGATTAGTTCCGCCTGCTAACAACAGACGGCGATGTACCTCCCGATGCACGCAATCTTCATAGAGAACTAACTGTGCCCGCGGTTTCGCCCGCGTTCATGTAGGTGTATCACAGAAGTGTTTCTGCATCCCTTTTTTCGCAATAAAAGGTAGCCTATGTCCTTTCTCAGGGTCTAAAGATTGTCTGTGCCAATTTTCATCAAAATCGGTTGAAAGGGTTTTTTTTTTTTTTATAGTAGCTCGACATAATGGCTTCCCTACGCCTGATGGAAAGCTAAAGAGAAGCCCAAGTCGCTGTGACAACTGGCAAGTAGCTGGTTAGTTACCTGTCAGTTGCCACTGCCATGCCGGCCCAACCCTAACCCCCCACGAGCTCCGGAGACCCTACTCACCAGCAGAAACACGACCCGGAGGTCATTTGGCTGCGGTATTCTATAGGGTGGAGGTCCTTCCCCGGACGGGCAGCTCAATACGAGCGAAGATTCGCTATGCCCTACCTCTCTTTAAGCGGGAAAGCGTAACAGACAGACGAGAGTTACTTTCGCATTTATAATATTAGTAGGGATTGCTCCATACAAGTTCTATGGAAGACCTGCAACGCACATACGAAGTTTTTATCACAACTCGCTAATATACTAAAATCCAAAATGGTCCATCGGATCGCGGTCCCCGAGCACGATCACCTAGCTCGGCGGTAGTACTTCCACTTTTCGTAGGGACAAGTCTGTTCCTTCAGATATTTCAGGATAATGGGTTTGTTGTGTGTTCAGACGGCGGGTCGGGAGACTGGGCGGTGCATGTCGGTGGCGGCCATGCAGGCGCTGCACCGGCTGCGCGAGTGTCGGCTGCTGTGCGACGCCATCGTGCGCGCGGACGACGGCGCCGCCTTCCCCGTGCACCGCGCCATACTCTCTGCCTGCAGCCCATATTTCCTGTTAGCACCACTTTATTAACCCTTCAAATATGACCCGTGTTAACCTTAAAAGCGACCGTACACGTCGGTCGGCGTCGACGGCTCGAGGGTCGGTTCTTGACTGCTCGAGCTGTCGGTATCAACCGCTCGAGCAATTGAAAAATCACAGAGACGTCGCGGGGCCACTAGGGAAGTGGGGGAGGGGTCGGAGAGCTGTCGACTGCTCTAGCGCAGTCAACGGCTCGAGCAGTCGGTGTATGCCTCGAGTCTTCTGAATTTCGTCGTGCAGTTGACGGCTTGAAGTAGTCGCGAAGCTGCTTTAGCAGTCCGTGAATGAATATCTATAGTTCACCGTGCAGTCGCGGCTCCAAGCAGTCTGTGTACGGCCGCTCTAAAATGTTAAGGAGCGGCCTACCATCTTTGCGTACCAAGCCACCCTCGCCTGCCAGTGGTGCATCCTGCTGAATTTGTTATTCGAGGCTCTGGAAACCGACTGATGCCGGTATAATCATCACAATTGAAGTTGTAGCCAAATATGAAAGGCAACAGCGTCACCGGAACGATAAGTTACGATCTTTGATCGCCAACCCGCATCACTAGAGCGTGGCGATTATAGGTTGTGCCTCCAGATGTTTGACCAAAGTGTCGAACAACTGGAAAGGCCTATGTCCAGCAGTGAACTGCGATAGGCCGATGATGATGATGATAAGTAATGTTACAGTCTGTGTGGTTACGGAATTTACAAGCACCACCTCATCTCATCTCGTAGGTACAAACCAACCCGCCTGTTAAACGTGGTGACGGGGGCAAATCCCCCCAAATGACAATTGTCTTAGGCTGATGATGAGTACCTGATGTTACAGGGCGCTCTTTACAACGACGCTGCATTCCCGCGAGCAAAGCGACGTGTTAATATCGGGCGTCCGCTCCGAGATCCTGCTGCTGCTGATCGAGTACGCGTACCTGCGGCGCATCGACGTCTGCGACACCAACGTGCACGAGCTGCTCATGACCGCCGACTACCTGGCCTTCCTCGGGGTGCTGCAGCTCTGCTGCAACCACTTGCGCGTCTCGCTCAGCCCCAAGAACTGCCTCGGAATTATGATGTTTGCAAGGTCCCACTCATTTATTTATAGGTACACCATTAGCATATCATCAGCCTATCGCAGTCCACTGCTGGACATAGGCCTCTCCAGTTGTTCGCCACTTTGGTCATTTTCAAGCGTCATCGGCCTGTGGTATTACCTACGCCTAGAAATGATTTCTCTAAATCTAGTCCTTTATAAGAGCATTATTATTGCATACTTAAATTTTATAGATACGCATATAATATAGTGATAAGCGACTTCGTAACGAATATGTTTATTGTTCACGTACATTTGATGCTGAATCATGATCCAGTAGCAGAATAAAGTATTTTATTACTTAAACATATATTCTTCATAATAAAAATGTCTAGACTGCAGCTAAATGACCTCCGGGTCGTGTTTCTACTGGTGCAGCTCGTGGAGTCTGTGCTGCACTAGCAGCCGGAGGTTACAATGTACAACGCCCTTTTAACATCAGGCGGGCCGTAGACTTGTTGTTAAACCTTAGTGGTATAAAAAAGGTAGCTAATACTATGATTAATTGATCTACAGACGCGTATTTTGCTACAAACTGGAAGCAGACGCTCGCAGGTATCTGTTGCGCTACTTCGTCACAGTCGCGACGCAAAGTGACGAGTTTCTACATCTACCTCTGGAGGAGCTCAATTCCATCATACTAGAAGATGAGCTGAACGTGAAGAGTGAGGAAGTGGTCTGGGAAGCCGTGCTCCGGTGGGTCAACTACGATCCGGATGTCCGCTGGCAACACACTGTCAAACTGATGGGCAGTATACGGCTTGGACTACTCGATACCCAAGTTAGTTCTAAGTTATATAGTTTTTGTTTAAAGCTCGCTCATGTCTTGATAGCTACAAGTACCTAAACTAAGTTTGGTATACTACCAAATATGATTTACAAAATGACTACCAAATTGAAGGTAGCGTTGAAGTACAGGCTTTACAGAAAGAATACCATTTTCTCATTGATTATATTGAGCTTATACGACCAGACTGTTTAAGTAAACAGATATAAAATTGAAAGTACCTACAATAATTCTTCAATTTCTATAAACACATGGCAGGTGTACCTATTAAAGCAAATAGAAAAGCAGCAGCTAGCGAAAAAGGCATGTAATGAAAATAAAACTAAGTAAAATATTTTTATGCACAGTTCTTTTTGGAGAATGTGAAAGATCATCCATATGTGACGGGCAACGAAGGGTCACGGCCCATCATAATCGAAACTCTGAAATTCTTATACGACCTGGAAATGATCGCACAAAGAGACGGCGAGGTGGCCACGCCTGAGATAGCCCGGCCGAGGGTTCCTCACGAGGTATTTCTGTAAAAAGTTTCAAAAATTTCACAAAACACAGATACATGGCAATTTTCATATAATTATACTTTTTAATCCAGGTACTATTTGCGATTGGTGGATGGAGTGGAGGGTCCCCTACGGCATTTATAGAAACATACGACACTAGAGCAGATAGATGGATTAAGGTAGAGGTCTTATACCTTGGGTCCCGTAAATGTTTGGCTAGTTTCCTATAGGATATTTGTCACTGATTTCAAGTCTTACACAGGTGGAAGAGGTAGATCCTGCAGGGCCAAGGGCATATCACGGGACTGCGGTACTAGCAAACTGTATTTATGTCATCGGTGGCTTTGATGGAATGGATTACTTCAACTCCTGCCGCTGCTTCGACGCTGTCACCAAAACTTGGCGTGAGGTTAGACAGAACTTTTAAGTGTAGCTGATGAATGCTTGTTGTATAGATAGCTTAAAGATTTGTTTGTCTAGGTAGCTCCAATGAATGCACGGCGTTGTTACGTATCGGTAGCAGTATTGGGGGAGACGATATATGCAATGGGTGGGTACGACGGACACCATCGGCAGAACACGGCCGAGCGATTCAACCACCGGACTAATCAGTGGTCACTCGTTGCTCCGATGAATGCGCAGAGGTCTGATGCAAGCGCAGCAGCTTTAGACAGTAAGTAGGGGATTTTCTACTGACAATTATTTTACTACCACTAAATCACTACTACAAATCCACTAACAACACTACACAGACACTGTGGGTATCACACATAATATAGTGTAAGTATGCCTTAAAAAGATAATTTGTAACTTTGCAAAACTAACTACTCTAATACTTATTAAGTAGCTACTTACATGTAGCACTTTTGAAAGTGAATAAATAAATACTTACTCTAATAAAAATACCTATAGTAGAAAAAAGTTTATAAATGTGTTGCCTACGGTCAGAGGCAGCAGTAGGTATAATGAATAGATAGGTAAGTATATCGAAGAGTAGACCTTATTACATTGCCTTTAGTTCGAACTGTAGAGATTCTTTTTTTGCCAGTTTATTTTTGTGATAACCTAAAGTGTTATAATGCTCCCAAAGGTCACTTTTATTATGTATCTTTAGGTAAATTTTCACACTAGCACGTGTTGTAAAAAAATCTTTGCATTTTTTATAAGTATATCAAAATGACTGCGTCCCGTCTAATGATAAGCAGCAGACAAAGAAGTCCAAAAAAATTTAAGCGATCCGTTTCTCGCCTACTTAGTTAGTCCAACACTGGCCGATCACACTATGACGGCCTGCCTAAGCGCCACTTCACATCCCGTTTGAAAGACCCGAGACTTTAAGAAGAAGGGATCACGAGTGCTGGAAGAGAATTCCACAGCCTAATGGTTCGGCAGATGTACCTAAGATTCATTGTATTTCTGCGCAGATAAGATATACATCACTGGTGGCTTTAACGGTCAAGAGTGCATGAACAGCGTCGAAGTGTACGACCCGGACACGAACCAGTGGACCAACCTGGCGCCGATGCGCTCGCGCCGCTCCGGCGTCTCTTGTATCGCTTACCACAACAAGGTATTTAGGTACCTAGATTTACAAAATACTCATATTTTTGTAACGTTCCAAGTAACATTTTTAGTAACATGACTTATAGTTCATTCGCGTTAAGAAAATAGTGACTCATCACCGACTGCCGGCCAAGCCACACCCCCTAGCCAATTAAAACGCTAGAAATTATAATTTAGGTAAAATTAATTTCTAGCGTTTTAATTGGCTAGGGGGTGTGGCTTGGCCGGCAGTCGGTGATGAGTCACTATTTTCTTAACGCGAATGAACTATAGTGGCTTCTCTAGGCCTGCAGTGGACGTGTGCAGGCTGATGATATCTATACCTAAATATATTTTTAAAAAACTATCAAAGGTGATTAGTGTCTGTGCTGCGCCATACTGATGCCAAAATGCAATAAGTAACATTTTATGTCTGTCTGTATGTTCGTTATAAAAGCAAAACAATACGCATGATGACAAGGTATGAAAATGAAGAAAATAATTAGTCCGTCTCTTAGATAATAAAAAAATATAAGACCCGTATTTTTTGTTTTGTCGAAATAACAAGAAAATACTTAGATATAGCGCATTAAAGTTACGGAGTGGGGGCTAACTACGTCACGTTAGAGTATATTTTGTACTCTAACGTGACGTCATGTGACATTTAAAATCAATGTATCTTCGTAAGTTTTTGAACAAGAGGCAAAATAAAAAATACGTATCCAATATTTTTCATTAATCTATCTGATGGACATTAAATTATTTTTTAGTCATCATCCCAATTATTCTTCATACTCCGGGGCAGGTTATACCTAGTATACTTTTCATCACGCTACAATCAATAAGAGCAGAGCAGTGAATGGAAGTGTTGGGTAAACGAGCGAATTTTTATCTGTATATTTGATCGCGCATTACGCGAGAACTACTTACTGCATGGAATGTGATGCGGTTTTCACTAATGTATTGCTAGAGGTTTAACTTAAAATGTAGGCACCATTTTATGGAAGTTCGTTATTTTTGGAATCCTATACCCACGCATGCGACGCCGCTGGCACAGCTAGTTTAAAATATTTTTCCATATTACTTATATGTCACTAACACGATTCTGTATACTGTCTGAATGTCCTCAGATTTACGTAATAGGTGGTTTCAATGGAATTTCAAGAATGTGCAGTGGCGAGCTTTACGACCCGGCCACCAATACGTGGTCTCCGGTGCCTGACATGTACAATCCGCGGAGTAATTTCGCAATAGAAGTTATAGATGACATGATATTCGCCATCGGAGGATTCAACGGCGTCACCACGATATACCACGTGGAGTGCTACGACGAGAGGACTAACGAGTGGCAAGTGTTTTCTCATCATCATAATTTATTCCAGTTATTACCTATATGCCTACTTCCGCGTCGGAACACATCCGCTTTGATTAATACGACCTTAAATTGGGGAAGTCTTTAATATTTCCCCAATTTCAGGTCAATCAATACATAGTTAGGTATAATGTAATAAAACAGTAAAAATGTGTGCTGGTACATTGAATATTATTACAAAAAAAATAATAGAGCGATTACAGAAACAGTAACAGACAGAGCAGAATCAAAAAACAATAATTTTTGCGTTTGTTTACGCTAGTCTCCGAAACTACGAATGGGTTTTCATTCAAAACTTTTTTGTCTGGTTAGGCTTTAGATAATTGATATTGGAAACTGGAACTTATATGATGTAGAAACGCAATAATAATAACCCAACTGAACTACTTATAAGAGATATAATGAAAATATTCCCATGGCAAAAGTTGTCAGTTTGATAAATATTTTCTGCTGACTTGTAAAAATCGACGATCTGGAACATCTTATGTTGAACTGTAAGAGATCAGCTAAATACATACAACATGGAAGGAATGCCCTTTAGCAAAAGTGTTCCGGTTGATGAGTATTTTTTGCTGAGTCTTTATACTTAAATCATGGATGTGTGGAACATGTGGTGTACCTAGTGGTCATGATTTAGTATCAATCAATATTATAAAGTACCTTACACGCGAACGAAGTCGCTGGTACCACCTAGTTTATAAATGAATTGCACCCATGAGATTGGGTATCAATTTACTAAGAATTATTATCATTACATTAAGATACCCAGTGCTGCCCGTAGGTCAAGCTGTGAATGAGCGAAACAACTCTACTATTTGCTATTATCTTCACATTGTTTGAATACTGTGATAAGCTAACTGTTCGCAAACAAATTACAAATGAGAGGATTGTGTATTAACTGTGAACGACAATTACAGCTAGGACGTCAAATTTATGATAATATTTTTCTCTAAATCTTTATTATTGTTTAAACCGATAACGCTTACCTACGTCAGTCAAAGTTACTGGCAGGTTTTAGATTTTGTCATCATCCATCGTTGCGCATTGTTTCGGTTGTCTTTAGCATTTTTCTGAAATCTTGATTTGATTTTCGGGTCATAATATTCTCCGGGACCATTGAATTCCAATTAATTAAACCAGTTTTAGATATGTAGGTACCTACACATAAACGAATTGTATGTTTTCTGCTAGTCTTAAAATAGAAATGGGTAAGTCCCTAATAAATAAAAAGTTCCGGTACCTAGTTTTATATCACGCATTTCTAATAAGATGCTTGTGTAAACAAAAACCTGAAATAATAATAACAAGGAACCTAAAAAATACCTAAGTACCTATAACTATTTTTATACCTATCCCATGATTCCATTCTTATAAGAATACCTACCAGTGTTATTTCATTAGTTCAGTTTACTCAAGATTTTTTTTAGATTCGAGTTCGTTCTACTAGATTCACTTAGAAAAAAGATAATGCCTTAAAAGGCTTTTTGTTTGATCTACATATATCTGAGGGCACGGTAGTGCCCCCGCCAAGTCGAGGAAAAAAGCGGCACGGCCGTACCATCCTCTTCTCGATTCGTTTTACGTCACCGGAACGAGGAGGTACGCCCTGCGATCGCCAATTCGTCTGCCCAACGTGGCGATTATGGGCGTAACCTCCAGGTGTTTGCCAAAAGTGGCGAATACCAGGCGAGGCTATGTTCAGCAGTGGACTGCGATAGCTGATGATGATATTTGTTTTCATATTCGAATTTAATAGACCTAAACCTTAGGTAAGTATACTAGTCAGAATCGACTTAAACATTTTGTTAAAGGTACGAAGCGACAGACATGAACATTTACCGGTCGGCGTTGTCCGCGTGCGTGATCATGGGCCTGCCCAACGTGTACGACTACATCCACAAGCACCGCGAGCGGCTCATGGAGGAGAAGCGGCAGAAGATCCTGCTGTCGGAGACCGCGCGCCACGGCCAGCACCGCACGGCGCTGCCCGACGTTAGCGTAAGCTTACTAGAGATCGTCTAATCTAATGCCCGATCCAGACTCTCGCGGGGTGCCTCCTAGAGGACACAAGTCTTGGCGAGAGGAGGCTGCAGGATTAGCGGCCATCCACACTCTCGTTTTAATTCAGTTGTCCACTATGCTACGCCTCGCGTCCTTTGACTCGCGTCCGGAAAACCGACACAAAGTGGAACGACGGCGAGGCGAGGCGAGGGAAAAGGGGCGCACCGTCCTCACTCTCGCACTTGCATTCCTTCGCGCAGCCTCGTGGAGAGTTTGGACGGGGCATGATGTCCCATCGAGGCTCTGGCAACTGACTGGTGGCGGTATAACTAACACGATAGAAGGCGTAGCTAAATACCACAAGCCGATGACGGGCAGCAGCGTCACCGGAGCGAGAAGCTATACTTATACGCCCTGCGATCGCCAACCCGCATCGCCAGCGTAACGATTATGGGTAGATCCTCCAGGTGTTGGCCCAAAGTGGCGAACAATTGAAGAAGCCTATGTCCAGCAATTGACGCGATAGGCTGACGATGATCTTATTTCCATATCGAACATCATTATAGGCCATTGCACTGTAGGCAAAATTTTCCAACCGTCCGCGTCAACGTGAATGCTATCAACAATGTAATGTTTTTAAAAACAGAAACATTCCTTTCTGACAATAGGGTTGATAATTTTTCTATCTTACGCTACGCGTATGAGCGCTTTTTAAAATTATGTGAAAGTATTGGACGGTTTTCGAATCCGAGCGAAAATAGGCATTCTGATAGCCCCGCTGGTTAGGTATCTGTTCATTGTAAATACGTGCTCGTTTAACAGATCTTTACTGTAACAGACTTACATTTCACGATTTCTTGGACTCCGTTTCTCGTATACCTACTTACATGGAAAATAGGTAGAGCAGGGAGATTGGAACAATTATTCTTGACACCCTGTTTAGGATCCTTAACTCTCTGTTTCCTATCACACTACTTAGTATCTGTAGGTAGAGATCGAGAAATCGTGTAAAGTTGTAAGTCTTTAAGGGAGATGGCTGTATGCAGGTGCATTTGATGGAAGACAATGACGACATGTTGGAGCAACTTGGCCTGGTGGAGAACCAGCCCCCAAACAATATCCCCGTGCCGCCACCGCCTCCGCCGCCCCCGCCCCCGCAGCCCATGGAACAGGACTGAGCGCGCCCGTTCCATATCATTAACTCGTTGGCAAGTCTTTAGTTTTGGTAAGTACCTATACATACAGAACAATGTTCCATCAGTGCATTTTTTCTATAATATGTTTAGGGTCTGATGTTTTTTGAGTTAGCTTTTTAAAATAAACAGAAAGATTGTTTTCGGTTTTAAGTAACATCTAAAAATGTGTGTACCCCACTATTACTAATTGTACCTACCACCTTCAACATCACAACAATAACAAACACTCTAACATTGATTTAGCAGAAACACAACCAGTCGTCATGTTATAAGTACACACTTTACACGTCGTCGTCGGTCCTTTCAAGAGCGCGGTTCATAATTATAGGTATAAGACTGCGTTAGGGTAGGAGATGGTTATGCAAAGCAATATGAAACTAAATGCTAATATTTAATTGACACAACCCTATTTTAACAGCTGATATAATTTATGGCAGGTTCTAGAAATAATTCACGATAACATTTATTATAAGGAAGGATATCGAAACAAATAACGAGTGCTCTGCTATCCTTCGTTCGTTCTGTGGGTCACATAAGTATACCTATTGCGATGTTTCTTATTTAATAGGTACCTAACTCGATCGAAATGCAGAAATACTTAAATGTTCTTACGACTTCATGCTTAACATACCTATATCTATTCAGAAAAATGCTATTTAAATGTCTTACATACCTAATAGGTAATCTGATGTCTAATTATTTTAAAATAGCCACTAGCTTTATTATTTTTATTTTTACAATAAACTTACATCTCATGTTTTGCATGAGAAACGTTGCTTTAGAGCTGTAGGTACACAAGGCAATACTCAGGTGGGATTTAACGTTCGATTAAAATTCGGTGATTGATCAAGAAATTGTCGTACTCGTATATAGGTACATCATTGGCCTTTGGCTGCTACATCATCATGTTTGTATGTCATGCTTTGTTTATTAGTAGATATGTAAGCCTTATTTAATATCCCTTCTTACTTTTGCCATAGCTTAGTACCTACTTACCTATTTATTTTGTTACAGGTACGTCTCTCCGAATATCTACAATCTACGACATGCATAACTTGCTACGTAATCATTACCTATTATTTCCGTTAGGAGCCTGTAGAGTGAAGTTATTATTATCTAAAATTATAACGTAACCGTCCTTTATTTTTAAAATATTTACAACTATTGTAGCAATTTTGGCATATTTATATGTTGTGATATTTCATAATGTGAATAATTCCTGTATTTTTGGAATGAATATTTTTGAAAATTGTATAAAATTTTTCGGACGAGTATTATAATGCCTTAATAAGAATCTCTATTGTCGTTTCATTTAAAGATAGGTAATGTACCCAGTGATCCGATGCATCGATCTACATGATATCGATATGAATCAAAATATTTCTTTCCGTGTTTTTCTTTCCGTGTTCTGAACAGAAGGGTAGGTCTGGCAAGGTCAATAGTGTTTTGTTTGTTAGTAGGAGTAAGGTAATCAGTGGCGTAACTACAGGGTGGCATGTCGGCAAAATGCTACGGGCCCCCAGTCGCAAGGGGCCCCCGGTCAAAGAAGAATCCAAACGGCCAACATTTATTATTACATACTCGTTTAGTGAAAATCCGATGAATTTGCCACGGGGCTCGTATGGTACAGTTATGCCACTGAAGGTAATGTTGTTTAATTTTGCCCCATAACATCTAATAAAATCAAACAATTGAAATGGAATTTTAAGCAAGTCAAATCATGATATTTTATTTAATAGTTTTTCCCAAACACAAGACATACCTATTGTTAGGTCTCAATATTTACAAATCAAAATATGTAGGTATGCTAAATTCAGTGATGACACGTTTTCTTTTTCTTGTTTACGATCCTCAAGTGTTACATAACAAAATGCTTTTTGATCCATCTCTACATAGTTACAATAACATTTAATTTTGTTACTGAGGCACACCTATCTATAAAAAATTCCTAACCTATAAGCATAATATAATTCTATATGTCGGCTCGACTGACTGGGTAGGTAAGTAAGTAGTATGTTCCAAGCACAGGTTCCAAGTGAATGACGTACATTTTTTTTTAAAAAGACATTTATTTTAAACAAATTATAATTAGGTATACCTAATAAGCAATGTTTGACTTAGGTACGATCAGGGGGATAACGTGACTGGCGGAGAAGACACCGTACGAGACCCCCTTGACTTTTAACCTGATCAAAGTTAGCGTTGAACAGTTGTTTGCAGATCGCCCGAAATCAGTCGTGAGTTTGTAGAGACCTAGTTCCAACATGACCTCTTCTGTGAGATGATTTTGAGTTGAAGATTGATAAGAAGTACTCTATTATTGGCAATTAGCCATTATAAATCATTAATGCTTAGAACAATAATAACTTCCTTATTGATTAAAACTAAATTATGCGAGATTACAAGTAGGTACCTATCATATGTCATAAAATCGTTCTATGTGATCGTGGCATACAGCTTCACTAATTGCAGCTGCTTGCACTATAGTGCGCACTGGCCTCTCGTGAAGACAATACTGCCACGCCCGCTCCGTCCACGCCACTGCCGAGAAACACGCGCCGTTGCTGATGAACGCACGAAGGGTCACAGCTCCGAGCCCCCTGCTCATGCACCTCCAGCCGTCCGTTCGCACCGACTTCACAAAGCAGTCCCAGGCGCCCACGTAACGGCCGACCGTATCTCCTTGCAACCTCGACTTGACCACGTCTATCGGATACAGCAGAACCCAGGACAGCGCCCCAGCCGCTCCCCCCGCAGTAAAGACTCTCATAACTGACTGGTCTCCGCGAGTCATCGCTTCATAAGATGCGAAGTAAATGGCGAACGCTGGGCTGTCCCGTGCTACTGTAATCCCCAAACCCCGAAATAGTGCTTTAAACCCACCAGTTTGTACTACGTGTCGCGCCCCGGCCCACGCCTCGGCAGGCATGCCTTCACCAGGCTTGGCGAGCTGTTGGCGGGTTTTCACAAGCTCTATAGGTGCGCAAACAAAACTTTGTAGAGCTCCTGCTGACGCACCGGCTATGGCGTGTGATGTTAGCGAATTAGAATTTGGTAGAGATCTCCTCGTGTTTCCGTAAACACCGAATACGATTGCGTTTACTACTGCTATTCCGCCCAAAGGTGCTCCCACTCCGCGATAGGCTGTGGCTAATGTTCCTCCTTTCAAAAGTGCTTTTGTACATTCTAACGAACTACCTCGGCCTGACTGCACATGTACTTTCAATGTGTCTAGAGGATGTCCAGCAATGATACCGGCGCAACCTAAAACAATGAAAAAGTTAATAAAGTTAAAAAAATACTAAATATACCAATGTTCATATAATAATTTAAGTAATGTAACAATAAATTCAATGATAATTCAAGGGAATACTTCATACAATTGTATGAAGTGGTGTGTATCACCAGCATAGGTACCTACTCAATATCTTTAAGGTAGGTCAAGTTCAAGTAGATTAATAAAGTCTCTAAAGCATAATTAACTTCTACTTGCCTCCAATGCACCCAGCTACGAAATCTAAGGCCATTTTATCAAGTTTTTTCAGTAGGAGACGTCTGAAAGAAAATTCCAATTTATTATAGTGCACATACTCATATAACCATAACCATTTCCTTTAAAATCATATCGATTTTACGCATTAATTACGGGCGGTTATATATGAAAGCTTCAGCAAAATATATGGCAGATGTTTAGCAGCAAAAGCTGCCAAGATTAACGTCCATCACTGTTGGTCGTATCTGCAGCACTATCACAACCCTCG
Source organism: Conogethes punctiferalis (assembly GCA_031163375.1). Taxonomy (NCBI): domain Eukaryota; kingdom Metazoa; phylum Arthropoda; class Insecta; order Lepidoptera; family Crambidae; genus Conogethes; species Conogethes punctiferalis. The sequence goes on along the minus strand of CM062077.1, from coordinate 17,938,008 downwards.
TTATCTCTAATTTTTATTTACAAACTTTTCGATTTATACATCTGACTGAATTGACCTTCGATAAAAGTTCAATCTATGGATGTGGCAAAGGTATCTTACCTTTTCGTTGTTCAAATCAGGTAATCGTAGTGTGAATTGACGTTGTCTCCAGTGGTGATACCAATAAACATAGTGGTGGAGACTGGTAGGCGTGCGGCGGGTGGTCGTGGAACGGACCAGCCCAGAGGGTGTGCGCGAGCAGTGTGCGCGGAGGCCGGCGCCGCCGCCGCGCGCCCGCAGCCGCCCGCTCCGGACTCTTCCAACGCATTATCTCGTTCTTGGGGTCACTCTTATCGCCGGGGCAAAATACGTCTTAATACAAAATAACTACTTAGATAAAAACATATTTACTGTACAATAAAATTTGTAACACGACGATACCGTGTGAATTCTTACGACAGGAACATTTAACTTTTCTAAGCTCTACCTACACATATTAATCATATACCTACTAACTACAATCACTTAGAAGATAGAAGAAGTAGGCATGTTAAAGATGCGTAGATGGTGAAAATCATATTACCTAGTTATGTCCTATTTAGTTATAAGATTAGGGTTTTCGTCGGAACCTTTAATTTCGTCTTGCCCGCGAGCTGACGGAAATCTCGACCCGAACGTGCATAAGTAGGTAGTTACCTACCTACTCCTTAATATTTTTGTCATACCTACATACCACTATTACCACCACCACCCCTTGACATAGAGGAAACGTGATTCCATGTTTAATAAGCCGTGGGTAGGTAGGTATAGGATCCTATACGTAGCTTCGAAGCTACGTATAGGATCCTATACCTACCTACCCACGTTCGAACGCCGTTGTTGCGAAGCTCACTGTTTCGATATTTTTTTCGACTGCTTCATTGGTTCGAAAGCTTATGGAGTCGAATGATGTAGTCACAATCTATCGACAGTTTACAATCTCGCGAGATAGATTATAATTTAACGGTATTTTTACAATTTTATGGTGAAGTCCTAGATTTTGTCCCAGCTTCGCAACAACGGCGTTCGAAGGTACCCGGGATCCGTGGGTATACCACCAGCATTGGCGACACGTGCATCTACTAGATATGACTGTGTCTTATAGAGAGGGCTGCCGCGATCAAGAGTGCCATGCTATTAGTGCGTTGCATTGCGTTACACTGCGTGCTATGTCGCAGCGTTAACGTTGCATCGTCTTCCCTATATTTTATGTCATATCACATTTGGGCGCTGCTGTTGTCGCATTCGACAAGCGAGCCTTTCTTGTTTGCTGACGATTTAAAAATACTTATTGAAAATTGTTACCATGATGCGACAAGCTTACAGTCTGATTGGAATCATGTAAATGCAAAACAAAATGGGATGCTACTTAATTGCACCAAATGCTAACACTACCTATCACATTAATTTTACCCGGCGCCGCGGCGTGATGATAAGTGTAACCAGATAAAATTTAAACCAAATATTATCTGATGTCGATACAATACGGGATCTAGGCATATTGTTGAACAAAAAATTAACTTTAATCTCGCACATCGAAAATTGACCAACATTTTTTGCCTCAAGGACTCTTGGATTTGTGATTAAAAACGCGAGGGCGTTTACAAAATCAAGAACCAAAATTATTAAAAAAGAAAAAGAAGACATGTCACGCTGGCCGCTAGGCCACACATCCCCATCTAGCCCCAAACTAAGCCGAAGCTTGTATGGGTACTAGACAACTGATAATACAAAAATAGAAATAGTTAACTTATAGAACACCCAGACCAATACAAACAGACAATGTTTGCACTGTGCGGGAATTGAACCAACGACCCTTGGCTCAGAATTGCAGAGGTCACTACCAAATGAGCCATCGAGCCAGTCAGTTGATATTCCTGATGTTAAATCAATTCCTATTATGTACTTATTAATATCAATAGTCATATCGACTGTTAGATTATTTGGGCCCCATTTACTCAATCGATTAATAATCGATACACAATTGATTTTACGGCAACACTAAGGGTGCGTTCCACTAAGCGATCACAACGATCACGCTCAAGACCTATGAGTTGAGATGAGTTTTTAACTTTATCTTTAACTAAGTTCAAAATTAAAATATAATATTATATTTACATCATTTTTGCAATTATTGATCAAGGCTGAACCTATTTTTTTTTAACCGGAGAGAATGCATTTTCGCATACCACGCCACTCGGGGGAGCAGCGGGCTATGTATGTGGGACTCATCACCGCCTCGGAATGATGGCGGTGATTCACCGGCGTGAACTCAACACCGGCGTGGCCTGGGCAGAACAGGCCCCTAACGGGCTCCCCCCACTAGGGGGAAGTTATGGGAGTGGGAGTGGTTCGAAGGGAATGTCCACTCCCATCCGACGGGGACGGAGGTCCGTGCAATGCAGGAGGCGGTGCCCCCCCCCTGCCCGCTGGGATCAAGGCTGACCTAACCCAATCTCTTCAAGCTTTCACTTTCATTCCTATAATTTTTCAAACCCCGCCATTTGTAATGATTTTTTTTTTGTTTCACCAGGGAGAAATGCAGTTTACGCATACCCGCTGCCCGGGGGAGCAGACGGGTTATGTGGGACTCGCTCCGCGTCGGCAGAGAATACCCACTAAAAAACCCTTTTTTTTTTGTTTCACCAGGGAGAAATGCAGTTTACGCATACCCGCTGCCCGGGGGAGCAGCGGGTCATGTGGGACTCGCTCCGCGTCGGCAGAGAATACCCACTAAAAAACCCTGGTTTGCACCGTCAATGCGCCTTGGGCGACAGCAACGCGGGTCCTTGACTATAACGCCGCGAAGCTGTCAGCGCTGGTCTGCTAGGCAGACTCGGGCTGGCCCCCCCACTTGGGGCAGCCTAGAGGTCAGACCCGTAAGGGCCGTCCCTCTCCTCCAAGGACGAAGTTCGTGCAATACGTGGCCGACACCCCCGTGCCGACCTCGCGGAACTCCGTCGGGCGTGCAGCCGCCGCCGCACGGTGGTTTTTTATTGTGGTTTTCTCCACTTGAGCTCGCGCCCCCTGGTCCCGACCGAAGTCGGGATAACAGGCGGTTTTTTATTGACCCACTAAAAACCCTGGTTTGCACCGTCAATGCGCCTTGGGCGACAGCAACGCGGGTCCTTGACTATAACGCCGCGAAGCTGTCAGCGCTGGTCTGCTAGGCAGACTCGGGCTGGCCCCCCCACTTGGGGCAGCCTAGAGGTCAGGCCCGTAAGGGCCGTCCCTCTCCTCCAAGGACGGAGTTCGTGCAATACGTGGCCGACACCCCCGTGCCGACCTCGCGGACCTCCGTCGGGCGTGCAGCCGCCGCCGCACGGTGGTTTTTTATTGTGGTTTTCTCCACTTGAGCTCGCGCCCCCTGGTCCCGACCGAAGTCGGGATAACAGGCGGTTTTTTATTGTGGTCTGACTCCACTCGGGCTCGCCAGTCAAGGCAAGCCCCCTGCGAGGGGAAACAGGTTGCCCGGCGACCAGTCCAAAAGGACCATATCCGACGACCACGAGAACCGTGGCCATCGGACCCGCCGCTCCGCAGTGATACACTGCCATCCCACGCCGTCAAGCGGCTCCTCTGGTAAGGCGGCAACGGTCGCAGAAGACAGGGAGGACGGCAACGAAACACCGCGAGATCCCCCGAAGGGCACTCCTCTTCCTCTGCGACCATCGCCGACAAACCGACGCAAAATGCGTCCCACAACACGTCTCTCACCAATCGGACAAACGCCCCGCCATGGGGAGAGACCCACAGGCCAAAAGGCCCCATCTAAGTGTGCCTAAGCACTGGCCGTGGAAGGCGTCGAACACCACAACGACGCCAACACTGGCCCCCGGAGCCACGCACAAGTGCGTGCTCCCTACAGGGAATTAGCCGTCGGGTAGCAGCCATCCTCTACTACCCGCCGTTGCCCGGGGTACGCCGGGCCGTCTGCAAGCAGACGACCACGCGTGGAGGCTTCCCTTGTTGTACCCCATTTGTAATGATTACATCAACGCTCAAACCGCCTCATAACCGTTCCACACGAGTTTATGATACCAACGCTCAGAAGCAAGTGGACCGAGAAAAATCGCGGTCGTGAGCGTGATCGTTGTGATCGCTTAGTGGAACGCATGGAAGTATCAAGTACTACGTACAAATACTTCCATGGTGAAACGTACCCTAAGTGACATTATGTTCCATTCCATGGTCTGTCCATATAAAAAAAAAAGTGTCTGTCTGTCTGTCTCTTTGTTTTTATTTTCTGTTTGTTGTGATTGTGACATTTTCATGTTCAAGGAAGATAAATGCAATTTTTAATCAAACAGTTAATTTGTCGCTGTAGCTAATTGTAAAACTACTCATCTAAAATATATCAAAATTGGAGCCTATAATATTAACATACATTAAGTATAAATCTGCTGAACAACTACCTCTAAGATAAAAACTGTTTTTAATTTATTAATTTACTTCTATTTAATGTGGACGTAATGTGTCCTAGCTAGCTACATTTAGATGAAATGGACATCCATTTAAGTCAACCTAAGACAAAATGTGCACAAAATAAATCTATGCCAAAAGATGCAGTCCACTTAGATCAATATGTACCATTCAGTTCAAATGGTTCTAAACTACAAAATGTTTGTAGAATTTGTCTCCTCGATATTGACGGCCCTAAAGTGTCTCTATTAAGCTTAAATAATGAGATATCTCTAAAAAATATGTTGCAAGCCTTTACCTCTGTTCAGGTATGTAAAACCAATGGGTATTTTTTTTGGTTTAATATTTAAAGAATTATTTTTGTTTATCTTTCATATTTTATTTCAGATATTTGACATGTATCCAGTAAATAGCCTACCATCATACTTATGTGAAATATGCAAATTTGATGTTATTCATTGTTATGAGTTCAAAGTCAAATGTGAGACCTCCGACTCTATCTTGCGATCACTTTCAGATAAACAAACATTACTAAAAAAAGAATCATTTGATATTGTTTGGTTTGTACTTGCTGTATTATTATTTAATCTAGATAGATCAAAATAAGAGCATTGCTTATAATAATATTCTATCTAATATCTTACAGTGAAGAAGAAAATGAATTAAAAGTGGCAAACTGCTATATTAAAGATGAAGTAAAAGAAGAAACTGTTTTCGAGGGTTAGTTCAAGATACAATATTAATATATAACTTTATTTGGGATCTCAAATCAATACTATTAATATTTTTATAAATTTTGACTGAAAACACATGACTGCTCACATCAAGCTTGTTTAAGAAGATATTTCTTTTGAATTCATTTATTGTTATAAATTACAGATATTGAAGTAGAATATTTGGAAGATTTAAATGAATTTCCAAGTGATAATGAAGTAATGTGCATAGTGCAAACTTCTGACATGTAAGTTAATTAATTAGTTCTACACTATAACATAATATTGATAGGTAATGTTTCTATGGAATAGGATAAAAAGGGTATGTCATTATTCATTGATTCATATTTCTATTTCAGAGAGAAAGTGGAAATTACTACAACAGGTAATTGCATACTTTTTCTAACATATTATCAGATATGCTTTGAAAATAGGGTTTTATTTTAAGTTCACCTTCAGTGCTTAGCATCTGCCTCTCCTTAATCGAAGCCTAAGGGTATAAGGCTCAAATCTTAAATTAACAATATGGTTATAATATATTAACAGTAAAATAATTTAAACTTTCAGACCCAGAAAATCTTTTGGAAAATTTTGGAGCACCAAAAGAAAACCATGACAAACAACACACATGCAACTTTTGTTCTAAGGTATAAGACTCAAGAAATATTATAAATAAAATACATAGTTATTATTATAAAAGAATACATTGAATCTGTGTCCAATTTGTCATTGTGAATCCATTCGCAATGACTTCAGTGGAGCCATTCAAAATGTGAATTTCATCCCAACTGACCTGCCCTTGGCACATCCTGCCGAAAAACAAATGAGGCTCTGCCTACCGACTGAACTAAACGGGATATGAAACACTACTTTTCTTTAGGTATTAAACAAGCGTTCGTACGAGCAGGCAAAGCAGCTTACATTGTTATTTCTGTTATTTTTTTTAACCGACTTCGAAATAAGGAGGAGGTTCTCAATTCGTCTGTATGTATAATATTTTTTTTTATGTATGTTCACCGATATTTCCGTCAATCATGGATGGATTTCAAAAATTTTTCGACAATTCGATAGAGGACACTTCCGAGGTGGTCCCATTATCACCAAGTCAGGATCTGATGATGGGATCCTGGAGAAATTGAGGGCAACAACCGAAAATTGTATGCTCATATGGTTTTTTTGTTACATAATCATATTTTACTCAGGTATATGCTTCCGGGCGTCAACATCCGATGCTGATGATGAAGCCACAGAACTCCTTAACGGTTAGGAGTTAGGGGACAGTACTGACATTGGTCGATATTAAACTAGGTAGTAGTATGTACTTATGCAGGGCTAATAGGGCAGGTGATTTGGTAAGTGATATGCTTGATTCAAGATCGCAAAGTCACTTAACTTAAAGCAAAATTTTTCATTCCTAAATAAAACTCTTAAGGACATTAATTAGCCTTTATTCAAGGTCACAGCACATTAAAGCAACTAAAAATAGAGAAATTAAATTATTTTTTAAAAAAAGTTAAACCGACTTAAAAAAAAACACAAACGACCAAAACTAAAAAGTGATAAATAACGTAAGTAATTCTATCCTCAATACATAATTATTTAAATATTACAATTATCACTTATTTATGAAGTCGGTGCCAGCCTCTCGGTACCTAACGTAGACTGTTGTTGTATGGCTATTTATCGCTTTTTAGTTTTGGTCGTTTGTGTTTTTTTTTGAAGTCCGTTTAATTTTTTTTATCTAGCCTATCTTTAGAAAAAGTCTGATTTGTGTTTGCATTATGATTTCAGAAATATTCTAGATATAAGAGCTTAAAAGCCCATATAGTGAAAAATCACAGATCTGATGAGTTTTCACACCCATGTGGCCTGTGTAAAGAGGTATTCTGTTCGGAACATGACCTGGAGGTGCACTCTGCGGTACATGCGGCTGGGCCGGTATGGAATTGTAACAAATGCAACAAAGATTTTAAAGGTTAGTATTAGAATAATACATTTTCATTAAACCTTTTTCATGTTATACTTTTTAATACCTTTATTTTGCAAGGAAATAAGTCTGCAAGTGTACCATCGTACCATGTTAGCGCTTCTCGTGCGGCGGCTGCGGCAAGGCCTGCCTCTGTTGATGTGACGTCATATATAGATCGGCTACACTGTGTGTGCAGAGCGCAGCCAGCTGCGGCGGCACGTGCAGCGGCACATGCAGGCCAAGCGCTTCTCGTGCGGCGGCTGCGGCAAGGCCTGCCTCTGTTGATGTGACGTCATATATAGATCGGCTACACTGTGTGTGCAGAGCGCAGCCAGCTGCGGCGGCACGTGCAGCGGCACATGCAGGCCAAGCGCTTCTCGTGCGGCGGCTGCGGCAAGGCCTGCCTCTGTTGATGTGACGTCATATATAGATCGGCTACACTGTGTGTGCAGAGCGCAGCCAGCTGCGGCGGCACGTGCAGCGGCACATGCAGGCCAAGCGCTTCTCGTGCGGCGGCTGCGGCAAGGCCTTCTGCGAGCTGTACGCGCTGCGCCGCCACGCGCGCGTGCACACCGGCGAGGCCAGGGAGAGGAAGTTCGCCTGCCAGCTCTGCGACAAGAGGTACCTCCTTCAACATTACGCTATCCATCAGTGAGACTATTCTCAATACTTTCGGCTTTCCGAGGGTTTGATTACCATTCGAGAAGAAGAAGACTTGAATGAAGATTCAATTCTTCTTCATCTCGTATCAATGGTAATCTGCCACAAACAAGTACAAAACCTGGCGAACTCGTACTGGAAAATATACAAAAGTATTTTTCTTTCATGAAACATCTGAACAACGTAATTGTTGTCTTATCCTAATTTTTAAACTTTTATGGTTCTTCACCATGTCAACGGATAGAGCATTGCCTACAAAATAATTAAAAACATAGCAGTGTATAACTGTGTACATCCAAACACCAGCAGCTCTAAGACAAGAGCAAACTTACAGGCCACGCCCACTACTGATGTCGAACAGTGATGACGTCACGGGTTTGAGAACCACAGTACACAGTTGCTTAGGCCGTCTCGTCTTTACATTTGCTTTTTAGTCAAGGATACCTACTTATAGTCGTTTCCCGTCGCCCAGGTACTACGAGAAGAACCAGCTGCGCGTGCATGAGGCGTGGCACCGCGGCGAGCGGCGCTGCGTGTGCGCCACGTGCGGCAAGGCCTTCCCCTCGCCGCGCCTGCTCGCCTCGCACCGGCTCGTGCACTCCGACGCCAAGCCCTACGCCTGCTCCTACTGCGACAAGCGGTACGCTCTACTGTGCCTGTGTGCGCCACGTGCGGCAAGGCCTTCCCCTCGCCGCGCCTGCTCGCCTCGCACCGGCTCGTGCACTCCGACGCCAAGCCCTACGCCTGCTCCTACTGCGACAAGCGGTACGCTCTACTGTGCCTGTGTGCGCCACGTGCGGCAAGGCCTTCCCCTCGCCGCGCCTGCTCGCCTCGCACCGGCTCGTGCACTCCGACGCCAAGCCCTACGCCTGCTCCTACTGCGACAAGCGGTACGCTCTACTGTGCCTGTGTGCGCCACGTGCGGCAAGGCCTTCCCCTCGCCGCGCCTGCTCGCCTCGCACCGGCTCGTGCACTCCGACGCCAAGCCCTACGCCTGCTCCTACTGCGACAAGCGGTACGCTCTACTGTGCCTGTGTGCGCCACGTGCGGCAAGGCCTTCCCCTCGCCGCGCCTGCTCGCCTCGCACCGGCTCGTGCACTCCGACGCCAAGCCCTACGCCTGCTCCTACTGCGACAAGCGGTACGCTCTACTGTGCCTGTGTGCGCCACGTGCGGCAAGGCCTTCCCCTCGCCGCGCCTGCTCGCCTCGCACCGGCTCGTGCACTCCGACGCCAAGCCCTACGCCTGCTCCTACTGCGACAAGCGGTACGCTCTACTGTGCCTGTGTGCGCCACGTGCGGCAAGGCCTTCCCCTCGCCGCGCCTGCTCGCCTCGCACCGGCTCGTGCACTCCGACGCCAAGCCCTACGCCTGCTCCTACTGCGACAAGCGGTACGCTCTACTGTGCCTGTGTGCGCCACGTGCGGCAAGGCCTTCCCCTCGCCGCGCCTGCTCGCCTCGCACCGGCTCGTGCACTCCGACGCCAAGCCCTACGCCTGCTCCTACTGCGACAAGCGGTACGCTCTACTGTGCCTGTGTGCGCCACGTGCGGCAAGGCCTTCCCCTCGCCGCGCCTGCTCGCCTCGCACCGGCTCGTGCACTCCGACGCCAAGCCCTACGCCTGCTCCTACTGCGACAAGCGGTACGCTCTACTGTGCCTGTGTGCGCCACGTGCGGCAAGGCCTTCCCCTCGCCGCGCCTGCTCGCCTCGCACCGGCTCGTGCACTCCGACGCCAAGCCCTACGCCTGCTCCTACTGCGACAAGCGGTACGCTCTACTGTGCCTGTGTGCGCCACGTGCGGCAAGGCCTTCCCCTCGCCGCGCCTGCTCGCCTCGCACCGGCTCGTGCACTCCGACGCCAAGCCCTACGCCTGCTCCTACTGCGACAAGCGGTACGCTCTACTGTGCCTGTTAAGGCTACAAAAGCGTGGATTATTAACCACTGCGTCGCGCGTACTGCTTTTTTTTATATTAGCATGTTAAAATGACTGCGTCCTGCCTGATGTTAAGCAAACGACGAAGTCCAAAAAGTGAAAGCGATCCTCATCATACATGGTTAGTGCAACGCGGATCGATCACACTATGACGGCCTGCATAAGAGCCGCCTCACGCCCCGTTTAATAGACCCAAAACTATAAGAAGAAGGGAACACATGTGCTGGATAAGAGTTCCACAGCCTAATGCTAACGGTAAAAGTAAGATTTACTGTGCGATTAAGTACGAGTGCTGTTTGACTGCACAGTATTTTTATTGCATCTCAAACCTGCACGCGTAGTTCTATTTAGAAAAGGAGAGAGGATGAGGGATGCTTGGCGATGTCGGTCATTTGTATTGTTATGCGTTACCGCATGTATTCTATTGGAAATTGAATGTAGTGATGTACTGAATGCAGGTTCCGTCACGAGTCGACGCGCAACACGCACCACCGCACGCACACGGGCGAGAAGCCGTACGTGTGCGCCGCCTGCGGGAAGACCTTCATACAGAACTCCAACCTCACGCTGCACATGCGCACGCACACCGGTAACACACTCTAATCTATCTATACTTATAATAAATCTGTAGAGAGGTCAATTCTGTACATTAATTATACATTTTCAAAATAAATATCAGGGGGTGATTAGTGATCGATACCGAAGCCAAAAATGTAATCAGTAAAATTTTTGTCTGTCTGTATGTTCGTTATAGAAACAAAAACTACTCGACGGATTTTAACGAAACTTGGTAAAATTATTCTTTATACTCCTGGGCAGGTTATAGTAAGTATACTTTTCATCACGCTACAATCAATAGGAGCAGAGCAGTGAAGGGAAGTGTTAGGAAAACGGGGGAAATTTTGATCTGTATGTTTAAACTCGTATCACGCGATAACTACTGCATGGAATTGAATGTGGTTTTCACCAATGTATTGCTAGAGGTCTAACTTAAAACGTAGGCACCATTTTTTGGAAGTCCGTTATTTTTGTAACCACCACGCGTGCAACGCCGCTGGCATAGCTAGTATTAAAATAAAAATAGAATATAATGTAAGAGAGATAGGGCATAGCGAATTATCGCTCGAATGAGGGTGTTTCAAAATAAAATATTCGATACATGGCGTTATGTAGCCTGCGATACAGCTGTCACATGATTGTTCATTTGCTATGTAAACGTCAGTGTCATGTCAAGTTGAACCAATCACGTAACAGTTGGAACTGCTGTGTGTGTTTTCTAAATAAAAAATAAATGCACCACGATTGAATTGGTACCTATAACCATCACGATTGAAGGAGTAACTAAGTGCCGCAGGCCGATGATCATCGGAAGCCATAGCATTCCCTGCGATCGATAACCCGCCTGCCTAACGTGGCGATTATACTTAGGTAAATCCTCCTGGTGTTTGCCCAAAGTGGCGAACAACTGGACAGGTCTATGTCCAGCACGACCGATAGTGTCACAATGATTTATCAGCAAAATTTGCATTAATTTTCAGGTGAAAAACCATATGCCTGTGACAAGTGTGACCAAAAATTTGCTACGCGATCGACGCTGAAGCACCATCGATGGCGGCACACCGGCGAAAAGCCTTTTTCGTGCACTGTTTGTGGAAAGAGGTTTGTTAAAGCAGTCTCTTCTCAACTGCTTGAAACAGTCCGTGTACGGCCGCTCTAAGGAAAATTAAGTGGTAATTTTAATGGAACACCAATTTTTGCCCGCGGTGCATCCTGCCGAACAACAAACGAGGCGCTGGCAACTGACTGGTGGCGGTATAACACGATTGAAGGCGTAGCTAAATACCGATGACGGGCAGCAGCGTCACCGGAGCGAGAACCTACGCCCCGCGATCGCCAACACGCCTGTCCAGCGTGGCGACTATGGGTATATCCTCCAGATTATTTATGGCAAATAAATATTTGCCATGACATTATAGCTGAGTGGACACCATTTTTTCCACATCACACAAAGTAGCTAGAGTTTTTTTTTTTGTTATTGTGTTTTTTTATTATTTTTTGTTATTGTGTCACTTTGTGTAATTGTGTGCCAAATAAAGTTTTTCTTATTCTTATTCTTTTCTGATGTTTGCTCTAAGTGGACATAGGCCTCTGCCTATGTCCAGCAGTGGATTGCAATAGGCTGATGATGATGATGATGACGGACGTTTGAAATCTTACGTTGTGTTTGTAGGTTCGCCCGCCAGGACATGAAGATCCACATGCGCCAGCACACGGGCGAACGGCCCTTCGCGTGCACAGTCTGCAGCAAGAAGTTCGTCTGCGCCTCGCGCCTGCGCGACCACTGCCGCATGCACACCGGTCGGTCACCACACAACTGCCTTACACACTACACAACTACCTTTATTGAACCGACTTCAAAAAAAGGAGGAGCTTCTCAATGAGGGCTATCGCATGTGAATTCGCCACCAGGGGTGCTAGTGTAGCGTGAGGTATTCGAAATGTCAAATTACATAAGTTCTGTGGGTTAAACGAGTTTATTTCGGAAAATTAAATAATTTTGCGCAATTTTGGCACAGCCGGCATTAATTTTGGAAAATAAGAGACACGGCTCAATTATTGTCTGCGCTTTAAAAGCGGAGCCGTAAAAATGAGGTGTAAAATTTAGCGGTCTGAAAGAAAAACCAGTTCATATTGGTTTGTTTATTAACCGTTAATAAACAGTTTTGCCTTTCGGAAACTTATGTCATCCTTCCTTTATCGAACAAACAGTTATCTCATGCATGAAACAAACCTTATTATAGTTCATTCGCGTTAAGAAAATAGTGACTCATCACCGACTGCCGGCCGCCTAGCCAATTAAAACGCTAGAAATTATAATTCTAGCGTTTTAATTGGCTAGGCGGCCGGCAGTCGGTGATGAGTCACTATTTTCTTAACGCGAATGAACTATAGCTATACCCGAAGACCTCACTATACAGTGGCGCCCTCTGGTGAACACAAAAACGGTAGCCCTCATTGAACTGAATTGTTTTTTTTTTGTTGTATGTTACACATCTCCGAGAATTGTGAAACTATTTGAAAAAATCTTTTTTTGGTCACCCGGATTATGAGGGGCTCACTCCTATCTAGCGGAGAATACCCACTAAACCCGACGGTGGTCCGCTACAAGCGCTGTGTCTGAGGAGGCTCGAGATGCTCCGAGACTCGCCGCTACTCCCCGCAGCGTGGGTGGCACCCGTCGGCAGGACGGTGTGGTGTCTAAGGGTCTTCCCACATTTATTGACGCGGAATCGGCTTAAGCCGAGTGCGTATCACCATTCTACGTTTACTTACATACGTTTCGCCGTCGGCCGTCGTCGCGGACGCGTCGTCCGAGCCGAGCCGATGCGAATGGCATTAGTAACACCCTTATATCACAGACATAAAGGCTTTTTTGACTGCCTTTTGATTCCGCGTACATCAATGTGGGGAGACCCTAACCCACTGTGCCCTGGGCATATGTGCTTGTGTTCCTCGGGGAAATTCTTCGACGTTTGTGTGCAAAAAGTCGTGCACATTACATATTCTCAACAAAGGGCCTCTGCATATCGAGCGCGATACAACGCGGCTATTAAATTTAGTATGCGTGTATATGAAACCGAATGGGGTCCGGACGTCAGGTGTTACCAAGTATCCAATGCACGAGTCCATTCACCTATCTAGTTAAATCTGGTAACTTTATGTGTGGCCGTGTGTACTCACAGTGCGTAACCAATGCAACGTAATCCCAATCCCAAACAAATATACACCAGACATAGTTTTCTTAAATTTAATTTCTATTCAAACAATTGTATTTTATGTTTTCAGGCGAGAAACCATTCGAATGTGATACATGTTCACAGAAATGTTCAACAAAATCACATTTGATCAATCATTTGAAGAAACACCAAGCGAAGAGGAAATGCAATAAAAAAGAAGTAGTCGTCGAAAAAATTAATAACAACAAATCTGTACTCCTCGACAATAATGTCATATCATTACAACATTCAGCTGGCGAATCGGTCCCGACCACTGTAGAACATGAAGTGAGTAATATCAACTCTGTAGCCGAAGTTAAAAATAAGATAACTTTTGAAATTACGCCAGAAGTTCCTGTTGAAGAGTTGGTTGTCCAAAGTGACTGTGATGTCAAGGAAATCCTAGTAGTGGATAACAGTCTAGGTGAAGCCAACTACCAAAGTGGGCAAATCTGCATAAACTCGGATGGCGTCAACTACGTGAACAGTGATGTTAATTCGGTGACGGTCAATGAGGGAACCACTCTAAAACTGTATCAGTTGGATCAGAGCCTTGTTCAAATACATAGTTCAGGCGGTCAGGTCACTATCAGTAAAATTACTAGTAAAATGACAGCAAATTTCTAAAGGATGGTGTATTTATTTATTTACCTTATCCTCCATTTAGTCCTTTAAGTAGCATTAATTATAACATTAATGCTACTTGAAGGATGGCATAATATTTTTGAATTCATTTAACACTTTGATAATGGTATTTTCCTATCAATTTTGTAAGCTATTGTCGTCCCACTTTGCAACTAATTTGTAGTTGTGATTTCTCAAATGGGTCTAATTTTTCGGATTCTTTCTGGTAACCATGAGGTAACATGCAAAATCAAATGTAGTGAAATAACCCTATTGTGATTATTCCTGTATCATAATTATTTGCATCTCTACCAAAATACATTAAGCCATTGTTACACGTCACCATCCCAGCCACGCAATTTAGATAATATGTCATCAAAAAAGATCCTTCGTGAGGTACAGCATAAGTACACACAACCAGACACAAATCTATCTAAATTGCCACAGCGCATAAGTAAAAAAATAGCACATTCTATTTCAAGCCTTTCATAACGGAGAATGTAACTGTTGCGCTGCTAAAACTGTGATAAGTTTGATTTTTATATAATGTTACATCATGGTTACCACCAGAATGCCAATCAATCAAATTGATTGATGGAACAAAATAAGATGAAAGGCAGCACCACACCAGGGTCCTACTATCATAATTGAAAACAATCCTTCATTAGATGGATCACATATTTTTGCCTGTTGCTATTATAGGGCCCCTCTGTTACTATTGGTTGACCCAAGGAGATCACATACACTGACATGACTGTTTAGCCCTCTTGTCAAAAAAAATCCACAAGTGATTTTATTTGGGTGCATATTAAAATTAATGTAAAATTAAATATTTGAAAAAAGTAACTTTATTTATTCTACTTATGTCACAAAAATACTTTTAAAGTATAATATCACTAACATTAAATAAATGCTTTTTGCTCTCTATGTTTAGAACCATGAGCTGTTCTTGCTGGCAGCATATTTCTGAATGTTAACAAGCATTGAATTGTGAATTTCTGAAGCATTTCTATTCTGTCCATAATAATCAACAAATTCACCATCAGGATTCACTAAGTAAATGATTATTGTATGATCCACCTGAAAAGAAAAAAACTATTAGAACTAGGGAATGGTGCACTGGTACAATACTATAAAATTATGCATATATGTATTATATATATAAACCTTCCTCTCGGAATCCCTGTATCTGTTAAAGAAACCCCATCAAAATCTGTTGCATAGTTTTAAAGATATATGCATACAGGCATATAGGGACAGACAGTTAACAAAAGTGACTTTGATTATACTAGCTATGTAGTGATATTGATAAGGAACAGAAATTCTTTATTTATGTAATGGTTACTTACAATGTAATCCTCATCAACATCTTGAGGCCCCGCACTGAAGTAGACTCTGTAAGATTTGCAGGCTTGTTGCACCTGCTCTTTGGTTCCGGTAAGTCCTAGCAGCCTTGGGGAAAATTCCTTACAATATCTGTAATAATATAATGGATTATCATTTTGTTAAGTATATTAATAAATATTTGTCTTTTTGACTACCATCCAAAAATAGAACAGTTCTTAATTTGACTGAAAGCTGTGTTCTTTAAAGTTTGCAATGTGGTCTTATTTCCAGTTAATTCGGTTGGTGTTTTATTTAAATGTTTATTTATTTACTTAATCTTTATTGCACAATTATACTGTGTACAAAAGGTGACTTAATGCCACATAGGGCGAAGCAGAAACTAATTTTAAGGTAGTGTGCCACAAAGTTAATTTGAAAACAATAACTCTAATGATGACTAGTTTATGATGACATACTTTCCAACAAGTTCTGGTGTGTCCCTCTGTGGATCTACTGAGATAAATATTGGCTGCAGCGGTGGTGATGATGGGTTCTTTTCTGAAAAATATTAAACATGATTATTGTCATTCTGTACAAGCTGTGTAAGTCTACAATATTGTAAATGGGATGCATACCATGGAGGTTCACCACCTCTGCCAATTTTTCAAGTTCATCAGGACAAATATCTGGGCAATGTGTAAAACCAAAATATATAAGTAGCCACTTTCCCAAGAAGTCAGAACTTTTTACTAATTTTCCCTGAAATATCCAATAAAAAAATTACTGTTTGCAAATTTTAAGCACTCTACTATAAAGTCCAAACAACTTCAAAGATATAATAGGTACATAGCTTTAGGATTAGCAAGGCTTACCTCTGAGTTTACCAGTTCAAATTGTCCACCAATCTTCGCTTTACCAAGTTGTCTCTTTCTCTCACGGTCTATTGCTTCCTGTTTCTCTTTCCGTATATAAATCATGAAACCAGTCAAACCACCTGCTAAGGCTGCAGTCACAGCCATAGATTTCCATGTTATCGGTACGAATTGCTGCTTCGGCCTTTTCGGGGGCACAGCGCACTGCCTCACCGCAGAAGTTGATATAGCCCGGCATAGCAAATTAACTTTATTTCTCAGAACAAAATTCATTTTTGTACACTTATGTTCAGTGTTTACGAAGAATTTAATACAGATAACACCGGTTTATCACAAGAAACCACATTTCCGATTCTCCCTTTTGAAAATTAATAAAAAGTCATATGGTCTGTCAAGTGTCATTCATAAAATGTCACAATGACTTTATCTTTTTTTAAATTATTGTAGCTTTGGCATGGAAGTAACGTAGTACTTGATACTTCCATGAGCTTTGGTACTTATTGACGTTATCGCAGAGGACAAGGATATAGGTTAGCTTCATGGAGTATAAAATAAACGTCCATGGATATCTTCTAATTATTGATTCTTATGAGGGTACCGAGTAGGTTTATTACTATGACATCGTTGTCCGTCTGCACAGTCCGTCTGTCTGTCTATGACCAGGCTGTATCTTAAGAACCGCCATAGCTGAACAACGTAAATTTTCATAAGTTACATTGCCGCTATACTCGTTACTTACTCGTTTATCATCATCCGTATCATCATTTGCAGCTTCATCATCATCAGTTGCAATAATTGCGTCATTTACTGCAGCATTTGCGTCATCATCTGAGTCATCAGTTGTAGCATTTGCGCCATCATCTGTATCACAATTTGCAGCATCTGTGTCATCAGTTGCAGCACCTTCGGCATTAATTGCAGCATCTGCGTCATAATCTGTATCATCAATTTGCATTTGCTTCATCATCCTTCCTTGGGTTACTGCACCAGGCTTTGCCCTACGTATAATAAGACGAGACCGAAAGTGGAGTCCTTCGCAGGACTCGGCCCGACATTTCATCATCAATTGTAGGATTTGCGTCATCATCATCTATATAATCAGTTGTCTATAATAGGCAATAGGATCACTGTCGATATTCGCTAGGATGATCAGAAACACTTATTAATTACTAGATACTTATTTTAAGGGCGTTGTTCCTATTTCCATCATGTATTTAAGTAGGTACATATTCTTTTTTAAAACACTACGATTATACCCAAAGTGGCACCACCGAATAAATTCACCAAGGATTCTCACCAAACAACTAGGTAAGTACAACATAATTAAATTAAGCATTTTATTTGACTTGTAGGTACTTTGTATTGCTAAACAATTGCGTAGTTTTATCTCCATTTCAACAGTTTTACTTCGTGAACCCACAAAATGAAAAATGCCGAGGGGCGTCTTTGAGGCAGCCACAACCGCGCCCTTGCGGCGGCGTATCGCGTTTAAAAACACCGGCCCATTTGAGGTCGGACCATAACCTCTGTGACACGGTCAGGAAACGGTGCAGCAGTGCAGCATACAATGTGGAGTATATATTGTGTAAGTCTAGCTTAACAATATACATCATGTTTATCTAACCAATCAATTTTTTTTATTTTATAAACAATAGTACCTAGTTACCTAAGTAATTTTGTTATTATTGCTACTTACTTCCAAAAATGTATATTAAGTCTTCATTAAGGAAAATAAAAATAATTACAGCTAACCTTCTTGGCATGGATGACGCTGTGGACAAACGTATCTTCGCAAGAATATTTGCCTCCAAAGATAAACGGGGGAAAGAAACCAGTGGGGCCTTCTGAACCGACGGTAAGTTTCATAGGGACTGCACCAAGTTCGTTATCACGTGTCTCACATACCAGCAGCTGGTATTCAGCACTTACTCATCGTGAAAATTAACGGGCAAAGGCTTGTGAAGGTGAAGGTTTGAAGGTCCTGCCTGGTCGTTTGGAAAGTACATATATACTTACTTAGTTCTTTTTTTATTATTGCTGTTGGTGGCAAAGAAGCAAGCGGCCTGTCTGATTTTAAATAGTAACCGCCGCCCATGGACATCAGCAACGCCAGGGGCACAGCACAGCCATGCCACGGCCTACCGCGAGGAAAGAACTCTTTTTATACCATGTTTAAAGAAGGATATTATGTCGTAGCGGTCAGGAAACACCGCGACTGGGAGGTCGTTTCAGAGTTTGCAAGCTTATGGAAGAAATGAACGCTGAAAGCGTACAATTCTGGATGAAATCCTTTCAAGGTGGTCTTACCTTTACATTACCTACTTTAACCATCATCATCATCAGCCTATTGCAATCCACTACTGGACATAGGCCTCTCCAATAGTTCGCCACTTAGGGCAAACGTCTGGAGGATATACCCATAATCGCCACGCTGGGCAGGTGGATCGGCGATCGCGGGCTTCTCGCTCCGTTGACGCTGCTGCCCGTCATCGGTTGGCTTGGAGCGAAATGATGATAGGCCGCTCCCTTACATCCCACTTCAACCATAGTTCACTATAAAACTAAAACATAGTTACCATCATCATGCTATGTGTATGTTATAAGTGCTATGATTCTATCTGATATCGTCTTATTACAACTAAAGCATGAAAAAACAGGTCAGCTATATTCGTACGCTTATATAAATTTGTCTTTATCAGTTGCCGGCAAATTACGACTTTTCGTATGACGTGCAAGACAACGCCGTCAGCCTGGACTTCGGGCACAACGAGAAGCGGAAGGACGACCGCGCCACGGGCTCGTACCACGTGCTGCTGCCGGACGGGCGCACGCAGCTGGTGGAGTACGAGGCGGGCCCCGACGGCTACAAGCCGCAGGTACCTACTCAGCTATAGGCGACGTTTGTTTATCGTATATCTCCGCGCCACGGGCTCGTACCACGTGCTGCTGCCCGACGGGCGCACGCAGCTGGTGGAGTACGGGGCGGGCCCCGACGGCTACAAGCCGCAGGTACCTACTCAGCTATAGGCGACGTCTGTTTATCGTTGACTCCGCGCCACGGGCTCGTACCACGTGCTGCTGCCCGACGGGCGCACGCAGCTGGTGGAGTACGGGGCGGGCCCCGACGGCTACAAGCCGCAGGTACCTACTCAGCTATAGGCGACGTCTGTTTATCGTTGACTCCGCGCCACGGGCTCGTACCACGTGCTGCTGCCGGACGGGCGCACACAGCTGGTGGAGTACGAGGCGGGCCCCGACGGCTACAAGCCGCAGGTACCTACTCAGCTATAGGCGACGTCTGTTTATCGTACCTATATCTCCGCGCCACGGGCTCGTACCACGTGCTGCTGCCCGATGGGCGCACGCAGCGGGTGGAGTACGGGGCGGGCCCCGACGGCTACAAGCCGCTATAGGCAACGTATGTTTATATCAAGAGAGGTAGCATAGCGACTCTTAGCTGGAATTGAGCCGCCCGTCCGGGGAAGGACCTCCCTATAGAATACCGCAACCAAATTACCACGGGGTCTTGTTTGTCGGTGCATAAGGTCTCCGCTCCGAAGCTCGTGGGGTGAGTGCTGCATCGGCAACTGGGGGTTAGGGTTGGGCTGGCATGGCGGTGGCACACTAACAGATTACTGACCAGTTAATTGCCCGTTGTCACAGCGACTTGGGCTTCTCTTTTGGCGCCGAGAAGTCACTATGTCGTGCTACTATAAAATCAACATTAAGCTCTCATCTTAATTTTGAACTCGACAGCTTTGGTCTTTGATTTGGCTGTTTCACTCAGCCGCCACCGCGCTATCCTGATAAGGCTCTTAACGCAATAGGGCTCTGACTATGTTGCAACAAATCTAGGTGATGTACATGGGCACGGCGACGTTCCCGGCTGCAAACGGCGGTGGCGGAGGTGACAAGTTCGACGGCTACCACTACAACGCCGCGTCGAACAGGCAGAGCGTGCGGTCGGCGGCGCCGCGAGGCTCCGCTCGACAGCCCGCGCCGCCGCCGCCGGCGCCCGCGCCGCCCGTCGTCTACGCCTCCAGCAACGCCACGCAGTAAACCATGCACGTACATTGTACAAGCAGGCGGATCCAACGCTCAAAAAAGGTTGTGGTCACCCGGAAACCGGCCAGTACAAGCCCGAGTACTAACTAACTCATGAGTAATCATGCAAGTCGTTCGTAAACTTTTGAATTTGTATAAGTATTTCCTTCCATCCGCGAATTGGGAAGTCCTACTTTGGTGGAAGTCGGACCCGATTAGATAGGTAACGTGAAATTAAATAGTCAACAAATGTGACGTCACAACTGTCACAAGTGCATTAAGGTTTTGGGTATGCCTATCGTGCTCACAACGGTGGATCCGCCCTTGCTTACAAGACCGCGATACACAGAAAATTGCGACGGAGCGATGAGCAAGGAGCGATCACACGATCGATCCACGTACTTCACGATTCTATTGGTTCCCAATGGTGCGTGGAGGAGCGCAGCGGGATTTTATGCAATTCCATTGGTGGATTGTGCCTTGCTCACCGCTCCGCAACCTCGCTCCGCTTCTGTAGAGGCAGCCTTAGTCGGCTCAAGCTGTGAGATAGCACAACGTACCTATTTATCTATCGGACCATGTGACGTAAATAACGTGAGCGGCATGAAATTGAATATGAAATGAACCCTGCATGAAACGCGCTGCATTGCGATTGATTCTTAAAACTTTTATTCTAAATAAGTATTAATAGATACCTATATGTTGAAAATGTACATATAGAAGAATTGTAAAAGACAATTAATGCTCTTAGTAGGTATTTATCTGATAATATCAGCCTATGTCGACATTTAATTTCATAAATTAAGACGAATTGCGTATCACATTATCGACTGATATTAAGATAGGTACCTATTTATTCACAGCGACTTGTATTTTTTTTCATAGATATAAGTTTCTCACATGTACAAAGTTATGGCAATCCTACCTAATAAACTTCAATTCTACCTTCCGAAATAATGTTAAAATGTACCTACCTATGAAACTTACCTACTCTAATAACGTTGTATTTCAAAAAAGGTATGACGATACCGTATCGTCCAAAAATATAAGAAAGACTGTAACAATGTATTTCTAGCATAAGTAGAATAAAATTAAACTTAGATTGCCTTGTGAATCAAGTTTTATTTACACACATATTTAGGTAGGTACCTAACTAATTACAAATTACAATCAGACATTATTTACAACATACATTTATTTGACAACCATTAGTCCCCGTAGGCGCTTGACGGAGGGCGGATTAAGTTACGGGTAATAGTGCACCGTTAAATAGTACATTGAGCAACGATTGGCCCATTTGAGGACGAATTTACTTGTGTCAAAATCGTAAATTATTAAATGACTGTCAGGCTACCGTAAATTGATCAACTAACTGAAATCCATTGCGTTAAATAATACATTTCAACTACCGTTTGTTATTTTCCGAAAGTTAATCAACTACCTAGGAAATTGATCAACTTACGATTCTTGCTATTTTCCGGTGACAGCTATATGAATCAAGTTCCAGCCCCCCGGTTCGAATAAATCGTAGATCTGGTCATGCTATGACGTAGCTATATCTCAGTAACAGCCGCTCAAAAGTGGGTCCAGGATTTTGTCACTTATCTTACAAAGATAGTAGGTTCGAATTGGTGATAGAAGTAACTACGAAGCATGGAGAATGTCGATGTTCTGGTCGGGCCAGTGCACGCGCCGGTGCGTGGACACTGTGTCGAAGCCGACGTTGTCGAATGACTGGTACTCCTTCTGCATGCTCATCTCCGCCAAGTTTCTGTACCTAAAAATCATCTTGTTTAGAGGAATCCTAAAGGCGGGTTTTCACAGTACGAGTACGCTCGGATCGTGTGGGCTCCGACGGCTAACCAACGGTCGAGCCCTCTTGGTTCGAGCGCACTTGGTACTCGTATTGTGAAAACCCGTCTTTAGGGAGACGCGGGTCGCGGTCGAACTGTCAAAAACGAACATTGGACATTAAAAACAATATGGAGGCGGGAGGACACTACACCGTCTTTCCGAGGTGTGCCGCCCAGTCTGGCGCTCTCGTAGCAGACCACCGTCGGTTTTAGTGGATATTCTTCACTTATCTAAAGGTTCCTACACACAGTGCACCCGGCGGCATACAATGCCGCCGGCTTTGCCGCACAAAGGGGCCACCGGGGTGTGCCGGCGGGATACGCGGCTTGTCGGCGTCAGTTCGTGCCCGGCATTCCATGTAACCAATGGCGGCTTGTATTGCCGGCGGCACAGCCGCTCGGCTTGAATCCGGCGGCATTGCCGCCGGCATGTGTGTAGGCACCTCAACCATACATAACCCAGGTGTCTCGTACCTAGGGGCACAGATTAATAAATAGTTACAACGTACTAGGGGCCCTGGTGTGAGCGTAAAGGCATTCCCGACGATCCACCGCTATTATGTTCAAAACACTCGAGAGCCGCGCTCGACGAGGCGGACGCAGCGTCAGCAGCACTATCGACAGACTCGGTGGCTCATTTGGTAGTGACCTCTGCCCTCTGAGCCAAGGGTCGTGGGTTCGATTCCCGCACAGTACAAACATTAATTGTGTTCATGAACATGTTTATTTGTATTGGTCTGGGTGTTTTCTATGTATAATATGTATTTATTTACAAAAAAAAATATCTATGTAAGTTTATCAGTTGTCTAGTACCCATAGTACAAGCTTCGGCTTAGTTTGGGGCTAGGTGGCGCTGCGTGGCCCAGCGTGGCATGTCTTAGGTTATTTATTTATTTATTATTACTATAAACACGCGTTTAGGCCTACCTACTACCTACGTATAAGCGAGTTACAAGGTGTTTCTTATTTATTTATTTAGAACAACCAACAAGTTTACACTGATACATTACATTTTTGCTTAAATTAAATTCGAACTAAGTGTCAACTTAATTACCTATAGGCTGTTACGGCATTCAATGTGAAGCTTTTAGACTAAAAAATATATTTATTTTATATTAGTAGAAATGTTTTAATTTCAGTGGATTTGGAAAGCACATTGTATTGTCGCTGCAACCTATTTAGAATTGAGTGGTGACCTAGATTACTTTTTGAACATTTTGTTGAGAAGGGAACAAATTTATTGCGTATAACCGATTTAATCGGTACATTAAAATTAATTTGGCTCAGTAAGTTAGGACAATCCAGGTCACCCCTAACCAACTTGTATAGGAACATCAGATCCAAAAACTCCCTTCTATCCCGCAAGCTTAGCATGCCAAAATGTGCCAGTCATGACGGTTGCGAGAGCTCACCTCTTGACGAGCACGCAGCAGCCCAGCAGCAGCAGCACCTGCACGGCCAGCCAGGCCAGCGCCAGCGCCACCAGCAGCAGCTCGTGCACGCACACCAGCGAGCCCTCGCTCACCTTCGCCTCTTCAGCTGAACGAACATAAGCCAATTATCTACTATCACAAATCTACATTTAAATAACTCAAAGGTGACCTTGACGGATTGGGCTGAAATTTGGCATGCAGGTAGATTTATGACGTAGGCATCCACTAAGAAAGGATTTTGATCAATTCTACCCCCAAGGGGATAAAATAGGCGATGAAACTCTATTCCACGCGGACGAAGTCGCGGGCACAGCTAGTAAATTAATGAATGTGCTAGATGATTCACAGTGCATCGATATTTGTATCTCAACAGCGCTACATCATAGATATAATCCTGCAAGGGCTACAACGCACTTTGTCCATACTGTATACCGGAAATAGCTAAGAATATTAGGTACCATATGTACTTACATTTTTATTATACTTAACTAGTTCATCATAGTTTAATTTTCAAAATGCAGGACTACATTTTTTCAATTAGGTAGGTAACTACTTATATTTACTGTCATCATCATCAGCCTGCAATTAGGTACTATTCTCGATTCTTAATCTTCTGCTGGTTCTGAGGCTCTGTTCACTAGGTTCCTCTTCCTTGCATGTGGGCTGGACTTTGAAATCAATACCTACCTACTGTAGTGTCTATAGTTGTTATCGCAGTTAGCAATAATGAATGGTATAAACTTACGCAAATCATTTACTTTATTATGACTTCCCACATCAATGTTTTTCATGTTATATCAGAGTTTCTCAAACTATTTTATCTACCGCCCACGTTCAAGTTCATTCCAAGGCTTCAGCCCAGTAGGTATGACTAACGTTTCTTAAAATTTTGAAGAAACTTCGACAAAATTACGTAATACGGATCGAATTTTGCATTTTGAATAGCCTACTCGTCTAGGGTTTAAATTGACATTCTGGACGAGACTTTATAATAAGCATTGTTGTCACGCTATCAAGAATCGCTTAACGATTGACCTCTATTCAGACAATTGAATTTAAATCAATTTTCACGTAGCCTTACCTACGTTCTACGTATCATCAACATCATCAGCCTATTGCAGTCAACTGCTGGACATAGGCCTCTCCAGTTGTTCGCCACTTAGGGCTCTCTCTCCGGGGCTCCGGTACGGTTCGGTAACGCTGCTGTGGTTTTCGCTACGC
Organism: Conogethes punctiferalis; assembly: GCA_031163375.1. Classification (NCBI taxonomy): domain Eukaryota; kingdom Metazoa; phylum Arthropoda; class Insecta; order Lepidoptera; family Crambidae; genus Conogethes; species Conogethes punctiferalis. The sequence continues at coordinate 17,913,145 of CM062077.1, read as the reverse complement.
CTTTAATTGTGATGGTTATACTGCCACCAGTCGGTTGCCAGCGCCTCGTTTGTTAAGCGGCAGGATGCATCACGGGTAGATGAGGTTGGCTTGGTTGGAGCGAAAAGAAGATAGCGAAAAGACTTACCTACGTAAGTCTGACTACAAATCGTCGTCCCAATATTTTGCTGATTTCCAGCACTCACAGGGGTTGTTTTATTATCGCCCACTTTGAGAAAGACTGTTATATCATCAGCGTAGCGATGCGCCTCCGTGAACATTGGCGTAACGAACGAGTCGACACACGCGACGATTTCGTTTCGTATTATGTTATCATGTTTTCATTAAACATGGCAATTGTTATTTATGAAGTAACTAGCCATGTCAATTGTATTATGTATTTCGGAATTTAAATTGGAAATGTCATCCCTTAAAATTTTAATGGAGTCGTTAGCGTTCGTATTTACAATTTTAGTACCTTACGAGATTAAGATGAGCCTTGATTTACCTACATTATAAACGATTTAAAAAAAAGGACAATTCGACTGAATAGGTATTCTTTGTTCGAAAGGGTGTACTTAGTTGATCCCATTGCGCATTGTCACCATATTATTAAAAACGATTTTTTTTGCTAAAAAATGCTGTTCATCTTAACTAATATTATAAAGCTGAAGAGTTTGTTTGTTTGAACGCGCTAATCTCAGGAACTACTGGTCCGAATTGAAAAATTCTTTTTGTGTTGAATAGATCATTTATCGAGGAAGGCTTTAGGCTATATAACATCACGCTGCAACTATTAGGAGCGAAGAAATAATGGAAAATGTAAAAAATACGGGGAAAAAATAACTATTCCACGCGGACGAAGTCGCGAGCACAGCTAGTATTACATAAAGTTAATTTTGGATGTTTCGCAACTGATGATTGTTTAAAAAATGTAGGTGCATATTACACATAGACACAAAGTTACTCACAAGGTATGGTAGCTTGATGATCCGCGCGCACCAGTGTATCGGCGGACAAGACATCGCCCGACCCTACCACCATCTCCACTTCCAACGGCACCTGCAGAAGAAACAACCAACTCTAAACTCAACCTACTTACAATTGGTTAATTAGTAGGTACCTACCATCGCTTAAAAGGACGTTTTAATTTTGGTACCTACAAGCCTATAAAAACTACTTACCTACTAGGTTCAATACCTACCTAAGTCATCAGCTTTAGGTCACCGGTAACCGTTATGTAAGTGACTGATTTCCAGGTATTTCAAATCAGGGTCACGCAGATCTTCATCCTTGTCCTAACGTGAAGTCAACTTTCTGATCCAACGATCATGACCCGATTGGTCTGTTGCAATCCAAAATTAGCGATTGACCTAACGGGGTTACACATCGAAGTTTTGCGCCGACTGCATCGGCCAATAAAGCTATCGACAGTTATGTTTGAAGACTGTGACTATGACTGTAAGGCATGTCGAACTTCTACCCGCCTACATTATGTCGGCCGATATGAGCCAGTACAATGTGCGTCTACTAGCCTACCTAACCTACTATAGTCATGTGAACTTAAACAATGACCATTTTGTGACGTGGTGGTACAGCCACACCCACCGTTGCACGAGTTCCGCCTGGGAAGCACTCTATCTGCGAGACGGTGATCTCGCAGAAGGAGGCGGCGGAAAGAGAGCGTGAGGCCGCGGTAGACGCGCCCGCTCTACGCCGCCCCCGGCCCGGGCGTCGCCGGAGGGCATACAACGCATCGTATGCCCTCTGAGCCTCTCCTTCGTGCCCCGAGTGGTGAGTGCGGGGGCGCGATCCACATCAGAGCGGCGTAACGGTGTGGTGGGTGCAGCCACACCGTTGCACGAGGTCCGCCCGGGGAGCGCCCTATTGCTCCCCGGAAGCCGGGGGTAGGGTATTTGCCCTCCCCGGACCAGGAGTGCGCCGGCCGCTTGTCATCTGCGGCTGGCCAGGGCATGCAGGGATGCGGCCGTATGCTTCGGCGCTACCCGTGTCCCTGCAACTTGCTGCCCACTGGCGACACAGGGGGGTTTAGTGGGTATACCCTCCCATTTCGGGAGGTGTGAGTCCCACACACCATATCACCTCCCCCCGGAGGTGGCATGACGGTGCCTGATGCATTCCCCTCTTTAAAAAAATTACATTGCCAATAGGGAATATTATGTATCAAGTGCAAGGGTGGATAGTATACCGTACCTGTCCGTCGGCGGGCGGGCACAGCGCGGCGCCGCCCTGCGCCACGACGCCGGGCGCGGGCCTCGCTCCGCCCGCCCAGCTCACCTCGCGCACGGCCGCCGGCCCGCCCTCCACCTCGTACGACGTGTCGTTGGTCTCCCGCGCGCTGCGGGCCTTTTGGGACCCGCAGTTTACCTAGAAGGATCATTTACAGCAGTGGCGTAACTACAGGGTGGCAAGTCGGCAATCGCCACGGGCCCAGCCGTAAGGGACCTCGGTCAGAAGAGGCTCTCAACTTCCATTTATTTACAAAAAAAAAGTATCTAAGTAATTTTATCAATCTTAACTAATATTATAAAGCTGAAGAGTTTGTTTGTTTGTTTGAACGCGCTAATCTCAGGAACTACTGGTCCGAATTGAAAAATTCTTTTTGTGTTGAATAGACCATTTATCGAGGAAGGCTTTAGGCTATATAACATCACGCTGCAACTATTAGGAGCGAAGAAATAATGGAAAATGTAAACAAAACGGGGAAAAAATAACTATTCCACGCGGACGAAGTCGCGAGCACAGCTAGTAAACAATATTTTGGGGCGATGTGTGGCCCAGCCTTGGCATGTCTTGAATTACCTATTTATTATTTAAGTTTTCAAGATACCTCCTTCACAAGATAGATCCATTTAATAAAAATATTATGATCCGTGTTTATCTTTATAAGAGAAAAAAAAATGAATTGTGGGTGTATAGAATATTGGACTAATGTGGGCTACATTAACAGAAAATAAAAACATAATATGTACGTACCAATGAGCACTTTTGTTCGCAAAATTTTACCATTATGGCGAACCGGACTACATGCGAGGTTGGAAATCGGAACGCTTTGAAGCGAGCTGACAGCCGCTGTGTCCCGCCCAGCCACGTGCGGGTGAACTGAGGAAAGTCCACCTACAAAGTAGTGTTATTATTAGTTTATGTTACAGCTCACTTGTAGTAGGTATACTTATGTAAATAACATAGGTAACAGCTATGTCTTCGACTTTAAGAATGAGCCTTTTTATGCCCGTGTCGCGTCACTTAAACGATCAACAATCTAGGCGGAGTAGAGGCGCAGGCTCAGGATCCTCGAGTGTGCCTAGACTTTTATATGTCTTAATCCTAGATACTTGTGTTAAAATGAGTAAGTATTACTTCAGACGACAACATGGTAAATGAATTGGAATGTGAAGTAAGCCCCCTGCTACTTCAAAATTTAATTGGAAGATTTCACCCGAATATAGGTACTCGTATCTGCTACATTGCAAGTTAATTAAAAACTTGTAAGTAAAACCTTTATAAAAGGACGTGTGGTTTCCGGATTTAGAATAGGATGACCCCATCTCATCCCGTGGGTGTCGTACAAGACGACTAAGGGAATATTAGGAAACGGGCAGCTTCGTTTATCTGAAGTTCTGAACTGAATACATCTTCTATACCTACTTATAATATATCTGTAGAGAAGTCAATTCTGTACATGGAATATATTTTCAAAATAACTACCAGGGGGTGATTAGTGATCGATACTGATGCCAAAAATGCAATCAGTAAAATTTTTGTCTGTCTGCCTGTCTGTCTGTCTGTCTGTATGTTCGTTATAGAAAAAAAAAACTACTGGACGGATTTTAACGAAACTTGGTACGATTATTCTTCATACTCCTGGGCAGGTTATAGTATACTTTTCATCACGCTACAATCAATAGGAGCAGAGCAGTGACGGGAAGTGTTTGGAAAACGGGAGAAATTTTTATCTGCATGTTTGATCGCGCATCACGCGAGAACTACTGCATGGAATTGAATGCGGTTTTCACCAATGTATTGCTAGAGGTCTAACTTAAAATTTAGGTACCATTTTATGGAAGTCCGTTATTTCTGAAACCCGATATCCACGCATGCGACGCCGCCGGCACAGCTAGTACAAAATAAAACCTCACTATCCCACCTGCCAATCGTGGTTAAAGCTTATCCTCACAGTAGGGGTATTTGCCTCTGGACTAGGAGTGCCGGCCGTTTGCCATCTGCGGCCAGCCAGGGCAGGCAGGAATGCGGCCGTATACTTCGGCGCTACCCATTTCCCTGCACTAGCGACGTAGGGGGGTTTAGTGGGTATGCCCTCCCATTTTGGGCGGTGTGAATCCCACATTGTCCGTGACTTGCCTGGCCGGTGGGGCAGCCGCGGCTGTCCAGCAGTAACACCGAACTGTCGCCGAGCCGCGACGAGGCCACCAAGTGGTACGCTTCGATTTCACTGGCATCTGCAAAACGCAGTCATTGTATCACTTAAAGTAAGTTGATTTCTATGTAATGTGTTGTTATTTACTAAGGGGTTATGTTACTAAGGGGTGAAGCAACGATGGAAGAAATTAGGTGGTGGTTTGAGGAACTACAGACAGGTGCAGAAGAGATATCATAATGTTTTATTTTAAAGCACATACCTAAACGTTCCCAAAATTATTTAAGTACTGCCGAATAACAAACGATGCTCTAGCAACTGACTGGTGGAGGTATACCATCAAGATTGAAGTGTAGCTAAATATCACGGGCCAAAGACGGGCAGCAGCGTCACTGGAGCAAGGAGCTACGCCCTGCGATCGCCAACCCGCCTGCCCAGCGTGGCAGTTATGGGTAAAGCCTCCAGGTGTTTGCCCAAAGTGGCTAACTGTAGAGGCCTATGTCCAGCAGTGAACTGCGATAGGCTGATGATGATGACGTAAGCTCAGCGCCTCACTAGCCGCCACTTTAGTTCTTGCACCCTAAGCTCTATCCTTATTGCATGAAAGAAGCCTCCACGCGGCGCACCCTGGGAACAGCTAGACCCGGTAACGCAGGATCTAGGCTGGCCAATTCTCTCACCACAATGACTTGACTCGAAAAGAAGAAGAAGCCAGTTCGACAAACGTAATGGCGAGCGTGAACGTTCGCGCAGCGCAGAGCAAAGTCTGGCGCGGAAATAGGTCCCCTGCGCATATTTGAGTAGCGCGTGCCGGCGTCGCAGTATACGCCGATGTCAGATCTCATGTTCCGTGTTTTTCAAAATCTGTTCTGTCCGAAGCTGCGCCTCCTATGCCTCAGTATACGCTAAGCCTGATAGTTTAGGGTTCTGAGAGGCTGTAGTGGTCAGAGGTGTCATCAGTAGCAGTACCGTAAACCGTAACTAGCCTTTTATGCGCCTGGTGCGAGCTTTCAAACTGCGCCCCTGAAAAATGTGGTCTGGTAATTTCTGCACCCCTCCAGGGTCTGCGCCCTGCGCCTGGGCACCACTGGCACCGCCCTAGTTACGGCACTAATCAGTAGATACGGACCTGTGGTCTCGATGCGCAGCTCCAACGGCTCGCCCAGTGAGACGGCGCCTGCGCTGCCTGTGTCGTCGGCGGCGCGCACCACGTACATGGTGAGCGGAGCGGCGCTGGCGCTGTATACGGCGCTGGCCGAAGACGGCGTCGGCGCGTTGCTAGGCTCACTGGCTATCGACGGTGTTCTAAATTAACATTATAGAAATAGGGTGTAATACATGTTGACATGGGATTTGTCATCTTTTCGCTCCAAGCCTACGTGACCTGCCCGTGGTGCATCCTGCTGAATAACGGACGAGGCTCCGGCAACCGTCTGGTGGCAATATAACCATCACATTGAAGGCGTAGCTGAATGCCACGGACCGATGACGGGCAGCAGCCTCACCGGAGCGAGAAGCTACGCCCTGCGATCGTCAACCCGCCCAGCGTGGCGAATATGGGTATATCCTCCAGATGTTTGCCCTAATTGGCGAACAACTGGAGAGGCCTATGTCCAGCAGTGGACTGCAATGGACTGGTGATGATGGTGATGACAAGTTCAGAAGTAGAAAGACAATACTCTTACATAACTCGTCTTAAAACGCCCGTCCGGGAAAGGACCTCCACCCTATAGAAAACCGCAGCCAAATGACTTCCGTCCGGGTCGTGTTTCTGCCGGTGAGTAGGTTTTCCGGAGCTCGTGGGGGGTTAGGGTTGGGCCGGCATGGCGGTGGAAACTGACAGGTAACTGACCAGTTACTTGCCCGTTGTCATAGCCACTTGGGCTTCTCTTTCGCCTTCCATCAGGCGTACTATAAAAAAAGATTCTAAATTAAGTTAGTTGACTAGTCTAGACCATGGAATTTGCCTACTTACGTCTGAAGGAGAGTAAGTTAGCCATAATTTACCCAGTGTCCCTCACGGCGACGGTGGCGTCGACGGCGTGCGAGCCTGCGCGCGCGCCGGGCGAGCAGCCCACGCGCACCCAGCGGTCACCCGCCGTCTGGATGATCGGGTTGTTCTGGATCATCACCATCACGTACGCCATCGTCCTACAACCAGGAGCGGCGTTAAGGTAGGACGCGGTTGGGAGCCGAGGAGCAGTGGGAAAAAGTGCCTAAAAAAATTAAGGCACGGCAGGGCCACTTACTTTCTCACTTGCTGTGTGCGTTATACTCGTAGACTGCCGCACATCCACCTCCGCTCCCCTCACCCTCATTGCAAGAAACTGACAAATATTTCCTTAAACAAGTTACAACTTGTTCTCCAATATGTCGAGTCCATTTACATTTTTCGAAAAACCCGTCCAATTTTATCATACTGACTTGTACCTACATAGTACATACAGCCACACATTAACTTACCCCATCTGCCAAATCCCCAAACAATTTCAACTAAATATTCAAAATACATTTAGTTAGGTATGTAGAAATTTGACAGATTTGGGATTCTTGTTGAATCGTGCCGATGCGCAGATCAGTGATATAATATCGTCACTAGGAAAGACGGGCTAAGGGTGCGCTTCGACACTGGGACTGGAAAACTAAGCTCTACCCCACTTCAATTGATCAACTTTTGACAGCTTCACGCGGCCCCACTTCTGTGGAAACGTGCACTTATGGCAGATGGACGAGCCATAATTTTATTTCGGAGACCGGATTGCACCATTTCATTTCGTCGCGGTCACCCAGTTATTACTGATTAATTGCCAAATCACCACACACGTTAGAACTGAGTTAAATTTTTTGATGATACTTATTTAAACACCGGTAGGAGTTACCAAAGCTAGCATTAGTAGACGAAGGAAGGTGTCTTATCGCCATTTGGTTAAATGGATGGCTAAATGGAATTAGGTATAATAATATGTATGTATCTTCTAAATTTATAAAACTAAAATTTCACTCATCACGAATGGGCGTCCTTTTGTACGCCGAGGGAAAGAGAAGAGGGAAGTTTTAAAAGTAGGAACATAACCTCTATAGGTAAATAAAACCCGTTATGGGGCGTTTTCAAAATAATAATATGCTACCATGCTGCTGCTTAAAAACTCAGCAAAGTTTTGAAGGTAGGCAGCCTAAGAGGATATGGGAGTTGAATGTTTCTAATGTCTGATATTTTTGGGATCCCCAGGATTAGATGTGAAAAGGGGCCATCCAAAAATTACGACACACGAATTTCATGATTTTTCGACCTTTCCCCCCTCCTAGTCCTTCTTGTCGCAGCTGGTCCCTTTGGTGGGACTGCTTTCTTGGACCCCCCCCCCCCCCCTCCCCCCCCTCCTTAAGTATGACGTAATTTGTGGTTGGCCTCAAAAGGGATTGGACTTGGATTTAAATCTGTGGTTACCATTTTACCTATTAAGCAAGCCAGTAGGTGTCTTAGAGATGGCGTGCGCGAAGTTGACGTTGCAGTCGCCGTAGAGAGGGAGGGTCAGGCGCACGGCGCGGCCGGCTGCGCGCGCGCCGCAGCGCTCGCCGCGCCCCGGCACGTAGACGCGCCCGCGGAACACCCCGCGCGGCCGGTACGTCACCACCATCTCCGACCCCTGGCACTCCACGCTGACTGACGACATATTTTTTATGATAACAATAGGCCTGTTGCCGTAAAATATGTTATTAGTCCGTCTTTTAGATTGTTCAAAAATAAAAGACACGTATTTTTTTATTTGTAAATTAAGACCAAAAGTGACAAAGATATAGCCCGTTAAAATTACGCGTGACGTCAAAGAGTGGGAGTTTTTTCGCCACTGAGTGACGTCGAAGACCCCCACTCCTACATTTTGATGCCTTGTATCTTTATTATTTTGTTTAAATAAAAAAAGGAAAAATCTAAAATACGAACTAAATATAAGTAATGTAATTATTTTGACCCTGGAAACATCCCTATTATTCCCTCTCTTGTAGTGATTTTCTTAGCTTTTCAGCCACCCTATGTATCTACTTGTTCTATTGTAGAATGATGTTGCCTGAAGCCGAATTGATAGTTAGGAATGGTACTGTTGTTGTCCAGCAGGGGCCTGATTCGGTGAAGAATGAGTTTTTCACACACCTTTGACATGATGGGCAACAGGCTGATGGGTCTGTAGGATGTTGCTAGATTGGGTGGTTTGCCTAGCTTATGGATCATAAGGATTTGTGATACTTTCCATAGTTCTGGGAAATGCTGCACTCTTAATATTCTGTTGTAGTTGTAGAGCGTTGTTAGGTAAGTTTATGATAAATAAATATCGGACAACATCACATAGGTACATTGCTCCGATCCCAAAGTAAGTAGCTTAAGCACTTGTGTTATGGGTATCAGAACAACGAAAGTACCACAAATATATAGGCTACTTAAATACAAATATATACACCCAGACACGGAACAAACACACATGTTCATCACACGAATGTTTGTCCCGGGTGGGGATCGAATCCACGACCTTTGGTTCAGAAAGCAGGAGAGTCACTACCAATTGGCCACCGAGCCAGTCACCGCCAGCCAGATAGAGGGGCAAATAGCTCAGAAGGTCACATGATGGTTAGTGATCACTTCAGCCTATAAACACTGCAACACCAAGGGAGTAACAGTGCATTATCGGCCCTTGAGAGATTTGTAAACTCGCTTTCTGTAGACATTTCCAAGACATGTCATAGGGCTGCCCTCCCCATTCATCTGGTGCTCGTAATTTAGTACAAGGAAAAACCTTTTAAAAGTTTTCAGCGTTTTCCTTAAATCTGTTCTTGACATCTCGCGTGATCAGTGTCTTACTTACAGCTGGGCTTAGAGAGGAACCTAAGACATTCATTCATTCAAAATTTAAGAGCCTCGCTCTTGTCGGTGGAGCAATTTCCATTCTTCCCTGGACTCCGCCATAACCTTCAACTCCCTGTACGTCATGACACACGACGAGACATAGCTAGAGGATATTGATATTCGCCACACAACAACGTGATGTGGTAACCAAAGCAAAGACAAATGGCTCACTATTGAGACAGATGACACGCCTGTAGTAGGTGGCCGGCGAGGTCCTCCGTAGCAGCCACGAGCCGGCCGTGACCAGATCCTCGCTGTGCAAGTCACAGAACCCACGGAGAGGGTCTTTGCTCTGACTGTCCGTCGTCCATGTAAAGCCGCGGCACACGAATTGCTGCTCCACTTCGCAAAGGCTTTTACACTAAAAAAATACAAATTATGTAATAAAGTCTTGCACTTGATCGACATAAATTATATCTAGGTTAGTGTGTGTGCGATTAATAGGTACGTAAGGAGCGCCCTATCATCTTTTCGCTCCAAGCCATCCTCACCTGCTCGTACAATAAACGAAGCTCTGGCAACCGACTGGTGGCGGTATAACCATCACGATTGAAAGTGTTGCTAAATATCACAGGCCAATGACGGGCAGCAGCGTCACCGGAGCGAGAAGCAAGGTACGCCCCGCGATGCTAGCGTGGTGTTTATGAGTAGGTAAACCTCTAGGTGTTTGCCCAGAAAAGTGAACAACTGGAAAGGCCTATGTCCAGCAGTGGAGTGCGATAGGTTGATAATGAACCACTGCCGACTAGTCCCAATACTATCAAAACGTCTAGCATTCTTCAGCACCTAGTCAAGCCGCAGTTAAAGTTCGGCTTTTTGGTAGCAGCCATAACTATGGTCTACATACTCGTACTTATAACTGATAAAAAGGACTTTGGCTACATGCTGTAGGTAGGTACGCGTCATATTGGCACGCCAGATGGTAATAGCCACCCCCTTTGGGCGTAACTAATAGGAGTTCTTTGATTTTCTTAGAACAGAGGTTCCCACTTTTTTTCTTATAAACCGCCTCCTGGTTCCGATGGACCCCCTGCAGTTCCATTTCTACCGTTCTCACTAAATTTATACCTACTATTAGTATAGTATACCTACTATTAATATAGTAAATACCTAGTGGTATTTATAGAATAGTATCTACGCTTACGAATTGTAAGTATACCACAATTTAACCCCATTCCCATGGCGCGAAAGAAACTATAGAAAAAGGCTCAAGTAGTACAAAAGCTAGGTCAGCCAAGACTTAGCTGAAATCGGATGGTATCTTATATTGTATCTTATAATCGTATATTGGTTCAAAATACATTAATATTAATTCATACTAGGAAATTGAAAAAACTAGACTAGGTACCTAGCACATAACAATAGTTTTGCTGTGATTAGGTCATTAATAAGAACGTGTAACTACCACATAAGTAATTAAACTTAATGATCTTACATATGTCCTATACTTCGGTAAGTACATATCGGTACATATGTCAGGCACGTGCCTAACATAATATGTAGGAACGTAATAATTATGTATATGACCATAACAATGCATAAATCGCTGTAGAACAATAATTATTTATTTACTGGGTTTAGTCGACTATTATTATATAAATAGGGATGTTTCCAGGGTCAAAATAATTACATTATAATTAGTGCGTATTTTAGATCATAAAAAAATATTGGACACATATCTTTTTTTTTCGTTTATACAAAAAATAACAAAGATAAAACGCATCAAAGTTTAGGAGTGGGAGTCTTTGATGTCACTCCGTGCGACAAGATGCCACACGGCGTGGCGTCACGAGTTAACGGGCTAGGTAGGTATATCTTTGTCATCATTGATCTAATTTACAAATTAAAAAATACGTCTTTTATTTTTAAATAAGCTAAAAGACGGACTAATTACATTTTTTACGGCAACAAGCCTATTGTTACATAATATTAAGATGAAGTTCTTTCCCAAAAACAATATAATATTCTTACCTCATCTTTGGTATAATTCTTCACTGTGAATTCAATATGTTTTAAAGTTTGATTATAATATTCTTCGTACGAGCAACGATCAATTTTGTTTGGATCTGAAATTATAATAATATTCTTTACCATAACTTGGACACAGGAAAATATTGGTACCTAGCTAACTTTAAGTTGTAAGTAGGTACTTCATTAATGCCTAGGTAGATAGAGTATGCTCTATCGTAATGAGTATAAATGAAAACGTAAATTTCCAAGTCAGTTCTTCATTGTGAAGCGCTGTCGTTAATATATTGTTCTACAAAACAAGTTGCGATAGATGGAATCGCCCGCATTATTTAGCCACTTTAATGGTGATTGACGCTAAACCTGACTTGTGTAGTAATACCTACCTAGACCTACCTCCCTGCTCATAGAAGTGGCAATACATTACTATGTATATTTGTTATGAGGACACCATTACAGTCATCAAATACAGGTTTTTAAAACGGTGCAGTCCATCCGTAGTACTATCTTCTTAGACCGATGTCTATATATACCTATCCACATGACATGCAATCATGTGGACGTCCAATATTTAGCCTACCTAATTTAAATTGCTCTTCTATCTTTTACAAAATACAAAAATACCCTTTACCTGCCTGTCCTGATGGTAGGTAACCGTGAGTAAAAACCGCTTGTAACAAAAGATATTATAAAAAAACTAAGACAGTGGTCTTAAAATTAAAGATGTTAATTAAAAGCTACCTCCAAATTATCAACTAGGAATGTTTATTTTATTGAGTAGGTATAGTTATCTAGATTTAGGTTCATCTGTTGTCCATTCTGAGTGTGTACCTACCTACCGTAAATATAAAACGAAGAAATCTCGATGATACTCACAGTCATGCCTGCATTGGTTTTCAATGTAGAACGTGTAATAATTGGAGACTCTATACGACTCCGGTTCAGTGAATTTGTCCTCAGGGTTTAGAATACAATTCCCAACCAGGACATCAGTCAATTTGAATAGTTCGGAGTTGTACGATGTCTCGGAGCCAATCCACTGAGCTGATCTGGCAATTGTAGGTCAAGCGCGTGATAAACCATAAATTAAAATTTATTAAACACAATGATTAATCAATTCAGTAAGTAATTATTTCACATGCTACTTAAAAGCATTGAATAGGTAGGTATAGCAAGACATACGATTAACCATTGTCTACAAAATGAAAGTGTTTGGTTCCTTCCATGATGATATCTTAATACACACCTACTAGTTGTGCGATAAGTAATCATGGGAATAAATCAATGAAAGTGAGGGAGCTTGTGAATATTGAAGTTGCATCTATTGTGTCAGAGGGACACATTAAACGTGCATACCAATAATAAGTCTTATATTAGCATTCATTAACTTGGGAAGTCGATAACGTGTACCTATAAGTATGTTCTGGATCTCCAAGCACCATCTTGTAGCACTCCTCGACGGTAACATTCAGGATCTGCTTCAAATTGTCATCTTCCGGGTGCAACTGGTACCCTGGTGTACCTTCCAGCGCCCACCACCGATCGCCGCAGCCTTCAGACTCTAAAAGTCGATACACTTATTCAAATGTAAATTAGATTAAAAATTATCCGACGGAATTTTTCGGAATTGATTTTATTTTTCAAGCGGTCAACCTTGGTCGAAAAATGATTAACTATGTAGATAATATCAAAATGTCACGAAACCTAGTTTCTGTGCAGTCCAACTCCAAGAATCGAATAGGTACATTGACTAGTTCTTGTATTACAGTATTATTGTGCCATCGATTGTATAACCGTGCAGCGTTTCTCTCTCATAAGAAACCGGTATTTAAAGATATCAATCAAGCAACTGTGAAAAGAGGCCTACACACGTTCCAAGCATATTTTTCTGAAGTAGGCCACATCGTTGTCCTGTCGCAGTTCGATGTCCTTCCTGTCGGTGATGCCCTGGCAGTTGCCCTTGCCGTAGGCGACGACCACGGCGGCGCACTCCGGGAGCTCCCGGCAGCGCGCCAGGCAGGCCCCGGCTAGGGACTCCTCGTCGCCGCTGGCCGAGTACACGAACACAGGCGTGGCCCGGTCGGGGGCTACGCCGGACCACCTAACAAAATTCTCCATTTGACCATCGCCACAATGTGCTTCACACCCTAATAAAAAAAAACACACCGTTAGAATAATGTCACCTTTATAAGATGAACTTTATCGAAAGTTCAGGGTTAGTGAGTTGGTATGGTATTGTGCAAAACAAGTTTACATCTTATAAACTTAATGTCTTGCTGTTACTTTTGCGGTTCAGTAGACGCTTGTGGTGGAGACAGGAAGGTCATATCGACGACATACACGTAGACATTGTTGTTAAAGTGAGTGCTATATTTTAAGTGTATCATCAATTAATATTAATTAATACCTACAATTTAAAATACGTTTTAGTATTAAGAATTTCATGATTTTCCATATCTGTTTATTTATATCCTTTTTTGGTACTTATGTATTTCAGCGCTTATTATTAAGAATCTTTTTATTAGAATATTTTAATAGAACAAGTCTAGGTGAAACTAATATTAATTTAATACCTACAGGTCTGTAGATAAGTAGGTTAATCGACATTGTTTCTTTTAAATATCAGTGTAGTGGTTTGGCAGTTGGTGTTAAGGTGAAAGGGAAGATAAATATTACACGCCATAATATTGTAAGGATTTCAAGGAATTCCATAGTCCATATACCTAGGTATGAAGTATTATGGTACTAGTTCTTAAGACTGGTTTTTAGTGAGCCTACAATTAGATCAATTCTAATGGGATCGAGCTTTCCGCTCATCCGTTTGTCCGGTGATGATGACAACAGGCCACCTTGGCTATCGTTGTAGTCCTTTATTTAGAAAAATAACTTCCATATCATCTCTTTTTCAGGATGTAAGTACATACATACTTTGTCTTTTAAGTAGTTTGTCCTATTAATTAATCTTATTATTGAGCTTTATTTGACAAATAACACTTACATAGGTAATAACCAGCTAAATAGGTAGGTAGGTATTATAAATACTAAGATGTACCTCCTAACCGACTTATTGTACATATGCATGTAGGTAGCTAATGAATGACATAATAAATAGGTACACAATCAAGTTTGGTGAAAGTGTTTTGATCCGATCTCTCTCTTTTTTATAGTATTCAAACCCAAACGACCCCCCCCACCCCCCCCCCCACACTTTTTTTATTTTTTTTATTGATATCAAAACATTTAACATGTTCAAACCTACCCATTATACTCTTCGGTTCGGTTTTAGACATGAGCGCAGTAGGTAGGATAATAAACATTGAGGTACTCCACTAAAATTGTTATTTTCTTTACAAAAAATCTCTACCTACTAAGTAATATTTACGTTTTTAGTTTAAATGCGGAAGTGAGTGTTTTAATTCGTTTTCTACCTACAATTTGAACTCATTACAAAAGTTGATTGCAATTAAATTTTAACAAAATCGTAAGAAAAGCAATGAATTGAAAAATATTTTTATGCGAATTACACCGTCATCCTTAGTTACATTGTATAAAAACAATGTTTAAGTAGAACTCTACAAAAATATAATAGGTAGTAGGTAGATATTATGTAGGTATGTATATAGATACTAGAACTATCCTACTACCTATAGTTTAAGCAGATACATTTTTTATAATAGCTGTGTCCTCCCTTCACCTGATGGAAAGCGAAGGAGAGGCCCAAGTCGCTGCGACAACGGGCAAGTAATCAAATCAATCACTTGCTGCAGTAGTTTATTCTAGTTATAGATCAAGTGATCCTGAAACGCGACCAAAAAGTAATTGCAAGGTTGTTTCGCCTAGTCTGCGGTAGGTACGGCGGGTAAACCTTACCACCGGCTGTGAAGCTGATATCTCAACAAGTCCATTAGTCGACTCTTACGATACCCACGGGAACAAACAGGGAGGTGATTTGTATTCTTTTCCCTCGCCGCATGGAATGAATTCTTTAATCATTGTTTGACATTCAAGACTGATCAATAACTATAATATTATATAGGCACTTTATATTAAGGTCACTACAAAATAATAAGTAGGTAGGTATTTCGTGGTATCCTTTTTATCAACTGGTAGCTTTATAACAGACTAGCTTTTGCCCGCGACTTCGTCCGCGTGTTTAAATTTATACATACAAAAGTTTTTTCCCGCTAACTCCCGTTCCCGTGGGAATTTCTCAAAATACAGCCATAACTAAACTTTATATTTACTAAGGTACCTGCATGCCAAATTTCAAGCGTCTAACTTAAGCGGTTTAGATTTTTCATACAAAAGGATTTTCCCGCTAATTCCCGTTCCCGTGGGAATTTCGGGAATTCCTTTCTTAGTGCACCCCTACGGTACCTAAGCTACGTCCCTTCCAAATTTCAAGTGCCTACGTTTAGCCGTTTGGGCTGTGCGTTGATATGTCAGTCAGTCAGTCAGTCAGTCAGTCAGTTTCTCCTTTTATATATATAGATAGGTACGAGTAGGATGTGAAAGTAATTATTTCCTTATAAGATTGAAACTTAAAAGACTTAATGACCACCTCCCACAGTCGCGCACTAGACTTCCTGCTGCCTGTGTTGTATGTAAAGTTTCAAGTCCTGTGTGGAGGTGATACCGAGTAACACACAAACAACAAAAAAAAAATCAATTCGAGTTGAGAACCTCCTCCTCTTTTTGAAGTCGGTTAAAAAAGCATAAGGTTAAAAAATCGCGGAATACTTAATACGTTCGAATAAGTAGGAACACTCGTCTACCTGATGCACAGCGCATGATTTGTGTAAATAGCCATTGATATTTGTATAAAAATTTACGTTTCAGATGACTCGTTTGCTGCGCGTACTCTTGTTGGTGGCTGTAATTTGCCTCTATTATGCGAGCGTGGTAGCGAACACAAATTTGACGAAATGCCCAGAAGACAAGATGCCCTTCAAAATCGGGGCTAGCACGGTGTGCGTCCCAAAGAACTACACAGCCACTGAAGAAAATTAATTTAATAAAGACACATAGAAGACTATTTTTAATATTAAGCACTTAATATAACTTACTTTTAAGAGTCATACATTTTCTAGCGAATAAAATGTTAAATCATAACAAAGGTTTTTTAATTCCACGTCTTGATATTTTTTTGAATATTTGTAGCAAAGAGACGTCATGCTGGTAAACATAATGGAAAGTAATTAAATGATACGCAATTATAAAAATTTGGTCAGCCAACCCAAACAGCATTTAAATTATTTAGTCAGCATACAAAGATTTTGTCTGCAATAATAAAAATCAGGCGGCAATCTTTGATTCGGAAATAATTTTGATGATGGTCAAATATTAAATCATTAAGAGTTGGCATAATAAACATTCGGTCCGCATATTAACTACTTGGTCAGCAAGATTTTATGACTGATCAGCAGAGATAACATGTCAATAAGCATCATATTTTATTGGTATGCATATTTTAAACATGATAAGCATAATAACTAATTGGATTTTATTTTTGTAGAAAAATCGTAGATTTCATGTCAATCTGTGTCAGAATCGAATCAGCCAACCCCGACTACACGTGGTATTGGTCTGCCCTACCCCTAGAGTGTAATTCCAAAAAGGCGGAGGCGCGGAGGGAGGCAGCCCCTGCCCGCTGTAACAAGGTCCTTCGGCTTGCTGGGCGCCTGTATTTTGTTGCGCTAGGGCTGAGGGGCTGCACTTTCCGTAGCGCCGAAGCAAACAAACAAACAAACAAACTCTTCAGCTTTATAATATTAAGTTAAGATAAACAGCTTATTGCTGCATAGATAATTAAGATGCAGCTCAAAAATAATTACAGCCATCCAGAATGGCATAAATTGCTGATTGATTTTGAATTATTTGCTGGCCATGAGTTGCTGACCAATTAGCTATTTCTGCTGACAGATAATATTTTTCTGCTTTCAAAAATACGAATATCTTGCTAACCCATTAAATAACACCCAAACATAATTGGCCATTTAAGTAATTTTATCTGCGGATCTTAAACAGCTAATTTTTTAGATTAGACTCAGTAGTCACGAAACAACACTATTAATAAGTAAGTACTAGGTAGGTAATTAAGTAATGGGATATTTTACTCATTATGCGATAATATACCTTGTCTGACAGTAGGTATGTTATTGATTGAGAAAGATTAGGCAAAAAGCAATTGGAAAATGTAAATTTTAGTTCATAAAATTACAAAATATAGGATTGAAATTCGAAAAATACCTACATCAAAATAGGAGAAGCTGCTGAGAACTTCTAAAGTTGTTTCTGTAACTTCTAAAATCTTATTCTTTTCGTATCAATGGCAACAGGGCCGTCTCTACCAGGGGGTGCAAGCACGTGCACGCGGGGGACCCCCCCCCCACTAGGGGGCAGGTTGAGTCCGGCACCCCGGCGCCGAATATACTTAAGACGGCCCTGAATGGCAATTACCCAAAACTTAGCGACTTGGACACCGCTATCGGTCGTCTCATGTAGATCCCTAACTGTGCATGTGGTGGAGCACATCCGACTGGAAAGCAAATGCTTTATAGTCTGCAGTCGCTCACCACAGTCGCAGCCGGCCCTTGCCTTCTCGCCAAGCCCCCATTTCACCAAATTGGCTCTACACCGGCCAACTCCGGACCGGAGCTTCGGTTTAAAATTTTCCACACTGGTACAATATAATATCGTTTGGTGGGATGGAGGACTCTAGCCTTCCAAAGGCTAACTTTTACTACCTTGGGCTGGTCCTATCAACACAATGGTAATCGATTCGAAAAATCTTCCAAACTTCTAAAATTATGTAACTAGGTACATTCATTAGCGTGATTCTGATTAGGTAATTCATACAGATTATAAACTTGTCGGTATCTAGATACCTAGGTTACCAACCAAGACACAATGGAAATTCCACCGTATTTTTCTTACCTTAGCCTAGAAAACAAACACGCTACCTAGATCAAGTTTATTTCAATTGGATAAATAAGTAGTACCTACTTAGCTATCGCTAGAAGAGTTGGTTTTTATATTGTGATAGCTTTTTTAGTCGCGATGCTAAGTACCTACCTATGACAAGCCAACAATAGGCTACTAATTATATTTTAGACATACCTAGTAGGTATATGCCTACGTAAGGTATTGTATCTATTTGTTTATTACAAATGCATATAATAATTCGTCAGTTCAAAGCAATTCAAAATAGCTCTGTTTAAATAATAGGGACAGAGTCTATTTTTATATTAATTAATTATGTACATTATTTCTTTAACAATTATTTCTTTAATGTTGGGCAACTTTTAAATATACATTCTACACGTCATTTTATAGTACGATATGATTTGTTTATGTACCTACACCAACCTACACTTACTATAAAGATGGCCAGGAAGAGAAGGTATGACTTATTCAAACTCTATAACTAAATATATAAAAGGAGAAACTGACTGACTGACTGCCATTGACTGACTGACACTGGCTAATCGTAGGCCTGCGATCACAAATACACTAGATTAAGTGTCACGGTCTAAAAAATGGCACCAAAAAATAAGAGCACAAATAAAGTTGTGGTCTTATTTGAGTTTAGTTTGCTCCAACCACAGCCAACGTTCAGACGTGCCATAATGCCTCGGTGTGTTTTTAAAAACTGCGAAAATAGCCACCGTAATAGTAAAGTTTCCGAAGGAGTATTATTTTTTCGGTAAGTACAGTGTCAAATCTATTTAAATGTTCTTAAAAACATTATTTAACTATTAAAAATTAATATTTTGCCATGTATGTATGTATGTATGTACGTATGTATGTAAGTATGTATGTAAGTATGTATGTAAGTATGTATGTATCTCATAGGTAGGAAGCTATAGTAAACTCGAGCCATATTTTTGTTTCTTTTTTGTATGCATCACTGAATCTAGTGTATTTATGATCGCAGTCGTAGGCACTTGAAATTTGGAAGGCACGTAGCTTAGTAGAAGTGCACTAAGAAAGGATTTCCCAAAATTTCCACGGGAACGGGAAATATTGATCTACCGAGTCCTACCAACATTTATCGTACTTACTTAGGTAGTTCATAACAACTTTTTTGTTTATCTTAAGGGATCGTTTAAGGCAACGCACATCGCGTGTCACGATTAGTCAGTCAGCAAAACTGCACCTTGAACGACCATACTTTCAGACCCCTTTCCTCGTGGTCATTTTGGGCAAGTGCCCAGGACCCCGTGACCGATAGCCCTATCAGATAAAATACAAAGACCTTAGCTTTTCTCAGATTTAACAAAAAAAAATGTGATTTGACAGTGTCTTATGGCCATTATCAGAAGCGTAGCGTGCCTTGGCGGGGCCCCATATAAATATTGTTTGGGTTGGGGGCCCTTAGGCTGATGATCATAATGATGGCCTGGGGGCCCCATATGTTGATGTCGTGGCCAAATCGATGAATTGATCATTTCATGAAGTGGCCAACTAATGGCAACCAAATCATTAAACGATAAACGTTTAGCGATTTGGTCACCCACGTTTGACAATATCGTAAAAAAGGGTCACAAGTCTAACCTAAACTAACCTACTGTGTCAGATCTGTGATGTAGAGTATTTTTTTGGTAGTCCCCCTTCCCACCGCTTTAAAAATTACATGAATTTTATAAAAATCTCGTTGTTTCACCCAAATTTTTGATATGCCATAAATATGCAATTCCAATGCTAAAAGAAAAAATACCAAATTTAGCACTAATATGCTAATATGGCAACACTGGCGCCTCTACCGGTAGTCAATGAAACAATTCCACATTATGATCGATTAAGATTGGTCGTTTCATGAAATAGTAGTGCGTCTAGCTGGCCCTATCGTCAAACGATTTCTTATCAATGATCTGGCCTGGGAACATCATGATATGGCCAATGGACATGAAACATTTCATGAAATAGGCATATTCTACGATGTGGCCACGACATTGATACCGCAAATAGGCGGCAGCTACGCCTCTGGCCATTATCCTAATTATGCCCAGGACCTCATTATAGGTTAATGGCGGTCCTGCATAGATACTTTTCCGTAGGTACATATAAGTATTTGCTTTTTCGAGTTTGTAAGGCCTTACATCAAGCATAATTAAGTAAGAAGTTTATATAATATCCTTATGTATAATATTATATCAGTACCTAGGTAAACTTTTTAGTAGCTATACCTACCTACTTATTATAACTTACAAATTCTTTACGCCAAAAGTAACTTAAATATAATATAAAGTTTATTTAAATTGTATAAGTACCTATGCATGTACTCACCACAGATGACACTGAATGCAAATATCGTTACAAGACAAACTCCGTATGTCTCCATATCCAATAAGCGCATAGCACATCACTATCACTAGTATCCTACAAAGTAATCACAATAATTCACTTTTTAACGTCATTTTGGTTCATAATAAATGGTTAATTGAGTTATGGAATGCAAGATTCAAATAATTATGACTATTTTCAATGAAATCTATTGAATAACTGACATCAAAGCAAAGACACTACCACCGGTGTAGTGTAACTTGGATTCTTCAGCCAGGAGGATTATGAACCAATTGCGCAATTCGACACGGCAACCGACTTCAGCTGAATAAACATGCGACTCGTAGCTCTTTGTAACTAAGGCAGCAGTATTTATAAAATACTTGACTTGAGTAAGCTGTGTTGGGAATACTTTAGGGGTTTTCTACGGGATCATAGATGGTAGTGGCGAGTAGAGTTCATGGGCTCGCGTCGCGGCGCGTGTACTGCTGGCGGTCTCCGCTAGTGCGGCGCTAGTCGTATGGCTACTGAAAACTCCGAGTGCAGTCATGTGCCGGCCCCCACTCCTTGCGACCTTGCAGTTTATTATGGTTTACAGACAACAATTTACAATGGAGTGACGAGTCAACGACAAACGATAGTGAAAACGTATGATAATGTGACGTTAGACGCCAAAGCGGTGTGTTTCGTACGTTTCGTAACTCGCCATGCGGGCTCGGGCTCACTATGGAAATTCAAAAATCTTATCCGCTATTTACAAATGGCACTTTGCACGGTATTTTGAAAGCATCCGTCCGATACAACGGGTAATTTACATAAACTGAAGAGGGACAGGAACATTTGCACACATCTACTAAATGAATAACTGTGATTATCGGCTTCGGCGGATAGTCAGGTAGGTAGCAGTAATAAGCAGCCAACCTGCCGAGTAGGTATTAAATTTTGGCCAAGAGCGAAATCAATTTAACTATCTTGCTTTAAGAAGGCACACATTATTAGGTACCTATGTCGTTTTCTATATTCATACAGATAAATAACTACCTATACGTAGGATTCATTTCTACCTTGCCTATTATTGAAATCCTGGACGTTAAAGAAACGGTGTGGTGTGATCAATGATGTTAATAAAGAACAAAATGATAACCAAGATGGATTAGGTGCTTTACTTTAGTAGTAATCTACTGATATGACTCAGCTGAGCTAGTGCAAATTACATTATACTAAATAAGTAATAGTAGAGGATCCCGCTATACAACGACCTCCACCGAGACGTTTATTGGATGAAACTTATTTTATATGTAATTAAATTTGTCAATAACTATACCATTCGAGGCCCGTGGCAAGTTCATCGTAATTTCACTAAGTGTGTAATACATGTTGGAAGTTTGGATTCTCCTCTGACCGGGGGCCCCGTACGGCTGGGTGCCCGTGGCATTTTGCCGACATGCCACCCTGTAGTTACGCCACTGCATATTGGTTGCCGATCAAATTTTGGACCAGGATAGGTATAATTAGATTTATTGACATATTAAATTAAATTACATATAAAATAAGTTTCATCCAATAAACGTCTCAGTAAAGATCGTTTTATAGCGGGATCATAAACCATAAATAAGTTCCCGATTGGCATCTAGTGTTTAAATACGTAACTTGTAAATACTACAAGAAAATATTTCATGGCTGACAGCAGCAGCTGACTAATTGATTGCTCGGCCGCTCGTACTGTTTTGACCCACAAAAGCAATCGTTATGTTAATTCCATAACATTCATGCTATTGTTATGTAAATCGAGTACAACAAAGCACGAGTCGCGCCAATTTATTATGTCACAAAAATATTATATAGTTTTACATAGCGTAGGTATAGCTGACATTCGAGTTGCCAAGATGCTTATGGAATAGGATTAGGACTTTAATGAGAGGGTTTCCAACTCTACAAATTGTAGTTTTAAGAGTAATATGAAGTAAAAAGTATTAGGTAGGTACACCCACAAACACGTAAGTAGGTTACAAATTGCGACAAATATATCGCAATTTAGCCGGGCCGATGCGGGCTGGAATACCCAAGCATTATGAAGGGAATAACTTAAGTAGGTATGAGTATGTACCCCTTATAAATCTTCTATATCTATACTTATAATAAATCTGTAGAGAGGTCAATTCTGTCATCATCATCATCATCAGCCCACATCAGTCCACTGCTGGACATAGGCCTCTCCCAATACTCGCCACTTCGATCGGTCCCGGGCCTCTCGCATCCAGCTCTTGCCAGCCGTCCTGCGCAAATCGCCACTCCACCGGGCGTCCTACACTACCTACGTTTGCCGAGACGCGATTCTGTCATGACAAAAATTTGTCAAACAAAAAATATTTTTTTGTTAAACAAAAAACAAAAAATATTATGGGAGGCCTTTATTAATGCAATAGTACCCAAAACAATGATTTTTGGAATTTTTGTCTGTTTGTCTGTATGTTTGTGCACGCTAATCTCAGAAACCGCGTATCCGATTAAGATGTGGTTTTCACTAATATATTGCTGGAAGCTTCCCTTAACATTTAGTGTTTGTTTCATGTTAATCGGTCCATAAATAAAAAAGTTACGCCCATTTAACTAATCACGTCGAGCCTGCTGTACGTTTGCGCGGGTATATAAAGCGCGCCGAGATCTGCGCCGCGCCGCTGCCAGCTGCCAGGCACTGGGGGTCATTAAAATCACTACCCAAGAAACTATTCCACGCGGACGAAGTCGCTGGCACAGCTAGTTTATTATAAGTATAGATTAAAAATTCTACAGAGTTATCCTGATTTTTAGTCTAGCAAAAGATAATGCAGGTATTTGTGAGCGTCAAAATCGCGGGACCAAGTCTCCAATTTAAAAAATAGCACATGTAGGGGTTTGTACTACATTTGTACTATTTGTACCCGAAACCACAAATTTGTACCTCTAAAGATAAAGGAAGTATGTCAAGGTTTCCCTGGTCCCGCCATTATGACGTCAAAGTGGCGGAGCCATCGGAAAGCGCTACTCGGAGGCAGGTAATTCAGACCCGAAGACTTAGTACTACATTTGTACTTGTATGTACTCAATTTTCAAGGCAATTGCAAGTGCCAAATTAAAGTTATCTGATAAAAACATTGGTCCCGCCATTTTGACGATTCATGTAATCGCTGAATTCATATGAAAATTGATACAATTTCTGCAAAATAAAAATGTCAACCTTTTGTACTAGTCAGTACATAAAGTTGTATAATTTTCACATTCATTATTTAAGTACATCAAAAGTTATCGTTATTTATTGTTGTACCTGGTACATTTTTACAGAATTGGACAGGTGTATGCGATAACGAAACAAACAATGTTTTGATGATTATGGAAATCCACAATTTGTTAAACTTATTTATTTATTTGTATATAATGCGGTAATTCTAATCATCAATTATTGTCATTTTATCTATATCTTCTTCTTCTATATATACTTATAATAAAATTTTGAAATCAAATTTCAAATTAGAAACTGTCGGTGAAAATGAAAAACAAGTACGCTGCGAGTGTAATATAACATATGTTGTCGAACATATCTTATCTGATATTTTATGTAGTGCAGATGAAATAAGAAACTGCTCGAATGACCAATGCTCAGTTAACGTAATAGGAAAAAGACCGATTGGATTTCTACCTCTAGATTTAAACATTTTAAGCTCAGGCATAGTTTCCCTCAATAAATCTGCTGATGAAATGATTCAAGATCAAATGTTATCATGCAGTGCATCAGGATGCAATGGAATCAAAACCATATTCTACTCTCTATCACCTATAATATTTTTTGAACTGAATGATCTGAAGACGGTTAACATTACTGAAATTCCGAGACAATTTTTTTTAAAGATACATGTTATTCTATTTTATCTGCTATAGAACTTATAGCTCCACCTACGTCCACCGGCATCGGGCATTATCGAGCTCATATTTCTCGACCAATTGGTAAGTGGGAGTGTTACGATGACTTAAAGACGAAAATTACGAAGAGTCCAACGTACATAGTGCCTAATTGTTTAATTTATGCGCAAAAGTAATTGAAGTTGAATATATGATTATCCAAACTATTTTTGGTTGTTTCATTTCTGCATAAATGTGTCCATATCAAAGAACGACGATTATTTAATAACTTTTGATTTATATAGATTTATGAATACGAAAATAACACAAATTTATGTACTGACCAGTACAAAAGGTTGACATTTTTATTTTGCAGAAATTGTATCAATTTTCATATGAATTTAGCGATTACATGAATCGTCAAAATGGCGGGACCAATGTTTTTATCAGATAACTTTAATTTGGCACTTGCAATTGCCTTGAAAATTGAGTACATACAAGTACAAATGTAGTACTAAGTCTTCGGGTCTGAATTACCTGCCTCCGAGTAGCGCTTTCCGATGGCTCCGCCACTTTGACGTCATAATGGCGGGACCAGGGAAACCTTGACATACTTCCTTTATCTTTAGAGGTACAAATTTGTGGTTTCGGGTACAAATAGTACAAATGTAGTACAAACCCCTACATGTGCTATTTTTTGAATTGGAGACTTGGTCCCGCGATTTTGACGCTCACCAGGTATTTTCAGATTAAAGCACAACAACATTAATATATAAAGTAGGTAAACCCTATTGACCACAAAACCATAATGGGTTACAAAAATGTTTCTGATAAAGTAGGTAGGTACCTATAACTATCTACCGTGTCCGTCCCGCTACATATCACTCTACACACAGAAACGTATGAAGAATAGAACGGTCATCATGTCTCTTATCAAACAGTTTCATTACAGCGTAGCAACGCAGAAAACAACTTCAATTGGATTGCTCGTTCTCCTTGAAACTCTAGAAAATACCTACAATCAGGACGCAATGGATATGAAGCGTTCCTCTGATGAAATTTGAAGTGCGCGTTGACCAAACAGTAGTTTTACAAAATGTACTTTAGTGCAAGATTCAGTCACGCTTTCAGCGCACACAAGACTATACTTTCCTTGAAAAATCAAGGACAGGAGTACATTTAAGAAAGAAAGAAAGAACACAATTAGTAGGTAGGTACATTTATAAATGTGCGTGTGGTGTGAGTGTTCTTTTTAAAATATCATTGAAATGTTACGAAATTCAGTAGGTAATGCTTTAGGAAATAATTGTGAAAAGTAAATGGTGAAGCCAAAAATTTGTGAAATGTATGGGGAGAAAGTTATAGTCAATTAACTGGACCACTAATTACATACGACCTTTGTACTTCACAAAATATGTACAAGGTACCTACCTTCCGACCGACATTGAACATCCGTGCCATGCCTTGCTACTTTTGTAAGTAAGTACGTATTTGTCTATTGACATTCCACAAAGCGTCCAATAGAGAATGTCATTGGAACTGACTTCAATAGGATCAGGAACACACCCACATTGTATTTACTACAGACCACTCCGTAACGTAGACCACATACTAATGAACAGAAAAACCTTTAAAATCTTTATAGGTAGGTACTCATGCCTACTTGCGTATGACGATTGGGCTATTATACTTTTGGCTAATCGTTGGCCATAGCTCATCGGATTAAAAGCGGATTAAGTTACCGGCAGTTCCGCCGCAAAACAAATCACGGTTGGAGTAAACGAGTTCTAGAGTGGAAACCGCTCCTTGGCAAACGTGGTTTAGGCCTTCAGGTCAGGTGTAGCGACGATTTGCACAAATTCAAAATAATCTTTATTCGTACCTATAGGTTTTTCAAAAAACACTTTCAAATCGTCAAAAACTACAAACTACCAACTACAAGATGGCTGGCAAGGCAAGTGCTGGATGCGAGAAGCCCAGGATCGAGCAAAGTGGCGAACAATACGTGTCTATGTCCAGCAGCGGACTGTGAGAGGCTGATGATGATGATTGCCCATTAATTAACTACTTAACATGAGAAAAATTTTACTGAATTCACTCCACACCATGTCCTGCCTAGTGGAAGATTCGATCACGCTACTAGCGAACTCTCAAATTCGAGTGTAGGTATATCTCCAACTTCCATCTCTCTATCTGTCGCGTCATCTGTCTAAGGTTCGAAAAAGGCTGTACTCGTACTTATATAAAAACTAACAGAACAGAATAAATGTATATTAGAAATTCAGCTAACGTAGGATTCTCGCACAGTTGGAGGAATGGCGCCCTAGAGGACAAGTTAAAGGGCAAAAATTAAAACAAAAATCAGGCATTAAGTATATATAATTTAACTCTGAATGCCTATTGTGCTTATAATCATCTCATTATAACAATTGTGCAATTTTTATATCCGCTAACTTCTCATGTATTCTAAGCTGCCAAATAAATATAAATAGGCTACTATTACCTACCTAATTTATGCTTAGGCATTCAGATATACAAATACTACTTCAGGTACAAATAACAATACTTTGGTTTTAATGACTATTTTACAGTTTTGACAATTATGTAACTTGGTAAAATGTGTTAAGTTAGTAACAAGAACATTGATATAAAGTTTTAATTAAATCACATGTCCTATACCACATCAGATCAAATAGCGCTCATAATATACATTAATTAATATTTACCGCGGGATAAAAGTTTTATGTTATTATAGTTTAATTTTAAGTCATAATTTAGGTCAATAAGCAATATGAAATTAAGTAGATAATAGAAAAAAGCAAGTAACTGCATACCAATGTCTATTATTGCATTAGTTAATTGCACAAACAATAAATTGAATCTAAGAATAAAAGACTAGACGATTATCGACGACGATAAACATACCGGTCTGTTAAAATAGGAAATTATAGCTAACTTTATCTTTATCATAACTTAACGAACAAAATTTTATTGTAATTGTGGCATAGAAATAATGGCTTTTCAAAATATAACTCAAAAAATAACGAGAACGCCACTTGGCAATCCAGGGATATGTTATTACTATTTGTGGAAACAATTATTAATATGTAAGACCTCAAGGAATGCATCTTTATATAATTTCGCCTTGAAGTTCACAATTATTAGTTTTAATAAAGAAAATCACATATTATATTTTGGAAATATTATGCTGTTTTTATAAGTTCTACAGTAGCAGAAAGCGTGAAAGTTTTAAAGAGGCTTACCTTTTACACACAGAAAGTGGCAAAATAATTAGATAAATAATAATTATTATCAACAAGCAATAATATCAAACGTGTAGAATAATCTAATAATTCTCTTAAATTTAAAATAGGTAAGTAATTAGTACACGAGGGGTAAATAACATTTCAATACAAGCTCCTTAATATATTTTCTCTCTTTTATGTCTTGGCATTTTCACTACTGAGCTATTTCCGTAAATATAAATAAATCAACATTATTAAAAAAATAGCGATTACATTTTAGATTCTTTAATATATTTGGCATTACGCATTATATGTAAATATTTAAACACATTAGGCTCAAGTGGGCAGATATTATGACATACGGTATCAGCAGTGTTATGCGTAGGTAATAATACATTTTCACAACCTACTCTGATAGAAACAATTTAATTTTTATTTTATATAGGTATAACAACTAAAACAAAGTTAACAACAAAAGGTTCACATTCAAAGATACCAATAACACATACATAATCAACAAATAATAGAAATAACAACAAATGATAAAAACAATGGTGGTTACGACGAAATGTAGGTACTTATTTTTGGTAATTTTAATTCATAATTTGATAAATCATAATAAAAATACTATATTTCTTATTCTTTTCCGATATGACTATTCTATTAATATCATTTATTCAAATTCATCACATTAATGCAAAGCTAATTCATAGTTAATCGCCGTACTTGGTTATTTCTTCTAACAACAATCACAAAATGTTTTTCATTAAAGATGCGAAAATATACAGAATATACATGTTTAGATCACAAACTACGGTAATATTCTGAACATCTTTTGAACACTTCCTAACAGCAGAAAATATAGTAAAATACGATAAAAAAAAAGGGTGATTTTAATCACTTACTTGTCGAAAGTAGAAGGAGCACTCTGTCTGTTGTTACTGTACTGTGTCTTTAGTTACTGTAATTTTAGTTACATTTGGTAACATAACGGTAATTTTAGTACAATAATATGATGTATTTTAGCAAATACATAGGTCAAGTTAGCTTACTGTACTAGTTGGTGGGGATGCGGTCCCGGAGGTACGAGAGCACGGAGGCGGTGCCCTTGGCCAGGATCGCGTGTCGCGGCTGCCGGAAGCAGTTGCCCATCAGCTCCAAGCTCCTGTTCAACAACACAAAAATGCGTCACTGTTATATTAGGGGATGTTAGGGAGCGGGCCATCATCTCTTACAATCACTACACCTGAAGGAATCGCATACCTAAATGGCTATTACGTGCAATGTGACAGCATATCAGATCCCTTTTTTTTGCACCGGGGGAAATTGCTTTTGCGCATCCCCGCCATTCGGGGGAAAGGCGGGGTATGTAGGACCCACGCCACCCTCGAACTGGAGGGCAAATAACCACATTACCCACTAAAACCGGTACCTTCGTCAAGCGCCTTACCCCTAGTTGGATTGTACAATGGTAACCATTAATCGCTGACAAGGATAATGTTCAGTATCAGCAGAATATATTGTATTGTGTTACTAAAACATTAACAATCATAAAATTATACAAAGCCAACAATTAAAATTCTCTTTTGTTTGGAGTTTACACTTATTTGAAGGTCATAATCACAATAACTTTTTTGTTCCTAAAAAGAACATAAAAGCTTCCTGTTTCCAGATTGCCTTTTTTAACAGAACCTCTGGGGTAGTAATTTTTTTTTGCACCATGATTGCTATTAATATATAGCACTATTCAGGACACTGTGTTTTTTCCTAACTATCAGTCAAGGAAGTCTCGATACCCACTGACACTTTACTGCAGTGTGGGACCTCACGCTATATAAAACTGCTTCGAAAGTGTATTTTCCAATAGGTATGACATCATCGGTACAAAAGAGCAATAAAATGCGTAACTCTGGCAATATACTCGTAGATAAGATAAAACGTTTGCAGCTGTGGAATTGCTTGCAACATTATATTGTCATTGCATGTAGGTCATTGTGCACAAAAATCACGAATAATAAAAAGCAAAACGAAGAAGATTCGACAATCCATAGGTGCCGCGGAGTCGAAATAATAGGGCATTTGCCTGGCTAGTCAATCGAGTTTTGTAGGGTATTACTTGACTAAGGGCTCGTCTCTACACAAGCGGAGCTGCACGATACCAACAAAAATTTACTAAAAATTAAATTCAGCTGCTGAGCGCGACTCAAAATATTTGTACCAAAAACTTTGTTTAAGTTACGGGGGTCGAAGGGGGCAATGGATTTATTTTTCTTCTACATATTCCTTAAACGTTAGTAGCGTATGATGTACCTACAGTTCTGTATGTGGTGTAAACTTCGTCTAGGCTGCAGAAAAGCTAAAGCCGATTAGACTTTATTGTTACTATAATAGACTTTATAGTCTTACGTTAATATTTAACATCATCAAAAGCTGCGACTCGTGCTGTCTCGCTCGTAGCAACTGGCAAGATGACGGTAATCGAACATGTCGCGCACGCACCAACCAATATATACGATTGGCTAAGATCTTGTCTTGCCTTCCAAAAACAACAGGCTTCTGCTGGACAGGTACATCGATGTAACTTAATAACGTGGCAAGCAAACTGTATGGAGATCGCTATGAGCGTTGAGTACGCGTGAGTATGGCATATTCTAGCATTCTATTGGCGATCAACAACGAAAGAATTGAAAACAAGTCAACTCTGGAAACTATCACTGCTAGAAAGGGACACAGGGGCCACTGGTAGCCCTCTCACTCGGCTTTAGTTTGAGTATTTTTCAATTCTTTCGTTGATGATCGCCAATATAATGCTAGAATATGCCATACTCACCCGTACTCAACGGTCATAGTGATCTCCATACAGTATGCTAGACACAAAAAATTACTTCCCACGTGGCATGCGCTCCTGGTGCTATTGCCTTGCTATTAGCTTGAGCGTATGTTGTTAGACTTGTGTTTTATCTTTGCTATTAGCTTGAGCGTATGTTGTTAGACTTGTGTTTTATCTTTGCTATTAGCTTGAGCGTATGTTGTTAGACTTGTGTTTTATCTTTGCTATTAGCTTGAGCGCATGTTGTTAGACTTGTGTTTTATCTTTCGTTGTTCGAGGCAGCATCTCGTAGCTGAGTAGGGCCTAATTTACCCCTTGCAAAATAATTAAGGGTTTATACCCTCGTCTTAACATTAAATCATAGTGGGACCAGTGCAATAAGTACCATTAGCAAATTAGAAAAGGGAAAATTGTTTCCTGGACCCAGTTTTCGACTGGGATGAGATGCCCCTAACCCGCGATTATAGGTAGAGCGGAGATTAGCAAACATCTGGAGAAATGTTTTACCAAAGTGGCGATTAACTGGCCTATGTGGTGGATTGCGATGGGCTATTAATGATGATGATGGCTGTAGTTACCTCAGATGTGTAAAGTTGCCCAGCTCCGGCGGCACGGTGAATATGCTGTTGTTGGAGAGGTCCAGCACGGCGAGTTTCCGCATCCGCGCCAAAGCGTCCGAAGATACGTTGATTTCTTCAATCTGGTTCTCGGCAGCCAGTAGAATTTCCAGGTTTTCCAATTCGTACACGCATCGAGGAATCTTCGAAAATCTACAGTCGGAAATAA
Source organism: Conogethes punctiferalis (assembly GCA_031163375.1). NCBI lineage: Eukaryota > Metazoa > Arthropoda > Insecta > Lepidoptera > Crambidae > Conogethes > Conogethes punctiferalis. Next base: position 17,881,883 of record CM062077.1, on the reverse strand, counting down.
CAAATGTATCCACTATAGTAAAAATAACTTGATAGTTTCACCTACTGAGATCAAACTCAATAGACGTATTTTATATTGCACTTTAATACATAGATGTAAGACTTATTATTACTCTTACTATGCAATATGCATGATGTTTTATTTTATGATCAAAATAAAGACCGATTCATGTAACAAACAGTGAAGAAAAATATATGAATATAAATTCGTATAAAATAATCCATATTCAAATAAAATATTATGTATGTATGTGGCAATGGCTTACATAACTCTCTCGGATGGCTTACTATGAAATACGCAGTCAATATTGTATGCTGCGTGGTTTGATACCGGCGATTGATAATAATCAATTGTTTTTTCTCTTATGAAGGTTTAAGCTATTATTTATTTATTGGCTAATAAAAATGGTATGACTAAATTGAAGTGCCTCATTCGTGTTTATAGGCCAGCTGTCCTCTTTTTTATTAAGTGTAAAAATAATGTCTTTTTTTATTTTATGAAAACAGAGCTGGATTTTAGAGTTCTGCCCATCCTAGGGTATCCTTATTTACTACTAGCTGTGCCGGCGGCGTCGCACGCGTGGATATCGGGTTAAAAAAAACGGACTTCCATAAAACTGTGCTTAAATTTTAAGTTAGACTGCTAGCAATATATTGGTGAAAACCGCATTCAAATCCATGCAGTAGTTTTTACGTGATTCGCGTTCAAACATACTGATAAAAATTTCTCCCGTTTTCCCCACACTTCCCTGCACTGCTTTGCTCCTATTGGTTGTAACGTGATCAAAATTATACTATGACCTGCCCAGGAGTATGAAGAATAATTGTACCAAGTTTCGTTAAAATCCGTTGAGTAGTTTTTGTTTCTATAACGAACATACACAGACAGACAGACAGACAAAAAATTTACTGATTGCATTTTTGCCATCAGTATCGATCACTAATCACCCCCTGATAGTTATTTTAAAAAATATTTCATGTACAGAATTGACCTCTCTACAGATTTATTATAAGTATAGATATAGATAGATGAATATGCGCTCACTAGCTTCCTTTCTACCTTTTCATTGGCTACTCCTAAACGAAAATGTATGATAACCACAAACTGGGATGTAAGGGAGCGGCCTATCATCTTTTCGCTCCAAGCCAACCTCATCTGCCAGTGGTGCATCCTGTCGAATAACAAACGAGGCTGGCAACCGACTGGTGGCGGTATAACCAACACAATTAAAGGCGTAGCTAAATACCACAGACCGATGACGGGCAGCAGCGTCGCCGGAGTGAGAAGCTACGCCGTGCGATCGCCAACCCGCCTGCCCAGCGTGGCGATTATGGGTATATCCTCCAGCTGTTTGCCGTAAGTGGCGAACAAGTAGAGACTATGTCCAGCAGTGGACTGTAATAGGCTGATGATGATGATGAACCACAAACAGTGACGGTTAGTTCCACTTACTTGTTATTGGATATGACTAGTTCTCTCATGTTCTTCAAGTCGGCTATCTCCGGCGGCAGTTCCGCCAAGCAGTTCTTGCCGATGTCCAGGTACTGCAGATGCACGCAACGGCAGATCTCCGGTGGAATGTTCGAGATATTGTTTGAAGACAGTATCAGTTGGGACAGAGTATCCCTTACATGGCAGATGCTGGAACAGAAATGGTCTACATTTAAAACTTGCAACAGATCACTACTATTTTAGACTTTGTGAGAACTGTTCAGGAATATGAGTACAGCCATACATACAACATCTACATACTTATAGCATCCGTACCATACGAGTGACATACCTATAGACTGGCGTGCGGCAGTCAAATACTGCCTATCTGAACGCGCCCTTAATCTCTTATCTTCGACGTGCGAGCTGTGTGTTCCCGTATTAACTTGCTTCAGTGAATAGACTATAGTATGAAGTTTTATACAAATACAAAATTCTTTATTAACACTCAAATAGGGTAAAGATGCAGGTGGTATAAAAAGGTATTTATTAATAAATCCTATTGAGCTACTATATAAAGAGCATGCCTATATATAAAATTAATAAAATAACTACTGTATGATATAGGAGAGCGGATTTTCCTGGCACCAGTGTATTTATACACTTAAAAGGAGATTCCAAACTCTGCTCATTGTAAGCCTAACTTTGTTAATGCAATAAAGATTTTTCATTTTTTAATTTTTTTTTTCATTCTTCAATATGTGTTCTCTAAATTGGCCTAAGCGAGGATCGACTCTACTTTGCTTGGCTTGAGTCGGACTTTATGCGCCTGCGAGCTCGACAGTAAAAATATGCAAAAGAGATTCTGATCAAACTTTTTAACGCCAAAATCTTATAGAAGACAAACGTTGCCATGCCTTCAATGTCACGTCTTTATTGGAAGACAATATCCAATTATAACGAAAATACATTAAAAAAAAGATCTAATAAAATATGTCTATGACTTACCCAAAAGGAACGGCCGCCAACTTATTCTTGGATATGTCGACAATATGCACTTCAGCGTCGGCGGCCGCCTTGAACACGTCGTCGGGCACGGCCGTCAAATCGCGGGACGGCACCATTAGCGCCTGACTTTTCTTCAACGTGTATCTGCGACAATGCCATATTAAAAGTTATAGCTATATTAAGTAGCAGCGGCACTGGACAGTGCCATAATGGAGTCTACCAATGCAAAGAGAAACAAGATGATGAGAATGCTTCGTGGCTTTAATTTATAGGTATAGTTTAAATTGATACTATTTATAGAAGAAGGTACACGTGGTTTCTGGATTTAGAATAAAACCAACCCATCTTATCCAGCGGTTGTCATAGACAACGACTAATGTAATATGAGGAAACTGGCAGCAGCGGGCACAAATAAAACCTACTGCCGTCACCTACCCTGCCAAGCGTGGCGAGTAAAGCAAATCCAACCAAATGACAATTATCATTGGGATCCTATGTCCATCAGTGGACGTTTGCAGGCTGATGATGATCGACGAAGAAGATTGGATAAACAGAGACTTGGTTTAGATTAGGCAAGACCTACGATTTCGTTTGCGCAACTCGCGCGCCTCTGTCTGAGGGCGGGTAGATACGCTAGTAAGGCATAATGGTAGATTGCGTGTACCTAATTAAGCGTCAACATTGTGGATGGACACGAAATCAACGCGAATCGCTAAGAAAATGCCAAATAGGTAGGTCATTATCACTGTGCGGTAAAAAAAAAGTACCGTGCGCTGTTCGCGTGCAAGTCTCGTGAGGTACAACGTAGTGATTCCACAATTAATTTTTTTTTTTTTATAGTGGCTCGACATAATGGCTTCCCTACGCCTGATGGAAAGCGAAAGAGAAGCCCAAGTCGCTGTGACAACGGGCAAGTAACTGGTCAGTTACCTGTCAGTTGCCACCGCCATGCCGGCCCAACCCCAACCCCCCACGAGCTCCGGAAACCCTACTCACCGGCAGAAACACGACTCCTTCCCCGGACGGGCGGCTCAATTCGAGCGAAGATTCGCTATGCCCTACCTCTCTTAAATGTGAAATGACTGCCATTTGACTTTCGCATCGATCGATGAGACATGAAATCAATTTTAGTATTCATAACTATCTCTCGCAATGGTTTACTTCCTTAATAAAATACTCACTTATCTGGCCAATCAGTATCCGTGTACCTCGTCTCGCTAACGATTTCGTTGGTCATACGATCTCGCAGGAACTTCAGCATGCGGTCGGTGCCGCCGCGAACCACGTCCTGTCTTATCATCGACAGCTTGTTGCCCTCCATGCTCAAGCTCTGCAGCTGTGATAGTAACCCAAGATTTCGGGGCAGCCTAAAAAATATACATTATGGTTATTTTAAATCCCGTTTTTAACGTCAACCACAACGGTTCAAAAAAGGAGTACCTATATTATGTTATTATTAAAGGGTATAGCGAGGTAACGAAGACGAAATGGCCCCCATGGCCCATGGCTGAATTATCATTTGTACTGGTATTGGCACTCTAAAAGAATACGAAATGTAAGGTCGTTGACCCCTGACCTTGACCTGTCTTTGAGATATTCGAGAAAGTTCGTACGCGCGCCGATTTTTTTCAAATTTTTTTTTCCGAAAAACTATGAAAGCTAGAAGGATGGGACCAATTGCGTATAATGAGGGATACTTTGAAAAATATTCTGTACTTTTTTCAGAGTTCTCGTGAAATGACAACTGTGCAAAATAATTAAACAAAATATAAATAATTTTTTTTAGTACTGTTCCATTATGTCTACCGCGCCAAAAAAAATATAAAATACTCTTTGATTTATATACTTATACAAAACAAAAGATGATCAAAATCAAAGAGGCGCTTCTTGAGTAATTATGAATTTACTTAGTGTGCGTACGGCTGGTAGGAACTGATTAAAGAGGTGGTTTTTTGATTAATTATTATAATTACATGTTAAAAATAATTTTAATCATCATCATCACTATTTTAATTTATTACAACATTGACTGCATCATTTGAAAATATTTTCGACAGAATTTCAGCAGGACGTAAAATGCGAGATAGATATCTTGCATGAGGTAAATAACAACAATACTTGTGGGTGGATACAACACGTGGTATATGTAGATATATAAATTCGTCGTTTTGGGCAACATGCGAAAAAACATCATGCAAGATATCTATCTCGCATTTTACGTCCTGCTGAAATTATGTCGAAAATATTTTCAAATGATGCAGTCAATGTTGTAATAAATGAAAATAATGATGATGATGATATAAATTATTTTTAACATGTAATTATAATAATTAATCCAAAAACCACCTCTTTAATCAGTTCCTACCAGCCGTACGCACACTAAGTAAATTCATAATTACTCAAGAAGCGCCTCTTTGATTTTGATCATCTTTTGTTTGGTATAAGTATATAAATCAAAGAGTATTATTTTTTTTTTTTTGGCGCGGTAGACATAATGGAACATTACTAAAAAAATATATTTATATTTTGTTTAATAATTTTGCACAGTTGTCATTTCACGAGAACTCTGAAAAAAATACAGAATATTTTTCAAAGTATCCCTCATTATACGCAATTGGTCCCATCCTTTTAGCTTTTATAGTTTTTCGGAAAAAAAAATTTAAAAAAATCGGCGCGCGTACGAACTTTCTCGAATATCTCAAAGACAGGTCAAGGTCAGGGGTCAACGACCTTACATTTCGTATTCTTTTAGAGTGCCAATACCAGTACAAATGATAATTCCGCCATGGGCCATGGGGGCCATTTAGTCTTCCTTACCTCGCTATACCCTTTCTTATCTGAATTGTATAGCATCATGGTAATGAGATTTTAACTTAATGATGTTTTTAAAATGAGAAATTAAGTCAAAGTTTGCTTAGAATACATCAATAGGCCTTTTGTAGTATTTATTTTCTATAGTGCCAATTTTAAAATTCATTATTAACTTTATTTATGGTCTCAAATTACACTTGAAGTATGTACTCACTTATTTAAGTTGTTGTTTGTCAGATCTAGCCTCTTCAATTTCTGCAGAAGAGATATGTTTTCTGGCAATACTTCAATCTTGTTGTCTCTTATATTCAATACATTTAAATGTTGCATTTGATCACAAAACTCTTCAGTGATTTCCTGAAAGTTAACAAAATACAAATGTGAAAATAATTTTAATTCAATTACAAATGGGACTATTCTTTTGTTTCTTATGTTATCTTATCAATGACACAAAAACAATTCAATGAATTTTGATGAAATAGACATACTTTAATGAAGTTATTAGCCAAATATAATTCCTTCATAGCTGTACAGCCATAAAAGTCTGGTAGCTCCTCAATGTCATTGTGATTTGCATCTAATATCTCCATTTTTCTGAGTTCCCCTAAAGGCGGCAGCTTCTTTAGACTATTGTTACTAATATTCATCTTCTTCAAATCTGTGAATAATCATTTAACAATAAATTATAAAGTTTTGTGTGATTTTAATGAATGATCAGAAGTATTTGTAAATGCATAAAATACCTCTAAGGTTGACTATGTCTGGAGGCAACTCTTGCAGCTGGTTATGTGAGAGGTTTAGCTCCACTAAACGAACCAAATAACCCATACCAGGTGGTAGTTCTGCCAGTTTGTTGTGGGACAAATCCTGGAATTTTAAACAGGTTTACCAATATCTGTGTTACATTATAATAGTATTTAATTTCGTAATGTTAGTTCCCGAATGTGTGTCGTCCACACAATTTTATTGTCTACTTTTTAAATGGATTCTAAAAGAATCGTAGAGGTTCAACCACAACCTATGATGAAACATGCGGCTTTGCTTACAACCAATAATACAGAACCTATATACCTAATTATCAGTAATTCTGATACTATAATATATCGAAGATCATTAATTACTGTGGTTTGACTAAAAATTAAGTAGGTAATGATTTCCTAATTATTCAGCAACTAGAAAATTAATATTAAAATTAGATAAATTGTAAACTGATAACTTTTGATGTTCTCTAATAACAAAAATTAGAAAAGTAAAGTATAAAAAGACAAACAATACAATAGAGATAGCAATTCCAATTACTCACCAAAAATGTTAGCATAACTAAATCCCCAAAATCTGGTTCAATCTTTTTCAGTTCATTGTGAGATATACTGAGCCACCTCAACTCCATTAACTTATAAAACTCTTTTGGTAATGCAGTAAGCTTATTACGGTCTAAACTTAGGTTTGAAAGAATTTTCAGTTCACCAATTTCGGGTGGTAAATTAGTTAGAGCATTGTCATGAAGCTGAAATGTTATTAGATTATACAATATATATTTATATAGGAAATTAATTACACTGATATTACATAGGGTTAAGCATTAATGTAGGATTATTGTCCTTATGTTTTTATCTTACAAAATTAAGATAATAATCTTATTTAATAAATATTTTAATAAACATGTAAACAAATATAATACATACATAGTTTATTTAATCTACCCTGCTATTAACAAGTGACATAACAATTTAACTCAATTGATAAAATGAAGCTGTTTCCACATCACTTTTAACAGTAGGTACCTACTTATATAAAAGTAACACTCTGACCGTAAAGATCTTTACAGCATCAATAATTAATGGGTAGTTTATGTTAAAGCATTGCTGTAGCTCACCTTGAGAGTGACAAGCTGCTGTAGTAACTTGACATTGGGAGATATTGCCTTTATTACATTTGAGCTGAGGTCCAGCATCTTGAGTGGTTCAGAATTCCACCAGTTATTTGAATCTGATCTTGCAAAATCTACCTCTTTTGTTTCCTCCATGACAAGTTCATCAATTTTCCACACATTGTCAGGTACTGCAATTAATACAAATTAAATGCAAACAATTGCCTGCAATACACAATCCATACCAATTTCTCTATGGCAATTAAATCTAAATAGTAAAGTTTAAACAAAGACTTGATTATATCATCACAACAGCAAGCAATAAAAATAATATAGGTAGTAAGAATTGTAAATACACAATACATAACAATACCCAATAAAACATGCAAAATTAATATTTACATGATTTTAAGAGTTACAAAACAATATATTAAAAGGAAGTAATTATAAATTTACATCATTTATCATTGAAACTCACCAGTGCCAAGGCCTCTATTGCTGAGGCTGAGCTGGCCGGTGCGCTTGGCGGACTTGATCAGACCAATGGAGAGCTCCTTATCATCAGCTTTCTTGTCTTGAAGATTAAAAACCGATTTATTGCATACTCTTAATCTAGATGTTTTATTTTGAACCCTTTGAGACATGTTTATTTACTGTTTTATTTTAGGTTAGCAGTAATATAATTAGTCATTACTCATTATCACAACCAACATTTGAAGATTATAGATATCATTAAGGCCCCTAAAGTAAAAATTAAAGAATTAAGACGCAAAACGCAAATTGAAATTAATTTTAACTCATTCGCCTTTTCGCAGCAGTCATAACACCAGACTAGGGATGGCGATCTGAGATCGATTAATTAAAAAATCGATTTTTTCGTGTCAAAAAAATCGAATCAAAAATAGATAATATGTAATATGCAGTACTGGATCGATATGTCGCAGGCAAATTCTGTAATTCGCCCGGATACAAACGGCGTCGGCAGTTTACAAAGAAAAAGAAAGATGTGTTATTAAATGCCGAAGGCAAATTGTTGACGAGTTTCATCGCATTAACGTCGACTTGGTTTGTGTATTAGGGTGACCATGATAATAGAAACGAAACAGGGTTTTTTATTTAGGTATTCGAGTTTAAGAATAGAATATTACTAAATTATTTACTGCGAAAATAATTAAGTAGGCGATTAAATAAACATAAAATTGAAACCAAAACCAAACAAAACCTGCACTAAATGGCACCGTGTGAGAAAAAATTCTCCCTAATCTTAAGATACTTACATATAATAAACTTACCAAGAATTACCTATTAGCTAAACAAGACATTCAGTAGTAATAACAAATGTAAATTCAATACTGTTTCTTTGCTTTTTAGGGTTCCGTAGCCAAAATGGCAAAAACGGGACCCTTATAGATTCGTCATGTCTGTCTGTCTGTCTGTCTGTCTGTCCGTCCGTATGTCACAGCCAGTTTATTCCGAAACTATAAGAGCTACATTATTGAAATTTGGTACGTAGATGTATTCTGTAAACCGCATTGAGATTTTAAAATAAAATCAGAAAAAAATCCAAAATTTTTGGGGTTCCCCATTCCCCGAACTGAAACTGAAAAAAAAATTTTTCATCGAACCTATACGTGTGAGGTATCTATGGATAGGTATTTGAAAATAATGTTGAGGTTACTAACACCATTTTTTTCTAAACTGAATAGTTTACGCGAGAGACTCTTCCAAAGTGGTAAAATGAGTGTCCCCCCCCCGTAACTTCTAAAATATGGGCATGATAAAACTAAAAAAAATATATCATGTGTATCACTATGAAAACTACTAACGAAATTTGGTTTGAATCAAATCTAACCCATAATTTTTTTTTTTAAACGTCATAAATCAAATTACCTAATTTTTTCATTTAATTAACTCCAATAGAATAAAACGTAAAGAAAAACATTTATTTAGCTGTATAGTGGTACGGAACCCTACGTGCGAGAGTCCGACTCGCACTTGGCCGGTTTTTTTGTTTCTGCTTACCTTATACAGTCTGATTAAACAAGCATAAAACTTTATAGCCCGGTCAAATTAGCCTCTAAAATAGGGGTAAAGTTACATTAATTGTCACTTAGCTGAAAATTGGCATGAATGTTGGGAACCCTATTACAAACAATTTGTCAATTATCTACATAAATCCAAGGATCGGAAAAAAAAATATTCAAAGTCAAATGTTGCAAAAATCGGTTTTTTGAGTTTTCCAGCTAAACGGTAAGTTTTATCATAAAAATAGGCGAGACAAAAATTATTTATCATGCAATTATCTATATAAATTATTTTTACACTTTTTTTACTAGAATCACCATATTCTTACAATTGTATAGTAAGCATGTATGCGCCACGAAAACTAATATTTTTACTTATATTATCGTTTAGTAACGTATAAACGGTAATTGACATACCTACTACATTATTATGAGTAACACAACTTTTTCAACTTTTTACTTTGCTTTATCTCCGAAACGGTAAAAATATGGTGATTCTTAGGAAAAAAAAACGTGTAAAAACAATTTTTATAGATAATTTTTGTCTCGCCTATTTTCATGATAAAACTTACCGTTTAGCTGGAAAACTTAACAAACTGATTTTTGCAATATTTGACCTTGAATAATTTTTTTTCCACACCTTACGGATACGGATTCATGTGGATAATTGACAAATTGTTTGTAATAGGGTTCCCAACATTCATGCCAATTTTCAGTAGCCTTGAATGTCTATTTTGAGCTACTTAAAATATTTAAAAAAGTTTAAAGACACGTACATGAAGTATGTGTAGTCGTTACCATTAGCGCAATCATCACTTTACAAAAATCAATATAAAAAGCATTTTATTGCAATTTTCAGTTCCAGTTTACCAGTTTCCGTGGACACCTTAGCGTCTTTATGTGCCGAATAACCCCTAATTGTTTTTTGTTTTTTTTTCCACGGTGTTTTCAGAGTCCCCTTTGTGATTGGTATAATTTCAATAGATCACTACTATTACACTTAAAATAAAATAAATAAAACAACCTTAAAATCTATTTGAAACAGCCGATATTAAACATTTTATTATATTTTTTATATGTACTTTATATTAACTATGTATCTATTTAAGTATTTTTATCACTGTTTAATTTTATCCAACTTTGCAGCACACTACCTACATCTGTTTCTGCTTAGCACAATGGTTGACTGGTAGAGAATGCCTATGCGGCATTAAGTCCGCATTTTGTACACTATTTCTTTTGTGCAATAAAGATTAAATAAATAAATAAACATTTCTTTAATATTTTTTTCTTCCACACTTTCACTAGTGACCGCCAAATTGGTTTTGATGATACGCAGCGCCACGCGCGGATAAATTTGGTACTAATACGAACAATATGCCGCGGCAATTTGTAATCGGCGGTAGTCGGTACAAACGTAGCTTGGCATAATATTAGAAAATGACCGACAGTTTACATACCTACGGCGTACGGCATTTTATATAATTCGCTCGTATACAAACGGCGTCGTCAGTTTACAAAGACAAAATACGTTATATAAAATGCCTATATTTTCTAATATGCCGAGCGACGTAAGTATCGCCAATTACAAATTGCCGCGGCATGCATATTGTTCGAATTAGTACCAAATTTAAACGCGCGTGGCGCTGTGTATCATCAAAACCAATATGGTTTGTATGATTTTCAAAGTAAATAATTTAAAACTATTCTATTATTAAACTTAAATGCCTAAATAAAATATTAAAAACCCTGTTTCGTTTCTATTATCGTGGTCACCCTAATACACGAACCAAGTCGACGTTGTTGCGATGAAACTCATATACAATTTGCCTTGGGCATTTTATAACACGTACATTCTAATTATCTTTGTAAACTGACGACGCCGTTTGTATACGGGCGAATTATAAATTTTACCTGCGACAGGTCGATTAACAATCGTAGGTCACGATTCAAATCGATTTAAAATCGCTATCCCTACACACTAGTGACTAGACTAGAAAATAAGGACGTCGACGAACACCGATGTTAAAAAATATCGTACCTATCATCGATGTCAACAGCATCGATCATCGATGTTCATTCGGAATCAGAACCGTATCTGTTCGTGTGTATCGTAACTACACATAGTATTACAACATACTTATGTGTTACACACAGGGCTTGGTAACGTTACCAATTTAACATTATAATAGCGGTAAGTAACGTTAATTTATAATGTTACTTTTTTTACCGGTAAAATAATTACCGGTAAGTCGGTAGCGATACTAAATTTTAACGGTAAATTATAACGGTAATTTTTACCGGAACGCAAACTTAACGTTAAGTTTTAGGTATCGATACTGCAATATAACGTTAAAAGTATCGATACCTGCTTTAGTTACCGGTAAAAGTAACGATACTTATTACGCTACTTTGCTGCGTTGCCGCTCCGCACGGTTACCTATAGCAGAGCGGCAACTTCGCGACACGAGACGCATGAGACCATGTTGGGTGGGAGCGATAGAGACAGAGAATGAATTTAATCCAAAATTAAGTAAGTAACGTTTAAACGTTTACCGATACTTTTACCGATACCATCATGAAGGTAGCGGTAATTTATAACGTTAAAAATTACCGCTACTTTAGGTATCGCTACTTAAAAAAGTATCGATACCTCGGCGAGGCAAAAGTAACGTTACCATATTTTTACCGGTATTCCAAGCCCTGGTTACACATACAATAACCTAAACTGACACAAATATAGCATTTTTATTTACACTTCATTTATTTATTTCTAGTACAGCGGCAGCCGACAATTTTTAAGGGATTTTGTAATTTGTAGTTGATTTATCTCATTTTAGTCATATGCCGAACGATTTGTATTATTGGATAAACATTTTCATTTCACATATATGTACGCAACGTAATTATTATAGACTATAGTTCATTCGCGTTAAGAAAATAGTGACAAGAAATTATAATTTCTAGCGTTTTAATTGGCTAGGGGGTGTGGCTTGGCCGGCAGTCGGTGATGAGTCACTATTTTCTTAACGCGAATGAACTATAGCTGTGCCCGCGGCTTCGCCCGCGTTCATGTAGGTGTGTCACATAAGTTTTTATGCGTGTTCCTATTCCAACCTGCTCCATGTCTCGATCTCTACGCCGACCTAAACGAACACTATAACGATCTCGATCCCTAACCAGACACTTGTCACGATCCCTTTCTTCTCTCTGCCCCGTATCCTATTCCGTGCGTTATCCCCATCCCTATTCCGCCCTCCCTTGATCCCTTTCATAGTCTTTAATTTATGCCTAATAATCCCGATCTACTCTGATCCCGATCCCGATAGCGTGTTTCAGAAACCTATCAAAGTCACATCTATAGGTAATCTTTATTCGTATAGGTTTTTTAAAATACACTTACCTACAAATCGTCACACTACTACCAGTACGGAAAGCAGCATTATACCGAGAAGAAACCGGCAAGTAACTCTTGTATGTACATTGATACTTTTAACTACGTCATACAGTCTACAATTTATTAAACCTAACAAAAATAGTCTGGAATTAGACTAAATAGATACACTACTGTTACATACAAACTGTTAATGTATCTATTATTTATACCTCTATAAACCAATCTCCAAAGACAACACCTGTTCACTTATTATGACATGAGTACCAGTCATCGCTTCGCTCTACTATATTGAAATAAATGTAACGGCCCGCCACACAGCGCTACCATCCCCGTAACATTTCAGTGAGCATGAATACTCAAATTTCCCCATTAAAAAATTATTTAATTGGACCAGTAGGTAACGCAATAGGTGGCGAGAGGGAGCAGTAGTTTTGGGCTGTGAGTTGATTTCTCGGCCTTTCAAGTTCGTTTTTTGCTGCTCCCCTATTTTATCCGCAAAGGGTTGTTTTGAAAATTTTAAATTTTATCCCCTTAGGAGTGGAATTTATCAAAATCTTTTCTCACGTGTCTGCCCGTTCGCATAGTTAGATTCGTGCGCTCCCCCACTACACGACAGGGCCGTTGCCTGCCGCCACACTTCGGCGAATGTGCGCGACGATGACCGACGACAGACGGCAGCGGCGGCGATGCAGAGTATTTGTTAAAAGCAACATTAACTTCAAAAGCCAATTTTTTTTTAACTTTATACACCCAAAACTGCTAAATACCTATCATGTTCCTAGGTTCAGTGGTTAAGATTTTGTATACAAAAAGTTTGGCTTCGTAGTTCCCGTTCCGAATCCGTTCCGTTCCGTTCGAATTTCGAGAATTCCGTTTGTAGAAAAACTCATACATACGTACTAAGTTTCATGGTTTTATCTTCAAAAATGACGAACTTCATACAAACTTTCAACCCCTATTTTAGTACTACTTTAAGTGGAAAATATTTAAAAAAGCTGAAATACGTATTTTTTATTTTGTTATTATAGACCGAATTCGAAATTTCAAGGCCTTAACTTAAAAAAATAACAAATTTTCATACAAACTTTCAACCCCTATTTTACCCCTTAGGAATGCGAATTTTCAAAAAATTAGTTGCACGTCGTTCTTTGTTTTGTTTTATAAGCCTAAATACAAATTTTTGTTAAATTTATTTAAAAAATAACAAAGTTTCGTATAAGCTTTCAACCCCTATTTTACCCCTTTAGAGGGTGAATTTCGAAAAATTCCTTCTTAGCGGGCGTCTACGTCATAAATGTAACCTACGTGCAAAATTTCGTCGCATTCGCTTCAGCGGTTTCGGCTCGACGTTGCTCGTTCAGCCAGGACATGTTCTTTTATATATATAGATATAAGATAGATAGACTTTATTGCACAAAACACAGACATTACAGGAAAACATAATACAGACAAAACATAGTACAATTTAGGCGGTCTTATCGCTTGTAGCGATCTCTTCCAGACAACCTTCAGGTAGAGGAAACCAGTTTCACTAAAAAATTGGGTATCTTGGTGCGAAACTATCATTTGTTAATATTAAGTAGGTACTTACATTATTATATTAATAAACAATAAACAAAATAAAAGAGTAAAGGTTACAACTATTGAGGCGTGGGTACTATAGACCATTTGGAACAACTCTAGGTGTTGTATCATGGGGTGCAACATGGGAAGCCTCCTCGTGCGGCTGTCCGTTAATAATCTCCTTCGGGACATTGTTAGCGGATGGTCCTGGCGCACCCCGGGCAACGGCGGGTAGTAGTGTGTTATGCTACCCGGCGGCTAATACCCTAGTAGGGAGCGCGCACTTGTGCGTGGCTCTGGAGCCGAGAGTGTCGGCGTCCATTTGGGTCCTGGACGCCTTCCACGGCAGTGCACTTGTGCACACCCAAGTTGGGGCCTTTATGGCCAGAGGTGGATGAGAGGTGACTGGCTCATCCCACCTCATACGATGGGGCTTATGCCCGTTGGAGGAGTACAATGCCGGATATGACTTTGGGCCTAAGGCCATTACCCGGACGAGACAGAGAGGGAGATGGCGCAATGCGCAATGCTGATGTGGTGCATTGCACCACTCAGCCGATGTTGGTGCCTACGGGCGTAGGATGGCGGTGCATCACCGCGGCTCGGCGGGTCCTTCGGCCACGGTTCTCGTGGCCGTCGGATAGGTCCTTTATGGATTGATCGCCGGGCAACCAGTTTCCCCTCGCAGGAGGGACCAGGGGGCTTGCCTTAATTGGCCGGCCCGAGTGGAGTAAACCACAATAAAAAACCGCCTGTTATCCCGACTTCGGTCGGGACCAGGGGGCGCGAGCTCAAGTGGAGAAAACCACAATAAAAAACCACCGTGCGGCGGCGGCTGCACGCCCGACGGGGTTCCGCGAGGTCGGCACGGGGGTGTCGGCCACGTATTGCACGAACCCCGTCCTTGGAGGAGAGAGACGGCCCTTACGGGCCTGATCTCTAGGCCGCACCAAGTGGGGGGGCCAGCCCGAGTCTGCCTAGCAGACCAGCGCTGACAGCTTCGCGGCGTTATAGTTGAGGACCCGCGTTGCTGTCGCCCAAGGCGCGTATGACGGTGCAAACCAGGGTTTTTTAGTGGGTATTCTCTGCCGACGCGGAGCGAGTCCCACATAACCCGTCTGCTCCCCCGGGCAGCGGGTATGCGTAAACTGCATTTCTCCCTGGTGAAACAAAAAAAAAAAGGTGTTGTATCATGATCTGCGCCATGACACGTTCGTGACAAATCAGAGTTGGCGTATTGTTTATTTTCACATGCGTCAAAAATATTTGACGAAATACTCCCGCAATATTAATGGACTTGCCTCTAGTGAAACCAAACTGTCTGCTCGGTAACAAATAATTTCCTTGAGATCTACGCTGGCTAAATACGATTTTCCGAAAGATTTGGTTAAGGGCGGGCATGTAGGTAGGTAGGTCTGAAATTGGAAGGGACATTTGAATAATAAAACACTTCAATGGTTATGTTCCAACATTATGACAATATCACTGAACTTCATTGGGCCTGGAAACCGACCTGAATTTACGTAGGATCTACTATTTAAATTAGTTATTAATTATAGTTAATGTGGGGCAATGGTGTGAATAATTTGTTTCAAAATCATCATGGGAGGTCTTCGGTCCTTGCACACTTTAATTCTTGAAGGGTGAATGTAGATGTGTAACAACCTATATGGGATGTCTACAGAGTGTTCATGGATAAGGACATTCTATAGAAAGGTACGGCTGTATCCTTGAGATCTTGCAGTTACGAATTTTCTTATAACATGAAGCAACCTAATGACCATTAATCTTATCTAATCAAATTCTTTATTTGTCAGCACAGGTTACAATAAAATAAACAATTAGTCTTCTTCTTCTTAGCGTGTCGATGGCAATCTAAATAATGTCTGACCAGTGTTCAGCCACACGAACCGCATCTCCTGTGACCAACATAAGCTCTTCGCGTGTGCAGGAGAAAGGGCATGCCGGGCAGGATGTAAGGTGAGCCATGGTTTGGGGGGTGAAACCACAAACGCAAGCTAGGTCAGACTCGTCCGTAAATCCCCATCTGCACCTGTTTTCCTTACTTCGGCCGACCTGAGTTCGGAGTCTGTTTAAGGACCTCCACGTGGACCAAGGAAGTTTGCGGCCACGCGGAAGGCTCTCCGCAAGCGGCACGAAGTCTCCTGGTGGAGCAAAAGTATCGACGGCATCGAGCGGAGGGCGGATCTACGTCGAGCGGCTGAACACTGTTCACAAAGCTGCAGCGGCTCTTCAACCTTCGGGGAACGGGAACATGCGAGTACAACGGGTGCTCAGAACACCTGGCGGCTTTGGCTCCCTCAGCACGCTCTGCGACCAACCTACGAATCCAGGGAGGAGCGATTCCAGCTAGTGGATATAACATGTGTAATGGGGTAGGCTTGAGACACCCCGTATTAATGCGACATGTTTCGTTCAATGCAACATCCACCAACTTTGCATGCGAGGATCGACTCCAAACCGGGCCCGCAAATTCGCCAGCTGAAAAACAAAGCGCCATCCCCGTAGTGCGTAGCACCTCTGGCATCGCTCCCCAACCGGTCGAAATCAGGCGACGAGCAGCAAATTATTCCTGGTCTGCACCTTACCCCGCAGATGCTCACAGTGTTTCCTAAATGCATGAAAGGAGCCTCCCCGCATGACGTATTTTTTCTGTCTCTCGAGATACGTCTGGCGCACCCTGGGCAATTCAGCGAGTTTCCTTACGCAGATTGGCAAATCCTTTCACCACGATGGCAATCCGAAAATCTAACAATTATAGTTCATTCGCGTTAAGAAAATAGTGACTGACAGGTCACTGACAGGCCACTAGCCAATTAAAACGCTAGAAATTATAATTTCAGTCACTATTTTCTTAACGCGAATGAACTATAGTTATAGTTGGGTTCAGCTGTGTCTGCCTATAAAGGCGTACAAATATTTGGTGTCAGAAAAGTCTAGTACAGCCTTACGTACAGTCTTAGCTCACATAATTACGCTGTATCAATTATTAATTTATACAATACATAAAAGAAAAAAAATATTGTTGTTATTTATTTGTACGTGTGAACGCACCTAAGTGTCACTGGCGATTGGATGGATTTGACATGTGCTGGACAATAGCCTCTCCTAATGTTCGCCACTTTGATCTTAAATCAGGGGGCACGGCAGTGCCCCCGCCAAGTCGAGCGCGAAGCAAACACTGCCGTACCATCCTTTACTGGAACCATTTTGCCGCATTTTCAGGCCCCTATTTGAGAACCTCTGGATAAGACCAGAACGCTGAAATTTTTGTCATCTAGTAAGCTATAATCACATATATAAAATCCATATATGTTACAAACAGATATAACATTATGTGTAAATAATATTGACTTGTACTTACTAAGAATGTTCAACGGCCAAGTCAAACACCATTAACTATGATAATAAAGAAATCGCAGTTAGGAACCTTAGGCTTGGCACGACTTTGTCTAGATTTCATTACTTTTTAGAGATGAATAATCAACAAGCAGCTCTATCGAGACTTGGCTAGTTTTTTACAGAATGTGTTTGGAGGGTACTCAATTTATTTTGCATCTTGCAGCATTTTCCGGATTTATAATAATAATAATATCTATAATTGAAACTTAATATTTTCACTGTTACAATATAGCGTTGATAACCGCATTAGTCATAGACTGTGTCAGTTTGACTAAGAACTGTAAACAAAACTATTTCATTTATATTTCATAATGAATTTGAACTTTCAAAATAATAAATGAATTCAATTTTATTCACATTCCCCTATTGGCTACCAATATTATTAAAATAGTATTTTCCTGGAGGTTATATTTATTTATTAAGGTTTTTTAGAATCACTGTTTTAAAAGAATTTGCGACCTAGGGAAGAAGCCGCAGAGATTTTGGTGCTGATGATGAAGCCAAACAAATAAATGTATACTAATGTCGTGTGGATTTGCCGACCGCGCGCGTCATACAACAACAGTCTACCGTCTACGTTAGGTACCTAGAGGCTGGCACCGACTCCAAAAATAAGTGATAATTGTAATATTTAAATAATTATAGTTATACATATAATATGTATTAAGGATATAATTGACAGACAGGCTCGTTGGCTCATTTGGTAGTGACCTCTGCCCTCTGAGCCAAGGGTCGTGGGTTCGATTCCCGCACAGTACAAACATTTGTGTTCATGAACATGTCTGTTTGTATTGGTCTGGGTGTTTTCTATGTATAATATGTATTTATTTACAAAAAAAAATGTATCTAAGTAAGTTTATCAGTTGTCTAGTACCCATAGTACAAGCTTCGGCTTAGTTTGGGGCTAGGTGGCGCTGTGTGGCCCAGCGTGGCATGTCTTGGGTTATTTATTTATTTATTTATAATTACTTACGTAATTTATCGCTTTTTAGTTTTGGTCGTTTGTGTTTTTTTTTAAGTCGGTTTAATTTTTTTTTAAAATAATTATATATTACATATATGTATATTGGTATATATGTCACCGGAAAATAGCAAGAATCGTAAGTTGATCAATTTCCTAGGTAGTTGATTAACTTTCGGAATATAACAAACGGTAGTTGAAATGTATTATTTAACGCAATGGATTTCAGTTAGTTGATCAATTTACGGTAGCCTGACAGTCATTTAATAATTTACGATTTTGACACAAGTAAAATCGTCCTCAAATGGGCCAATCGTTGCTCAATGTACTATTTAACGGTGCACTATTACCCGTAACTTAATACACTGTTCCCTAATTGGTTGCCGGGATGACGCCACGTGAGCCACTGAACCAATCAACGTTCACCTCACCTTCGTCGGATGATTTTACGGCAAGACCCCGTAAAATGATCAATTTACTAAAATACATACGTTAAGTAATACATTTCAACTGCCGTTTATTATTTTCCGAAAGTTAATCAACTACCTAGGAAATTGATCAACTTACGATTCTTGCTATTTTCCGGTGACATATACATAGACATAGTACAGCTGGTACAGCTAGGTAGCTGTTTAAAGACATATGATCAATTGTTCCTGTCGCATGCAAGTTTCAAATCTACATACCTACTGTGAAAACTGTGATAATCAATTAGAATACTACCACCGAATGTCATGATTTTATACTTACCCGTTAATGATTAAAACTCATATGTATGTATATGTCACCGGAAAATAGCAAGAATCGTAAGTTGATCAATTTCCTAGGTAGTTGATTAACTTTCGGAAAATAACAAACAGTAGTTGAAATGTATTATTTAACGCAATTGATTTCAGTTAGTTGATCAATTTACGGTAGCCTGACAGTCATTTAATAATTTACGATTTTGACACAAGTAAAATCGTCCTCAAATGGGCCAATCGTTGCTCAATGTACTATTTAACGGTGCACTATTACTCGTAACTTAATACACTGTTCTCTGATTGGTTGCCGGGATAACGCCACGTGAGCCATTGAACCAATCAACGCTCACCTCACCTTCGTCGGATGATTTTACGGCAAGACCCCGTAAAATGATCAATTTACTAAAATACATACGTTAAATAATACATTTCAACTGCCGTTTATCATTTTCCGGAAGTTAATCAACTACCTAGGAAATTGATCAACTTACGATTCTTGCTATTTTCCGGTGACATATACATATTGTACGAGGAAATTCAAGGTTGTAATTAGCAATAATTTTTTGTTAACTGTTTTTGTGTTATTCATTTTGTTGTAATATCAGGCTCTCATTTTATTAAGATGGCACTTTAGCATTATTGGTTAAATCATGTTATTAAGTGATTGTTTTGATTGGCGGTCCTTAAATAAATAAATAATTATGTATTGGTGCGTCGGGAGACGGCACGTTGTCGGATGGCCGAATGTCATGATTTTTAATAATTGTCTAATTATAGTCCTTATTATTTAGTATATTTTGTAAGAATTAAGTGGCAATCCTAATTTAATATGGCAACTTTGACAACGCGCCTCTCTGGCGGCAAAATAGGCGGGAAAAAAAGGAGGGGGAAAGCGGTGCTGGGCGGACCGACAGACAGACTACTCGATCATTCTGCTTGGAGCGTCGTCGGAGCTACAACGTCTTGGGAAATCTATGTTCAAGTTCTTAATATGTCTTTAAAATTTAATAAGTCGAGTTGTAATACCGTTATACCATTATAATAATACCTTACTCAAAGTTCAAAGGAGTTTTATTGCGTCACAAGTGTAACTTCTCTAACATGATCAAAGCTATAGCAAATTTTTATGTGAGTTGGGAATAGATCTAGAAAGACAGAATGAATTTAAGGTAATTTGGGTATGAAGTAACATTTGGAAAAAAGAGCTCACAAAATATAAGTCTAGGGTAAGATGGGACAAAAGAGATTTTTAAGACACATGGGACTTGACTAAGAATTTAAAAACAAAAATAACGGACTTCCATTAAATGGTGCCTAAATTTTAAATTAGACCTCTAGCAATACATTGGTGAAAACCGCATTCAGTTCATTCAGTCAGTAGTTTTAGCGTGATCCGCGTTCAAACATACAGATAAAAATTTCTCCCGTTTTCCCAACACTTAACTTCACTGCTCTGCTCTTATTGATTGTAGCGTGATGAAAAGTATACTACCTATAACCTGCCCAGGGGTATGAAGAATAATTAATTGTACCAAGTTTCGTTAAAATCCGTCGAGTAGTTTTTGTTTCTTTATCGAACATACAGACAGACAGACAAAAATTTTACTGATTGCATTTTTGGCATCAGTAGGTATCGATCACTTATCACCCTCTGATAGTTATTTTGAAAATATATTTCATGTACAGAATTGACCTCTCTACAGATTTATTTTAATAAGTAGATATAGGTAGATACTAGATAGTAACTTACTACGTAACGTGACGCTGGTTTTCAGTGACACAAAAAGAATAGGCAGAATACCCACCTATAGATAAATTTTTATTACACAATGTTCCATTAGGCTTAGATAATAGCATAGAACAGAGGTAAGACTTACCCAAGAAACTTGTAATTGTTGGTCCAGATTCACAGATAGGTCGAACACTATTATCAGTATTGAGTTTAATCATTTTCTCACGAATTTTCTACAAGTATTATGTTTAAACAAAAACAATAAATTTTTCTTAAGTTTAATTGATGATAACGATCATCTACGTAGTTTTCTAAGGCATAATGTTGGCGAAAATAATAATTTTATTTATCTATCAAAACTTAGACATTCACAGACAAAAAATAAAATAGGAAGGAACTTCATGAATTTCTACAATGACAGTTGATTAAAAAGTTAAAAGGCATAAAAAGAATTATTCTAAAAAGTATGTATTATGTAGGTACTCAATAACCTACAAGGGCCTCACAACTCACAGCATACATAATACCTAGTCGTTTTGTCATCGACTCGAGAAGAAGAAGAAGAACCTTTTGGCGTACCACCTACCTACGTAAGTAGATGATTATTGACATCGTGTAACATAATGTAAACTTTTTAGTTTGTCCAAAAATGCTCAGGATGTAAAAAGCTATGTCATCATAACTCAGAATACCTAGGTCCAAAGTGACGTTAGGCATTAGCGCCGAATTCAGCCCTTTCGGTGGACGTGCGTGTACAGACAGACCGAAATGGCCGAATTCCACATCATGTTAGTCACCACGCAAAATTGTCACTATTGTTCAAAAAATCTAGATAATCAATGGGGAGTCATTAACATAAGTTATAACATCTCTAGTAGGTAATCAGTTTTACAATAAAAATGTCTGTAAAACCTATAAACGGTAGGTAGGTATAATGTTTAGGTAGGTAATGAAAGGTGACCGAAAAATATAGTCGACGAAACCTACGCTTCGTCTTAGGTATAAGCTTTTTAACAAAAGATAAAACCGGCCAAGTGCAAGTCGGACTCGCGCACGTAGCTGTATAGTGGTACGGAACCCTACCACTATACAGCTAAATAAATGTTTTTCTTTATTTTTTATTATATTGGAGTTGATTGAATGAAAAAAATTAGGTAATTTGATTTATGACGCTTAAAAACAAAACTACTGTCTAGATCTCATTCAAACCAATTTTCGTTAGTAGTTTGCATAGTAATATACATCATTTTTTTTTTCAGTTTTATCATGCCCATATTTTACACATTATACCACTTTGGAAGAGTCTCTCGCGCAAGCTATTCAGTTTAGAAAAAAATGATGTTAATAAAAACCTCAACATCATTTTAAAATACCTATCCATAGATACCCCACACGTATCGGTTTGATGAAAAAAAAATTTTTGAGTTTCAGTTCTATGTATGGGGAACCCCAAAAATTTTGGAATTTTTTTCTGATTTTTAACCGACTTCGAAAAAGGAGGAGGTTCTCAATTCGTCTGTATGTATAATTTTTTTTTGTTTATGTATGTTCACCGATATTTCCATCAATTATAGATGAATTTCAAAAATTTTTTCAAGGACACTTCCAAGGTGGTCCTATTATCACCAAGTCAGGATCTGATGATGGGATCCGGGAGAAATTGAGGGTAACAATCGAAAATTGTATGCTCATATGGTGCTTTTGTTACGTAATCATATCTTACACAGGTATATGCTTCCGGGCGTCAACATGTGGTGCTGATGATGAAGCCACAGAACTCCTTAACGGTTAGGAGTAAGGGGACAGTACTGCCATTGGTCGATGGAAACTATGTAGTAGTATGTACTTATGCAGGGCAGGCGATTTGGTAAGTAATTTGCTTAATTCTAGATTCCAAAGTCTTCACTTGACTTAAAGCAAATCTTTTTTTCCTAAGTAAAACTACATATTAAGGGCATTAACTAGCCTTTATTCAAGTTCATAACACATTAACGCAACCATAAATCGAGAAATAAAATGACTTTTTTTTTTAAATTAAACCGACTTTAAAAAAAACACAAGCGACCAAAACTTTAATTTGACAAAAACTTATCTACTAATTATCACTTATTTTTGAAGTCGGTGCCAGCCAAACAAATAAATGTATTTTGTCGGCCGCGCGTGTCGTACAACTACAGTCTACGTTAGATACCTACCTAGAGGCTGGCACCGACTCCAAAAATAAGTGTTAATATAATATGTATTAAGGAGATAATTACTTACGTTATTTATCGCTTTTTAGTTATGCAGGTACAGTTTTTGTCAAATTAAAGTTTTGGTCGCTTGTGTTTTTTTTGAAGTCGGTTGGTTTTTTTTTAATATTTTAAAATCTTAATGCGGTTTACATAATAAATCTACGTACCAAATTTCAATAAAGTAGCTCTTATAGTTTCGGAATAAACTGGCTGTGACATACGGACGGACAGGCAGACAGACAGACATGACGAATCTATAAGGGTCCCGTTTTTGCCATTTGGCTACGGAACCCTAAAAAGTAACATTTCGAAAATAAAGAAAAGATCTAATGTAACTTGAATCATATCATATTAACTACCAAGTGCGTAGATGTAAAAGATGGAATAAACCATTTTTTCGCTCCAAGCCACTCGCACCTGCCCGTGGTGCATCCTGCTGAATAGGTAATAAACGACGCTCTGGCAACCGACTGGTGGCGGTATAACTATAAAGACCACGGGCCGATGACGGGCAGCAGTGTCACCGGAGCGTGGGTACGCCCTGCGATCGCCAACCCGCCGCGCCGCCTGCCCAGCAGCGTCGCGATTATGGGTAAAGCCTCCAGATGTTTGCCCAAAGCGGCGAGCAACTGGAGACGCCAGGGGTGTGCAATGATGATAAAACTACCAAGTCGAAATAAATGATATTTGGCATATTATTTCCGTTAAATTATATTTATTGCTAAAAAAAATATTTAATAATTAGATATAAAACTTCAATTTGTCTACATTTCTTATAGAAAGGGTAGGTTGATGAGGTGGTACACGTCCACCCAAAAATGTTCAAATAACAGTCCTAATTTTTTTATTTTATAAAACTCTACATTGAACTTATTTCAACCCATCTAATTCCAGAATCATTTTGACAGATTGGGTAACTTGATGTGTAGCCTTGTGTACAAATCGAATCGTAACATTATGTACTTATTTTTAGGAGAGCAATATAGAACATCGCTGTATGTGCCATCTCCAAATTAGACACAGGGCTTATTTTGCGTCCACAGTTTGAAGACACTTTTATTGGATGCAAATTAATTGGATCTATGATCGATACAATTTCCGTCGCCTTCCTTTCAAGTTTCCTTAAAATGGGCTCTCTCTGTTTCATTGCACTTTCCTCGTTGCTTTTCCAGTAAAACGGGAACAGAGTTGCAAGGCACTGGAAATATTATAACATAATAAACATCATGAACCTGAAAATAATACCTAATTTTGGCAATATTTAAATAGATACACATCAGACAACATCACTTAAGTAGGTTGCTCCAATCCCAAAGTAAGTAGCTTGAGCACTTGTGTGCTCAAGCTACTTACTATGGGATTTTGAAGATCATGAAGATGACCATTTGATGCCCCCTCCGGGGCATCAAATGGTCATCTTCGTTCTTTATGTAACATCCTTATTTTCATAAACAAATTTTGTAATAAGTAAATAAAAGTTGTCGCCTAAAAACGTTTACACCTACTTACTTTGATTTTGAGTCTGTTGTCAATAAAATGCTGTTCCAGAATTATAAAAGTCATCGTCAGACTGCTAATTTCAAATCCCTGGTTATCTCTTTGATGGGTAGAGTTGCAAACAGTGCTGACCGGAGCGGGCTCTCCGTTGATATACCACTCCAGATGGGTCGGTGGTTGTGATCGTCCTGAGGTACATTTCACCTCTAGTCTGTGGCCTACTTTGTACCGCGAATGGAATCCTGATATAACAGGTCCATGGTCAGGAATGGCTGTAAAATAGTTTCATAATAAAATACATTTGTAGGTACTTAGTTCACATTAGCACACTTACTCTACCAGTCACCTTTGTGTCACGTAGAAAGATATTAAATTATGAGCGCACTAAGTAGGTAAGTGAAAGAAAAACAGAGATCAAATAAATACATGCAATTTGTTTAGTAACTTTGTCACCTAGAACCTGCATATCCTTGTAGTCGGAGACAGTAGGAAACAGGGGTTTCTCCCCGGACACTTCACATCGGTACCGTCCGGAAGACTCCTGCGACACCCGAGCGAGCGTCAAATTTGATCCTGACGAGTCAGACTCCTAAAACAACAGATTAATAAATGAAATGAAACAGATGCACTTCATGGGCTCCATGAGCAATACTGGCTGCACTTTTTGAATTCAACACCTAGAGATAGATCTCTCATCATCATTATCAGCTCATCTGAGTTCACTGCTGGACATAGGTGACATACCTAGGCCACTCCAATAATTGTTCGCCACCTTATCCAAACACCTGGAGGATTTACCCATAATAGGCGGAGCTCCTCCCTCCGGTGACCCTACTGCCCTCTTCGGCCTGTAGTAGTTAGATACGCCTTCAATTGAAATGATGATACCGCCACAATTGCCCCACGGACAGGTGAGGGTGACTTGAAGCGAAAAGATGATGGGTCCCCTTACATCCTTAGGTAGGTTTTTGATAGTGGCAAAGCATAGTGAACCTTCCCCTCGCCTGATGGAAAGCGAAAGAGAATCCCAAGTAAATGGACAAGCCTAACGACGTCAATGAGTAAGATAGCTCATAGCTCTGACTTTACACTGATCTTCAAGCGAAGCCACTTCACTTGAGTTTTGCCCAATTTCCTATCTACATTAGTTGAGTCGACTCTTATTACGTAATCCACGAGAAGAGATGGGGCGGTGGTTTTTATTATTTATCCGCCACCGCACGGAACGGAACAATTTAATTAACTATGAAGTACCAGCATGAGCGTATGACAGTGTGAAATATAGGTAAATACCCACCTCTACTTCAACTCCCGGCAGCTTGAATTTCCTCAGTGGCTCTTGGTTTCCCGGCATATAGCTAAAAAATTCTTTTCCATCTTTGTACCACTTGACAGAATATAACTGTTCTGCGGGTCCGACTTCCCAACGACACCACATTTGCGCCCGCGCACCTAGCAACAAGTGAGCTGGCACATGAAGCTCCGACAATTTCAAAGACCTGATACATTCTGAAAGTAAGTTACGAAACAATTGAAAACAACAATTAATACATAAATGTTTGTTTTAAGATATAGATATGTACTTAACTACTTATGTTTTTTATTCTCTACAATTCTACAATACTGCTATAACTACCTACCTACCTAACTAAGGAAATCAATTTCATTATAACCAAATTAATATTTTTTATGGATAAACATACGAAATATACCTACATACGCACCTGCAAATATTATGAGAATTAGAAAAATAACCATGTTATTTTCATTCATAATATTGATGACTTCCAGGAATATAGCTCCAATAGACGCTTCCTGGAAAGAAAACTTATTTTACAGAGTAGGTACCTATATAAAATCGTAATATCTAATCACTGAGCAGGTAGGCTAGTAGGTTGCTATTTTACAGAATGAAGACTAATTACCATTTTGTATCAAAGGTGCAAATGGTTAATTACTATTGCGCCGGACAATTAATTTATTGCTAAGATTTTCCCTTGCACTTACTTATTATAAGTACCAGAAAGATAAGGACGGGGGTTCTCCCATAACACCTAGTCCTTAAACCATACCAGATGGGGGTTTTGTATGTACTTAGATCTAATGTCACAAAGAAAAAGGTGAGAAACTGTGAACGAAATGGAGAAGCTACACAAAAGAAAAAATTATGTTTGCGTAAGCAGAGTAGATAGATAGATACCTATATATTCTTTATTGCGCACCATACAATTGACTTAAATCTAGGTATAACAGACACTTGTTGCACAATTTAGGCGGCCTTATCGCTATAAGCGATCTCTTCCAGACAACCTTAGGGTAGAGGATAGTTGAAATATAAAGGGGGATGAGGTGAGCTACCAACTAAACCGGAATTGAGGCTAAATGATAAATATAAATACATAATGCTCGTGGGGGGTTAGGGTTGGGCCGGCATGGCAGTGGCAACCGACGGGTAACTGACCAGTTACTTGCCAGTTGTCACAGTGACTTGGGCCTCTCTTTCGCTTTCCATCAGGCGTAGGGAAGCCATTATGTCGAGCCACTATAAAAAAAAAAAACATAACTAATATACCTACTATATGGAATTGAAGGGGAATAGTAAATTAATATATAGAATTAGAATAGATTTATAATAGAGAGTCAATATTGACACCGACAACGTGTAAGGCGAAGTAGAACGTAGTGAACAAGAAAGAGATGAGAAAAACTAGTGATTAGAGTAGGTACTTATTAAAAGAATAAATTAAGCTGACGACAAATGAACATTCCTGTTTCGTAGGTAGGTATTACAGTATGTACGTACCTTACCTTATCAATATTTGTTTACGAATAGGAAAACACAATAAACAATTGCCTACATAGTCACGCTCACGCTACCTATTAATTAAAGTAGATTTTAGATATTCAGACATAGTCTTAGATAGCGTTAGATACCGTTTCAGTTTCAATATTCTACATAGGTACCTAACTAAGTACATTTCTTACCTGTTTCAGTTACACTAGTGAATCCAATCCATTAACGTCGAAGTGAACTAATACCTATTAACGAATTATTTTCACTTTACACTTTATTAAGTAGGTACCACGAAACTCACATTCACAGACCCATAGGGCTAGGTACGGAACACAAGCTGCTTTCGCGATGGTCGTCTTGTAAATAAGGGGACATCGGTTGCCGGCACACGCGCGGCCCTAATTTTTTCGCGGTCTTAAAGCCTGTAGGCCTACTCTTGAAACCAATCTCCATTTCAATCCTAACAAATTAAGTAATATTTAATCATAAATGAACGTATATTTAAATTTTCCTGTATTTGGTAGTTTACATTTTGTTACATTATGACCACCCCAAGTCATAGTTCATTCATTCTCTGTATATTATCTGTACTAGATCCTGCAGAAGATTTCGATCCCAATCCCATTTGGTTCAAGAGTAGCTACCCTGATTCCACTGCTGTCGAGACCTTATAGGTAGGTCGACCTGTTACCTAAAATCCTGAGATAGATAGATATTCTTCATTATACACCGTACAATTGACTTATTAAAACTACTTACTACGTGTAGATTTATGTAATAAAATAAATATACCTAAAATAGCAAAACAGTAGTTCGTAACGTAAATAAAATTTAAATAAGTAAGTAGGTACTAATACATTTCGGTAGGTACCACGACCGCAAGGATTTTAATGGATGGGCTGGGCAAGTCCGATATAGGGAACAGACATCCAAAGACACTGATTAGACATTAGCTAAGGTAAATCTAAACTAATATTATAAAGCTGAAGAGTTTGTTTGTTTGAACGCGCTAATCTCAGGAACTACTGGTCCGAATTGAAAAAATCTTTTTGTGTTGAATAGACCATTTATCGAGGAAGGCTTTAGGCTATATAACATCACGCGCTGCAACTAAAAACGGGGAAAAAAATAACTATTCCACGCGGACGAAGTCGCGAGCACAGCTAGTAAATAATAATTTTCGAACATCTAAACGGATAGCATCATGTGTAAGCAAATGTCGTAACCAGAATACCGGTAAGTGATTCTTAGAGCGTTCTCGCCACAAGCATGGTCGATTTGAACGTTGCGGATTCAATACATTCGTACTTTTAGGAAATAAACTTCTCTTAATCGTTTCCTAATTTGGATGTTTCTCAGGGAATGGTCAGAGCGTTCGCTAAGCATAAAGCACGAACAATCCATAGGTTCCAGATTCGATTCTCGTCTGTTGATTGCTTAGTTATGTGGCACTGACCTCTCGCACCGCGCGATGGACTACAATCCGCTCTAAATTAAACGTTTTACTAACACACATAATAATCTTATAATAAAAGGATTTGTATGTATCCTGCGCAGAAATTGTTTGAAAAATCCATTCCTAAAACTTTTTTAAAATAGTTTTCTATTAATAATATGGTTGTTATTAGGTATACCTACCTACTTAGTCGGAGACTCGACCAAACACAAAGCGTAGATAGGTTTGCATGTAGGTACCTACCGAATGAAATAGTAATCGAAAATGATGAAAAGTGAAACACTTTAAGTACCTAAGTAGGTATGCTTTTTAAGAGGTTTCTACGATCTAATTCGACATACTTACTCGTAGGGTCAGACAATATCTACACAATAGGCACGGTCTCAATTATAGGTTGTAGAAAATAAGCCAAGACACACATTATTACACCATTTAAGTAACCACTTATTCAGAATGGACGTACATAATTTTCTTAAGCGTAGCCGTTCCGCGCCACTGTTCACGTGGTCCTGTCAGCAGCAAGCCCTTGTTTGCTACACAAATAAGGCGGTAAGGGCAGCTATTAAGGACTACTGCAAATTCACAATGGGTTTAAATTGTGGCGAATGACGAACGTGGAACGGACCGCGCTGTGTATAGGCTAATGACTCATACTTTCTATAATGTGTAATAATAACAGTTTATTTTACGCTGCTATCCATAGTAAGTAGTAGGCAAAAGTCACGCAACCGCCGATACTATCCGCTTATAGGACAAAGCTGGTCGAGAAGTGGACCCAGATTTACTATTTTATCTATGATAGCATAGAATAGGTAGAGTCTTTGTATGCTCTAATGCTTTTATGCACGGAAGGAGCTTGATTTCTTAGCTTATTGAGCGTCAGGTGTTTCATTTAGATAATTATCTCCTCATTTTGATTAGATCTCGTTGAAATGTTTTGTGCTGTGGACGGCAGACGAGCAAGCGGTTACCGCTCTATAGACTCTACAATCCCGGGGCCTCAGCTAATCCGCTGCCTACTGTAAAGAAGGAACTCTCTTTAGACCACGGTTACCAAACCAATACAATAAAAACACCACCACAAAACCAGACTAATTGCAATAAATAATACATTTCCGTTCTCCTTTGCGTGACTGATTTATTGAATAACTTTTGTAATATATAATATTATATTTTGGTCATGTACCTACTTACTTATTATTTTGAGCGCAATGATAAATATGATCTGCATCAGCTCATAATGCAGGGTGAATTTGAGCACAAGATCCATGTTCCGTGCCGCTGTTTCAAAAGTTAATGATAGCCGACCTCCGGTAGGAGATGGCAGTTCAAGAAGAAGAATTTAACATAAGTGTAGGTGCTTGATACTATAGATAGGTGTATGTGTTAACACTAGTTGTTTGAGACAAAGACGGCTTATTTTGATGCGTCTGAAATTAAATTAAAAGGCATAACATTGGCGGACGCTTGTTGAGATTTGTTATCGCTACGTGTGGGGATAAGAAGCGACAAACTGAGGGCAATTAGCAAAAGTTTGGATATGGCGAGGCCGCAGCGATCAGCACGGTTGCGGAGAGTGCATCGAAATGACGCAATTTGTTTTAACTCACCGCTCTTAAAGTAACTTTTTTGGGTAGATTTTTCAATGTCATTATTCAAACGCGCGCAGCTTGGAATGTTTACTTACCGCGCCCTCAACCATTTATCTGTAAAGTCCTCTGATGACTCCAAAAATGATTCGTGTGTGGAATTCTTAACAAAAATAAGTGAGTATAACTCACAACATTAAACACGAGAAAGCAGGCACCACTGGTAGCCTCGATATCAGTAGGCTTGTTTGGCTACAAATGTAATTACCTAGTACGTCTTTTAACTTATTCAAAAATAAAAGACAAGTATTTTTTTATTTGTAAATTAGACTAAAAATTACAATGTTATAGCCCGTTGAAATTACGCGTGACGTCACGCGGAGTGGAATTTTTACGGGACGAAGTGACGACAAAGACTCCCACTCGACTCCTAACTTCGGATGCATTGTATCTTTGCTATTTTTTATTTGAATGAAAAAAGGAAAATTTGCAATTACCTAGGATGCCAACATTTCTAAAAGTTTTTTTTTAATAAACAATGCACATTTATTGCAATGCGTAACAATTAGATTTTTCCATTTGTATTTGAGTAACCGTAACGATTAACAAACGTATGCGAGTGTATGACCAATTTTTGAACAAATTGCTTTTACGAGTAGGTTCTATTTCTGATTTTGTACTTACCTACGTAAAATATTCAAATATATTCCGAATGAAATGTTCTTTATTTTTATCCGGCGTTTAACGGCGTGATCCCAGATCTAATGGTTCGAGCGCAATTGTGATGTGAACTCGACCGAAAGAAATGCTCTGACGTCCTCGGGGACTCTTTATAAAAACATTTTCGACACGGAAGTTATCACACGAAGCTAGGACTTCTTTGGTTAAAGATATTTTTATGAGTCAAAATGTTTAAGAATAGGTCGGACAGTTTGTTAAGTGTGTCGCTAGTGGTATGCCTTGTGGTCATGATATGCGCAGGAGCAGTGAGCAGCGCCCGCTGCAAAGTCAGGACTTATGTGCACAAAGCCGTGCAGACTGACTTCAACGAGAAACGATGCTGGGACGATGTCAACATTAAATCTTGTTGGGGATATTGCTTATCATATGAGGTTGGTAGTGTACTTACTTACGATCGCACATGGAATTTTATATTACGTGTCTCATCGACGAATAATGGAAGTGTTTTACCTACAACCTGTGGATACTTAAGCGTAACTACATACCAGAGACGATGACAGCAGGGTCACCGGAGCGAGAGGAGCTACGCCCTGCGATCGACCAGCCGCCCGCCCGCAGTGCGCTTGGCTAAAGAAAGCTAGCTATATGGATAAAGCCTTAGGTCGCGTCCTGGACGCCAGCGGCCAGAGCGTTTCATCCGGGCGGCGGCTCGTGCGTCTTGATCAAGGTCATAGATTTGTGTGAAGCTGTTCTCGACAACAGTGGCGCGGGCGACCACGTACAGTGCATGTACTGCCCGCAACGCCCGCATCGCCAGATCTGCAGCTGAGCGTCCAGGATGTGGCCTCAAGGTGATTTCCCAAAGCGGCGGACTGTGACATTCCATCTAGAAAAATTTTTGACTGGCGCGTTAACGCGCGATAACATCAATAGCGGGCTGTCAAAACACGGATTGAACGCGCGTTGAAAGTCGAAGTGATCTTTTTGAGTGTAGGCTCAATGCGAAATAGACTGTTCGATAAGTAGGCGATTTGCGAAGTAGGAAAACATAGATAGGTATAAAGAAAAGATTGCTATTTGCAAAGTAGACCCCTGGCGCCTGAGCGATCATCTGAACGGGGTCTTAGTAGGGTGCTTACATAGAAACAGGTTCCGGTACAGACAAATTTGTGCAGGTCGGTACCGACCGACCGACCCACCAATAGAGCCGGAGGCGCAAATAGAATCGGAGATGTTTTATGCAATTAATCTATTGATTTTACCTCTCTCACCGCTCCCCATGCTCGCTTGTAACCCCCTCTTCAGTCTGTGGGCAAGCTACCTTTGTACGATACTTACCTACCTACGTAGCGTAAGTCACCTAATTGTCACTAATAATCTCAACATAGACCCATACAACATTAACCAAATTGCCAGCAAACAAGAACCTGTCGTCACCTTCACAAAACATTACTCCCCTTGAACCCCAACCTATACACATCCACATCACCATTTATCGATCCCTGTATCCTTTAGCAGGGATCATATACCATATACCATTCTGAACTCTATTTATAGCATGGAAGTGTAGTGTACGTAGTACTTAATACTTCCATGATATATAGAAATACAACCGTATTTCAGTCAAACATCGTACGTCATCGTATACCTACCAATACAATTTAAAAAAAAAGCCTACTCGTAAGTTGTTATGTCAGATGCTCAAATAAATTGTTTCAGGTTTCAGATTGGGAGTTTCCTTACAAAATATCGCACCATCCTGTATGTGTGCACGGAGAAAGAAAACATGCATCCACCAAGTTGAGAAACTGCGATCCCGGAGTCCAGCCAGGAACCGAAATCTACCATTTTGTAGAGGCAGGCGACTGTACTTGTAAGGTCAGTGATGTGATCTTATCATCAGTAGTTGGCATGTTATCGGCACATGAGCTGGTGATGATTAGGTAATAAATGGAATTCCAAATAGCTTTGACCAGCCGCGTAACTTTACATATTAAGTAGTATTGTCCCCTCCGCCGTTTTCCTGGTGGAATGTGTGAGCTCCATGAACTCACTCCGGCTGCGATGCGATAGATTGGCTTCGCCAATTCGATATTGAGTTGTGAGGACTTGAGCCTAAAAAAGCCATACGACATGATGAATAGTAGGAAGTATGGAGTAGTAGTCATGGCAATCAAAACTATCCTCTGTTCAATTAAGAACAGAAGTAGGTAGGTACGAGCTTTGTGTATGTATTGCGAAGTTTCAAAAATAAACACCTTTTTCAGGTTTGCTCATCTGAAGACACCAGCTGTGAATGGCTACATCCACAGTTGCGGATACTTGAAGAATTTGATGAAGCTACTAAAAAAGAGGCGGAATAGTTGAACAGTTTATTCGACCAGAATATTATTAAGATCTTTATTATACTTAACTACATATATTGTGATTGAATTAATGTGAAAAATGGTTCTACGTCATTTAGTTTAGGTACCTACATGTTGCAAGAACTAAAATATTGTTAATTTGTAAAGAAGTATCTACGTAGCTTAATTTATGTACTGGTAGATAATGAGGATTAAAGTTTGAAGAAACTGAATTGAATTTTATTTTACAAACTCTTATTTGCATGAACATTCCTGTTTGTGTATTATTATGAAATAGGTAATTTTATCTAAGTAAAATCAGTTGTCTAGTACCTACCCTTAGTACAAAACTTTGGGCTATGTAATAATCACCGAAAGGATTCAAACGATTGGGGGGCACGGCAGTGCCCCCGCCAAGTCGAGCACGAATAACGTTTACCCGGTCGTCTCCACTGCATGTACAAGTGGAAAAAAAAGTTTCGTTCGTCCCCAGCAAAAAATATACCGACGGTCACGGTAGGTAGATTGGGACTAAATAAATTGCGCTGTGTGATTCAGCATGGTGGCATGTCTTGGGTTATTTATTTATTTCTCTTTTTTGTGCAGTTTAAAAAAGACGTTAAAAGCTTATTACACGACCCTAAATTCGGAGCACTGAATACCGGGTGGGCGGGGACCCTAGTTAGTGTGGCGGTTATTAGACTACACTGAATATCGGTCCCTAAATCAGTTGAAACGTGAATGTCGAGAGAGTTGGAAGTATTTACATCATGCCGCCGTCACTATAAAAACATCAAAAAGTTGCGGTAGTAGTCACGGCAATGCTCGTAACAACTGCTAAGGGTTTTAAAAAAACCCTTAAGCAGTTATTACACTACCCTAAATTCAGGGACCCTGTCCCTGAATCAGTGCGGTGTAACAGGATTCAGGGAGTAAGGGTCCCTAATTAGGGCGACCGGGTCGACCCGGTCTGCCTTGCTCCCTTACCGCTCTGCCGAAAGTGTAGTGTAATAACACTTAGGGCGGTTAGGGAGCTCAGTGACGCGCCGGCCATGGCGTAGAGTGGTCGTGCGTGTTCAGATTTTAGTTTATTTTTATTGATTTTTATTTTACTTCTGATTCTTTTTTACCTCCTATATTGGATAAATATGACCAAACGGAGCAAAACCTCAACGGTTTCCATAGAAGGACGACCTTTTTTTGCTCTCCAAGCAACTGAGTGGGAAAAATTTTAGATAAAATAATCATCATCATTATAGTAATCATCATTCATAGCAAAAATAACATCTCCCGATCTTTCTCAAGGTATTGTAATATTACAATATAGGTATATACCTATCTCCGGAATTTTTGAAAATACATCTCCCGAAAGTCAAAATTAGTTTTTGCGAGCATTGCCGTGACTACTACAGCAACTTTTTGATGTTTTTATAGTGACGGCGGCATGATAATACGTCCAACTCTCTCGACATTCACGTTTCAACTGATTTAGGGACCGATATTCAGTGTAGTCTAATAAGCGCCACACTAACTAGGGTCCCCGCCCACCCGTTATTCAGTGCCCTGAATTTAGGGTAGTTTAATAACTGCTTTTGGAAAAGCGCGGGAAACGTCAACTTGAGCGGGCGTCTTTTTTTGGCTTTGAGATTTTTAAATAATTAAATTGATAAATAGGATCAAATAAGTCGTGTAGTGTACATATATTAACTTATTTATTTAATTTTATTAGTTGTAGTGTAGTTTTCATCATCACCTGGTAAGTTTTTACCTTCCATTTTATTCTATATGAACGATCCCGAAGATCCTGGGGGGACAGTCCCCCAGGTCTTCAATACCGTAACTATATCCCATAATGGGTCTGGTATGGACACGGAGGGTTCTCTAGTGGATACAGATGGCTCAGAAAAGGCATGGAATGTGTCTAAAAGAAAGCGTTCTTCGGCTAAAAAAATATGCAAACATTGCAATAAAAAGAAGCGTAAACATCACAAGTCAAATGTAGTTTCGTCACTTAATGAAATTGACTGCTGTTGTGATTCTTCAGAGTCGCCTCAGCTTACTTCAGCTAAAATAATTGTGACTAATTCCGATTGTCCTCCTCCTGCGCCATCATCAAGTTTACCATCTACTCAGTCTCCAATGGTGGTCAATAGTATGCCTGATCAGAATACTCAGCGCACTCCGGTAGGCAGAGTTTATTACAGTTCAACTGATGCTGCCCCATTTGTGGTACATGTACAGAGAGAGCAAACATCCCCAAATGATAATACTTACATTCATCCCATCTCTTTTGGTCATTTTTTGAAAAAGAACAATGTTACAAATATTGTAAATGGAAGTTTAAAACGCATAGGTAGAAACAGAGCAACTCTGTCTTTTACCAACTTTGAGGATGCAAATGCATTCATTGTTAATAGTGCTTTGAAGAAAAATTGTTATAAAGCGTTCATTCCTTCATTCAATACAACACGCATGGGTGTTATCAGGGGTGTTCCCACTAGTTGGACAGATGAAGAACTAATAGAAAACATAACTGTACCTATAGGAACTGGTAAAATACTGAAAGTGAGACGCCTTAAACGGAAAAATATTGTGAATGGTAACAGTGAGTTCATTCCTATAGAAACAGTTGTGTTAACTTTTGACGGCCAGGTTTTGCCAAAAAGAGTTTTTCTCTGTTATAACGCCCTTCCAGTCGATTTATATATCTTCCCTACAATACAATGCTTTAAATGTTGTAGGTACGGCCACATTAAAACTCAATGTAGATCAACACCTAAATGCTACAAATGTGGTGAGGCTCACTCTGGAGAATCCTGTTCGGTTGATAGTGAATTTATTTCTTGTTGTCTTTGCCATGGTAACCATATCGCTACAAGTCGTAAGTGTCCCGAGTTTGCTAGACAGAAAGCAATTAAAGAAACGATGGCAAAGAGTTGCTTATCGTATTCTGAAGCTGTTAGATTACATCAGCCAATTACAAAGCTATATGCTGATGTGTTAACTACTGCAGCTCCACTTGCACAGTCCAAAACCTACACACCGGTTACTTCTTATAAAAAAACTGTTTTGTTAAAGAAAAGTCCACCTAAATCACCAAATAAAGGGTATGATCGTGCAGCTCATTTGAATCTTATCAGCGACTATGACATGCCTTCCTCATCCAATGGATGTGCCTTATTGAATGACGACTCTTCACTTAGTGAGATGTCTGTAAAAGAACTTATTATTCGTCTTATCAATCAGTTATCTCAATCCGCTTTAGCTAGACCGACCAACGCCGCCATAACCTCATCAGACATATTAAATATCACTAATCTCAATAATGGATCAAGTTCCAACAGTGGTGCAGTGGAATTGCCGTAGCATCACAAACAAGAAAAATGACTTAATTTATCTTATCAATAATATTCATCCTTTTATAATTGCTCTCCAAGAAACATGGTTACGACCTTCTTTTATTTTTAAAATTAAGGGATACTCATGTGTCAGAGAAGACAGATCTGACAGCTATGCTGGAGTTGCCCTATTAATTAAATATAACGTTCCGTTTCACCATATACCGATTCCTGCTCATAGTTCAGAATTTTCAATTATTGCAATTAGTGTTAATAATACATGTTACGTTTCTGTTTACATACCACATCCATCCTCATGTATCTACGATGAGGTTGAAAATATTATTGATACTCTCCCTAAACCTATCATAATTATGGGCGACTTTAATGCACAACATTATTCTTGGGGTAGTTCAACTTGTAGTTATTACGGTAATAGGATTTTAGATATGCTAGATACTAAAAATTTATGTTTATTAAACACTGGAGAACCAACGAGGCGTACGAAGCCCCTTGAAGCAATTAGCGCTCCTGACTTAACTATATGTTCTCCCAATTTTGCATCTTCTTTGACTTGGCATGTTTATAATTCTACATTAGGTAGCGATCATTTCCCGTTAATAATTGGTTTTCCAGTTATGACTATCACCTCTCCTTCAAATTATTCCCCTCGCTTAAAACATAAACTTATTAATGACAAATGGAGTTCATTTAAAGAACAGGTTGAACAAGAAATTATATCTTTACCACCAGTTAATCATGGTAATGAGTCAGAATGTGCTGATGCCCTGGCTAAGTTATTAGTTGAGATAGCTAATAAAACTTTTCCTTTAAAGAAGGGTAATTCTGGGAAAATTCCCCTTCCTCCGTGGTGGGATAGTGAATGTTCCAGCGCAGTTAAAGCCAGAAAAATTGCTGAAAAAGAATATAAAGAGAATTCCACTGACGAAAACTATGACATCCTTTCTGAGATAACAGGTAGTACTAGGAAATTATTAAAAAAGAAAAAATGGGAAGGTTGGCAAAGGTTTTGTTCTTCTATATCACCGGACGTACCACCTTCTATAGTTTGGTCTAATATTAGGAGATACAGATCCATATATAAACAATCTAGACCTCCGTATCTTCATAGTGCAATAGCCGATGAATTTCTTGATAAATTAGCGCCTCCTTCAGCCCCTTTTGAAAGATCATCCACAATTTATTCTACTCTTAATGCCTCGGTAGAAGACCAATCCGGTCTCAATTCTCCTTTCAGCCTTAGTGAACTTAAAGGTGTTCTATCTTACGTAACTGATTCAGCTCCAGGATTAGATGGTATACCTTATTCTTTTATATCACATTTGAGTGATTGCAGCCTCAAATATTTTTTAAACTTAATTAATTCTGTTATGTTAACCGGTGTTATTCCTTTTTCTTGGAGATCCCAGGAAGTTATACCAATACTAAAACCTAATAAACCTAGCTCTGAAGCGACATCTTACCGTCCTATAGCTTTATCCTCTGTTCTTGTTAAAATAGCAGAGCATCTAGTTAAAAACCGTTTAGAATGGTACATTGAAAGTAATGGTTTATTATCGCCTAGCCAGTATGGTTTTAGAAAGGGAAGAAGCACAATGGATAGCATTGCTATTTTTTCTACTGATATCCGTCTTGCATTTTCCAAGAATGAATCTCTTCTTGCTGCATTTTTAGATATAACAGCTGCCTATGACAATGTTGAGATTTCCATTCTAAAGCAAAAATTAGATCAATTGAATGTCCCGATAATGATTTCAAATTTCATAGTTTCTTTACTATCAGAAAGGTCAATAAATGTCACTCTTGATGACTCTAGTGTTAAATCCAGGTTATTATGGCGTGGCCTTCCTCAGGGTTCAGTGCTTAGCCCAATTCTGTATAATATATACACGTTCGACTTAGAACGTTCATTAAACGGCACGGTTAATATACTTCAGTATGCTGATGATTTGCTCTTATATTTTTCTGGAAGATCGATAGAAAAATTAACTACTAGCCTCACTTCATCTCTGAAACTTCTTAAAATTTGGTTGGATAAAAATGGCCTAGCATTATCTGTCCCTAAAAGTTCGATAGTTTTATTTACAAGAATGCGGCAACTTCCGGATATTTCTGTATACTATAATAACTCTGTTATACCAGTACAAGACGAAGCTAAATTCCTTGGAATGATTCTTGATAGAAAATTAACTGGCATCCCTCATTGTTATTATATAGCGGCTAAATGTGAACAATCTATAAATATCATGAGGTGCCTTTCAGGAGTGTGGTGGGGAGCTCACCCATTTTCATTAAAACTATTATATAATGCCTTAGTAAGAAGTATTCTTGACTATGGAACATATCTTTTAGAGCCTTGTAATATCATTGCTATGGATAAATTGAATAAAATTCAATCAAAAGCTTTAAGAATTGTGGCAGGCGCTATGAAATCTAGCCCTATTAATGCCCTTCAAATAGAATGTTCAGATCCACCTTTAAAACTTCGTCGACAATATTTATCTGACCGTTTCCTTTTCCGGATATTCCAATCTTCTGATCATCCTTTACGTTTCAAGTTGCAAGCTCTATCTGAATTAATAGAAACATCAGCATATTGGTCTCGTAAAGATGTTCCTTGTCTAATAATAAGCTATCGGAAATTTATTGCCTTTGAAGCTCCAACCCATAAATCTTCTTATTTACCGATATTTTCCATAGACTTCAAGTCTCTGATACATGTTCCTGAAGTACTGTTAGAACTACAACTAGAAAATGATAACCCTAATGTACATTTTAATTTCATTTTAGATAGAGATTTCCCAGATTACCATCATATATACACTGATGCATCTAAGCACAACACCAGTCCTGTGGGCATAGGTATCTATCATCACCAGTTTGGAATAGTGCAAAAAGTCAAACTCCCACCAGAGTCATCAGTCTACTCAGGCGAATGTTTTGGTGTATACAAGGCCCTTGAATATATTTTATTATTTAAACTCAAGAAATCTTTAATTATAACCGACTCAAAAAGTACTCTTCAGTCATTGCAAAAGTTCCCATTTAAGTCTAATATTCACTCAATAATTTTCGAATGTAGGAAATTACTACAAGAATGCATAACTAAGGGGTATCAAGTTACTTTCATATGGGTGCCGGGACATAGAAACATCTATGGCAATGAAAGAGCAGATAAGCTAGCAAATGAAGCTATACAGTGTGGGGATTTATATCCGTATAAAAACTTTTCTCAGGATTTAGTAAATACTGCAAAAGTCTTTCTTCATAAATCATGGCAAATAAATTGGGAAGCTACTAGTCAAGTTAAAGCAAAGCACTATAAACAAATTCAGTCTGATATCCCTGTCAAACCCTGGTTTTATAAATTCAAATTTGGAAAAATTGCCACTACCAGTATCATAAGAATGCGATTGGGTCATGTTTGTTCTCCTGCAAATCTAGCTAGATTTCACATAATTGATAACCCTATGTGCGAGTGTGGCGCGGGGATTGGAGATCTGAACCATATATTTTTTAGTTGTTCTAAATATGATCGATCTTCATTTATAGTAAGTTTAATAACTTTACGTGTTCCTTTCCCTACATCGATTATTTCCATATTGTTATTACAAAATTATGATATTTATAATGCCATATCTGAATTCATTCTAAAAAATCATATTAAATTGTAATTTGTGTATTGTATTATCACCATATCGTCATACTACATCCTCACCCAATTTCATAAAACTCCTCATGATTGCATAACTCCTTTGATCCTATCAAAATTCCGTTCCGTCCATTCCAATTTTTTTTCCTTGCAACCGTTTTCCCAAACTTTTATCGCAACTGGCATAAGCACAAGCCGTGCATTGCCATCCAACCACAAAAAAAAAAAAAAAAAAAATAACTGCTTTTTTTCTCCCTGAATCCTATTACACCGCACTGATTCAGGGTCAGTGTGTGTCCTTGAATAAAGTGTGGTCTAATAGGCCTTTTAGCGCTATGCCACAAATTCCAATGCTCAGTCAGCAACTAATATTAAAAAAATAAAAAGTCACAGCTTGTGATCGTGAATCAAGCTGGAAAAAAGAGATAGCCGAGTGAAATTTTGTTTTGTGTACACTTAATTTAATAATGATACTTTTTATTATAGCATTTAAATACGTGTTTTAATTTTAAACCGGTATGTGCTAATATGTAGAAGCTTAAGCACACTGCTGCACTTTCATGTGATATGGAATGGAAAGCATTGGTCATGAAATTCTTCAGTGTAATTGTGGTTTTGTGCTTTTTTCTTCAAAAATGCCAATGTTTAATCATCGATAAGTTGGAGTCTCATTCATTGCTCAAAGCAAATTCCACATCTGAGCAGAAAGTATGGAATATAAAACTGGACATTTACTTTTCGAAACCATTACCACCACTTTTCAAAAAACCATTGGGTGCCGATGTAAGATTTAAATGTGAAGCTATTTTAAATTTCACTAAAGTAGA
The DNA here is from genome assembly GCA_031163375.1 of Conogethes punctiferalis. Lineage (NCBI taxonomy): Eukaryota > Metazoa > Arthropoda > Insecta > Lepidoptera > Crambidae > Conogethes > Conogethes punctiferalis. The sequence goes on along the minus strand of CM062077.1, from coordinate 17,840,486 downwards.
AAAATACACTAAAAATAAGGAAGGTATAGAAACTTTGTTGAAGGAATCTCCACCTGATCATATTCAACAGACACTCATGAAAAATGTAAAATTCTATTGGCTGAAAAATAATCAGATGATCACAGACACAGATAATCACAAAGTTAAAACTTCTACCAAAATCGACATGAGTAATGGCACCATTGGTTCTAATCTTAGAATCAAGAATATAGATAATTCTGATGAAGGAAATTACACTTGTGTTATAAAGCAGAATTATGAGAAATATCAAACAACAACATTGAAAGTTGTAAAAACTGTTGATGTCACTGATAAATTAGACATTCCTACATATTCTTCATTGTTTCCAAATAATGAGCTGGAACTAATTGTGAAGACAACACCGGACCTCAGGTCTGAAGATATGAAGTCACAGGACTCGGATATAACCAAAACCACCAACAACTTCACAGTGTCTCAAAAACTTGAACCAATATGCCAGGAGTATATTGGGAGCATTTGTGCCACACATCTCAAGGGGCAATTTGTTTACATTCCATTTAACACCACTCAAGCTGCCCTTGAAGAGAAACTGTTGAAAGCCATCCAAGTGACCAAGTACTCCAACGACATCAGCTCGCAGTGTGAAGACTATGCCTTGCCCAGCCTTTGTTATTCAACATTCCCCATCTGTAGAGATCCATTGGAAACAAATAAAAATTTTTTTGAGAAAGCAAAACATATATTTGAAATCCTTGCCACTACAGAAACACCTAGTGATGATGACCTGCCTCTCATAGTTTTTGAAAACTTGCCTCCGGGACACATCCCTCAGTTGAAGTCGGGTAAAAATGTTACCCTAGATGCACTTAACTTTCGCAATAACTCTACCACCCTGAGAAGAGTATGCAAACAAGATTGTGAAATATTAGAAAATGAACTTTGTCAAACTGAATATGCCATTGCCAAGAGACACCCCCACATTGGACAGCAGCTCATTTTAGAAGACTGCCAAGATTTACCAGAAGATGATCCAGATTGCCTTAAAATCGGTATTGGTCCTGTGATGGTTTCTGATGATGAATGTTATTGGGAAAACGGGAATGGATATCTAGGCCGAGTCAATGTGGCCAATAATGGCATGGCCTGTATAGAGTGGTCAAAGCAACTGCATGTTAGAGTTTCAGATTACCCAGAACTGTCAGGCTTACATAGCTACTGCAGAAATCCTGGAGGTATTAAGTCACAACCTTGGTGCATTATTGACAAGGATGGAAAGACAGAAAAACAAGTTTGTGATATAAACAAATGTGCTCACAAAATATGGATTTACATTGTTGTAATATTTTTACTTCTTACGGTGTCTATTATTGGATTTATCATTTGCCTTTGCTACCGACATAAAAACAAGGAGAGTGCAGCCACAATCAGAGACATAAATTTGCCCAACGCTGACAAAAACATTTACGGAAATTCAAGATTGAATTCACCAATAGAAATGAATGAATTGTTAACAAATCAAAATATAAACAACCAACCACATTTGACTAGAAATACACGCGGAAATGGAGTATTACGTATTCCACAATATTCATTATCACAAATTAAGTTTTTAGAGGAGCTTGGGGAAGGGGCATTTGGTAAGGTATACAAAGGTGCCCTGAAAAAGAATGGTGAAACACAATATGTGGCAGTGAAGGCATTAAAAGAGAATGCATCTGCCAAAACCCAGGCTGATTTTAGAAGAGAGATTGATTTGATATCGGAGTTGACTCATGACAACATAGTATGCATTGTTGGTGTGGCCCTTCGTGAGGAGCCTTTGTGTATGCTGTTCGAGTTCATGGCTCGTGGCGACCTCCATGAGTTTCTAATGGGGCGAGCACCTCCTTCTGGTAAAGGGTTGCCGCCAATGAGGCTGTTGAATATAGCCAACAATATTGCTTCTGGAATGCAGTATCTTGCCTCTCATCATTATGTACACAGAGATTTAGCTGCTAGAAATTGTTTGGTGTCTGATGATTTTATAGTAAAAATATCCGATTTTGGACTTTCAAGAGACATATATAGTTCAGATTATTATAGGGTAAGTGTAAATATATAATAGGTTTAAGCAATAATTACAATAAGACATAATATTAATGTTTAATTTGTATGTACTATTATTTCAGGTACAATCAAAAAGTCTGTTGCCGGTCCGTTGGATGCCACCTGAATCTATTTTGTATGGAAAATTTACGACCGAGAGTGATATTTGGTCATATGGTGTAGTTCTCTGGGAAATATATAGTTATGGCTTACAGCCCTATTATGGGTAAGATTTCATTCGAATTTTAGTACTAAGTATCACAAAAAAATCTGTAAGCATCACAAAATATTGTTACCGTTGACTGCCGAAAAAAGAGGCCCAATAGAAAATCTATTATTGCATGTATTATAGGGTTTTAAATATTTTTTATCTACTGATAGAGGTGTAAGAAAGAACTACTAGTCCTTAGTAGTCTCAACCAGTCCTTGGATAATAGCTAATTCTACTATGTTATTGTAATGTGCAGTTTTTCTTACGATTTCCCTCCAAGCATGTCTCCTTCGCTATACCGTTTGACTAATCATGTAGTTTCACTCATTTGCATATAATTTGCAGGTACAGTAACCAGGAAGTGATAGCGATGGTGCGCGGCGGGGAGCTGCTGGCGGCGCCGGCCGCGTGCCCGCCGCCCATGTACGCGCTCATGCGCGACTGCTGGAAGCACACGCCGCAGAGGAGGCCCAATTTTGAAGAAATCGTCAATCGGTACGGTTTTTATGCTAGGCTCCTTTTCGCTTGACTATGAACGAAAATAAGTTTCCACAGAGTCGGGACTGCGCGGAGCTAAAAAAGAGCTTATGGTATTGTTTCACTAAATAGGAATAGAGATGAAATGTGTGATTGAACAAAATCATTGGTCAATTTTAATTAGCTCCGCGTAACCCTCTTTTGTGGAAAGGGTGTGTTTCCAAGTCAGTATAAATGATATTGAAGCGCGCCTTTGCAAATTAGAAAAATGTCAAACGTTCACTCGCTATTGGCAGTAATAGACCTCCTAGAGAGGCTAGTTGCTATTATGTATAAAGTTAATAAATCATTGCTGTTGTCTGTTGTAAGGTGCTTTGTGTATGTATTAGGGGATATTGTACGATTTTTCACATGCAACTAAGATGAATCATGGTTATTTAATTGTGTATTTGTTAACATAATTATTTTGTGTAACCATATATAAATTAAATATGAATATTTTCATTGTACAGTATCCAAGAATGGATCCAGATGGGTGGATGCCCGGACGCGATGCAGTCCGAGGCCAGCGGCAGCGGCGCCTGCGCGCACAGGACCTCGGGCTCCACTCGGGATCTGCAGGAAAAGGTCCCCCTCCTGCCTCCACACTGTTCCTCCTCCAACGGATCTCTAGCGACAGGCAGCCTTAAGATGTTCAGCACGGCAGGCTCCAGTTCGAAGGTCGCGGATGACGCTCGCTCTACGTCCAGTGAAGTACCTCCTCTTGCCCCCAAGACAAAGAAACACAGCTCCAGCTCACTCATAGATACAGATAAGATAGGCACCAGGGACACCGTAGTTAGGATACCAAACACACAATTTGGTAATGAGATTTAGTGAATGTAGACATATGTACATTTAGGAGATAGCTAGGTAAATCGGAACCTCGGTTATCTTTTATACTGTTATTCAGAAAATGAGGTTTACTTTCATAATGTTGCATGTTAATGTATGTAAGTACTTATCATAAAAATAAATGGGTACCGATTTGGTGTGCTTCAAGCTGTAATCCTCATCTGTAAAATCTCAATGAAAACGAATTTTGACTATTCCAAAAAATATTCATGAAATCGTCATAAATGAAGTAAAACATTTGGTACACGACTATACCTCCAGAAATGAAGGGAAAATTAACACTTTTTATTTTCAAATTCAATCAGCTCAAATGTATTTTCGTTGGATACGACTACTTAATGACTATTTTTTGGCACAAACTCGAAATCGAGAATCGTAGGCGTTTTGGAGATATTTGAAGTTTTCAAATGTTCAAGCTAGAATCCTCACCAACCTATAGCTATAACTCCGAAACTATGATGCCACTATTTTTTTACTTGTGCGACTATTTTATGACTATTTTTGGCATAGTGAAAATTCGTGTTCATTGGGATTTTAAAGATCAGGGATTACAGATTGAAGCACACCCTCTTTATATTGTTTACTCCACTGCTATTGTTACAACACAGATTATGTCTCATTTAGATATTGTTAACAATAGATTAGAAACAAATGTTTTGGTTTGATCTCAAAATATTTTTTTATTATGCCTTAATTATTAGTATTTATATTTATTTTAGTTTTATATGTACTTAAATTATTACTTTATTGAAGACGATCAAAGAAAGAAGTGTGTCTAGGGATGTTAATTTTATGTTAATAGTGTGTGACAGAGAGCATGAATAAGGCAACCTGTAAGTTTTAATAGGTAATTTTATAGTTTAAGTACAGATAATAGCTTTGTTTCTTGCGCTGTCAATCAATCCGTGTTATTATCCACTATACATCACTGAAATGATTACCCCTTAAACGCCGGTGCCGCTGATATGCGTTGATGACTATAGACTTTCTAATGTGTCTCATTTCTCGGCGATCAAAGGATTCAGGCCGTTATTGTTAAGGTCGATGAAAGCATGCCATTATTCCGTGATTCTTGCCTTTATTTTTTATTACATATTATTATTTGTTATTAATTTTTAACACTTGTTCGTTCATTCAGTGTGCGTGTGGTGAATTTAAAGTTAAGACTGATTTATTTATTAACTTTAGTTGTAAAACGTTACAAAGCATGTGTAGTGTTTATTTACTTTTGATATAATGTGGCAATCTGCCATTGTAGAATTTGGTCAAATAGTATCTATTTTATTTGAAGGAGCAACATTACCATTATTATGTTTTTAGTGAGTTTCCTCTTAGAAGCTTGACTGAATGTGGTAAGGATTAATATTAGTTAGTAAGTAAGAATATATTGTTAAGCACTATTAAATCGAATATAATAATTTCAAAATCAATCCTCCAGAATCAATCAGATGATTAATAAATAATAGAACATACATTCCATGAAAAATAAAGTCAGTACCTAAAATCTTGCCTAAATATTTTGGACATTAATATAGGTAATCAATATAAGATTTGTAAATAACAACTTTATTATTCTTGTTTGTGTTACTTGTATAGATATTAGTAATCTTTACATTGTAATACATATTTTGATTTATATAAACATTTATGTAGGAAACTACCGTCTATAATAAATAACTTTTCTATGCAATAAATTTATTTCTACTTTTTTATAAAAGTAAAGTTTTGTATATCTTCATGTTCGCCAAAGACCTTTTTTGTATGTGATACATTACTTTTTTACTTAGATGTAAATTGTAATTGGGAAATAAAAAAAGTATAAAAGTTCTAATATTTTATTTTAAAATTAACAGATTTACCTAGACAACACCAATAAACTTACAAATTAGAATCACCCATTCAATGCAGAAATCCAAATTAAAACTCATCTAATGCAGAAATTGGAATACTTATTGAACTTCAGTTTTAGTCTCTTCAGTTTTGTTTACATCATCCTTATTTTTATGATTAATTACGAATTGCCCATGAATCTTCATGTGCGTTTTCATATTAGAATTACTCATAAAAGCCCGATTGCAGGTCTTGCATACATATGGTTTTTCCCCTGAAATAGTAAAGATATTTTAATGGAGAATAACATTATATAGTCGTCACGTCACCTGTACATATCGGATGTATCTGTCACCGGAAAATAGCAAGAATCGTAAGTTGATCAATTTCCTAGGTAGTTGATTAACTTCCGGAAAATAATAAACGGCAGTTGAAATGTATTATTTAACGTATGTATTTTAGTAAATTGATCATTTTACGGGGTCTTGCCGTAAAATCATCCGACGAAGGTGAGGTGAACGTTGATTGGTTCAATGGCTCACGTAGCGTTATCCCGGCAACCAATCAGGGAACAGTGTATTAATTTACGGGTAATAATGCACCGTTAAATAGTACATTGAGCAACGATTGGCCCATTTGAGGACGATTTTACTTGTGTCAAAATCGTAAATTATTAAATGACTGTCAGGCTACCGTAAATTGATCAACTAACTGAAATCCATTGCGTTAAATAATACATTTCAACTACCGTTTGTTATATTCCGAAAGTTAATCAACTACCTAGGAAATTGATCAACTTACGATTCTTGCTATTTTCCGGTGACATATCTAATGCTAACCTTAAAGCTTTTTAATAATGGTATAATTATCGGATTAAAATCGGACTTATTTGAGAAATCAGAACAAACTTATTTTGCAAAATGAGAGTGTGATAGGCCTTCAAAGTTCACCGGGAATAACATTTCAAAAGTGTGAATATAATAAAAAATAAGCACTGTGTAAAGTACACACATCATTTATTTTTTATAGCAGTTAGTAGGTATGAAGCGTTTATGGGCCAATTCATATTTGTGATTTTGAAATTGTGATATCTCGGGTTGTTTTTATACAAGCGAAGTAATTTTTCCAACAATGTTTCTATGATTGGGTGATGCACCAATATCAAAGCAAAACAAAATTAGTCATCATACCTATTGATATGGCGGTAGCTACGCCCCTGAACACTATGCGAACACAAATCTATGAATAGGTTTTTGGATACCTGTGCAGACGCGTCTCATAGTAGGTAACGTTCGTGAATACGTATGTGCGTAGGTCTAACCTTGTTTTTGCTACCTACTGGCGGATCATTGAAGTAGTGCGGGCGGGTAGATATGGCGCAGTTCGGATGTAGTTTGAATGCAGTCGGCGTGCAGTTCACACGACTGCACGCCGACTGCAATCGAACTACGCCCTTGCTTCACACTTCTATGCAGTTACGCCAACTGCATTCAAACTGCACTAGAACTGCAATTTGCGGTTGGATTGTAGTTGGAATGCTGTTCGTCTGTTAGTAGTATTGTTGCCAGATTTAAATTTTGACTTTTACGGGAGGTGTAACTATAAAAAATACAGGAGATATAATATGACAATACATTGTGGAAAAATCGGGAGATGTTCTTTTGCTTAGGAATGATGATGACTAACTAAATTTTCATTTTTGCTAGGAGAGCAAAAAAAAAAAGGTCATCCTCTTAAGGGAATAATTTTGATTTCGTGCTCCGTACCGTTTGTCATAGTTACACTAGCTTTTGCCCGCAGCTTCGCTCGAGTTAAATTCGGGGTGAATGCTCCATACAAACTCCCACCCCCATTTTAGGGAAGTGGGGGGTTAGAAAAGGGGAAAAAGTAGCCTATGTTACTCTCCATCCTTTCAACTATCTCCAATTAAAAAATCACGTCAATTCGTCGCTTCGTTTTGCCGTGAAAGAAAGACAAACATACAGACAGACACACTTTCCCATTTATAATATTAGTATGGATTACAATACGGGAGGTAAGGGGAGTTTTGGACGGGAACCCGGGACATGGGAAGATCTGGCAATGCTGGTGTAGAGGCTCACCGGTGTGGGTGCGGCGGTGGCGCACGAGGCTGCTGGCGGAGTAGAAGATGGATTACAATACAATACGGGAGGTAAGGGGAGTTTTGGACGGGAACCCGGGACATCGGGAGATCTGGCAATGCTGGTGTAGAGGCTCACCGGTGTGGGTGCGGCGGTGGCGCACGAGGCTGCTGGAGGAATAGAAGATGGATTACAATACGGGAGGTAAGGGGAGTTTTGGACGGGAACCCGGGACATCGGGAGATCTGGCAATGCTGGTGTAGGCTCACCGGGGTGGCGCACGAGGCTGCTGGAGGAATAGAAGATGGATTACAATACGGGAGGTAACGGGAGTTTTGGACGGGAACCCGGGACATCGGGAGATCTGGCAATGCTGGTGTAGGCTCACCGGTGTGGGTGCGGCGGTGGCGCACGAGGCTGCTGGCGGAGTAGAAGATGGATTACAATACGGGAGGTAAGGGGAGTTTTGGACGGGAACCCGGGACATCGGGAGATCTGGCAATGCTGGTGTAGGCTCACCGGGGTGGCGCACGAGGCTGCTGGAGGAATAGAAGATGGATTACAATACGGGAGGTAAGGGGAGTTTTGGACGGGAACCCGGGACATCGGGAGATCTGGCAATGCTGGTGTAGGCTCACCGGGGTGGCGCACGAGGCTGCTGGAGGAATAGAAGATGGATTACAATACGGGAGGTAACGGGAGTTTTGGACGGGAACCCGGGACATCGGGAGATCTGGCAATGCTGGTGTAGGCTCACCGGTGTGGGTGCGGCGGTGGCGCACGAGGCTGCTGCCGGAGTAGAAGGCGGCGGGGCAGCGCTCGCAGCGGAAGGCGCGCACGCCGTCGTGGCGGTTGAGGTGCGCCGTCAGCGCGCCCTTGACGCGGTACGTGTTGGGGCAGCGCGGGCACTTGAACCGGCCCACCGGGTCGTGCGACGCTAGGTGACGGGTCAACTGAAGAACATTACAATTTGTATAAAACAGATATCATCTACACTAATATTATAAAGAGGAAAGATTTGTACCTATTTTTGTATGTTTGTAATGAATAGGCTCAAAAAGTACTGGGCCGATTTAAAAAATTCTTTCACCAATAGAATGCTACATTCTTCCAATTTGACATAGGCTACATTTCATTTTGAAAAAAATCAGGGATCCTTGGTAAAATTTGAACAATATAATTGTCTACCCCGTGCGAAGCCGGGACGGGCTGCTAGTTATACATATACAAGGTGACTTTTTAATCTTCACTTTCACTGCTCACTGCCAAGTTTCGTTAAAAAATAATATTTTGTTTCTATAACGAGCATACAGACAGACAAAAATTTTAATGATTGCTTTTTTGGTACCGCCAAATCCTTAGAAGAACTGCTGGCAGTTGCTGGATGGGGGAAGCCCGGGGTAGAGAAATGTGGCGCGAATTAAAGGAGGCCTACGTTCAGCAGTGGACGGACCAAGGCTGTTGATTGATTGATTTTTGGTACCTACAGATTAGTCAACTAAGCTGGAACGTTCGACACTTTGACACTAGGTCTGTGAATAAGCGTGACGTCATACTGCATGCGCATTATGAGATGTCTGTCTGTCTTTCGCGCGCGGTCTAGCTTATGAGTGTGAAGGGGATAGTGATAGTTGTACTTTACATACTGTATAGTGAAATTGCAGAAATGTCAGTAAGTAACCGAGATGAGTGACCTCTGCCTCCTGAACCAAGGGACGCGGATTCGATCCCCGCCCAGTAGGTACAAATATTTATGTGCATGAATGTCTGCTAGTTTCTATTGTGTGGGGATCGAACCTGCTAATCTATATCTAAACTATTTACCTATATCTATACATATAATACTTTAGACAACATTTTCTCAGTGGGAAAACAACCATTAACAATACGGATGATGACAAGGTATGAAAATGAAGAAAATAATTAGTCCCGTCTCTTAGATAATAAAAAAATATAAGACCCGTATTTTTTGTTTTGTCGAAATAACAAGAAAATACTTAGATATAGCGCATTAAAGTTACGGAGTGGGGGCTAACTACGTCACGTTAGAGTATATTTTGTACTCTAACGTGACGTCATTTAAAATCAATGTATCTTCGTAAGTTTTTGAACAAGAGGCAAAATAAAAAATACGTATCCAATATTTTTCATTAATCTATCTGATGGACATTAAATTATTTTTTAGTCATCATCCCAATTGTACAGATTGTCACACATCAAGGTTGATGTGCGAGTCTGAGTACCTAGGTACCTAAATTTTAATTTTAAAGTATTGGATCCTATTCCAAATTTATTATAAAATCAGATATTTCATACCCTTCCGCCTTTACCGTAAACGATTTCTTTTCCACATATCGGACAGACGATATTTTTCACGTTGCATTTGTGTTTATCATGAATTTTTTGATTCTTGAAAATCCTTTTGCACTTTCCACAAGTAACTTTTTCCGGCGCATGTTTCCTTACCATATGATCCTTTGAAAAAAAAAACAATCATTAAGAATATATAATTAGGGACATAATAAATCTAATAGGGACATAATTAATCGAATAGCTGTTATCGCCAAGGCGAGCGCGAAGCAAACACTGCCGTACCATCCTTTACAGGAACCATTTTGCCGCATTTTGAGGCCCCTATTTGAGAACCTTTGGATAAGACCAGCACGCTGAAATTTTCGTCATCTAGTAAGCTATAAGCTTATAGCCAGTCACAGCTGTATTAGAGATATGGTAATGCCCCTTTCTACTATTGGTACATAAAAAAATCGACTGTCATTGCAAAAGTCCAGCGTAGTGGGCCACATCTTCTATAGTGGGACACGTCTTCTAATTTAATCTAGCCCATAGAGTTCCACTACTGGGCGAATACCTCCCTTTCTTCTTTTAATAGACATAAATAAAATTAATCAATATACCCACGTTTCTACAAAAAGCAGTGACATCCCACCAAAAACATTATGTAAAAAACTAGCCAAGTCTCGATGGAGCTGCTGGTTTATCTCTAAAAAGTAATGAAATCTAGACAAAGTCGTGCCAATTCTAAGGTTCCTTACTGCGATTTCTTTATTATTATAGTTAATATTGTGTGACTTGGCCGTTGAACATTCTTTATAGGTACTAAGCTACACAACACAAGGGTACAGGGTACAAGTCAATATTGTTTACACAGAATGTTATATCTGTTTGTAACGTTGTCCAAGTGGCGATTTTACATCGTCAATAGGTACCGCTACCCAATTCTGGTGACCGATTAAGTAGTGCAATGGTGTCATGAAGCACCTGGTTGCAAGGGTACTATCCTAGTAACTACCCTTCAACGGCCAAGTCACACACCATTAACTACAATAATAAAGAAATCGCAGTAAGGAACCTTAGACTTGGCACGACTTTGCCTAGATTTCATTACTTTTTAGAGATAAACCAGCAGCTCCATCGAGACTTGGCTAGTTTTTTGTATTATGTTTGTATTCCCGCCTGCCGTAAGAGGCCCCCAAAAGGGTACTTGCGCTCCAGTTAGCGGCCCCGAGGAAGACGACGACACGTGCCTTATGTCGGACATAAACGCTACGGTTTACCAGAGAGGCCACCTGTGCAGATATGCCTGCGCAGGTCGACCTTCGCAAGTACAAAAAACTGCGCAAGTCGCGCCTCGGTTTTGTGGAACAACTTCCTGGGACAGTTTTTCCGAAAAGCTACGACTTAGGAACCTTCAAGAAACGAGCGTATTCATATTTAAAAGGCCGGCATCGATGCACTCCGGAGTGAGAAGCCCAGGATCGATCAGAATGGCGAACATTGAGAAAGGCCTATGTCCAGCAGTGTACTGATAAAGGCTAATGATGATGATGAGGGAATGAGGAACCATAGGAAAAATTATAAAGATCTTTAACTTTATTATCTAGCTTACTTACATTGAGACCGGTCCTCAGTTTAGTTGAAAATTCACATAATTTACATGCGAAAGCTTTGACATCGTAATGAGTGGAGATGTGGATTTTTAAATTTTGTTTGCAATTGAATCTGAAAATATGTATAAATCTAAATATATCATACTCACTATGCCACCGGAAAATAGCAAGGATCGTAAGCTGATCAATTTCCTAGGTAGTTGATTAACTTTCGGAGTATCACAAACGGTAGTTGAAATGTATTATATCGATACCAGAAGTATCAATTACCGTGAGGGACACGGTTTCTCAGGAATTAAGACGGGCCGCACACGTTCGGAATTCCGATGCGGAATTCCAAACGTGTGCGGGCCCGTCTTAATCTTGTTGGTCCGTCCGAATAATGTCGGCCACAGCGGCTAATCTCGAAGGAGTTTTGTAGCAGGTGGGCGCGTCTTTAACTGGTCGCGTTTAGTGTAAAGGATTCTGCCGACTACACCGCACCATGAGGTGGAGTGAGGTCATCCTGAAAAATCCTTTTATAAAATAAAAAAATTATGACGCCTTTATTTTTATATACCTAATATGGGGCGTCACCCTGTGCGCCGATCCTAACACAGCGCCATTAACTGAACAAGCACGCGAGTGCGTGATCGATGGGCGACGCTCTGTTTCAGACCTTAGAATATGCCCTAAAAGATTCGTGAATCCGCAACTACTGGATTTGGTATACAAATTCCAGAGATCATAGTGTAGTATCATACCTTTTAGAACAATAGTCACAAATAAATATACATTTATTTGCTGTATGTGTCCTTGAAATATGTTTCTTTAATCTAATTGGATTACTGAAGGATTTCAAACAAATTTTGCATTTCGATGATACAATCTGTAAGTTAGAAATATACCCATTATTTTCTAAAGCATTCAAATTTTAACACTAAAATTATGTTTTAAATAGGTAATGAGGATGAATACCTGTTTATCACTGTGTGTGCGTAAATAGTGGTACTCTAAGCCAGCACAGGTATCAAACCTTTTGTTACATAAATGACATCTACATTCGTCTGTAGGCAAATGCAATATTCGGTGCCCAAACATTTCTTGCCAGGAGTAAAACTTTTCTAGACAAATCTCACATTGGGCATTTTTCTTATGTGTTTCCAAATGGTTGTTCATATCTCTCCTTTCAAATGTTGTGTTGCACAAACCTAAATATAAACCAGAGTGATATAAGGTTGCCTTTTTCTAGATTTGATGATTAAATAATACCAGAAATTAGACATAACAACTAACACACTTTAAATAGGTACACTAGGAAGATATTTACCACATGACAGAACATTGTCTTCTCTGATATTGCTTTTCTTCCAACTTGCTTTTTTTGAAACTGAAAAAAAAATTAAAAAACAGGTTTGTTCCAATATGAGAAACTGGAGACTTTTCAATTAATGGAAAAAGTTGTTTGATAAGAAACATGATGCATTCACTATGATAATACTAAATGACCTCCCATCAATTATTCATTTGGCCTTGATGATACAAAAATAAAAAGCTTAAGTGCATAATAATTATTGTTTCTGCCAACATAATTCACATTTGCATAATTTTCGTCTGACACAACCAGAAAGCAACCATATTGCATGCATGCAACACAACATGCTTTAAGTAGATATCCTTTATAGAAATAGAAAATCGTTTATTTGCCAAAAATTTTACATTACATTTAACTAGTGAACTCTGCACTAAGCTTAGCTTGTATCGCAGAGTCCAGTCCCTAGTTGCCAAAAATGTTGGTAAATCGTAACACAGCTCGAGCGAACAATACTAATTTGACAAATCAAGAAATTAAACTAAGATTAAATTAGATACTAGTACTAAAAATATCATTGGAACAATCAAAAAGGGTGAGAGGAGTGTGTGTTTGTTTATTGCACACCAATTGACTTAAAACTATGGTATAGTAAGAAAGAAAGAAAGTATTTAAACAAATACAATAATGCTTTGATAAAAAGGATGCTATACCTATTGACTTTTCCTAGTTGACCTGGGAAAGGTCAACCAACCAATACAAACAAGTCGTCATGTCAAATGCCTTGCTTGTTAAGTAAGCTACTATTTAGCAAATTTAAATTACCTGCACACTTGTTAATTACATGTTTCTTCTCAGTTTTTGACTTATTTTTTTTCTTTTCATTTTTTATCTTGGTTCTTTTAAGTTTCTTTGGAATAATACCTGGAATTTTTGCGGCAGAAACACACTATTTAAACATAATTTTGAGTTGTATATTTATTTTATTCAACTTATTTAGTTTAATCAATACAGGTCAATTAAACTAAAACTTACCCATCAAATCATGGTCTTTATTGTCAGATTCCAGATTTTCCTCTGTGTAATGATCACTTATGTAGTCATCTAAGGTATCAGGGTCCAATGTGAATTCAGTTTTTATTTCTATTTTGATGGAATCAGTGTCCTCAATATTTGGTTTGTTTTCAGATAACAAATCCTCTGGTTTAATATCCTGGAATGGCCAATTTACAAGACATGTCTTCAAGATTAGAAACATTTCAAGATCTCCTGGCATATTTAAGGCTATGAATCTCGACTTGATGGGTGGTAGGCCAGATCTGTACAAAACTGCAATCGTAACCAAATTATGTGCATTTTGCAGCATTTGCGGGCTGCAAGGGAGCGGCCTATCATCTTTCCACTCCAAGCCAACCTCACCTGCCCGTGGTGCATCCTGCCGAATAACAAACGAGGCGCTGGCAACCGACTGGTGGCGGTATAACGGGATGTAAGGGAGCGGCCTATCATCTTTCCACTCCAAGCCAACCTTACCTGCCCGTGGTGCATCCTGCCGAATAACAAATGAGGCGCTGGCAACCGACTGGTGGCGGTATAACCATCACAATTGAAGGCTTAGATACCACAGACAGATGACGGGCAGCAGCGTCACCGGAGCGAGAAGCTATGCCCTGCGATCGCCAACCCGCCTGCCCAGCGTGGCGATTATGGGTATATCCTCCTGATGTTTGTCCTAGGTGGCGAGCACCGGAGAGGCCTATGTCCAGCAGTGGACTGCGATAGGCTGATGATGCGGGCTGCAAGGAGGCATCCATTACTCTGTGTGTAGGTACATTGTTCCAATGAAAACAGACATTTGTCTACTATAGAATGAATTTACTGCTTACCTCAACTAACTCCCTAAGCGTAGTTTCTGACGTTCTAGCTTTTTCTCTAAATTCCAAAAAGCCTTTTAAAACTGTTGTACAACTCACACAAAAATATTGAGGCATACCATCACATATTGACACCTGATACAGAAAACATGATCGGTTAGGAAGTGAAATGTTGCGTGGATGTAGTTAAGTAGTGAAATACGGTAATGCAGTGATTTAATCAATGGCAATGAGACGTTTGTAAATCATAACAACTTACATTTAAGCTTGTTAGTAAATTATAATTGTAAATGAAGTTTTCGTCCAAGGGAATCATATTATTTTCTGCTATTAAGCATGCTCGGCACATTTCCATTGTAATAACTATTTAAATCTACTTGGTTTAGGTTAAATTTGTGTTTTTCCACAAAATAATAAAGTCCACAACACAAATATGTCTAAGATTACAGACAGATTGTCATTAGAAAATGTCATTGTCAAAATTTAAGTAAAGTTTTTAAAAATATTGTTTTACAGCGCCGGACGTAGTCCATTTATAAAAAAAATAATGCTTAAAGCACTTATTACACCTTACGTTATTTAGGGACCCTGACCCTGAATCAGTGTGGTGTAATAGGATTCAGGGAGTAAGGGTCCCGATTTAGGGCGACCGACACTACACAACACACACTTATGGAAAGAAATAATATATTTATTACTAGCTGTGCTCGCGACTTCGTCCGCGTGGAATAGTTATTTTTTCCCCGTTTTTTTTTTAACATTTTCCATTATTTCTTCGCTCCTAATAGTTGTAGCGTGATCTTATATAGCCTAAAGCCTTCCTCGATAAATGGTCTATTCAACACAAAAAGAATTTTTCAATTCGGACCAGTAGTTCCTGAGATTAGCGCGTTCAAACAAACAAACAAACTCTTCAGCTTTATAATATTAGATAAGATTATTATTTGTTTTACATCAGTAGCGCCCCCATCCTTAATATGTCATCCATGCGCCAAAATACCATTGTCGGGCTGTAAATTCTAGGTACCTACCTATTAAATTAAAAAATGTGTAAAAAAAAGAATGTCAAAATAATATCGCGCGTGGTGTGCGTGTTATTTTAATATTTGCGACTTGCGATATTTTGTTCTGTGTGGTCCATTATTTAACCTAAATTTTAAAGCGTTAAGACTAATCCTGTGATTAGTATTAATTCTTGTTATTCTAATCAATAAATTCCTGATAAAGTACCTAATTTAATTTTGGCAAAAATCATGGTAAGTCTTCCAAGACCTGTTTCGTGTGTTAAATAACTGTATAAACTGCTCGTGATCTGTGAATAATCATGGTTGTAATTTCAGGGAAAGGCAAGGAAAACGAAAAAAGTTGTGGAGAAAAGATTCGCCAAGGTAAAGAAAGTAATTAGCCCAAGTGACAACAGAATCAAAGCAAGTGAGAGAGCTGAACCAAAGAAAAAGAAAGCTGTGGATCCTCATGAAATAAAAATTAGGGAAGTGCCACAAGCTAGTTCTGCATTATTCTTCCAATACAATACCCAGTTAGGACCACCTTACCACATATTGGTAGACACAAATTTTATAAATTTTTCTATTAAAAATAAATTGGACATAGTGCAGAATATGATGGATTGCTTGTACGCCAAGTGTATTCCGTACATTACTGATTGTGTTTTGGGTGAGTTAGAAAAACTTGGCAGAAAGTATAGAGTTGCATTAAGGATAATTAAAGACCCTCGATTTGAGAGAATTGCCTGTTTACACAAAGGAACCTATGCGGATGATTGTATAGTCCAGAGGGTCACTCAACACAAATGTTACATAGTGGCTACAAATGATAAAGACCTCAAGAGAAGAATAAGGAAAATTCCTGGGGTTCCAATAATGTTTGTGGCGCAACATAAATACACCATAGAAAGAATGCCCGATGCTTATGGTGCACCAAAAGGAGCTATTTAGTATTAAATAAAATAATTTTCAATATTACAGTGTTTTAATTTTTAAATTAGTCTTTATTTTGTTACTTCACATAACTCCATTTAAGACTCGATAACTTGTAACTTCTATTGTTTCACTTTTATAATAAGTTGAGAGTAAATATGAATTGTACTGAAATCACAAAACACAAACTTTTTTCAATTTCTACCACTATAAGTCTAAATTGTCCAAAAAATTTGTACAATACTATATAGTTGCATTCAAAGCACTTGGTGATCCGACAACATCTATGATCTCACCAACAGGCTTAGTTTCTCCATCTGTATTCATGCATATAGATGCTGGTATGGTTAGAGTCTGAAACAATATTTTGTACATATTATTAAAAAAAAACTAACCATGTGACTAACCATTCCTATAAAACATAGTCTATGTGTTAATCCAATGTATAAACTATATTACTGTAAAGTTTCAGTAAAATCCATTCAGTAGTTTATGTGTGAAAGAGTAACAAACAACCATCCATCGATCCATCCAAACAAACTTTCGCATTTATAATATGAGTAGGAAATACAAGTAGGATTTATAATATTAGTAGGACTAAGCTCAATATCACACCTTGTTGGGCTTAGGTTCTAGCTATATTAGCCTGTGGGTCAGGTCAAATCAGACTGCCAATACGTAGGCAAACAAGCATTTTGCCCATTTTTCCTTCAAATAATATTTTTTTTAAAGGCATAACTAAGTATGCCTTCAAAAAAAATTTCTTAAAAAAAAATTGAACTCATAACCTTTATATCCAGTGAATATCAATACAGGCAGTAAATGTACCTATATTTAGACACTTTCTTGTCAAGAGGCTTATGCTAGGTTTGCTCCAACCTCTGGCTAAGAGACCCATGGTTCCTACTGCCATCTTAGGATAAGAATGAATATCTTAATTACAAACCTTTCCAGGGTTGAGAGCTTCATATTGGTGCCTAAGTGCCTGCAAGTCAAATTCACAGGCAACCAGAGCATTCTTGAGATCAAGGGCCAATGCTAGATCTGAACGAAGCTCATTGAAATGCTTGCAAATGGCTTCAGTAGGTGTTGGTGCAATATCTGTAAGAATTATTAAAATGAAATGTTATTATCAATTGCAGAGTTTGTATTTAAACAGTAAGAGTATTATGATGTACACACCAATATTCATAAGCCGTAATTCTTGCTCAATAGCTTTAGTCTTCCTTTGGCCTATGCCAGGAGGCAATTTCATACGCTGAGAACGCAGCCAGACACCTGTCCCACGAGCCTCAGGGAATTTTATACCAGACCATTCCACAGTCTGAAACAATGTAATAGGTTAATTTAAATATCAATGTAATAGTCCTATAATGTAAAACAGCAGAATTGAACCACTTGAAAACTTACCACAGTCTCGACAGTACGGACAGGTCTCTGCTGTGCAGTCAATTTCTTTTTGTGCAATTTTCTGTCATGACGCCGTGCAATGTTTGTAGATGTGTTAGAAGGAGTATGCATTCCTTCTGAATTATTGGTCACAAGATTGGTGGATGGTACATTCCCACTCTCTGCTCTAGAGATGAGTTTCTGTAAATCTTGGGTTTTCCTCTCTCTTTCACGTTTCCTTGCTTCAATCTTTTTCAACTCTGTGAGTAACATTTGTTCTTCATCAATCTAGAAACAAAATATCAAATCAAAATTTCATTTTGTACTTAAAAAAAAAATATTCATTATTTTAACAATTATTTCAATTTATTATTTTTTTTGCTTGTATTATAAAAAAATTTCTTATTTTTTCAAGAATACTGTACCTGCTCCTGAGTCCTATCAAATAATCTGCGCAGCTGCTCTTTCCTCTTTCTTTCATGTTCAGCATCATAATGGTAGATGCGTTTTTCCCCATTCACTGTAGTTACAGTGTTAGACCATGGATTTGTTTTTACCTGGATAGTAATTTCATGTCTATTAATGTCATACAATAAAGCAGCAGTCTAAAACAACTAAATGAACCACACACCACATTTAGAAGAATAGAAAAAGTCAAAAAAATATGAACCTTGCTCAAAGTGGCACAAATGCCATAATATCTTTCCTTTAAATCTTCAACACTCCTATCTCTGAAAGCCGCTCTATCCCATCTGTCATGAACCACAATGAAGCGCAGGTCAAAACGCTGGCACAAGTCCATAAGGTGGTCAGTCTCAGCTTGGCTCCAATCTTCAGATTTAAGATATTGGTTGTACTCAGACTCTGAATATGATGGTATTGATACTTGCTAAAACATAAAAACCACTTAGGTAGATATAGTTTTATTTTGTACAAGCTGTTGTGTTAACTTTATTTCGTCGTTTAATATGTAATAAGGAAAGTACATATCTTTTTATTACAAAATATTGAAACCTCAATAAAACCAAAAATACCTTATTGAATTGAGCAAATGGGTATTCCTTAGTTTCATCAGACATGCGTTTCCAATGGTGAAATACTGCATTGTCTTTGCGAGCAGGATTTGTAAATGGAGCCCAGACCCATTTTCTAGCTTTACGCATTCCTAATTTTGCCTTAGTTTGCTTATATGCTTTACCTGTAACCAATTAGCACAATTTAAGATAGGAAATAATTATGGTTAGGTATTGCTTTTTTGTAAAACACAATTAAGTAATGAAATTGAACTTTTTATTACCTGTGTCAGTTGGCAGAAGGGGAGGTAAATCTTTATTGGAATCATTGTATAGGAGAGCAAAGACCTCTCTGTGCATTCCCTCAGGTCTTTTAGCGGCTTTGGCAGTAACATATTTTTTCTTCACTTTGTCACCATGTATAATGCTTTCTCTACTAATTTCTGATGCACTTGGCTGTTCGATGTCCAATATATCCAAAATATCTGCCATCCTTTACCAAGCCAAAGTGCAACCACTCAAATATTACTAAGAAAGATAGGTAACTTAAATTATTTTACGAAGTTTTGTCCGTACAACACCTTGTTGAAATTGATTTTTGTAGTGCGTTTACTATTTTATACTACAGAAATTAGGTTCACAAAAAATATGTTTCACAGTTAATTTGAAACGTTTATGTTATATTTTAACCATAGATTGGTAGATATTATTTTGATAAATTGTTTTCTATCGAAACGAAAACTGATGCGATGCGAACTATTGCGAACACAGCACAGATGCGATGCGAAATATGCGAATGCGATTGACAAATTTGACATTGACAGACGAACATATTGACATATTTTGTTTTAAAATGTTTGTCTCTGCATGGTCTGTGCTTTAGCCACGGTCTGTGTCATCAATCGCTCCTATATCACTTGTTATGAATTCTTTAAAATACTCGAATTTTCTCTTCTCCCTCCATTTGGCGAACCATACGTGGCGTGCGACGCCCTCTAACGAGGTGACATAGTAAAAGTCGCAGGATGGGACTGCTGGACAGCTGGCCGTCGCGTTGTGCAAATCATTGGTAGCCTAAATCACCGTTTTACCACGAAAAAGACATGCGAAAGAACTTTTCACATTTGGAAGCGTCTCTCGCGCAAACTATTGAGTTTAGAAACAAATTATATTAAAAACCTCAATATCATTTTGAAGACCTATCCATTGCTACCCCACACATTTATAGGTTTGATGAAAAATAAAAATTTGAGTTTCAGTTCTAAGTATCATCATCATCATCATCGTCATGAGCCTTTATTATCGGTCCCACTGCAGGGCATAGGCCTCCGGGGAACCCCAAAAATTTATTGTTTTTTTTTTCAATTTTTGTGATCTTAATGCGGTTCATCAAATACATCTCCTTGCCAAGTTTACACAGGGAGCGGCCTATCATCTTTTCGCTCCAAGCCAACCTCACCTGCCCGTGGTGCATCCTGCCGAATAACAAACGAGGCGCTGGCAACCGACTGGTGGCGGTATAACCATTACAATTAAAGGCGTGGCTAAAAACCACGGGCCGATGACGGGTCTATGCGTCACCGGAGCGAGAAGCTACGTCCTGCGATCGCCAACCCCGTGGCGATTATGGGTATATCCTCCAGATGTTTGCCCTAAGTGGCGAACAACTGGAGAGGCCGATGTCCAGCAGTGAACTGCAATTAAATAGGCTGATGATGATGATGATGGAGCAAATATCTGTACCAACCATGGGAGTATTAAGTAGATACTAAGTACGGTACATATTACTTCCATAGTACCAACCAACACACTGTTTTCCCCATAAAAATATGATGGGGTTATTGATAGTAGTCTTGTAGACATTAGTAGATGGTCCTTTAGACAAAACGTGAAAAAGCATATTGTAGGCAAGCGCGGCCGACCTTTACTTTCCACTAAATTTTATAATGAAATGTTTATTCTATAGGTAGGTACCTACCATTGAAAGCAATATTTTTCATAAAAAATTTGAATTTGAAACTCTACCTTTATAGGTATAATGATGATTCATTATCATCAGCATATCTCGCAGTCCACTGATGGACATAGGCCTCTCCAGTTGTTCGCCACTTTCGTCAAACATCTGGAGGCTTTACTCATAATCGCCACGCTGGGCAGGCGGGTAGGCGATCGTAGGGAGTATAGCTTTTAGCTCCGGTGACGCTGTTGCCCGTCATCGGTCTGTGGTATTTAGCTACACCTTCAATTGTGAGGTTATATCGTCACCAGTCGGTTTCTAGAACCATGTTTGTTATTCGGCAGGATGCACCACGGGCAGGTGAGGGTGGCTTGGAGCGAAAAGATGATGGGTTGCTCCCTTACATCCCCTACACTACCTATAACTTGCAAGAAAACAATAGACCTGCTTTGAACTGGTTCGTGATTATGACGTCATACTTTATTAGTACATACCTACTTGGATTATCAGTGGTGGTTTATCAGTTGCTAGGTTTTGGTAGGGACATGACGTGTGTGATCTCGTTTTGGTTAGGAGTTTATCGTTGACACGAGAAGAAGAAGTTCATACTTAATCGTTAGCAAATGGGATCATTCAACCTAGATCGCCGGTCCTAATCGAACTAGTTCGCTCTTCTAGTATTCAGCTCTCAGGTCAAGTAGCAGAGAAGATCGTACGTGACCCATTAAATATGTATGACCTACCACACGGAGAGTAGATGTGCACACGTGACTATGCCTGAATTAGTATTAGAACAACGAATGTAGGTACCACAAATACAAACACCCAGAAGTGGAAAAGGCACAACTAAATATCACCCGAATGTTTATCCTGAGTATGAATAGAATCCACGACCGGTTGGTACAATTGTACGCTCCTAGATAATATAAGTAGGTATTTTCAAGAAAAGCTAGGTAATCGTTTTGTGAAGAGTCCAAATGGATTTTATTTAATCGGATCTAGGTACGTAAGTAAGGTAAGCTAAGGTATCTTAGTAATGTTTTAGATATTAATTAGTCGCCTGTGATTCTTTGTAGAATTCTTCTCATTGCAACAGGGCTGTCGAGTGGTACCTGAAAAATATAAACTCATGAGTTGATTACATTAAGTTAATAAGCATTATTAATAGGTCTTCGCGCGTTACTTAAGTAGGTGAGGATTATGATACCATATCTTAGAACTAACTCAACTAAGCCAATTAAAGTCCAGTGCAACAAGTTATTTGTTTAATAAATAAATGACGACGACGACGATGACATGACGAATATAATGTCGACTTACGGAAAGTCCTGCCGCGTTAATCCAATAGAACTTTAGTCGGTCAGTCTCTTGAAAATAGCCTTCTACGAGTCCGTTCACTATGAGGGTTTGTCGCGGTTTGTCTAAGAACTCCTCCTGCCCATCCCAGCGGAGATTATGAACCCATTTTAGTTGACCTGAGAAAAAGAAATAATTTCGGTATGGCTTTAACAATGGCACGGCATCTCATTTGACTATATCTTACAATACTTATCTAAGTACTTGTATACGGACTAGCTGCAGTGCCAGTACCTCCGCAGGTATCTTTACCAGAAAAACATTAGATAAGTATACCTACTCTAAACCTAGTTTAAATTGAATTGAATTGTCTATCAATATTAATTTAATTACTAAGTGTTTCAAAAAGCTGTTCAGCTTTTTCTTTAAAATTTTTAGCGCTAATAGTGTTCCTTGTTTTCTCTTTTTTTGAAACCTGGCGATCTGTGAGAACATTATCAGCCTATCGCAGTATACTTACTGCTGGACATAGGCCTCCCCCAGTTGTTCGTCACTTTGGGCAAACATTTGGAGGCTTTACCCGTAATCGCGCAGGCGGGTTGGCAATCGTAGAGCGTAGATTCTCGCTCCCGACATCGGCATTTAGCGACGCCTTTAATGGTTACACCGCCACCGATCTGTTGCCAGAGCCTCGTCTGTTATTCAGTACGATGCACCACGGGCAGGTGAGGGTGGCTTCGAGGGAAAAGATGATCCCACCAAAAACATTCTGTAAAAAACTAGCCAAGTCTCGATAGAGCTGCTTGTTTATCTCCAAAAAGTAATGAAATCTAGACAAAGTTGTTGTTCTTAATGTAGGTACATTTACCTACATTTCTATACCTGTATAATTTTGTGGATAGGTAAGTAGGTACAATTACCCGTGACTATGAGGTTCTCTAAAAATGTCTACATAATACGAATTTAGAGATCGTACTCCCGGTGTAGTATCTACTCGTACATTCATCAAGTAACTTTGATGTTGTGAATTAAACCGAAATGTGATGTACATACAATGTGGTGCTACTTCATAGTATTTACTTAACAAATAAAACGGGACCAGGTACTTTCTTATATAGATTATCTGCTCAGAGGGAATTACTCCTACTTACCCAATTAAACTAGGTACATTAAAGTTTTACAAACCTGGAGTAGTTGTGCCAAGTCTAAGGTACCTTACTGCGATTCCTTATTATTATAGTTAACTAGCTGCTGCCCGCGGCTTTGCCTGCGTGAACATCGGTTTGTCAAGAAGAGCTTCCTCTGTCATAATATCATGTACCTACGCGTCTTTGTCTCTTATTTTATTACACGCGCTTACAAATGGATGCTAGAAAGAAACCACGCGCAAAAATAGTGTCTATCTTATATTTTGATTTTTAACTATTTCATACTGAGCACCCCTAAGAATATGCTGTGATGGTCAATTTTTCAACTACCTACATGAGATTACCTTGAAAGTTATTTACCGGTAAAATTAATAAGATTTTTTTATTTATTGGTGGTACCGTACATCTTATTACAAACATTTTAAGTATCACGTTGGCCGAAAAGCGACCACTTGGCTGGTGTATGAATCCTAACTTACTTTATAGCGTTATTTTCTATATTTTTTTTTATTTTCTTTTCAGCTATATAGGTTTGCTACTAGTATTTTACGAAGAATTTCACACTGTCTGTCACTGACACTGACAAAGTCCAATGTCAGTGTGACAGTAATGACATTTCTTGACTTTGTCATTAATGTCAGTAAGACAGTAATGACAGTCTTTTCAAAAAGTCCCTAAACATTTCGTAACATATTTTGCCGAAATTATAAATTAAAAAATTGATAAATCTTTGTAATCTATAGCCTATGTGTTAATCTGATGTACAAACTATATTCCTGTAAAGTTTCATTAAAATCCGTTCAGTAGTTTTTGCGTGAAAGTGGAACAAACATCCATCCATCTATCCAAACAAACTTTCGCGTTTATAATATTAGTAGGATAGGATAGGATAGGATAGGATACTTCTAGTATTTTACGAAGAATTTCACACTGTCTGTCACTGACACTAACAAAGTCAAATGTCAGTGTGACAGTAATGACATTTCTTGACTTTGTCATTAATGTCAGTAAGACTTTTTGAAAAGACTGTCATTACTATGACAGTCTTTTCAAAAAGTCCGTAAACATTTCGTAACATATTTTGCCGAAATTATAAATTAAAAATTGATAAATCTTTGTAATCTATAGCCCATGTGTTAATCTGATGTACAAACTATATTCCTGTAAAGTTTCATTAAAATCCGTTCAGTAGTTTTTGCGTGAAAGTGGAACAAACATCCATCCATCCATCTATCCAAACAAACTTTCGCGTTTATAATATTAGTAGGATAAATCTTTGTAATCTATAGCCTGTGTTAATCTGATGTACAAACTATATTCCTGTAAAGTTTCATTAAAATCCGTTCAGTAGTTTTTGCGTGAAAGTGGAACAAATATCCATCCATCCATCTATCCATCCATCTATCCAAACAAACTTTCGCGTTTATAATATTAGTAGGAAGGATAGGATGGTGTGTGACTTGGTCGACGTTGGCGGTGGCGTGTCACAGATGTATACCTATCTGTCCGCCCTTGTCTGTAAGAACATAATGAGCCATTCTTATACTTGTTTTGTTCTTAATGTAGGTACATTTACCTACATTTCTATACCTGTATAATTTTGTGGATAGGTAAGTAGGTACAATTACCCGTGACTATGAGGTTCTCTAAAAATGTCTACATAATACGAATTTAGAGATCGTACTCCCGGTGTAGTATCTACTCGTACATTCATCAAGTAACTTTGATGTTGTGAATTAAACCGAAATGTGATGTACATACAATGTGGTGCTACTTCATAGTATTTACTTAACAAATAAAACGGGACCAGGTACTTTCTTATATAGATTATCTGCTCAGAGGGAATTACTCCTACTTACCCAATTAAACTAGGTACATTAAAGTTTTACAAACCTGGAGTATTGGAGACTGCATCCAAATTCCCATTATAGATCGTAACAGTGATATCTGTTTCATTGAGTATTCTTTCGACTGAAAAGTAAGGAACTTAATTATTATGTTATTTCTTTACGTTGAGGTGGATGGATGTTGGTCAATAAAAGATAATTCCACACTCTTAGATAAATGCATAAATGTATTATTTACACATTTGCAGATTCCAATATTTTCACGCTAATGTCAAACGTCAACAACAATAATAAGTTTATAAAAGGTTTGTGTGTTCCTACAACGTCATTCCCTCACGGAGTTCTCAGTTCATTAAGAATTTTGCTAGTTAGATCAAAACATTTCTATTGCAGAGATACAAGATCAAATAGTGGTGATCAGAATGTTCTTACCTACTTACTTATTCTAACTTACCTGCCGATTTTCTTTCAATGCATATTTTAGGAGTTAGAAAATTCGTATCGACTATGTTTGTCACAAACATACCTACTTATTATCGTTATTATAAATTTGAGATCTGAGTTCCTGCGTGATGCGGATCACCGCATCAGCCACATCACTAGAAGAAATATATAACTTTGCAAACTATAAATGTACCTAATGTAGTTACTAGTTAGGTACATAACTTGGCTAATCACTACATAGTGTAAAACAAAGTCGCTTTTTCTGTCCCTATATCCCTAAATCCCTATTTAAAACTACGCAACGGATTTTGATGCGGTTTTTAGGGTTCCGTAGCTGAATGGGTGAAATGAGCTATACTGTGGAAACTTGGTAAATAGATGTATTTGGTGAACCGCATTAAGATTTTCATACAAAAATAGAAAAAAAGCAAAAAAATTTTGGGGTTCTCCATACTTAGAACTGAAACTCAATTTTTTTTCATCAAACCCATACGTGTGGGGTATCTATGGATAGGTTTTCAAAAATGATATTGAGGTTTCTAATGTAATTTTTTTCTAGACTGAATAGTTTGCGCGAGAGACGCTTCCAAAGTGGAAAAATGTGTGTCTCCCCCCCTTAGCTTCTAAAATAAGGGAATGATAAATGTAAAAATAATATATGATGTAATGTACATGCAAACTTCCACCAAAAATTGGTTTGAACGAGATCTAATAATAAGTTTTTATTTTAATACGTTATAATCGTAAATCGTAAACCGCATTTTACCTTTCATTCAATCCATATCCAGACCCCAATATAATAAAGAATAACATTTATTTAGATGTATAGTGGTACGGAACCCCACGTGCGCGAGTCCGACTCGCACTTGGCCGGTTTTTTTAATAATAATATATAGAGTGATTCAAGAGGAAGTTTTATGTATAATGAAATACCCGAAGCGTAGCAAGGGCGGGTCGCTAGTATACTTATAAATCTAGGTAGATAATTAAGTTTTTAAATACCTTGATCTTCTGCAGGTGTCATAAAACTTTGTCTGAAAGCTTGCAGGATATCTTCTTGGTGAATATCGAAATTTGGGTTAGTTATACCCAGCGCTGATGCTACCGTATCATTCATGAAGCGTTCAAGGTCTAGATTGAGGCCGACAACATCTTCAAGATAGCTTCTTTGCCCAAATATATCTGTAAATGTTGCAAGGTGTATTTCGTCGAACCGTATATTATACCTACTTATTTCTTTATATCACTCACTCAGGTAGGTGTAGGTACCTAGGTATTAATTATATCATGTACTTTTAATACAAAATTAATTTATCAAGAGTAAGATAAATTTATAATTGGACCTCACAAGATAAGAACACGCAATTTCAATAGTATGGGCTTTATTAAAAAGTTTTCTTTACATACTAGAGGCGTAAAGCGGCCGTTTTTATTTTTTTCATTTTATATTATCACAGTCAATACTTAGTGCGCCTTATGTGCTTATTTTCTTTTTAGTAGAGGATCCCGCCATACAACGACCTTCACCCAGACGTTTATTGGATGAAACTTATTTTAAATGTAATTAAATATGTCAATAAATATAATGCATATTGGTTGCCGATCAAATTTTGGTCCAGGGTATGATTTGATGGATGGGGTAAGCATGGTTAAACATTTCACCGGTTTGATTATTAGATAAATTCTATACCAATCGAAAGTATGAAGCCCATAGAATATGCAAACGTTATGCTGCCTATTCTTTTCCGGTCACAACTCTTGGGTAGCCAGGTACAAACAGGTAAATCGATACTTGCATTTTGCACCGGTCTGATTAATTCAAACAATCAATTAATCAACAGCCCTGGTCCTTCCACTGCTCCTGTAATTCGCACCCATTTCTCCATCCCGTTCTTCCACCGTCCAGCAAAAAATACCCTGGACCAAAATTTGATCGGCGAGCCAAATAAAATAACGTAGGTATGTTCTCTTGTCCAGTTTTTACTGTTGCTATTCTGAGTAAAGTAATCTTTCCTTACCTCTGGCGGTTGTAGCAGTGTTTTCTAATTTGTCGATGATACGATGTAAATTGACAGCGATCGCTCCAGCGACTTCATTGACGAACTCTCCGAAAGACAAGAAATAGTCAAATGCTACTGCCAGCATTCCACCTTGTACGAGAGTGTTAGTTGTATTGGCAAGGATTTCGACTGCAGCACGCCCTCTGTCGTCTATATAACCGAGCTCCTCCAAGTAGAATCCCAGTTGGGTGAGGGCTAGAGCAGGCGACACAACTGGGTTCCCCAAAATTACTCCTTTCAAATTAGGGGTTACTTTTTCATTCTGTGTTAAATATTAAATAGCAATTAAATTATTATGTAGGTAGATTTGTTTTAATTGCAAGAGATTTTTATTGAAGAGTGATCTCCCTTCGCTTGACGTGCCGGAGATACTTGGATCATTTAATCAGCTTCGCCATTAAATAAAAAGTTAGGAGAAAGAGAGTCTGCGTATTTATTAATTACTGTACTAATCTGTAAATAAAATATTGATGTTGGTACGCCTCCCATGTTGGGGGATGTAACGACTGCCTGTTAAGCAGCGCACAATACAAAACTGCGTGCGCTGCAAAACTGCTACTGTACGCCGCTACAGGGAGAAACCCAAGTCGTAGACAATGCCCGCCTATAACGCACGTCGATGTCGTTATAAAAAAGCTTTAACCTTCAATTAATAGTAGTATACTTACTTCTTTCAGTCCAAGAGCAAGGGATAGCGCAAGTTGAGCTCCATATCCTTGACCAAAAATGTATAGAGGTGTATTTTCGTAGTCCTTGTTGTGGTTATAAAATGATTCCAAAGTTAAAATCAAGTGTTCGGCTGAAAATGATGTATTAAATTAGTAGAATATAATCCGTTCCTTAAGAAAAAGGTTTCTAAGTATGAAGTAGAGTGGAATGAGTAACTTACCATTTTTGGAAGGATTCACAGGAATCTCAGAACTGTCAAGTATCGTGCTAAAGCCGGCTCCTAAGGGTGCGTCCACGAAGAGTAGGTTGTATTCGTCGACCTGAAAAGTGACATTATTATACTCGTATTTAGGTACTTAACACCTAATACTCGTATCTAATAACATAAAATCTAATATCTTAAATTCGCTCGGGCGAGTGCCACAGGCACCCATAAGGGGTTCCCGATCAGTGAAGAATCCAAAATGCCAAAATTTATTATTACACATTTAATAAAAATCCAATTAATTTGCCACGGGCCTCGAATGGTATAGTTGCGCTACTGGTTGGAAGCTTAAATTTGTAGTCTTACGTCTATCAATTGACGATGTCTGTGCACTTAGTGCAAGGCGCTCGCCTAGAATACGGAAGATCATAAATATTTTAGTGTCCAGTGCACAGACTCCATTGTTCAACTGGAATCTAGATAGTACACACGTCAAGCTGTTCAAATAATAAATGTTAAAATAATTTTGGAATCTTGATACGAGGATAAACCAGACACAGTTGAATTTTTATGAAGTCTTTCTTCTAGGGATTGGTACATGTGTATCAAAATCCTGCGCTGAACATACCTACTGTGACATAAATAGAATTTCCGAATGCTGTGAGCGTCAAGTGTGTCTGTATCGAGCCGATTTCGTAGGACCTGAAATGCTTGTTGTATAATTAATAAAATAATTACCTTCTATATGACGTGTATAGAAATTAAACACATACCCAAGAGTCGTTTCTTCTTTCCAAGTTGAAGTCAAATGGGCCGAACATGCCGAAGTTGGCGAGCAGACTTGGTGGTAGACCCGACACGCCGTCCAGCCACAGCAGCAGCGGGCGCGTCGCCTGCGCAGCGCGTCCCTCCGGACCCTCCGGCTCCTCCTCCTGGACCACCTTTGGGTAGAACCACCAAAACATGTCGCCGCTTCCTGTGATCCGCGTAAAAGCTGCCCTTTGCTCTAAATCCCCAATGCCTTCACCCTCCAGGACTGAAATCGGAAAATTGGTCATCCGCATGCTAGCTAAGCTTAATTAAGTAGAAACAAAAAATACATACAAAAACCTGATGACGCAAGCGCCCGCTAATAAGGATTTTTTGCTTTTCTCCAGCGAAATGGGTAAAATAGGGGTTGAAAGTTTGTATGAAGCTGTATGAAGCTTTGTCATTGTTAAAATAAATTTCATAAATATTGGTTTTTTTTTGTTCGACAGAGGACACTTCCGAGGTGGTCCCATTATCACCAAGTCAGGATCTGATGATGGGATCCTAGAGAAATTGAGGGCAACAACCGAAAATTGTATGCTCATATGGTGTTTTTGTTACGTAATCATATTTTACTCAGGTATATGCTTCCGGGCGTTAACATCTGGTGCTGATGATGAAGCCACAGAACTCCTTAACGGTTAGGAGTTAGGGAACAGTACTGCCATTGGTCGATAGAAACTAGGTAGTAGTATGTACTATGCAGGGCTAATAGGGCAGGTGATTTGGTAAGTGATTTGCTTGATTGTAGATCGCAAAGTCTTCATTTGACTTAAATCAAAATTTTACATTTCTAAGTAAAACTCTTAAGGACATTAATTAGCCTTTATTCAAGTTCACAGCACATTAACGCAACTAAAAATCGAGAAATAAAATTATTAAAAAAAAAAAATTAAACCGACTTCAAAAAAAAACACAAACGACCAAAACTAAAAAGCGATAAATAACGTAAGTAATTCTATCCCTAATACATATTATATGTATAACTATAATTATTTAAATATTACAATTATCACTTATTTTTGAAGTCGGTGCCAGCCAAACAAATAAATGTATTTTGTCGTGTGGATTTGCCGGCCGCGCGCGTCATACAACAACAGTCTACGTTAGGTACCTAGAGGCTGGCACCGACTCCAAAAATAAGTGATAATTGTAATATTTAAATAATTATAGTTATACATATAATATGTACCTATTAAGGATAGAATTACTTACGTTATTTATAGCTTTTTAGTTTTGGTCGTTTGTGTTTTTTTTGAAGTCGGTTTAATTCTTTTTTAATAATTTTTAGGCTTTTAAAACAAAATAAAGAATGATGTCAGCGCATTAGGTACCTATATGCGGGGGCGCATTAGGTATATACCTAATGCACTGACATCATTCATCACCGAGGGAGTCGAGCCTAAACTACTTATTCATTAAAGCCTTAGTCAATCACCGGCCATCTCTTCATGACTCCATGTCCCCGAAGACTTC
This sequence comes from Conogethes punctiferalis, assembly GCA_031163375.1. NCBI lineage: Eukaryota > Metazoa > Arthropoda > Insecta > Lepidoptera > Crambidae > Conogethes > Conogethes punctiferalis. The sequence continues at coordinate 17,809,581 of CM062077.1, read as the reverse complement.
CTATTGCAAGTGCTTAACTTGTATTATATACTCCTATATACATTATGTGTATGTGTTCACAGTACACGTCAAATACAATAACGCGAATAACCGTTGATAATAGTTTATATGTACCTATTTAAATATATATTTAAATATACCTATTTATTGTAAAATAGAGAATATATGAGAGCAGTCCGTGGGCTTCACTCAGCAGGACTCACTGAAAACCAGCGCCGTGGTTTCTACGGGGGCCACGGCCTAATGCTGAGTGAGGCCCTTTTATTTTGGACGTCGCAACTATACTACTACTAATACTAACTAATAAACTATACAAATTGTTATGTGTATTATGTTTGTATGTGACGGCAGCGAAGTTAGACAGCGCCGTAAGCGCGTCAACGGCACGTGCACTGTGACGTCACTGCGCCCCACTATGCACGCCCCACTCGGCGTACGCTCGCCTATAAAAGGCGCTGCAGCTCTTGAGAGCCTTCCGCTCCCCCAACAGTTCGGTGATGATGACAAGGCCGTCCTGGCCATCATCGTAGTCATTTAGAAAAAAAAAAAAAAAAAAAAAAAAAAAGTCGGCACGCATTTCCAATAAATGCGTCTGGGTGAACGGACCAGTAGGACTGGAACCGAACCTACCTAATTAAGATATTGTCTTAATTAGTGTCCATGTACAGGCTTATGTACTAGCTTATGGGCTGGCTTATATACTGGGTTATTATGTACAGGCTTATGTACTAGGCTATTATATACTGGCTTATATACTAGCTTATTATATACTGGCTTGTGTAGTAGCTTATTATGTGCGGGCTTATATACTAGCGTACTATTACTATATACTGGGTTACTATTACTATATACTGGCTTATTCTATGCTAGGCTTATATACTAGCTTACTACTACTATATACAGGCCTATATACTAGCTTACTATTGCTATATACAGGCATATCAATTATAAAGTAGCTTATTTAATCGGTGACTCTTCTAATCTATATACTTTATACCATTTCTCATATAAACTGTGCTATATAGGCACAGTGTTCTATATAGTGGCATCTTAACAACTCATTAAGTTATTTCTTATATAAAAGTACCTACAGCTTTACTTCTGATGTCTAAAATGAGCCTTAAATTCCGACATCAGAAGTGGGACTAGCCCTACCCACTTCAGATCAAGTTTCTTTTAATATTTTAAAGAGAATAAATGTAATGGACTGTAGTAGTATGAAATATTCTTTTGTTCTTGATTCTGGCTTCACATTTAGTTATTGGCAAAAGGTCGTATGATCCTATCATTATGGTAGGCATAGGTGACAACTCTGTCAAAAGTACGGTACTATTTTATTTCTGCTTAGCCCAATGATTGACTGGTAGAGAATGCCTATGCGGCATTAAGTCCGCCTTTTGTACACTGTTGTAATTGTGCAATAAAGATTAAATAAATAAATAAACTATAGTTAATACGTGACTTGCAAAAGTATTACTGGTGAGTCTACTTGTGGAGATGGACTATTTTATTTTTATTATTTTCCAAAAGAAATTACTTTTCATGGTCAGCCCGATGGTCACCTAAACACTGCCTTGTTGGAACGATATCTCTTGCCACATGATATTATTGTAGAAATATGTAAAGGACATTTTAATTTTTGGACAGTTTAAAAAAAAAATTGCTGCTCATAATAATTGAAATATCTTAAATATTTTAATTATTGAATCGATTGATACTGATTTATTAGGAATGTTAAAATACTGTCAGTGATACTCTGCCTACTACTCTAATTAAAACAGTAGAGTTAAATAGATCTGATTAACCTATATAAGACAGTGCAAAGGAGACCATATAGATATTCCCTGATTAATCTATAATCTTATATGAGAATATTTATAAATTATGCTTTATCAATTTAGCTTGAAAGAATTCGAGAAAGTTCGTTTCCGTTTGTTAGCCCTTAATTGTAAACGATCTTGAATTACTGGGCTTTCACCTATATACTAACTGGCGACCCGCCCTCGCTTCGCTTCGGGTGTTAGGTTAAGCATTTTTGGGCTAAATATCGTCGCCGTAGAGCGAAAAGTCACTAAGTAGGTCATGACGTGTTTTGAGTTATGGCTGTTTAAAGTTTTATAAAACAAAAAAAAATATAACTTAATTTTAGTAAAAGATAACTCTAATTTTATTGTTATATACCTTAAAGAATAGATAGACAAATAAGATTGTAATATCACTTTCAATTAATTATGTTTAATTACTGAGATAATGACAAAAAAACTGAGTTAGTGACTATTTCACTCATGTTTGGATCATATGGAGAGTCAATAAGTCGACTTAGTTAGTTTTCGCTTTCATGTTTTGTACCGAACCAGTAATTCTAAAAGTAGTTAAGTCACTTTAGGTATTTTTTAGTATGGATTGGGTCCAAAATTATGATTTGATTTGTAAAAGAGAGAAATAACCAACTCGACTTAGGTACAGATTTGCTTTGTTAGATCATAAAAAAAAGTGTTAAGTAAAATTGGTTAGTTTTCGACTGCCAATGAGTAGTGCAAACGTAAAGTTGATGTGTTTTCGCTCTCTGTAAAACAAAAACTATGGCGCGTACAGAAATGTCAAAAAGAAGAATTTGTGCAGAAAAATTTGGGGAATCTGGTTAGGTATTTAACTCCATTTTGGCCATATGTCGACTTAGTGACTTTTCGCTCTACGGCGACGATATAGCCTATGTTAAGTCGGTGATGATGTAGCTTTATAGTAGAGAGGGAATTATTGGGATCGGTCCGCTACTTTTTGAGTTTGTTCATTACATGCAGGGGTGTAAAAATATTTCCTCTTTATACTATTAGTGTAGATATAGATGTTCGAAATCCAGGGCAACCTACTAAATCTAGCTAGAGTTTCGCCTGGTTCATCTATAGTAGATAGACATCGGTAATGTTGAGGCGCCCGTTTATCTGCATATGAAATTACAAATTTTCTGGCAACCTATGACACCTTATGAATTTATAGAGGCAAGTCAAAGGTATAGCCATTTCCACAAGGAGATTTCGTATTTATTATAGAGATATCAAAGTTAGTTAAAAAAATATTCAATTCATTTAAAATCATTAGTGCTAGTGTCCGACCGAAGGTTCGGTTTTAGGTAAATATCGGGTTTCGGCGAAATTTCGGTTTCGGTCTGACTAATAAGTGTTTTGGATAAAAATTAAAATTATAGTGACGATGATAATGACTAATGGTCCGTGACGGCAGATATTGTATCTGATAATAATTCAAGTAGTTGTCCTAAAGAAAAAGAGAACCAAAAAGAAAAAAAAAAAAAGAAAAAAAAAAAAACCAAAAAAAATTTACCTATGCATGCGGTCGAGTTGGGAGCCTCCTCCCTTTGCGAAGTCTGTTAATGTAGGTAGTTCTAAAACATTGTCGCTTGATTGTGTAGACACTGTGTGTCTAGATTAAGAAGAAACTTTATCTGTTTGCGTTTTTTTGGATACTTAAGTGGTCTGAGATCTACCCAATGGGATGGCTGTAGGGACCTCGTCCGCTTTTGTGGACGACGGTCTAGTCCAGCACGGTGTTTAGCTGTAGGGGCCTCATCTGCTTTTGTGGATGTCGGTCTAGTCCAGCAGGGAATTGGCTGTAGGGGCCTCATCTGCTGTTGTGGATGTCGGTCTAGTCCAGCACGGGATTGGCTGTAGGGGCCTCATCTGCTTTTGTGGATGTCGGTCTAGTCCAGCATGGAATTGGCTGTAGGGGCCTCATCTGCTTTTGTGGATGTCGGTCTAGATCAGCAGGGAATTGGCTGTAGGGGCCTCATCTGCTGTTGTGGATGACGGTCTAGTCCAGCACGGAATTGGCTGTAGGGACGGTGCACTTAAGTGAGTGACTGTCTAGACCAGCATGAAGGAATTGGGTCTGAGTTACTGTGTAAAGATCATATTTATGTTTGTGAAATTTCAATTTGTTCAAGAGCAATGTTATAGGGTTTCTTCTGTTTCATAGATAAGACATTGGCGCTCGAGGACGAGCGATTGTCAGAATGGCCGTGACGGCAGCGAAGTTAGACAGCGCCGTAAGCGCGTCAACGGCACGTGCACTGTGACGTCACTGCGCCCCACTATGCACGCCCCACTTGGCGTACGCTCGCCTATAAAAGGCGCTGCAGCTCTCAGGGGTGAGAGCCTTCCGCTCCCCCAACAGTCCGGTGATGATGACAAGGCCGTCCTGGCCATCATCGTAGTCATTTAGAAAAAAAAAAAAAAAAAAAAAAAAGTCGGCACGCATTTCCAATAAATGCGTCTGGGTGAACGGACCAGTAGGACTGGAACCGAACCTACCTAATTAAGATATTGTCTTAATTAGTGTCCATGTACAGGCTTATGTACTAGCTTATGGGCTGGCTTATATACTGGGTTATTATGTACAGGCTTATGTACTAGGCTATTATATACTGGCTTATATACTAGCTTATTATATACTGGCTTGTGTAGTAGCTTATTATGTGCGGGCTTATATACTAGCGTACTATTACTATATACTGGGTTACTATTACTATATACTGGCTTATTCTATGCTAGGCTTATATACTAGCTTACTACTACTATATACAGGCCTATATACTAGCTTACTATTGCTATATACAGGCATATCAATTATAAAGTAGCTTATTTAATCGGTGACTCTTCTAATCTATATACTTTATACCATTTCTCATATAAACTGTGCTATATAGGCACAGTGTTCTATATAGTGGCATCTTGACAACTCATTAAGTTATTTCTTATATAAAAGTACCTACAGCTTTACTTCTGATGTCTAAAATGAGCCTTAAATTCCGACATATGTTTATCTTTGTTTGTGTTTAAGTGTAATTTGTGTGTTCTGTATATTATGTTGTGATGTCCAAAAATAATAAACATTTCTTATATTTCTTATATGTTTGAGGCGAATGAACCGGACAACCATACACGACAACGTTATTGCATTTTGCTTTGGCGGAAACCTTGCAGATGATGGGTTGCTATTTAGAAAAAAAAACGCATTATGGCTAAGCGCCTGTTCATACTAGCGTTTATTTTCGTTCACACTAGCGGTTGATCCGCCCGGCGGCTACCGCAAATCGACCGCCGATCAACCGCAAAACGGCCGAGGTGTTCACACTAGCGGTCGCGGTTTTGCGGTTCGGCAGCTGGTAGTGTTGTAGATAGATGGTCGGCTATAGATAATAGTTGATTCTTTAGTGAGAATAAATCGATTCAAGTACCAAATGATTTTACAATCTAAACATCGATAATCGCTTTAAAGATAATTTATGTATGACTCTAATAACTCTGTTTTTGGGAATAGGATACACGATTGTTTACTGTTCTATATTACTTTCTGGTCACCTTAAGAAGAAGTACAATTTAACTTATTTGAGAGCCATGAGTACTAAATTGATTGCAAATGAGAAGTTTATTGACGTCTACAAACTTCAAATATTATTACAAAAGTTAAGTTTTGATTAAATCATAATATTATCGTATTTTTATCTATAATAACATCTTCACTTAAGAAATAAATTTCATAAACTCACATTTAATACAGTTGTCACAATTGTGCCGCCGCCGCCGATAGTGTGAGCAGGGGTAGCGAATCAACCGCCAAACCGCAGTTTGAACGCCGCGCCCCGCCGCGTTCGTAGTGTGAACAGGGGTAGCGGTTTGACGGCGGTTTGATGGCGGTTAAACGTCAATCTGAAGGAAGCCTAATGCCGTGATAAAGTTAATGGATGACTGCAAGTGATAAGATTTATAATGTGTCGATTATACCTATAGATTTTTGTAAGTGAAACATTTCACCTTTTTTTTTGTCAACAGTTTATTAGATAATAGTCAAACAAAAATTTGCCAAATATTATGTGAAAACCATACTAGTACCTACCTACCACCAAATACACAATAGGCCTGTTTCCGTAAAAAATGTAATTAGTCCGTCTTTTAGATTGTTCAAAAATAAAAGACACGTATTTTTTCATTTGTAAATTAGACCAAAAATAACAAAGATATAGCCCGTTAAAATTACGCGTGACGTCACACAGGGGAGTTTTTCGCCACTAAGTAACGTCAAAGACCCCCACTCCTAAATTTTTATGCCTTGTATCTTCGTTACTTTTTGTTTAAATGAAAAAAGGAAAAATACGTGTCTAATATATTTTTATAATCTAAAATACGGACTAAATATAATGTAATTATTTTGACCCTGGAAACATCCCCATTTCCATTATTATGGTGAAGAAAAACACGTACGCAATATTCCTGTTATTAGGTACCTACGCCTAAGTAAACTAACATTACGCACTTTCATTTTCGCCATTATTTGTTTACATTTCTATTTTTTTAAGTTTATTTAGATACTTGTTTGGCTAATAGGGTACATACGTATGGTCTCGTAGGGCGGAACAGCTACATCACCGTCTCCGTCAATCTCTGCGTCCTCCCCGCGGGTGACCAGCCACCAGATAAGCGTGGCGAGCCCGGCCGCCACCACCAGCCCAGCCACCACAGACCCTATTATCACTCCTTTTCTCACCATGCTTACGAATTTCTACTACTGACATGCCCTCACAACATTTCATAATATGTAATGAGTTCTGTTATCTGCTGATATGTATACCTACTTGTATTGATAAAACGATTAAATTTATGAAATCCAATTATTCAGTTGATAGGCGACTACGTGTTCACCTAAATAGGAATGCGCCAGACAAGCTTCTGCCTATCCGTTTTAGATTAACAAAACAAATGATGGTAGGTATAATATTTCTATTTTATGTGATTGTCAATATATTTCCATTGTAACTTAAAATTTCATAAAATATTGTACCTCTTTACCTACATATCTATGCTCCAAATAAATGGTTTCTATTTTATTAGATAGTTCCAAAATTATAACCTTGATAAAATATGGGATTTGTAAAAACCACTATAATAATACCTACCTACCGATGTCTTACTCGCCAGCACTTTATTTTAATTCTTACACTTAGCTTTACATAACTAAGTATACTTTTTCATTTAAAGAACTCCCATTACGTAATTTTACACAAAGTTGCTAGTGTATGTCTTCATACTGTGTAATTTGTTGTTTTTCTTTATTTTGATGTGTGTATGTCACCGGAAAATAGCAAAAATCGTAAGTTGATCAATTTCCTAGGTAGTTGATTAACTTCCGGAAAATAATAAACGGCAGTTGAAATGTATTATTTAACGTATGTATTTTAGTAAATTGATCGTAAATTGACGAAGGTGAGGTGAACGTTGATTGGTTCAATGGCTCACGTGGCGTTATCCCGGCAACCAATCAGGGAACAGTGTATTAAGTTACGGGTAATAGTGCACCGTTAAATAGTACATTGAGCAACGATTGGCCCATTTGAGGACGATTTTACTTGTGTCAAAATCGTAAATTATTAAATGACTGTCAGGCTACCGTAAATTGATCAACTAACTGAAATCCATTGCGTTAAATAATACATTTCAACTACCGTTTGTTATATTCCGAAAGTTAATCAACTACCTAGGAAATTGATCAACCTACGATTCTTGCTATTTTCCGGTGACATGTATAAAGTATTACAAATTTTTATTCGATACCGTAATCTATCTAGCCATAGCTATCTAGCGTAATCTACATAGCGAATCGATTTAGGTCCGATATTAGCTTACGGACGTAAGATTCAATCCCTCCGCTGCTTAATTTATTCATTAGGCTTAATTGCGATGGTAACAGTAGGAAGCTGTAAACCTACTTACCACAGAAATGTACTAAGTTAGAACGGCTTCGTGTGCACTAATGAGTAAAATATGATTACGTAACAAAAACACCATATGAACATACAATTTTCGGTTGTTGCCCTCAATTTCTCCAGGATCCCATCATCAGATCCTGACTTGGTGATAATGGGACCACCTCGGAAGTGTCCTCTGTCGAACTGTCGAAAAATTTTTGAAATCCATCCATAATTGACGGAAATATCGGTGAACATACATAAAAAAAAAAAAATATTATACATAGTGACGAATTGAGAACCTCCTCCTTTTTTCGAAGTCGGTTAAAAAGGTGGATCATTATAAAAATGCTCCAGACAATTCACACCAACCACCTCTCAAACTCTCGAAACAAAGGTTTTTCCTTGTACAACGAATCTCAAACAGCATCATCATCATCAGCCTATCGCAGTCCTTTGCTGGACATAGGCCTCTCCAGGTGTTCGCCACTTTGGGCAAACATCTGGAGGTTATACCCATAATCGCCACGCTGGGCAGGCGGGTAGGCGATCGCAGGGCGTAATACCTCGCTCCGGTGACGCTGCCGCCCACCATCGGCCTGTGGTATTTAGCTATGTCTTCAATCGCGATGTTTATACCACCACCAGTCGGTTGCCAGAGCCTCGTTTAGGATGTACCACGGGAAAGATTAAGTGAGTGTGGCTTGGAGCGAGAAGTTGATAGGTCGCTCCCATACATCCGCTCAAACATAGTTTTCACAATCAGTGACAATCTTGCACTACGGTGCATGTAAATCGTCAGTCAGTGCTCACGTCGAAAGGACATGTAAGATAATATCCTATCCTTTCTAAATGTATTTTATATGTATATACTAATATACCGGCGCGGTATATATTTATTTCGGCCTAGTTTCAACGATAATGTGCAATCTAAATGAAGTTCAGCGATGTGTCGTTGCATGGAAAGTTCGACTTTCGTACTTGAAAAAGTGGCTTTATGATTCCTTGAAAACGGAACGTGATCGCCGTCTATAGATATAGATAATGTTTCTGTTTATGTATACTTACTATACAGAAATATACATAGATGAAAGAAACAAGAACGATGCCAGTATCTACACTAATATTTAGAAAGCTACATTATCAGTGAGTAACACAGGCTATATCTATTTTCTATATCTTCTTCTATCTATATCTATCTATACTTATAATAAATCTGTAGAGAAGTCAATTCTGTACATGGAATATATCGATACTGATGCCAAAAATGCAATAAATAAAATTTTTGTCTGTCTGTCTGTCTGTCTGTATGTTCGTTATAGAAAAAAAAACTACTGGACGGATTTTAACGAAACTTGGTACGATTATTCTTCATACTCCTGGGCAGGTTATAGTATACTTTTTATCACGCTACAATCAATAGGAGCAGAGCAGTGACGGGAAGTGTTGGGAAAACGGGAGGAATTTTTATCTCCATGTTTGATCGCGCATCACGTGAGAACCAGCGGCGTAGCGTGGGTGTCGGCCGCCCGGGGCGGAAGATAATTTTGCCGCCCTTTTATTTTGAATCGTCAGTAATAGGGATGTTTCCAGGGTCAAAATAATTACATTATATTTAGTCCGTGTTTTAGACCATAAAAATATATTGGACACGTATTTTTTCTTTCTTCGTATAAACAAAAAATAACAAAGATACAAGGCATCAAAATGTAGGAGTGGGAGTCTTTGGCGTCACTCCGTGCGACAAAATGCTACACGGCGTGACGTCACACGTAACTTTAGCGGGCTATATCTTGTGTCATTTTTGGTATAATTTACAAATAAAAATACGTGTCTTTTATTTTTGAATAACTTAAAAGACGGACTAATTACATTTTTTTCGGCAACAAGCCTATTCTCGCTGTTGTTTTGTTAGTCATAAACAATCCAAGCATAAAATGAAATACGGGGAATCCCCGCAAGTCGTAGACGGTGTTGGCAGCAGTCGCTACAAAATATCATTCAAACAAAGGGGATTCCCCGAATCTGTTACAGAATAAGTAATGAAAAATTCCATGCTCTTTTCAATCGGTCCGAATTTGTAGTTCCGTTAAAAATATGAAATGGTTCAAATATTTTTATTATTTAAATTAGTATGGATAAATTATAGATTGTGAAATTTTGCCGCCCCCTAAAAAGTGCCGCCCGGGGCGGGCCGCCCCCCCCGCCCCCGCTACGCTACGCCGCTGGTGAGAACTACTGCATGGAATTGAATGCGGTTTTCACCAATGTATTGCTAGAGGTCTAACTTAATATTTAGGTACCATTTTATGGAAGTCCGTTATTTTTGAAACCCGATATCCACGCGTGCGACGCCGCCGGCACAGCTAGTTTAGTTTAAAAATGTTTATCTGAAATACCCGAAGCGAAGCGAGGGCGAGGGCGAAGCGAGGGATCGCTAGTATTTTATATAGGTAGCATATTTTTTACTCCATTTCATAAATTTTGGGTTGGTTCATAAGTTAACGTTTGGTATGTAAGTATGTTTATTGAAATTAATGAAACAAGTGAAATATTTTGTACAATTTCGAATAATGTGTTTTTACATTAAGGTAAAGGGTACGAAGTCATGTCCCGTAGAAAGGCGTTGGTGCCGTCAGGATTGTCTCGGGGTACCTGAAACAAATCGAGAGGTATATACGTACTGTGATACGTACAAACCAGGTATGTAAGTTGCCTACCAAAATGCTTCGAATTAATTTATTTTCAGTTCATTTCAAACCTGGTGTCTATGTATGAATATCTTGGGACTTCTTTTATATCTTTATTACCTCCTATTAATATTATTGACACAAATGGTATAATTCTTGATTATGTATATTATTATATTCATTGTACACCTATTTAATTATTACATTGGGCGAGAGTCCAGAGTATTTCGTTGTGGAATCACTTACGCTATGTCCTGCAACGTTAATCCAAAAGAACCTGAAGTTTCCATATGACTTATAATAGCCTTCTAACTTGTTGTTTTCCCAGATGGGGTTGCGAGGGGCGTTTCGGTAGCCGTCAGCACCAGGCCATGAAAGACGATCCACCCATAACATTTGTCCTGTGATAGATAACAAAACATTTAAGCAGGGGTTCCTCAAGTGTGCTCCGCAGCGCCCTGGACTGCGGCAGAGGGAGAGGCCGCGAAGCACATATGTCACCGGAAAATAGCAAGAATCGTAAGTTGATCAATTTCCTAGGTAGTTGATTAACTTTCGGAATATAACAAACGGTAGTTGAAATGTATTATTTAACGCAATGGATTTCAGTTAGTTGATCAATTTACGGTAGCCTGACAGTCATTTAATAATTTACGATTTTGACACAAGTAAAATCGTCCTCAAATGGGCCAATCGTTGCTCAATGTACTATTTAACGGTGCACTATTACCCGTAACTTAATACACTGTTCCCTGATTGGTTGCCGGGATAACGCCACGTGAGCCATTGAACCAATCAACGTTGACCTCACCTTCGTCGGATGATTTTACGGCAAGACCCCGTAAAATGATCAATTTACTAAAATACATACGTTAAATAATACATTTCAACTGCCGTTTATTATTTTCCGGAAGTTAATCAACTACCTAGGAAATTGATCAACTTACGATTCTTGCTATTTTCCGGTGACATATATACATACATATAGTAAGGGCGCTATCAGAAAATATCTTAACATATTTCTTAGGATTACTTATATGATAGAAAAGAACTAATTGCACTTAACATCTAATCACGTTAATCAATCTAGATTAAATTTTATTGGACCGATGACATATAAGATTACCTACTTAGTTTACATTGCAGATTAATTTGTTGCGCCATTTAATGACTTCTTTTCAAAATCAACCATACTTACTGCGCTTTGTCTAATGATCATGAATATACCCTGATAGTTGAATTCTAAATACCTGGTGTGGAACAGATGAGATCCAAGTTTCCATTGTACTTGGTTAAAATGATGTCTGTCTCATTCAAAAGCTTTTCAACTGAAAACAATGAACCATATTATGTTACTATCTAAATTATTATCAATAAAATAATGCATTTAAATAAATTTTGAGAACTGACTTCCATTGGTGACAGGTTTCATGAAATCCGTTCGGAGAGTGTCGAATACAGGATTACTCTGTGACCCCCAGGTTACATGCGCAGGAATATTCAGATGTTCTTTCACAATCGTGTTCATCAATTGATTTATATTCCAGACTTCCTGTCTTGTACGATCATTCATGTTAGATTTATCGTGGATCATCATATCACGTGCTATTTCTGGAATTTTAATTAAATTTTAATGATACCTACAACTTAATAAATTGTTACCTTATACTAGTGATTTGGTGAATGATTAGTTATTATCTTAAATCTGAATGTATGGTAGTTACTTAGTATCCTTAAAGCAGAATGTTATACACTAACTATTACTATATTATTATAATGTTCTGTGTTATTTTATGCTTAAATGAATTTGTTCGCACATGGGTGGTGTTACTCATTTAAATGTTACGTAGGACATACATGTTTGGAGTCTAGTCAAAACTGTACCTATTGTCTACATCACACGCTCTACGTAAAACTGTGCGCTTTATGAGGAACTTCTTGCCTCGCGTCTCGGTTTTGCGGAACCAACTTCTTGCGAAAGTCTTTCCGAACAGCTACGACGTACTTCTACTACTACGATGTACTTGGAAACCTTCAAGAAACGAGCGTATTCATATTTAAAAGGCCGGCAGCGACCTCAAAACCCGATTTGAGTTGCGTTTGGGTGTCCATGGGCGGTGTTGACTGCTTACCTACTATCAGGCATCACACTTTCTCGTCTGCCGCCTCTTGCATAAAAAAAAGTACATCAATGTTGTGAGCGATACCGCATATTTGTGGTGTCTTCGAGTGTTTTCACTTAGAAAAATCTTGCAACTGCAGGTGTAGTCCTGCCGACTTATAGCGTCTCAGCTTAGCTCGTTCCATCACCGTGAGAGTCAATCATGTGCCAATGGTTTTTAGTTACTAAAAGAATATAGGTACCGTAAGCGCTCCTTGTATCGGGTAGGGACGAAGGCATTTTTGTAAGAATGTCATAAAAATCAACATTCGTTGTTCCCCTGAACACGGCTCTCTGCGTTGCGGCCCACTGAGCTGTCGACTCGTAGTACTGTCCCTCGTTGAACAGTCGCTCGGCCTCCCGGGCCGCGTCCTGGATCTCGTCGTGGCCCTCCTGGGTCACCAGCCCAGTAGCCAGCAGCAGCGGGCCCCACGTGAGGGTGGCGTCCACAGGGGAAATCCACGCGTTGCCCATGGCTATACCCCTCAGGTTAGACGGTATCGTGCCGTTTTCTTCTGCCTATACACAAAAAGTTAGCTGAATTTCACGTAATAATGTTGTTTGAGTAAATGGCTTGGGCGGAGATCTGTTGGCAGACCAGTCAACTGATGGTCGGATGACATAGCGGCGGTAGCCGGGAAACATTGGATGAGGTTGGCGACGGATCCTGAAAAGTGGCGGTTAAAAGAAGAGGCACTCAGCAGTGGGTAGATGTGGGCTGAAATGATGATGATGATGAATGTTGTCTAGATTGCAAATTCTTTAGATTTTATTTGAAATTTAAAACAAAATATGTGTAATTACAAACTCGGTATGGATTTTATATTTTAGATGATAGTCTAACAATTAAAAAGTTGTTTTCAATCCCGGCACGCCTCGACTTTGAGTTGAAAAAAAAAAACAATAAGTTTGGATTTATTCAGTGTACCTACTTAACCTACGGGACCATAATATATATTGAAGAAATCTCCATCTTCATAAAATACATTTGTGTGTCATCCGAGATAACGTATGCACAAACGCGGATCCACCGTTGAGGATAACAATCACACCCCTAATGCACAAAGTAGTTTTGCAAACTCACAGGGTCGTAAAGGCCCGGCGCCCATTATCGGCATCGGCAAGGAAAATGGTCCTTCAGCATCCTACATGCAAGCGCACACTATCGGCAATTATGGTTTGGCATGCTGCAACGTTCTTAGGGATGACGAGGGCCTGGGCCTTAGAGGTTTGGGGAATATTCTCAGATTCTACTATGATCTGACAGCATACTCATATCGACCAGTCTGCTGTCTAATGCCTTCAAAAAGTAAAAAAAAATAATGAATCATGCCCACAATCTCTAATCGGATGCTAGAAATCCGCCTTTGTTTATGTTAGGTATTTAGGTATGTTTAAACAATTTTGTTGCTGACCTCGCGCATTCTGATTCCCATATCTACAGCCATTTTTCCACCATAGGATTGTCCGTAAATGTACAATGGGATACCCCCAAATTCGGGATGGTCTTGATAAAAACCTCTCATCAAATTTACGAAATCCAGAGCTGTAAATATAAACAATATTCATTAATTACACTTAAAATTCTGTTTATGTACTTAGCTTTTTATGATAATTAATTAATTATTTCTAAACACGAAAAGGGCTCACCAATTTCGTCGTTAGTGGTTGTCAAGTCTGCTAATTGATCAACGTAACTGTAACCTGTCCCCACAGGATTGTCGACGAAAAGTACGTTGAAATTCTTTACCTGTAAATTTAAGTTTAAGCTTACATGACAGCTTTTATGAAATTACTAGCTGTGCCGGCGGCGTCGCACGCGTGGATATTGGGCTTCAAAAATAATGGACTTCCATAAAATGGTAGTTAAATTTTAAGACTAATGCATTGATGATAACCGCATTCAATTCCATGTAGTAGTTTTTGCGTGATGCTCGTTCGAACATACAGATAAAAATTTCTCCCGTTTTCCCAACACTTTCCTTCCCTGCTCCGCTCCTATTGATTGTAGCGTGATGAAAAGTATACTATAATATAACCTGCCCAGGAGTGTGAAGAATAATCGTACCAAGTTTCATTAAAATCCGTTGAGTAGTTTTTATTTCTATAAAGAACATACAGACAGACAAAAATTTTACTGATTGCATTTTTGGCATCAGTATCGATCACTTATCACCCCCTGATAGTTATTTTGTAAATATATTTCATGTACAGAATTGACCTCTCTACAGATTTATTATTTACTAGCTGTGCCGGCGGCATCGCACGCGTGGATATCGGGTTTCAAAAATAACAGACTTCCATAAAATGGTACCTAAATTTTAAATTAGACCTCTGGCAATACATTGCTGAAAACCGCATTTAGTTCCATGCATTAGTTTTCGCGTGATGCGCGATCAAACATGCAGATAAAAATTTCTCCCGTTTCCCACACACTTCCCGTCACTGCTCTGCTCCTATTGATTGTAGCGTAATGAAAAGTATACTGTAACCTGCGCAGGAGTATAAAGAAAATTCGTACCAAGTTTCGTTAAAATCCGTCTAGAAGTTTTTTTTCTATAACGAACATGCAGACAGACAGACAGACAGACTGACAGACAGACCGACAGACAAAAATTTTACTGATTGCATTTTTGGCATCAGTATCAATCACTAATCACCCCCTGATAGTTATTTTGAAAAAATATTTCATGTACAGAATTGACCTCTTTACAGATTTATTATAAGTATAGATATAGATAGAAGATGATGATTATGATGAAGTCTGATGAAGATAAGATAGAAGATTACGCAGGAATTTTCTGAACTAAAGATATATTACCCAGGTATAGTCCCTTTCTTGAAGTGACATGTCGAGTGGTCCCAAAATCTGAAAGTTGCCGATACCCGTGGAGGACCCTCCAGGCCCTCCTTGCAGCCAGACGACCAGAGGGCGTTCAGTGTAATTTGGCACAGGTGCTGTGGTGTAGAATAGCCAATAGAACATATGGGCGCCATCGCGAACCGTAACGTAATTGGAGTCGTGGGGAAACTGTTCAAAGAGACCTGAAAAATCAGAAATTATGATGTGATGAGATACCGGTGAACGAGAATCGCGTTCCTTCTCTATTAAATCAGTTCACTACATAATTATAATTTAGATAGACGGCCACGCATCTACTTATTCCCGTCTGTCAAATATTTCCAAATAATTTATTAGCTGGATTGCAACGAAAAAACGAAGATACAATGGTAACTTTACCATGCAATGATAACTTTACCATTGCATCTTCGTACTGACTGACTACGTATATTTTATGATTATTAATGTCTTCTTCGAAATAATGCAAGTTTTGTCAATTATTTAACAGGGCCACAATGAATACGAACTAGTAAAATATTTACTGACTTAGTAATTTAGGTTTTAATAATCCTTTAAATTAGTTAGGTAAGATACTTGTAAGTAAGTACCGAAGGATTATAGCAAACAACATAATAATAACTGTGAACTTAAAAAATAATAAAAATGTTACCTGCTACATACTGATTCGTACACAAAAAAAGCAAAAGTAGATAACGCAACATATTTTACGTGAATTAGTCAAACAGAATGAAAGCGATTTAATTGAAATAACTATTTTATCTTTCCGTAATCTATGACTTATCAGGCCACTAGGAATATATCAAATTAGTATCTTGGGCGTCCATAGCTTGGTCGAAAACATTTACAGTACAATATATTATTTTATAATTATTGTTATTATAATAAATAGTCCCGGCCAAGGGTTTGATCCCGCACAGTACAAGCATTTGTATGCCTTAACATGTCTGTTTGTATTGGTCTGGGTGTTTACTATGTATAATAAGTATTTATTTACAAAAAAAGTATATAAGTAAGTTTATCAGTTGTCTGGTAGACTATACACAAGTTCGACTTTCTTTGGGGCTAGATGGCGATGTGTGGCCCAGCGTGGCGTGTCTTGGGTTAGTTATTTAATTTATTATATCATCACAAGGACAGTGGCAATTTAAGTATTGTTTGTGGTACTCGTGCCCTGTGCAGTGATGATCTGGGTTATCTCTAAAGAGATGAATCACCCTTTAGGAGATGGTAGAGTTCTTGGCTTTTTCAGAGTATTCATTTTGCCATGGGTATCGTCGAGTCCTTAGTAAGTGTACCAACCTCCTCCTGATTATCTGCTTCCTCATAGGCGATGGCTATAATATTCACAGGGTGGATGGAGTATATCTCTCACTGGGGCTTTCCTGCCTAAAGTCAATAAATAAATAAACTCGTCCGACTTACCGGACGAGTTTATTTATTTATTTAAACTTTATTGCACAAAATCGTAAAAAAGGCGAACTTAATGATAGGAGCATTATCTACCAGTTAACCGTTAGGCCATGCAGAGAGCAGATCTGTTGTGCGGCGAGTGTACAAAATGAAACACAATGAAAAAAACCGGCCAAGTGCGAGTCGGACTCGCGCACGTAGGGTTCCGTACCACTGATTGAATGAAAAAAATTAGGTAATTTGATTTATGATGTTTAAAAAAAAACTACTGTCTAGATTTCATTAAAACTAATTTCGTTAGTAGTTTACATAGTAATACACATCATATATTTTTTCAGTTTTATAGTGCCCATATTTTAGAAGTTACGGGGGGGGGGGGGGGGGGGGGACACATTTTACCACTTTGGAAGAGTCTCTCGCGCAAACTATTCATCTGAGAAAAAAATGATGTTAGAAACCTCAAGATCATTTTCAAATACCTATCCATAGATACCCCACACGTATGGGTTTGATGAAAAAAAATTTTTTGAGTTTCAGTTCCATGTATGGAGAACCCCAAAAATTTTGGATTGTTTTTTTTGATTTTACTTTAAAATCTTAATGCGGTTAACAGAATACACCTACGTACCAAATTTTAATAATGTAGCTCTTATAGTTTCGGAATAAACTGGCTGTGACATACGGACGGACAGACAGACAGACAGACAGACAGACAGACATGACGAATCTATAAGGGTTCCGTTTTTGCCATTTTGGCTACGGAACCCTAAAAAATACACTATTTATATCATTGGGTATGTTTAGTTTATACCTAAGTCTTAAGTTTAAAGTCCTGTATATGCCTTTATTATTGTAAAATAAAAGACTATCATGTATGTACTTGTATCAATTCAAAGAGGTAGGTACCTATTACTGAATTGAATGAAACAAAAGAAGTAGACATTGTTACCAAAACACAGGTATATAATGAGAGTACTAAACGAACTAATTACAAATAATTTGGTTGTCTCGTGACATTATTTGTCCACAATTGGTAGAAAAACAATCGTTGTAAGTCAAGTGTCAATCATTTAATTTTTTTACAAATTCATTTACGAGTATTCTTTCCGGTTTGGTACATGAGTTTATCCTTCTTTAAAATTGGCTTGTTTGGATTTTTGAGGTTACGCCCTCACACAAATTATGTTAGTAGGTAGAGGATCCCGCTATACAACGACCTTCACCGAGACGTTTATTGGATGAAACTTATTTTATATGTAATTAAATCTTAACTAATATTATAAAGCTGAAGAGTTTGTTTGTTTGTTGTTTGTTTGAACGCGCTAATCTCAGGAACTACTGGTCCGAATTGAAAAATTATTTTTGTGTTGAATAAACCATTTATCGAGGAAGGCTTTAGGCTATATAACATCACGCTGCAACTATTAGGAGCGAAGAAATAGTGGAAAATGTAAAAAAAACGGGGAACAAATAACTATTCCACGCGGACGAAGTCGCGAGCACAGCTAGTCTTTAGATAAGGATGTACTTATATGATCTCAAGCACCTGTCAATTTTATGTTATCGATATTTAGTGCCTCGTGATTTGACTGAATGATATGAATTAAATTTGTGATCCCACTATCGCAACATAAAAAATGTTATGGAAATCGGTACCAACAAAGGTAAAAGGGATTAGAGATTAATAGGTATATACCATGGACGTAGAAAATAAACGGACACCGCGTCAGTAACATCAATAGTGAAGCAATCAAAGTAAGACGGCGTATCGTACCGACACGAGCGCACGCACACACTCACAGCAAAGTAAGACGGACGGCCGCCATTGTCTCGGCGCGAGTTGAAGTTGACACACGGTCATACGTATTTTGTAGAAAAATTATAATGCCATCCTGTGTTGTTAAATGCTGTCGAAACAATAGTGGTTTAACTAAAAAAAATGAGGGGATAACCTATCATAGGTAAGTCAGTCAATTACTTTATCTTTAATAATTATACAAAAAATACATAATTTGTAGGCAAGAAAATTAGCTGACACTTCTATGATTACTGGTGTTGCCATTTATAGAATATAAAAATTACCCTAAAACGTGGGAGATTTCTGTATGTTCTGTATCTTTTTACATTTGTTGTGCTATATTTTTCATCTCATCGTGTCTTTAAATTAATAATGAAGAAATTTTTTTTAATTTATACTATCACGTCTTTTATTCTATCTATGACTGGGTAGACAGAGCCTAGGATCTTACGACCCAAAGGCCACATTTAGTATAATGGTGTGGTGGGCATCTAGGTGGAAAAGGAAATCATTGTATGAAGACGATACTAGCTGTAATTTATAAGAGAATGATAATGAGCCTCTGTATGAAACAGTTACGAATATTTGTAATATTCGAATAAATGATTAAAATTACTGATCGTTTTATTTTTCCTTTTATTTAGTTTGATAAAAAAGTGTAAAATTACATTATATACGAATTGATGCAACAGACAAAATGCCAAAATATGCAAAAAAAAGACACTTAGTAATTGAAATACATTTTTGTAATTATTGGGTAATTTTCCGCGTATGGCAACTCTCCGTCAACTCACACAACCGTACGTCGCCGCCATTGTTGTGCTTCACTCCTTATTTAACCAATGCTCCGTCCGTTTATTTTCTACGTCCATGGTATATACTGAAACATTACATTAACACACACACGCAAAACGAAAACAAACGTCCATCACATAACATCACGACTCTTGGTACAGAAGTCAGCACCTCTACCAAATGAGCCATCGGCAAGATAAGATTGTATGTTTTACACATAATTATAATAGGTAATATTAAAGCTACTCTTTGTCATGTTTTTTGGCAATTACCTCAAAATCCGCTATCCAAAAACCGGCCAAGTGCGAGTCGGACTCGCGCACGTAGGGTTCCGTACCACTTATTGAATGAAAAAAATTAGGTAATTTGATTTATGATGTTTAAAAAAAAACTACTGTCTAGATTTCATTAAAACTAATTTCGTTAGTAGTTTACATAGTAATACACATCATATATTTTTTTCAGTTTTATAGTGCCCATATTTTAGAAGTTACGGGGGGGGGGGGGGGACACATTTTACCACTTTGGAAGAGTCTCTCGCGCAAACTATTCATCTGAGAAAAAAATGATGTTAGAAACCTCAACATCATTTTCAAATACCTATCCATAGATACCCCACACGTATGGGTTTGATGAAAAAAATTTTTTTGAGTTTCAGTTCTATGTATGGGGAACCCCAAAAATTTTGGATTTTTTTTTGATTTTACTTTAAAATCTTAATGCGGTTAACAGAATACACCTATGTACCAAATTTTAATAATGTAGCTCTTATAGTTTCGGAATAAACTGGCTGTGACATACGGACGGACAGACAGACAGACATGACGAATCTATAAGGGTCCCGTTTTTGCCATTTTGGCTACGGAGCCCTAAAAACGAGGCTTAAGGAATTTATCAGCCGAAACAGTTTGTTAATAATTTAAATAAGAAAACCGGTAAATAATATCGGGACTGGATATCTTTGTAAACGTAGTCACTCAAATCATCACCCCGCTTTCCCTGCCTTAAGAGCGTTCTACCCCTAAGGCCAGGTGGAGTGACAATTTGCGCAAGATGCTGGCAGGAGCTGGATATATGAAGCTCTGCAAAGTGGCGAACAAAAGAGGCCTATGTCCAGCAACGATGACGTGAGAGGTTGTTGGTGCCTATAAAAAACCGGCCAAGTAGGGTTCCGTAGCACTATACATCTAAATAAATGTTTTTGTTTATTCTTTATTATATTGGAGTTGATTGAAAGGTAAAATGCGGTATACGATTTATAACATATAAAAAAAAACTAATTATTAGATCTATCCGGAGAGGCTAACCGCAACAGTAAAGTCGTTCAGGAGACGTCCTAATAATATGCTACAATTGCCATCGTACCGACTGACACTAATAAAAAACAATGTGTTTGTAATGGCAATTCGAGTATTCAACGCACTACCTGATGAGATAAGAGAACTTAAAGGCTCCCTATTTAAAACAAAACTGCATGCATGGCTTGCAGAACAAGTGTTTTATTCCATAAATGAATATCTAACTAGGGATACGTAGCTCTTAATTACTCAATTAGATATACTAGTTAACAATTATGTTTATTCTTATAAAAATGTAATGTGAAATATGTACTTATACGTCTTAATAGTGTAATGTTCAGTGCACAAGCAAATAATATAAAAATAATATATAAGTTAATGTAATGTTATTTCACCATAATTTATTAGGCTAACTAAAGTATTAGACTAGGTACCTATTCATTTTATTATTAAGATTTGCACGCTATGCAGCTAGCAATAATTTAGTGAGACTAATATAACATTAATTTTAAGACCAAATGTATCTACCTAAATTTAAGCAAATAAATATTTGAGTTTGAGTTTGAGTTTGAGTTTACACATAATGGGTTTGATGAAAAAAAAATTAGTTTCAGTTCTAAGTATAGCCACCAAATTTTTTTGTTTTTTTTTTTAAATTTTGTATGAAAATCTTAATGTGGTTCACCGAATACATTTACTTGCCAAGTTCAATTAAAGCTCTTATAGTTACGGAAAAAAGTGGCTGTGACATACGGACGGATAGACGGACAGACATGACGAATCTGAAAGGGTTCCGTTTTTTGCCATTCGGCTACGGAGCCCTAAAATCTGATTAATTTAATTTTAATTGCCTTATATATCTCTACCTATTTACGTACCACGAAGTAAACTGAGATTAGAGAGAATTAAAGCTATTTTTAAATATTTTTATAATAACAGCTTTCTTGGCAAAAAAACCGATTTCAATATGATGACAATGGGACTAACTAGGAAGTACGCTCTTTCGATCAAAAACGAATTTTCTAAATCGGTTCTTAATAAAATTCTCGGAGAGATGTGGTGTAACCACAGGTGTAACTAAATAGATACAAAAAAAATTACTTCAATCGAGAACCTCCTCCTTTTTTGAAGTCGGTTAAACATAAATGAGGAGTACGACAAGGGAGGAAAGAGTTCGGTCTCCTTTCTCTTTTTGTCTATTTTCTATTTGTTAATTTGGTTAATTTTATACTCCAAGGTAAACCTACAGAAAATATTTTTTGCCCTATGGGTTTACATGAAAAACGAAAAAATATGCTTTTCCCTTGTTCATATTTTTTTTCTTATTCCAGATGAAAACGAACGCACTGTTTACGTTTAAGTACTTGTAGTTTCTGACCGTTGTCGAATTAATAGTACTCGTACCTATTTGCTTTATTAACTCACATCATCACCCCCTCTTCGATTTTCATGTGCTTACTTAACTGGCTCAACGGCTAAGCTTATTTGGATAACAATGTTAATTCCAAGTTAAATAACTTCATGTGACTTGCAAGAGCGCGTGCTTCTGAGCAAACAATAAAAATATTTGTTTGTTTTTTTATTAGTTTCTTCAGTTCTACGTCAGTTCGTTGTCACAATAGTGCAAAGTTGTATTTTTTGTTGTGTTACATATTTGGTCTGGCGTTAACGTATCTATGTATATCGTAAAGTGTTACTATTCCTTTATTTTCTTTTTGCCAGTTCGAGATTAGCCATTATACTTATTGATATGTTTTTAAAAAAGGACATTCAAAAGATTTCAATTGATTTAGTTTGAATATGATTTACCTAAGCTTTTTTCAGTAACGTAGCAATAAATAATCATGAAGTTAAAACGTTTACACATTAACTAGCTGTGCCCGCGACTTCGTCCGCGTGGAATAGAGTTTCAACCCCCATTTTATTCCCTTAGGGGTAGAATTGATCAAAATCCTTACTTAGCGGATGCCTACGTCATAACACATTCGTCCAGTGGTTTGGGCTGTGCGTTGATAGATCACTATGTCAGTCAGTCAGTCACCTTTGAGTTTTATATATTTAGAAGTTAGGTGAACTTGGAGAGGCATATGTCCAGCAGTGGACAGCGAAAGGCTGTTGATGATGATGATGATACATTAATATGTTTATGTATGTGACAAAATAATATGGTGGACATCTTATGATAATTTCGGAATGGTAAAAATAAAATTAGGCTAACTGTGGGCAAGTGCTGTGTACCTTTACTGGCAAGAAAATTAGGCCCATACTCATACAATATACCTACTTGGTAAACAGCTGGCCAGAAAAAACACAGTAGGGGATCTGGGCGTAGTTTTAGATGAACAGCTGACTTATCATCCCCACTATGATCACATCATAACGAAAGGGCATCAATTGATGGGTTATGTTATAAGAACTACAAGAGACTTTAAACGGCCTCAAAGAAGTTTCTGCCTTTTTAATAGCCCTGTTTGGTCTCCATACTACCATGTCCATCTGGACAACTTGGAACGCATTCAGAGGAGGTGTCTGCGGTACCTGTGCTTCAAGCACAACCTGGGTCGGTCCCATTTAATGTGATTTTCCCCTGCTAAATATGACTTTATCATTTGTCATATAGTCATAACTTTTCACTGACACCGTATTTTTTTATTTTATTTATTTATTTAATCTTTATTGCACAAGTACCTAATAAGTGTACAAAAGGCGGACTTAATGCCACATAGGCATTCTCTACCAGTCAACCATTGGGCTAAGCAGAAAGTAATAATAAGGTAGTGTGCCAAAAAAGTTTGAAAAACAAAGACTAATATTAATATGTAATAAAAATAAATTAAATACAAATCTATAAATAAACATATATATATATATATATACAGAAACATGCATAATATAATCTTACATACAATATGTATAGAATAAACTAATATATATTTCAATACATACATACATGATATCATTAAATAATACACATACTTATAATAAAATAATAAATTATATGATAAATATGACGACGACTAAAGTAAATAAACTATTTCACTAATGTTGGAGTCGAAAATATTTTTGGAGCCTCAACTTAAATGATGCCCTACTTGGAGCACTACGGATGCTTTCGGGTAGCCCGTTCCAGAGCCTGACTGCTTGCACGCAAAAGGAGTTGGAGACGAAGCTCGAGTGGTGTGAAGGAACGGCTAGGAGAGAGTTGCTTGAAGAGCGAAGCTGCCGAGTGTGTGTCGAGCTCAGAAACTGAAACATAGATTTAAGATAGGTGGGAAAGTGTGGATTGTGAAGAATAGAGTAAAGCGTACAGAGAATATGAATTTGACGACATAAAGAGATAGGCAACCAGTGAAGCTGTAAACGGTAAGAAGAGATATGATCAAATTTTCGAAGGCCAAATATGAAACGTATACAGTTATTCTGGATACGGTCTAACTTGTTGACAAAACTTTGATTGAGGTCAGGAAAACACACATCGGCATAATCAATTATAGGAAGTATCAAGGATTGAATGAGTGTAACTTTGGTATTAATAGGCAAGAAATGTTTAAAGCGATAGAGAGAGCACAACGCAGCGGTTTTTTCTTGTTCCATACTGAAAGCTAGTCTAGTGAACTATTAATTGATGTAGGTCTTTTCAGTGATGGATATTTGGACCACTTTCAGTCATTCAGTCTCCTTCCATTACATGGTAGAGCTGTATGGAGTAATGAATTTATGTGAAATGAACTACAGTGAAACTTTATATGTAAGAGCCCATTCGCACCAGAACGATTCGTGTTTTTTGAGGAATCGTCTATTTTCACGATTCGTTTTTTTTGACGGTGGCAATGCTTTTTAAATCCCCGTGTACACAAGGTACACACACATCACGAATCATGTAAAATGACGAAAACGTCTTAAATCACGTATTTTTATATTTCGTATTTAGCCTTTTGAAACTCGTTAAAAAACACGAATCGTGAATTTTTTGTGACGAATCCGCTGATGCGCTCGCGCCCCGCCCGCCTGCGCCCGCACAGTTCACTACATTCGATTGACTTGTGAAGACGTGTACGCTACGCTTGAATTAGAACGACGATCATACCAATACAAGATTAAAATATCCACATCCATCGTGTTCGGTAGTTCAGTCAAGGCTGAACTCTGAACCGTGCCCCCAGGGCACGGTCGTGCCTTCGCCAAGACGAGGCAAGCAAAACATTTTCTCGAACAGTTTCGCCGTTTTTTTGAACCCTCATAACTTTGGTTTGGATGATGCTAAACAGTTAAAAATTTCAAAATAGAATGCCATCAGTAGGTACACTTATTAAACATGTAGTTTGAATACCGTAGCTTTAATACTTTGGATTTTATCAATGTGTAAAAAAAAACCTCTGATTTTGTCACTGACTGATTCACTGATCATCAAAATTATAGGGTATTTCCTGAAGTCTTAGAAAGCTGACATTTGGTTTGTAATTTACATACCAAATTTCAGCTTCACTACTAATACGACTTCAGTTATTAGTAACTGAAGTCGTATTAGTACCTAATAGAATGACTGAAAGTGTTATAAGTAACACTGCTATTACTTAGTACCTGAAGTGCCGCCGGGCATTTATCAATTGTTTCCATGCACATTTGTGCCACTGCTAAAAGTTAGTCTTTTCTCTCTGCCACCGTTCAATAAATTCAATAATACTTTTAATTTATATCAAATATTTTTTTTATTTCGATCCCAATACCTAAAATTTTAATTTAATGAATTCTTCGGAATGACATTGAGTACAACGAGACCAATATGATTAATGGTTTTGTACATATTTATGTTACATTTATAAAGTTTAATAAAACAAAATCGCCAGGGGGATCAAATGCCCGTTTTGAATTATTCTCGTATAAAACGGATAGTTTGGTACGTGCTTTTTAGGCATTTTTTTTTTTTTGACTAGCCTCTACTGTCCCACTGCTGGGCAAAGGCCTCCCCCAGTTTTTTCCACTCCTCGCGATCTTCAGCCAGCTCTTGCCAGACCGGAGAAAAATGATCCAGGTCGTCACGCCATCTTTTCCTCGGTCTGCCTCTCAAACGGTGGCCATCTGTAGGCTGATACTGAGTTACAGTTCTGGTCCATCTGTTTGCCTCCAGTCTGCATACGTGACCCGCCCATGCCCATTTAAGCTTGGCAGATTTTACACCCACATCTGCGACACATGTTTGGGACCGAATTGTGGCATTTCTTACCCTATCAGTGAGCTTTATACCTAACATGCTTCGCTCCATAGCTCTTTGGCAAATCTTGAGTTTGGACTTTTGATTTTCGGTTAGTGACCATGTCTGAGCACCGTAGGTTAAGATAGGCAGGATACAAACGTCGAGAAGTTTTCGTTTGAGGCACAACGGAACGTTTTTAGGCATTATAAAACAAAAAAATCAAAAGTTGGTCTAAGAAAAATAATCTTTGCAATGAATCAATTTGCAAGCATCAAATGAATTAAGTAAGTCATTTGGATGCCAAACAATTAGATAATAATATAGGATGTATGAAGTATAAAACAATAAACAAAAGGATCATTTTACTAAATATATAATACATCTAATTATGTTTACTATGTATAATATGTATTTATTTAAAAAAAAGAGTATATTTAAGTAGATTTATCAGTTGTCTAGCACCCACAGTACAAGCTTCGGCTTAGTTTGGGGCTAGATGGCGATGTGTGGCCCAGCGTGGCATGTCTTGGGTTATTTATTATTTCTATTATTATTATCTTAGCCCGTATACCAGGTATGTGACGTTCCGAGTGTGTATTTAATTTTCAAAGTTAGTTCGTTAGGTACCTACTATTGACTATCAAATCATGTCACTATGTAGTCTAAAAAACAAATACACGAGGTATATTAACAGCATTCTCTGTCAGTTGATTAAACTTTGGGCCATTGTGGTTTCTTGCTAAACCTTTTTTTGTCCAATGGCCTTGCTAAGTCTGCTAATATCGGATTAATAACTTATTGTATTGTAGGTAATACAACTGTTTTTAGTTATATCGTTATTAAGTATGCATTCATTGGAACTAATTCTCCTGTAAACATGTTTCAAGTTTTCTTACAATAAAGATCTAGTTCTATTTATCGATCGATAAGTGGCAGACGTACCTATTGCAGAAATATGCTCAATATTGGTAACACGATCTGCTTGTAACACGAATACTAAAAAAAATTGTAATTGTAATTACAAAACAGATCTACAAACATACAAATTTAGGCAAACCATAATAAAAATATATTAATTCATCTTTAATAATGTGTACCTAACATTACTACCTTTTGATTGGCTCGATGGCTCATTTGGTAGTTTGTGCCTTGTTCTGAGGTCGTGGGTTCGATCCCGCACAAACATTTGTGTGCATGAACATGTCTGTTTATATTGTTCTAGGTGTTTCCAATGTATGTATTTATTTACAAAAAAAAATGTATCTAACTAAGTTTATCAATTGTCTAGTACTCATGGTACAAGCTTCGGCTTAGTTTGGGGCTAGATGGCGATGTGTGGCTCATGTCTTGGGTTATTTTTTTATTTTCTATTACCTATAGATTAAATAATACTTTTAAAGAATCTTCAACGTTGTAGATAAACAAACAAATATCATTTAATGATGAGTCAAATCCAGTAAGGATAGGTGTATCATCTATTTGTTCAAGGAAAGTGTACTATATAGTACTTGCACGTTGACGATGCCGACTTAATGAAAACATTACATAGGTATCCCCTTCCTAAGCGGTCAGGTGTAACATTGACTGTTAATGCGCCTTTTGAACGGCTCGAATCACGCTGTGATGTCAGCCCATTGTGGTCAGCTCAGCAGGGTCATCTCACATGATTCCTGTTTACGTAAGAAAATTTTAAGTTGCACGGTGTGGTAAATACCTATAGTCAAAACAGGTGGTCGGAAGTGTCTGCGGGCAGTCCGACTCGGCGGTCAGCACGCGTCGGTCTCGCTGCCTCTACACCTGCAGTGCGCGCGCGCCGCGTTCGCGCGATCTCTATAACCGTTACGCATTCAATATTTGTTTTGACTTAATACCTTCGTATTGAGCCACTCAAAATGATTAAACTTTCGCCGGCTTTCTTGAAACAGGTAAACTTTGTGTTTTTTTACTTTTGTTTATAGGTTACCTTAATATAGGCATAGGTGCGTACAGTATGCACTTGTAGTCTGAAGTGATGTGATCCGATTTTATATAAACAAAATCCTCGGAATTTTAAACAATATTTTATAGTGTATGTATGACAAGCGTAAATATGATTTATGCTTGCAAAAATTTTATTGCGTTTAATGGGTGAAATATTAAGTAAGTAGTTGGTGATACGATATCTAATAAATTCTTCTCAAATGTATTTTTTGATAAGTACCTAATTTACATAATTTTTTTGGCAAAAAAACCGTCTTCAATATGGTGACAATGGGACCAACTAGGAAGTAGGTACACCCTTTTGAACTAAAAAAATATTTTTTTCAAATCGGTTCATAATTCTTGGATATAAATATTATGGTAACAAACATATAACAAAAAAAAACCAGTCGAATTGAGACCCTCTTCTTTATTTTTGAAGTCGGTTAAAAAGCATAATAAAGGTATTTATTTTTAAGTTTATTACCTCTAAGTAGGCAATTAAAAATATACATAATCATAATACCACACTTTAAATCTCGATATTGTGCATTTTTTTTTCTCTGTTTTGTTTGTGTTATGTGTCCAAATAAAGTTTTTCTATTCTATTCTATTCTATATTGCAAAGCTGTTCGCTCAGTAATGAGATTTGTTATAATTCATATTTTATTATTAAAATAATTTCACTTCACTTTGCCTGCTTACTGTTTGGAATTGTAAAAAAAGAGTCGCCATCATATTTGTATAACAAACTCTCATTTTCCCAGCGTCACATCAGAACTGCATCTCGCCTTATTTGTCGCATAAAACCTCAGCGTTTCTTGGTAGCTTTTGATACTCTGCCACGCAATGCTGGAATAATATACCACCCCCATTGAGAAACTGTCATACTGTAGGGTCATTCAAATGTAAATATAAAGATTATCTTCTAAAAAACCAACAGAAAAAGTTGTAGATGTTCTAACAACAAAAAAGAAAAACATATTGACAAACACATTGACTGGCTCGGTGGCTCAATTGGTAGTAACCCCTGCCTTCTGAACCAAGAGTCGTGGGTTCGATTCCCACCCGGGACAAACATTCGTGTGATGAACACTTGTGTTTGTTCCGTGTCTGGGTGTTTATATTTGTATTTAAGTATTTATTTGTGGTACCTTCGTTGTTCTGATACCCATAACACAAGTGCTTAAGCTACTTACTTTGGGATTAGGGCAATGTATGTGATGTTGTGTGATATTTATTTATTTATTTATATATTGAAACTATTTACTAACTTTGAATTTGTCTATATATTTATTTTTATGTATATGTACTGTCTATTTATGCAATAAATACTTATATACACACACACATATAGCCGTAATAATGGATTAGTTAATTTTTTGATGATATACATAATATATATAATATACAATATACCTAAGTAGTAGAAGTTCATTTTTGTTATTTAATTAATTCTTTTGTGTTTATTTTAATTAAGTTTTAAGAAGTCAGTTACTTTTGTTAATGTTGTCGCTGCGCCCAGCCGACCTCTTGGTGTCTATGGAAGACCAGTGTCGAGGTTTCTTACAGGATACCTCGGCTTATACTGAGTGGACACCCTTTAGTGTCACAATGTATTTTTATTGTACATTTGCAAACTTAAAAACTGTTACATTGTAAAGTGATACTAATAAACATATTTCTTTCTTTCTAAAAAATAGTACAAGAGTTTTAATTACAAATCAAAATCATTCTGTCTAATAATTATGGCAGTCTTAAAAATTACAATCTTATTTGATAGGTATAAGTACATAGTTTCTTATGATTCAGTATGTATTACATACCTATACAATCAAATCAAATATCTTTGTGGCAACAAATTAGTAGGTACTTAGTGTTTATATTAAGAAATTCTTTATCAAACAGTTGTCTCGAATCAGGAGTCCTCCTTGCATTGGGAGCCTATACAAGATGATTTTTTAATGACTATTCAATTTTTTTCTGGGCATTAGGTATCGTTAATAGAGCCCATTTCTGCAAAAAAGTATAGGTCATATTTTCACAATAAATTCATTGTCCCGAACCAATTATAAATTTCGCATGGTTACCATTTCGCAATACTCGCGGTAATACCGTCTTACCTTTAATTCGTACCTTTATTCGTAATACCATTGATATTTATCGTTTTGCGTACTTAATATTTACGCTAGAAATGGTAACCATGCGAAATTTATAATGGGTTCGGGGCAATAAATTTGTTGTGAAAATATGTTCAATAATTTTTTTCCAGAAATGGGCTCTATTGACGATACCTAATGCCCAGAAAAAATTTGGATAGTGATTAAAAAGTCACCTTGTATAAGTGTTTGGTCCTGCACCCGATCTCTCACCGGCTTGTTTAGTTCTTTGTTTATACTACCTGTATCTGAACAACAACACTTACGTACCCACTCTATTCAAAATTCGACTGAAAATGCGTAGCTGCCGTGTAATTGTTGTTTTGTTTTGTAAAATTAATTAACTTTCCATCAAATTTTGTTGTTTTAATTGGTGTTATAATTTAATTACTGAATGTGTAAACCAATAGATGGTTATATAAATAAACAGAGAGAAATGAATACGAATGTTCTGATTATCAGTTACAGTGATTTGTCATGTTTCGAACCAGCTACGTGATCAATCATACGCCGCGCGCCTTTTAGCTCTATCCGTCATTCAATTCAACACAATTATCTCGTTGCCTGCAATCCAGTGTTTCCTTCTCCAAAAGATTACACGATTATTTTTTAGGGTTCCGTAGCCAAAATGGCAAAAACGGGACCCTTATAGATTCGTCATGTCTGTCTGTCTGTCTGTCCGTCCGTATGTCACAGCCAGTTTATTCCGAAACTATAAGAGCTACATTATTGAAATTTGGTACGTAGATGTATTCTATTAACTGCACTATGATTTTCAAATAAAATCAGAAAAAAATCCAAAA
The DNA here is from genome assembly GCA_031163375.1 of Conogethes punctiferalis. Lineage (NCBI taxonomy): Eukaryota > Metazoa > Arthropoda > Insecta > Lepidoptera > Crambidae > Conogethes > Conogethes punctiferalis. The sequence goes on along the minus strand of CM062077.1, from coordinate 17,778,695 downwards.
TTTTTGGGGTTCCCCATACATAGAACTGAAACTCAAAAATTTTTTTTCAACCAACCTACATGTGTGGGTTATCTATGGATAGGTATTTTAAAATGATATTGAGGTTTCTGATATCATTTTTTTCTTAACTGAATAGTTTGCGCGAGAGAGTTTTCCAAAGTGGTAAAATGTGTGTCCCCCCCCGTAACTTCTAAAATATGGGAATGATAAAACTGAAAAAAATATATGATATGTATTACTATGCAAACTACTAACGAAAATTGGTTTGAATGAAATCTAGACAGTACCTAGTTTTTTTTAAACGTCATAAATCAAATTACCTAATTTTTTCATACAATCAGTGGTACGGAACCCTACGTGCGCGAGTCCGACTCGCACTTGGCCGGTTTTTTTAAGGTATCAATGTTCGTGTACTTCATTATTTAATAAAAACTTTAAACATTAAGCACGGCATAATATAATTATAATTTCGTTTATCAGTTCGGTTTCAGTTATCAAGTCGGTTAAAAAATAAAATAGAAGGACAGGTAAGACCTAACCTTAACCTAATAGCGATCTCGATTCTCGTATAGACGCGGGATATCGCGCGTCATGTGAGCGTCGCGATTGCCGTCACATTTATTGAACCGCCTACATACTTCAGCGTTTGTTTGGTATTTTCAGCGGTTGTTATGCAGTGTGTCGTATGTCTCGCAAAGAATCTGTACAGATTAAAGGAAATCTCTTATATCTCTCTTCTTAACTCTCAAATCTTCAAGAAAAGAGCGTACCTCTTTCTTAAAGGCCGGCAGTGCAGCTGTAAGTCCTAATGTTGCAAATGTACATAGGAGGCGGTTATCACTTATCAGGTGAACCGTTTGCTCATCTGCGCCCAATTTTATTTTCAATACTTATAATAAATCTGAAGAGAGGTCAATTCTGTACATTAAATATATTTTCAAAGTAATTAAGTATCAGGGGGTGATTAACCCCCTGATTATTATCATACTAATATTATAAAGCTGAAGAGTTTGTTTGTTTGTTTGTTTGAACCCGCTAATCTCAGCAACTACTGGTCCAAATTGAAAAATTCTTTTTGTGTTGAATAGACCATTTATTGAAGAAAGCTTTAGGCTATATAACATCACGCTGCAACTATTAGGAGCGAAGAAATAATGGAAAATGTAAAAAAAAAACGGGGAAAAAATAACTATTCCACGCAGACAAAGTCGCGAGCACAGCTAGTTTGAAAATAAAAGGGGGGGGGCCAAAAATGCAATCAGTAAAAATTTTGTCTGTCTGTCTGTATGTTCGTTATAGAAACAAAAACTACTCGACGGAATTTAATGAAACTTGGTAAAATTATTCTTTATACTCCTGGGCAGGTTATATTTTTCATCACGCTACAATCAATAGGAGCAGAGCAGTGAAGGGAAGTGTTGGGAAAACGGGAGAAAATTATTATATGTACGTGTTTGAACGCCCATCACGCGAAAACTACTGCATGGAATTGAATGCGGTTTTCACCAATGTATTGCTAGATGTCTTACTTAAAATTTAGGCACCATTTTATGGAAGTCCGTTATTTTTAAAACCCGATATCCACGCGTGCGTCGCCGTTGGCACAGCTAGTTAAATCAATGAATAAAATAGGCTGGATCGATGGCTCATTTGGTAGTGACCTCTGCCTTCTGAGCCAAGGGTCGTGGGTTCGATCCCCACACAGTACAAACATTTGTGTTCATGTACATGTCTGTTTGTATTGGTCTGGGTGTTTTCTATGTACGAGTATAATATGTATTTATTTACAAAAAAAAGTATCCAAGTAAATTTATCAGTTGTCTAGTACCCATGGTACAAGCTTCGGCTTAGTTTGGGTCTAGATGGCACTGTGTGGCCCAGTGTGGCATGTCTTGGGTTATTTATTTAATAATAAATCTTAAGTTAAAACAAACGTATGTATTGTCGTCTACATGAATATTTATACAATATTTTAATAACATGTCTTGGTGGATATATATATTAAAAATATACTCTCCTGACCGAAGTATCGGGCTTACCTAACCAGCGGCTTAGCGCCAACTTGGACACTGTTGCTGGAGTCTCAATGCTCATTCCCATCGGACACGGACACTTTGAATAAACGTTCGACGATTGACGACGTTGTAGGTACTAGACGAATGAACATGCGAAAAAGTTTTTTTTTATACTCGTACAAGAGGCGGCAGACGAGCAAATGTGATGCCTGATGGTAAGCATTCGACACCGCCCATGGACACCCGCAACGTGAATTGTCCCGGTGACCTGTTACTTTTACTACTAAGTAATACATAGTAACAGACCAGCAAAGAAAATAGAGTAGACATTTTCGACCCGACCCGGGATTCGAATCCTATGACCTTGGGGTTCTTACGAGTAGATGGCATACGGTGCTGTGGGTATAATATACCTATTCCGTCAGCGTGCAGTTTGTCCGCAGGGGTCCGTAGATATGTTATCTTATCTAAAGCTTGTGTTTACGTGCTTCTTCACGTAAATGCGGGCTTACCTACCATCAACACGAATTAAATTTTATCAATGCAAATACGTTTCCTTAAGGTATAACCTTAACTTATATTTACACGGTATTTATCATCTGTAGGAAGAATTCCTGTCATTGAATTCATTTAAATATACATAAGTTAGAGGGAAAAGTTATTAGAAAAAGCATATACTTCTACTGAGACGAAAAAAGCTTTGATATTAGTCCATTACGTATACCTACATACCGCCCCTTTAAAAATAAAAAGATGTAATCCAAAAATACTGATTTGTGGGAACTCGCGTTTAAACTTTTGCACCTTTTCCGTGCCGTCTTTGATTAACGCTCAAGAATGATCTATAAGGCTTTTGATCACTTTAACTATTGATGTTGATAGGTTAAAGTATAGGAATTGAAATGTTAATAAAAATGTTGTTCTGAAATCTACTGAAATTGGTAAAATTTTACTCCATAAAAAAGTTTTGACTTAAAACGGTTTATCCAAAAATGTTTAAAAACAAAAATGAAGCAGTTTTAAAACAAAAAAGAATCAATTCCAAATGCTCCCAACATCTTTTTCGTTTTCGATAAAAACGAAGTATTCCTAAAATCATGCAATCTTGATTAGTTACCTTTTAATCAAAGTCAGAATTAAATCGTGTTACACCAAACTCTGACACTTAGGTATTCCACCTCCTCAAATTAAAGTCGATGTAACACTGAATTACGCTACTATTTAAAATAGAATTGTTAATTGTTAGTATCAGTCTATTCTTTATGTAACGAATAATATGCGTTTTATCAGAAAATCTCCATTTTTACAAATTTTGAGTTACATCTTTTTACTTTTAAAGGGGCGATACATATAGATTGTATGTATCAACGCTTTTATCATAATATACCGCGATTGTCTATCTATCTATCTATACTTTTAATAAATCTGTAAAGAGGTCAATTCTGTACATTGAATATATTTTCAAAATAACTATCAGGGGATGATTTGATTAGTGATCGATACTGATGCCAAAAATGTAATCAGTAAAATTTTTGTCTGTCTGTCTATCTGTCTGTATGTTCGCTATAGAAACAAAAACTACTGAACGGATTTTAATTAAACTTGGTACAATTATTCTTCATACTCCTGGGCAGGTTATAGTATACTTTTCATCACGCTACGATCAATAGGAGCAGAGCAGTGATGGGAAGTGTTGGGAAAACGGGAGAATTTTTTATCTGTATGTTTGATCGCGCATCACGCGAGAACTACTGCATGGAATCAAATGCGGTTTTTACCAATGTATTTCTAGAAGTCTAACTTAAAATTTAGGTACCATTTTATGTAAGTTCGTTATTTTTGACACCCGATACCCATGCGGGCAACGCCGCCGGCACAGCTAGTTAACTAAATAGCCCAAGACATGTCACACACATCGCCATCTAGCCCCAAACTAAGCTCAAGCTTGTACTATGGGTACCTACCCAGTTGTCTAGTACCTACTAGACAGTACCTACTAGACAACTGATAAACTTACTTAGATACTTATTTTTTTGTAAATAAATAAACATATAAACATACATACTCGTACTAAACACTGTTACCAATACAAACAGACATGTTCGTTCATGAACACAAATGTTTGTAGGTACTGTGCGGGAATCGAACCCACGACCCTTGCCTCAGAGGGCATAGGTCTCTACCAAATGAGCCATCGAGCCCGTCATTTAATTGTACATTCATCAATACATTACGTTTACCGGTACATGGTCTCCACTCCAGAACTCGTTTACCACAACGGATATCGGTTCTGCGGTGGCCAGCACACTGCCACTTCAGCTTACTAATCCGGTGTGCTATGTCGGTGACTTTGGTTTTCCGCCGAATCTGCGAGGTAATCTCGTATAGGTGGTGAATCTATTCGAATCATGGAAGTATTAAGTACTACGTACAACAGGAATGCGCTCTATCTATGCATTGCATGTTATTGAGCTCTCGCTCGGCTTCAATTTTGCGACAGCAGATCATTCCTGTTGTACGTCGTACTTAAATACTTCCATGATTCGAATGCGCTGCCATTGTCGACGAGCTGTAAATGTCGTCTTGTTAAGAGGACCTTGCGAAGCCAAGGCTAACAACATTAGTTAGTGACAATGTCTATAGTCGAACATACTTTAGGATCGTAAACCGATTTTAAAATCTTATTTTATATTTTTTATAGGGTTCTGTATCTAAAGGGTAAAAACGGAACCCTATTACTAAGACTTCGTTGTCCATCCGTCCGTCTGTCCGTCCTTCTGGCACCCGGCTGTATCTCAAGAACCGCTATAGTTAGACAGTTGAAACAGCACAAATGGTGTATTTATATTACGACTATAACAACAAATACTAAAAACAATATAAAATATTTAAGGGAGGCTCCCACACATCAAACGCGATGTTTTGTCCTTTTTTACTCAAAATCAATACTGAGAACTGGACGACACTTGAAATATTCATATATTTTTACTTTAATAAATAAATCATAAAATTAAAATAAAATAAATATTTAAGAGGGGCTCCCGAGCTCCCATACAGAAACAGAATTTGTTGCATATTTTTGCCCGATATTGGTACGGATTTTTGGATTCTTTTGTAATGAAAAATTTTAATGTATAGCAAATTCAATTAAAACCTCCTACCTGATATTTTTTCTTCATAACATTTACGTGCGTACATAAAATGCTAAACCCAAAAAAGCATGAAAATCAATATTGCCGATTTCATAGAAATAATATGAAACAAAGTAGCTAAGTACCTATCAAATTGAATCCTTTTATTTATTTCATTCAACTGGTACCAACTTTCTCTCAGATTCCTTTTCCCTAAGTTAGAAACCGGACTTTAATTGTTTATCCGTAACGACAAAATATCATCTCAAGGGCAATATAATAAAGTTGTGGGATGTTTAATTACATAAATTGTACAGGAATTAGGTATATAGGTAACCTTATCCTATAAAGTATTGTACACAAAAGTACCAACGATAAAGTTTTGTAGGTACACAATAGTACGAGTAGTAACTCGTAGGTACTCGTAGAAACTCGTACCAACAATTACTAATTAAACACGCTACATTCACAGGAAACTGTGTTTTCATTTATGTGATGTTAATTTTCTACTCAGAACCTATGTTGAGAATAGGCATAATGACTAATTTTTGTTTTGGGTTGATATTCTATTCTATTCTATACCAGCTGTGCTAGCGGCGTCGCACGCGTGGGTATCGGGTTTCAAAAATAACGGACTTCCATAGAATGGTGCCTAAATTTTAAGTTTGACCTATAGCGCGATTGGCGAAAACTGCGGTTTTCGCCAATCGCGCTGAATGCGTTCAATTCTATGCAGTAGGCATTTGATGATGATTGACGATGATTTTTGCGTGATGCGCGTTTAAACATGCAGATAAAAAATTCTCCCGTTTACACAACAGTTCCCTTCACTGCTCTGCTCCTATTGATTGTAGCGTGATAACAAGTATACTATAACCTGCCCAGAAGTATGAAGAATAATTGTACCAAGTTTCATTAAAATCCGTCCAGTAGTTTTGGTTTCTATAAGTAACATACAGACAGACAGACGGACAGACAGACAGACAAAAATTTTACTGATTGCATTTTTGGCGTCAGTATCGAACACTAATCAGATGTTTGCCCTGAGTGGCGAACAACTGGAGAGGCCTATGTCCAGCAGTGAACTGCAATAGGCTGATGATGACCCTATTGAGCAGGTACTTCCTAGGATCATAGGTATAATCCTATGAATAAGTCTTTTAGGTAACATCTGGGCCGATTTTATTACGCCATTGTACGCATGATATCACAAGAATCACATGCAATCGTTCTCTTCCGTTCCTCACGTGATGTCCACTTCACATAGAAGGCCAGTAGATAATGGACACACTGAAATATTATTTATTTATGAGATCTATCTATAAGGATTTAGATAAAAACAGATTAACGTGTTTGCGGACTGTAGTTCAATGGAGACATTGTGGAAATGTATTTTTTTCGCATGTGACTCCTTGCTAGGTTTCCATTATTTGTTTAGCCGGACTATTTTTGATACTGAACTACTACTTATTTCCAATGTAATAATCCTTTGAAGTAATGATGAAAATTCATCATTACTTCAAAGGATTATTGCATACTTCAAATGAAGCAGGCAGGCCCCATTCTACGTCTTGTTTTGTAGTAGGTACTCATTCTGTATTTACTATAGTAAATAGACTATGAACAATACAAAGTCAATACAATAATAGATAATGTGTGTAATTTGAACAACGTCAACGACTCTTACCATGATTCAGAATCGAACGATGCCACGGACAGACACACATACACATTATTCAAATTTCACGCAAAACGAAGGGTATTTTGCGTCGAGTTTTTAAAAATAATATGAGATGAAAACAGATTGTCCTGATTTTACAAATCTTTTTAACATTCGATGCGATTCTAGGTCCCATCTTATTTCCAACATTTATAAATAAGGTCGATAAAAATAAAGAGATAAGATTACCTAATAACCATTTATTTTGTCAGTTGTTCCCCCGCTGGCGGGAAATTGACTACATATCGGTTATTTTCTCGTTTAAGAAGCCTATCTAGGACCAATAACTAAATTTATAAATCTCTCAAAGTACCTAATCTTTTTTCTAATCGTTGGTGGTTATACAAGTGACTTTAATGTTTAAGTTATAGGTAGATGCATGCTTTAAAATATTCCTCTACGTCGCGACGCAGGGATGTATGATGATAATAAAACATTGTATTGTCATTATATGCGGGTGTTAAAACACAGACATTTAAATGTTTGTTTTTTTAGAGGAGAATGCATTAGACGCTTTCCAACACACCATGCCACCTCCGAGGGGAGGTGACATGGTGTGTTGGAACCACACCTCCCGAAATGGGAGGGCATACCCACTTAACCCCCTGTGTAGTGGGCAGCAAGTTGCAGGGACACGGGTAACGCCGAAGCATACAGCTGCATTCCTGCATGCCCTGGCCTGCCGCAGATGACAAGCGGCCGGCACTCCTGGTCCGGGGAGGGCAAATACCCCTAACCCCGGTTCCGGGGAGCAATAGGATGCTCCCCGGGCGGACCTTGTGAGAGCAATACATTGGTGAAAACCGCATTTAATTCCATGCAGTAGTTTTCGCGTGATTCGCAATCAAACATAGGTACAGATAAAAATTTCTCCCGTTTTCCCACTTCACTGCTCTTCACTGCTCTGCTCCTTTTGATTGTAGCGTGATGAAAAGTATACTTTAACCTGCCCAGGAGTATGAAGAATAATTGTACCAAGTTTCGTTAAAATCCGTCGAGTAGTGTTTTTTTCTATAACGAACATACAGACAAAAATTTTACTGATTGTATTTTTGGCATCAGTATCGATCACTAATTATCCCCTGATAGTTATCTATATCTACATATACTTAAAATAAATCTGTAGAGAGGTCAATTCTGTACATGAAATATATTTTCAAAATAACTATCAGGGGGTGATTAGTGATCGATACTGATGCCAAAAATGCAATCAGTAAAATTTTTGTCTGTCTGTCTGTCTGTATGTTCGTTTTTGTCCTCCCCTGGTGTTGCGGTGTCTATGGGCTGAAGTGATCACTTACCATCAATCAGGTGACCTTCAAGCCCGTTTGCACCCTCTGTCATAAAAAAAACTTAATACTCGTAGTAGAAGAACCTCCGATGCTAACAGAGAGGTGTTACACATAGACTCTTAAGTTCGTCGAGAATATGTTTTGAAAATCTGAACGTAATCCTTTCGACGACCTTTGAAATGCCAAGCTTCATCTAAGGCCTGTGTTGATTCTTCAAAGCCATAATTTAACGACTTATATTTTTTGATATTTAATTAGGTAGATGTTTAATTGACGAGGACATCATGCTCATGATTCCCAATAGATATTTTGCTGGCATTAAAATAATAGTTAGTTATGGTTCAAGAATTCTTGTATGTCTTCATGGGTGAGTAATATTGAAAAAAATGCAATAATAGGAGAATATCGATTGTTCGGAAGTCTTCCTGCAATAGCTATAGGTATCAATAAATACTTGCCAACCTTGAGCCTTTTGCAATATTTACGTCCGAGTTCAACGTCATGATTACCGTTTTCATCTGTTTGGTTTTTTTTATCCAAACATTTTTTTTGGCTTGGATGTACATACCCATATCCTCGATTCAGTCGCTTGATGGAGGACCGGTTTTAAGTGGGTATTCCCAGCCACCTTACCGTCTTGACGCAAGGTCCTTCCTCCCGGTTTGTGCGTGTCGTTAGTCATGTATTGATGTATTTCGAAAATACTAAAAAAATATTTACGGTTTAAAAAAAAAAAAAAAATGTAATTGTTAATTAATTTGGATACGTGCGTAGGTTTTGATTAGCCAGATGGCTCAGTTGATAATTGCCTTCTGAACCAACGGATGTGTTGTGCTCGGATGTGCCCAGGACAGACGTTCATATGAATAACTTTATTAAATCATCAAAATAAACTTTTACTAAGCTGTTCCCCAACGCGACGAGGTTACAAAACCTACTTACTACTACTATTTTATTAACAACTTGTCCTGTATATAGGAACGTTGTTTCTTTAAACTAATGAACGGATTTAAACGAAACTTAGTACAATTATTCTTCATACTCCTGGAAAGGTTATAGTACGAGTATACTTTTCATTACGCTACAATCAATAGGAGCAGAGCAGTGAAGGGAAGTGTTGGGAAAACGGAAGAAATTTTTATCTGTGTGTTTGAACGAGCATCACGCAAAAACTAATGCTTGGAATTGAATGCGGTTTTCGCCAATGTATTCCTACAGGTCTAACTTAAAAATTAGGCACATTTTATGGAAGTCCGTTATTTTTGAAACCCGATATCCACGCGTGCGACGCCGCTGGCACAGCTAGTAAATCAATAAAAGTGTTTGGCATCCGATCTCTCTTCGAGGAATTGTACAATACCAAATACCAGTACGTAAAATTGTGTGAAAAAAGGAATTGTCAGTAATATAAGAGAGTTTATTTCCTTGTTAGTTTTAGAGTAGGTATGTATCTAAACTGCGTTTTATCACAGAAATCACCAAGAATAATACGGTTTTGTGCTTTTCGCTATCTCTATCTTACATTAAGTTGTACGAGATTTTACAGCATGGCAGCATGTAATTTACATCCAATATGTAGTCAAAATGTATAAGCGCAATCTAATTGAAGTTCTGAACGAGATATGTGGATTGTTGTTTGTTGTTGTAAGAAATAACTCGCTGTGATACTTTAAAAATAAGATGAGTTCGTCATTCTATCTGGATATATGTATTTATGTGGTCTTAACTCTTAAAAATAAAATATGTTATTGTATGTTGTATAATGTATATATATATACGAGTATACCTATGTAAATGTTTTCTTTATACATCATATCATACTAGGACATAATAAGGACATAAAATAAATAAAAATGAGGTCAATACTACATATGTCACTTCACTATCATTTATTCGCCCACGGGAGCTACAGCGCTGCACCCGGCTCTCTGATTATTTATTTCCTGTTATTGAAAGCTATATTTATATTGTTATTAATACTAAGGGGTGTTTTAGTGCATCTATAATGACCGTGGTACGTTCTACCTTCTGTTCGCTCTCTTAGGAGATGGCATTACGTTACAAAAACTAGACTAAAGCGAACTTTCTTACTCTGTACATCATCGGATGAACGGTGTAAGGGCACTTCTAAATCGGTTAACGCAACGCAAAATTTAACGACCCGAGTGTCAAACGGCATGAAAAACCTGATGTATTCATTTATTAGGTTTGAATAAAATAATTTAATAATTCAATGCGATTGCCAAGTCAATATATTTATTTAAAACTTTAAAGACTTGGTATTACATGGATCTCACAACTTTTTACGGTAGAACAACTGAGTTGCGAGACTTGGCTTTTTTGACAAGTATTGTTTTTAATGGGATCTCATTTCTTTTTGTAGATATTCGTATTTTTTTTCTTTCCGGTACTTTTTTATTCCGTTGACAATTTTACAAGTTACCTTTGATACACCTGACCTAATTTACTGGATACCTAACGCGATCTTCATGAAATTATACATACCTACATATAACAGGTATACCGACTTTAATTAACTGCAAATGTAACTTTGTAATTCCATACATATGTATGGGATTACTCGTGCAATGTTACTTATGCAGTTAATATCTAGAAAACTAGATCGAAATTGAATAATACATATTTTAATTTTTCCTTGATTTATACACTAAACACTTGTATTCTAAAGGAGAATGACCATTGTAGTATGGGCTTTGGTTTCCGATTTTATCACGTTGTACCTCCATGAAATCTATCTCATTGGATAGAGTATTAAACATAGAATACATTAAAAAAAACAATAAGCATCTAATTCGCCGGAGTTGCGAGCAACAGGTTCATGAAGTTCATTATTTTAGGTTATTTTTCACAACGTTAAATACCTTTCCGAACGGCAGATGGGCGTCCTGCGTCAATCATAACGAACAGTTGCTAAAACGGCGATTATCTTATTTCAATTTCTACAGTTACGGAGAAAAAAAGCGCTCAACTCAACGTAAAGATAAATCAAAACGAATAGATCGTCAGTGCTAAAACAAAACAATAACATTTCTCTAATGTCAATGTCATGTCACTTTCATTATTTTTTTTCATCACTCTTGGTGTTGCCCGTCGCAATATAAATGCGAATCGATATTCATTGGATCAATCGATATTCATTCACTTAAGGTTTGTTGTCATTAATTGGAAGGTAAAGTAACTGAATATTCTCGAAGATATTCTTTTCTATGAGAAAAAGATTTTGTTTTGTAAATATCCTTAATATTGTCTTTTTAACCCTCCTTCGTCCTTCTGAGTTGTGTATCAGGAATCGATTATTGTGAATTAATATGTTAAATATTGGCAACCCTGCAACCCCAAAAAGTATAGTTCTTTGGTAGAGGAAGTACTTTGTTATGAAAATTACTTTTAAATTAGCACTTTTTTCCCCGGCGAAGTTTTGACTTGTTTTTGTAGGTCTTGTGAAAATGAAATACAATTTTTTTCAGGTTAATTTCGTTCATGTACAAAACGAAACCATATTTGGGCATTCTCCTTTGAAGGTTTTATGTCTGCTAGAAGTGCCTTAGAATTTTGATGATCGGTTAGTCAGTGAGTGACAAAATTAAGAAAATTTGACTCGTTATAATTCTTAAACTACTGGTTCTAATTGAATGAAATTTTAAATATACCGTGTTTGTACAGTGCCTGCTTCGGTAGAGAAAATTCAAGCTTCTGGTTTTATCCAAAACGAAGTTATAGGGGGTTGAAAATGGCCTGAACTACTTTGAGAAAAGGATGGTACAGCCGTTTCGCTTTTTTGCTCGACTTGGCGGGGGCACTACCGTGCCCCCAGATAATAGTTTAATATACAACATATACCTATGTGCAATATACAACATTTTCACCCAAAGGAAACAATAAGGAACCACCTATTATCGGAATGTCTATTATTCAATTCATCTCCATGTGTGAAGTGACACTTTGATTGTACGCAGGCCTAGGTCACGAGAAAGATGTTCCACTTACTGTTTTATACGCTTCCTTACTATATAGAATACATATTTAACTATATATAATTAACTATATTCGACTGGCTCGATGGCTCATTTGGTAGTGACCTCTGCCTTCTAAACCAAGGGTCGGGGGTTCGATTCCCGCACAGTACAAACATTTGTGTTCATGAACATGTCTGCTTGTATTGGTCTGGGTGTTTACTATGTATTATATGTATTTATTTACAAAAAAAAAGTATCTAAGTAAGTTTATCAGTTGTCTAGCACCCATAATACAAGCTTCGGCTTAGTTTGGGGCTAGATGGCGATGTGTGGCCCAGCGTGGCATGTCTTGGGTTATAATTAATTAATTATTCATTTTTTCTTAAGTTCATTTGTATAATATTCTACTAGGTATATTTATTCTGAGAACCGTAGCTAGCAAACCACAGCGCACTATCTATCCTTCCTTAATTACAAAATAGACTTAATAATAAAACAATCGCATTTCCTTTTCTTAGTCAATTCAAATATATACAGCAAAGTATAAATAGGTACAGAACGCAATTTTTCCTGTAATTAGCAGTGATGTCGGTAGGTAAGTCAAATAGTCAAGTGTACTTACGTATCTAAAGCATTTATATTTTTTTATATACTAGTGACCCAGCCCTTATTTTTTTTCTAAATGACTGCGATGATGGCCAGGGCGGCCTTGTCATCATCACCGGACTGTTGGGGGAGCGGAAGGCTCTCACCCCTAGACGACCCACCCCGGATTCACACGGGTTCAATACTATATGCATACATTATACACGTAAACCTTTCTTTTGAATCTCTCTATCTATTAAATAAAAACGCATCAAAAGCCGTTGCGTAGTTTTGAAGTTAAGACCATACTTACATAAGAACAGACAGAAACAAAAGCGACTTTTTATAATATGTAGTGATGTTGCTTGCCTGCCGCAAGCAAATCTTGAATAGGTAGGTACATAATTTAATTTCGACTCACGCACCAGTTTCGGTGTATGGGATATACATATTTGATTTAATAGCTTAATGATCGTTTTAGAAGTGAAAATACCTATTTTATTTAGACCTTATACCTACTAATTAATATTTGAATTAAAAGAGTGCGATTCAATGGACATATCAAAATAGTAATATTTTTCCTAAGTATAATTCAATAAATTACCAAACATTTAGTATAGCCGACTATCAATCAGGCATTACAATGCTATAGAAGAATATTGCAAGTTGACCTTCGGTTTTTCTTCTAGCTCTGCGTAAGAGTAATTAGTGTTGGATCGGTTCCGTTTCCCATTGAAAAACGTTGTGCCATCGGCTGAATCTTTACCTACGAGTACTATCCTAGATACAATAAAAGCCTAGTACATTAAATATATTATCAAAATAACTATCAGGGGATGATTAGTGATCGATACTGATGCCAAAAATGCAATCAGTAAAATTTTTGTCTGTCTGTATGTTCGTTATAGAAACAAAAACTACTCAACGAATTTTAACGAAACTTGGTACAATTATTCTTCATACTCCTGGGCAGGTTATAGTATACTTTCCATCACGCTACGATCAAAAGGAGCAAAGCAGTGAAGGGAAATGTTGGGAAAACAGGAGAAATTTTTATCTGTATGTTTGAACGCGCATCACACAAAAACTACTGCATGGAATTGAATGCGGTTTTCGCCAATGTATTGCTAGAGGTCTAACTTAATTTTTAAACCATTTTATATAAGTCCGTTATTTTAAAAACCCGATATCCACGCGTGCCTCATATACCTCAACTAAGTATACTTATTGTACTTGAACTTTCGTATGAATATAATGGTTGCCTGAAAGAGATCATAAATGGTAATAACTATAACATGACTGTCTTAATTGAACAACAAACTATATCTAGTTGTTACAATCCGGGTTTGGTTCTCAGTCGGATCAATGTAGCCTTTTCTAAATTGTCTCGTCTCTGGATGCTCTGGGAAACGCTGTCAGTCATCATGTGGTATTTATAATACAAGGGAAAACCTTAATTTAAACTAGGAAATATCTCTGGATTAAAAAAAGATCTATTGTTCTATAATCTAATCTATCGAACTTTGCATGTAACTCAAGAAATCGAGACATGTCACGCTGGGCCACACATCGCCATCTAGCCCCAAACTAAGTCGAAGCCTGTACTTTGGGTGCAAGACAACTGATAAACTTACTTAGATACTATTTTTGGTAAATAAAACACATATTATACATAGTAAATACCCAGACCAACACAAACATAAATGGTCATGCACACAAAAGTTTGTAATGTGCGGGGATCGAACCAACGACCCTGCCATCGAAACGACCTACCAACGAACGGGCCATCGGGCCAGCCTAGTATAAATACTTTTTCCATTTGATCGCCTAAACTGTTTGGATTATACGTATTGCTTGAATAAGACCCCCTTTTTTTTTTTTTTTTTTTTTTTGTTTTTGTGTTGCCGGGGAAAATGCATTTAGGCATTCCCGCTGCTTGGGGGAGCAGCGGGGTATGTGGGACTCACCCCGCCTCGAAGATGGAAGTGAGGCAGGAAATACCCACTAAAAACCCCGGCCCCTTCGTCATGCGCCTTAAAGGTGGTGTCGAGGGTCCTATGTATTATGTCCACCAAGACATCACCGACGCGGCCTGGTTAGGACAGGCTCCAACAGGCTCCCCCTCTAGGGGGGAGTCATGGGAGTGGTCCGAAGGGTGAGCCCACTCCCATCCGACGAAGACGGGGGTCCGTGCAATGCAGGCGGCGGTGCCCCCGTAATAAGACCCCCTGACACCAGACTTTTCTGTGCAGTTGCTATGTCGCCAGACCCTTTGTTTTATCGGGAAGCACTATACGCCGTTGGTTCTCGGGTCGTGTCGAGCTACCGTCCCATCGGATTATTTCCGCATCCGCAGTCCGCCTTTTGTATACCATTTTATTGAGCAATAAACATTAAATAGAAGTAATGAGAATAAATGAATTATGAGAGTGTAGGACGTAGGATCATAAAGTGCATCTGTGTTTGCGTACATACCTACTTGTACGATTTCATATCTCCTGTATACTTAGCTAGTGTGATTTTAGATTGGCCATAGTAGATACAATTTGGCAATTTTGAGAATTTGGAGAGTACATACAATGGGCATGGTGCCAAAAAAAAGTAATTAGTCCGTCATTAGATTGTTAAAAAATAAAAGACACCGTGTATTTTTTCATTTGTAAATTAGACCAAAAATGACAAAGATATAGCCCATTAAAATAACGCGTGACGTCAGATTTTGGGAGTTTTTTCGCAAATGAAAAAAGGAAAAAAAAGGAAAAATACATGTCCAATATATTTTTATAATCTAAAATACGGACTAAATATAATGTAATTATTTTGACCCTGGAATCATCCCTGATATTGACTCTACAGAATCTCAATGATTGATGTAATTAGTGGCGGAATAAGTAACTAAGTACATATCACGATTGAAGGCGTAGCTAAATACCGCAGGCCAATGACGGGGAGCAGCGTCACCGGAGCGAGGAGCTATGCCCTGCGATCGCCAATGGTGTCTTACCTATGGGTAAAGGCTCCACTTGTTCGCCACTTTGGCTTTTGGAGAGACCTATGCCCAGCAGTGGACAGCGATAGGCTTATATGTTGATGGACCCCAATGAACAGTAAGTCTAAATACAATTTTGACAAGCTCGATGGCTCATTTGGTAGTGCCCTCTGCCTTCTGAGCCAAGAGTTGTGGGTTCGATCCCCGCACAGTACAAACATTTGTGTGCATGAACATGTCTGTTTGTATTGGTCTGGGTGTTTTCAATGTATAATATGTATTTATTTACAAAAAAAAAGTATCTAAGTAAGTTTATCAGTTGTCTAGTACCCATAGTACAAGCTTCAGCTTAGTTTGGGGCTAGATGGCGATGTGTGGCCCAGCGTGGCATGTCTTGGGATATTTATTTATTTATTTATTTATTATATATGTTGCAGTCAAAACTCTTAACCAGTCAAAAGTACTATTGACTATCAAAATCAGTCAAAAGTACTTTTGACTGAACAGGTTGGTCAAAAGTGGTTTTGACTGAAAAATATTGGTTATTAATACTTTTGACTGCAAATTTGCGGTCAAAAGTACTTTTAACTGACGCTCTTGGTCAATAGTATTTTTAACTGCAAAAAAGCATCAGTCAAAAGTAATATAGACTCGTTAGATGTAAATACAAAAGTGATTTATTAATAAAAGTGAAATCATTTTAAACTATGAATAATAAACGATTTTACATCAGACCTGGTAAGTCTTGGTGCAGTCAAATCTTAAAACTCACCTAACATATCTAGGTTGGGTTCTAGTCGAATCAGATTACAGGGGCCATTTTAGTTGACCTATCCGCAGCTTATGATACAGTCAACATAAGGAAACTGCTTCAGAAGGTGGCAGATATAAGAGAGGGCCAAAAATTTCTCAAAGTTCTTAGTGAGATGCTCCATTATCATCGTTTTGCGGAGATGAGAAGATCAGATAGTGGTTACAGAAAAATGGCTACCTTAGGGTAGCGTCCTTAGAAGAGTAGATGTAGCGCCCTCATGGTGTGGTGACGAATTGGCTGACCCAGGTCCTCACGGGACATGAGTGCTTCGTTATGTACTTATGGGGTCTACTTCTTCATGCCGTCAGTACGACAGTGGCTCGGAGGACACGGCAGCGCATACGCTTTGGCATTGCTCTCCCTTTTTTTTCATTTCACCGGGGAGAAATGCAAATTTACACATACCCGCTAGCCGGGGGAGCAACAGGTTATGTGGGACTCGCTCCGGGTCAGCAGAGAATACCCACTAAGAAACCTCGGTTGCCACCGTCTAATGCGCCTTGGGTGACGCCTGGGTCAGTGGGTGCTCTGTCCTTGTCACTGTCGCCCAGGACCTCGATCTGGAACTCTTGCGGCAGATAACGGCGTAGAATGAGACCTGGCGAGCGATTGCTCGAATTCTGTGAGATGGTGATCTAGCAGAAGGAGAGCGTAGGGCAGCTGTAGACGCGCCCGCTCTACGCCGCCCCCGCTCAGGCCCGGGCGTCGCTGGAGAGCTTACGACGTATTGTATGCTCTCTGAGCCTCTTCTTTATGTCCCCAGTGGTGAGTGCGGGGGCGTGATCCACTTATTGGGGCATAATGGTGTGGTGGGTTCAGCCACATTCGCTGTACCCTCAAGGAGCTTGCTGGGGTGTACCCCAAGGTGTACCTTGACCACGGTGTACGGACAATCTGTCAAGGTAAGGCTTTTTAGACGCATTTGCAAATGGATGCGGATGTGGTGTCGCTCCAGAAGCTATAGCACACCTGCTTCA
This sequence comes from Conogethes punctiferalis, assembly GCA_031163375.1. NCBI lineage: Eukaryota > Metazoa > Arthropoda > Insecta > Lepidoptera > Crambidae > Conogethes > Conogethes punctiferalis. The sequence continues at coordinate 17,761,195 of CM062077.1, read as the reverse complement.
GAGTCTCGCGTGTCCGAACGACTGTCTGCACGAAAACTTGCTGACCGCCAGATCTCAGAGTTTTGGTCTCGAGAAGAAGACAATAGATATGAGTAATATTAAAGTTTATTATGTGCGTTTGTCGTTATTTTTATCGACCACCAATTTTAAGAGTTTTGACTGATACAACCAGTCAAAACCACTTTTGACGGAATAACTTAGTCAAAAGTACTTTTAACCAGCTCCCTTGGGCAAAAGTACTTTTAACTGTTATTTTAGTTAAAAGTATTATTGACCAAAGCATATGGTCAAAAGTACTTTTGACTGATTTTGCTAGTCAATAGTACTTTTGACTGGTTAAGGGTTCTGACTGCAACATATATATGTTGCAGTCATAACTCTTAATCAGTCAAAAGTACTATTGACAAGCAAAATCAGTTAAAAGTAGTTTTGACTGAACAGGTTGGTCAAAAGTGGTTTTGACTGAAAATTATTGGTTAAAAGTACTTTTGACTGACGCTCTCCGTTAAAACTAGTTTTAACTGCAATAAAACATCAGTCAAAAGTACTTATAACTCGTTAGATGTGAATAAAAGAAAGTAATCTATCTATACTTATAAAAAATCTGTAGAGAGGTAAATTCTGTACATTAAATATATTTTCAAAATAACTATCAGGGGGTGATTAATGATCGATACTGATGCCAAAAATGCAATCAGTAAAATTTTTGTCTGTCTGTCTGTCTGTCTGTCTGTCTGTCTGTCTGTATGTTCGTTATAGAAACAAAAACTACCCAACGGATTTTAACGAAACTTGGTACAATTATTCTTCATACTCCTGGGCAGGTCATAGTATACTTTTCATCACGCTACGATCAACAGGACCAGAGCAGTGAAGGGAAATGTTGGGAAAACGGGAGAAATTTTTATCTGTATGTTTGAACGCGCATCACGCGTAAACTACTGCATGGAATTGAATGCGGTTTTTACCAATGTATTTCTAGAAGTCTAACTTAAAATTTAGGTACCATTTTATGGAAGTCCATTATTTTTGAAACCCGATATCCACGCGTGCGGCGCCGCTGGCACAGCTAGTTTATTAATAAATGTGAAGCCGTTTATTGCTATGAGTAATGAACGATTTCACATCAAACCTGGTAAGTCTTGATGCATTCCAATCTTAAAACTCATCCAGCATATCTAGGATGGGTGTCAGTCGAATCAGATTACTGGGGTCATTTTTGTTAATCTATCCGCAGCATGATACAGTCGACATAAATAAACTGCTTCAGAAGGTGGCGGATATAACAGACGGCCAAACGTTTGTCAAAATCGTAGTGACATGCTCCACAATCATCGTTTTCAGGTGCATATTTTGACTGATGGGAGTAGATGGCGGTTACAGAAAAGCGGCTTACGCCAGGGTACCCAGGTCACCCTACTGATATTCAACATATAGACAAACGACCAGACTGCCCCGAATCCGGAAGTCCTACTGAGAACAGGATATTTTTATGGGTAGACAGATACCCCGACTCATTGTATCCCCCCTCAGAGAGCTTGCCAGGGTATACCTCGACTTGGCCAACGTGGAAGATTCTGAACAGGCTGCAGACTCAAGTTGGCCGTTGTAAGGACAATCTGTCAGGGTGGGGCTTCTTAGACGTCCACAAACTATGGCACACCTGCTTCAGTGTCCCGCGTGACTGATACAACCAGTCAAAACCACTTTTGACGGAATCGCATAGTCAAAAGAACTTTTAACCAGCTCCATTGGGCAAAAGTACTTTTTTTAACTGTTATTTTAGTCAAAAGTAGGTATTATTGACTAAAGCATACGGTCAAAAGTACTTTTGACTGATTTTACTAGTCAATAGTACTTTTGACCGGTTAAGTGTTTTGACTGCAACATATACATATAACTCAAAGATGACTGGCTGACTAACTATCATAGTGATCTATCAACGCACAGTCCAAACCACTAGACGGATCGGGCTGAAATTTGGCATGCAGGTAGATGTTATTTATTTATTATTATTATTATTACATTATTATTACATTATTATTATTAGTATACAGAAGCCAAAGTGAGAGGGCGGATCCTGCACTAGGATTCCCTGTGTTACAGGACTCCGGCCCCCCTCACATAACGATACAATAGGATAATATGTGTGCCTGTGTGTGTGTGTGTGTTTGTGTTTGTGTATGTGTGTGTGTGAGTGTATGTTTGTGTGTGTCTGTGAGTTGCATAAGATGTGTTTACGTGTGTATTACTGAGTGGTATTAATCGTTGTAGTTTTTATGTGGCCGTCTTCAGCATGCATTCGGTTTCCCCATAGTCTTTTTTAGACAGAAATTCTGTAATTGTTTTCTTGCATTTATAACGGTTCATAGGATAAATGTAACATACACGATTTACAGTGTTATAAAGATGAGGACCCAAGTAAATTTGATGACGTTTTGCAAATGGAGAAAAGGAAGAGCGGTTTCGGAACACAATATCTTTTCTTCTACACCTTTCAACGTTTCGATCATAGTTTGATGTAGCATGTTGATGTAAGATTGTTCTTAGAATAAACAATTGTCTCACGGTGAGGACATCTAAAGTAGTATAAAGTTGTGTGGTTGGGTAATGATAAGGTTTGAACAAGATAACTTTTAGTATAGCCCTTTGTGCCCTTTCCACATTTAACAGGTAGTTCTTGAATGTTCCTCCCCAGGATATGATGCAATATGTGACAATAGACTGACACAAGGCGAGGTAGGTACCTCTTAAAAGCTTGGGCTCAGCAGCCACTCTAAGGCGTTTGAATATAAATATTAACTTGCGTATTCTTTTTGTAAGCACCTCAGTATGGTACTTCCATGAGAGTGTACTGTCCAGATAAATTCCAAGATATTTTATAACTGTTACTCTTTCTAACGTAATACAGGTGCACGAGTCTGAACTTAAACAGTTATGGGCTTTTATTTGTAAATTAATTGGTGGTTGTTTCTCTAATTTGGAAAAGGTAATATATTTCGTCTTACTGACATTGAGTGTCAGTAAATTATGATTTAAGCATTTCATAATCCTTGCAAGACCCTTCTCCGCTATTTGATTTAGTCCTTGCCACGTAGTGCTATGGAAAACCAGAGCCGTATCATCTGCAAATGCAAACAATTTCCCTCCCTCTAGATGTGTGTTGCAAAGATTATTGACGTAAATTGTAAATAGGGTAGGGCCGAGTACACTTCCCTGTGGCACGCCGTAGGATGTAGGTTGAGTGTCACTTGTAATGTTTCCAATTGTCACTCTTTGACGCCTGTGACTTAGGTAGCTCCGAAATAACCGCAATGGTACGCCCCTTATGCCAATCTCATCCATTACATCCAAGAGCCTGGGAATAGATACAGTGTCAAAGGCTTTTGCCAAGTCGAGAAATATTGCTAGTACTTTGCCTTTTTGCTCAAGCTTATGTACGATATGTGTAGTTAGATTGACCACCGCTAGTTCTGTAGATTTTCCTGTACTAAAACCATATTGATTATCGGATATAATCTTGAATTTGTGTAAGTATGTTTGTAATCTTTTATTCAGTAGTCTTTCAAAGATTTTTGATAATGATGGTAAAATGGCGATTGGTCTGTAATTGCTGACACTGCATCTATCCCCCGCTTTAAAAATAGGTTTTATAAGAGCAATTTTAAGGCAGTCCGGGAATATGCCTTTGTTAAAACTCAGGTTGCATAGGTGTGCAATTATGGGCGCTAGTATTCCGGCACATCTTTTAAAAACTTCTATCGGTAACATATCTGCACCTCTAGTGGTGCTATTTTTAAGATTTTGAATGGTTGCTAAGACTTCTTCGGGATATGTTTCTGTTAATACAAATGAGTTTAGGATATGATTGTTGCGAATTCTTTTTGTACATTCAGAGCTTGTGGTTTCTGCGACGATCCTCTCAGCAAGGTGAGATCCTATTCCTGCAAAATATTTATTGACGTCATTGATAGAATCTTGAGGGTTCCCTTTTAATTTTAGAAGTTCTTTCAAACTGTCTTCTTTTTTTGAGTCCAATTTAGCTAATTCCCTTATTGCAGCCCATGTTTTTTTTATGTCATTTTTTGTGTTGCTTAGTTTTTTTTTATTGTAATCTCTTTCTACCTTTTTAAGAAGGTCGTTGCAGAAATTCCTGTAACGTCTGTAGGTTGTATTTAGTATTGTATTATCCGGAAATTTTTTTGACTCTGAATGTAACTTGTCTCTGTTCCTTAAGCATTTTAGCAAACCGGGAGTTACCCAAGGCGCTATTATACGTTTTCTATTTGGTATAGTTTTAGTGGCAGTATTATTATTTACAGCATCAGATAGCATTTCAATAAATAATTCGGTTGCGGTGTCCACGTTTTTACATTGTAGAACTTTGGTAAAGTCTACAATTTTAAGTTCGTCATATAATCCATCATAATCAGTTACATTTATTATTTTTTTTGTCATTCGACAGGTCTCTTTTTTTATTTTCACACTAAATATGGTAGTATAATGATCAGTTAGGGTTGTTTGAACTACAGCGATTGATGTATCAAGTTCTGATCTCATTATGATGTGATCAAGGCACGATTTCCCCCGTGTGGGGTATAGATGACCAGGTAGTAAACCATGGAAGGCTAAGAGATTGTTATAGTCATTTGTTAAATTGTTGCTATCTAATATGTTAATATTTATGTCACCTGTTAAATATAAATTTTTATACGATTTAAGTGTGTCTAGTGTTTTACCAAGTGAGTCTAGAAAGCTATCTATCTTTCTATGGGAAGGTGGCCGGTAAATAGCTACTATGCAAGTGTCTTTAGAAAGTTTCACAACCAAGCAATTCGCATCGCTAAATTGTGGTTGATATACATCAGCTGTGAGTGTGTTTTTGGTGTATACCACGACCCCTTCGTTTTGGGTTGAACAATTTTGAGTATGAAAACAGTTATATTGTTTGAGTGAAGGTGGATCAGCAGTATTTTTTAACCAACATTCTGATAAAACAATTACGTCTATTTCTAGGTTGATCCTTGATGTTAAGGCCTCTAATTCAGTTATGTTATGGTGAACACTTCGGATATTCTGGGATAAAATTACTAGGTGTTCACCATGTGGCAAGGTAGTTTTTAAGTCTTCTACATTACAGAGATATGACCTAGCAGGTGTGTAACTATCAATGCTGTTTAGCAAATCTTGATTACCCAGCTCCGTGACTACTTTCCTTAAGGTAGTATATACATGACTTTTTTAGTTTATTTCTACCATCTTCCTCAAGATTGATTGGATATTGTATACATTTTTTGTGATTTCCTAGAAACTTTCCTTTCTTACATTTTAATAAAATTTTCAAGTATAAGTGTGATGTGTATGTATAGTGTGAATTGTGTAATATTTGTATAGTGTGTGGTTGACAGTAGTGTATTACAGTATTGTCCATAAACAAGATATCAAAATATGTTTGCATGCATGAACCAATAAAATTAAATATTATGAGATTCAGTATGTTTGAAGTATCACTTCCATGTAGTCACTTCATAGTTCTAAGCGATATGATGAGGGATTCCGAGTTGATGTTTATTATTTGACAGCTATCATCTTTACGTAGAAAAACCTTCCCAAAAGCTGTCCAGCAGTATTTGTAGTGTTCTTGGGCAGCTAAGTCTCGGGCCAGAAAGAACAGTTTCTTTGCCTTAGAAGTCAGGTTTTCTGAGACAAAGATAGGTCTCTTTGGGCCTTCTATTTGTAGATGTTGTGTATTTAGCCTTGTTTCTCTGTTTTCTCGATTGTACTGTTTTATGTTATGTAGTATTTTTTCTTTTTTAGGCACAGTCGTGAATTCGGCGATTATGGGTTTATTTTCGGTTTTAGATGGGATGCGGAAGATATCCTTTATTTCTGATTGGTCAATTTCCGTGTTCATAGATTTTCCCATACTTATTACCATCTGTATTAGATCACTTTTAGTCTCGTTAGGCTTTTTGGGAATATTCCTGATTTCCAAGCCAGACGAACGTAGTTGTCTCTCTAGGACCTCTATTTGTTCCTCTAATGTAGAAATACGTTGCCTATCTTCTTTTTTCTCCTGCTCCAGTCGCTCTAATCTTTTTAAGAAGTTATCCATCATATCAGAGTTGTACTCCGCTGTTTCCTTCAATGATTCGTTTTGTGATTTAATATTCCATTTTTTCATTTATTGTCTTGTAAAACTGTTGTTGTTCTCCCATGATTTCTTTAAACATATTTCTTACCTCTGTGTTAAAATCTGTCTTATTGATTTCAAAATCCTCTTCTCGTCTTCTTTTAAATCTTGAGGTTACATTAATATCACTGGCTAGGGAAATATTAGAGTCAGGGTCGAAATGACTCAGTAACGCCAAGTTAGCGGTCGGAACCTTCGTGACCTGCGGGGAGTGCTGGAGCGGGGCGGGCGGGGCGGGCGGGGAGGTCGGCGCTGTTGGTGGTGATCGCGATAGGGGCATGTTTCAATTTCAGAAATTAGTATTTTTGTTGTTGTCAATGTCTGAGCTGATGCGGTGGCGCTGACGTCGGTGGGTAAATCTGTAGTGAGCCAGTGCTAGATCGATGGTATCGATCAACAATTGATGTATCGATACGTCGTTGTTGCCGTCGGCGTGATTAAGTTTCAGTACGCGTTTCCGAACGGAACATCACTAAGATAGATCTGTCACTTGAACTTGAATGATTGAACTGTCACTTTTGTAACCTCCAAAATTGTTGAAATTGTATCTTCCGAATGTTGTAAATGCGCCGGTTTCGTCGAAATAGCCGTTTATTTATATTCCCAACTCGTTTCGGTGCACGAATTTCACTATTACAATACTTTATTGCTGTTTATTTACTATTATTTTATGTAAAAACTGGGGAGCACAATGAATCACGTATTTACATTTTGACAGGTGTTTGACATATGACGTAGGCATTCGCTAAGAAAGGATTTTGATCAATGCTGGGTAGCAAGGGGATAAAACAGGGGATTAAACTGTATTCCACGCGGACGAAGTCGCGGGCACAGCTAGTTAACAAATAAAGGTTCAACTTATTATTGTTTCAGTTATGGCTGACTTTTGGCGCGTCCCTTGGTTTCCTGATCATCGGCTTAGTCCGGGGGTACTCTGCTTCGGCCCTCCCTTCCATTGAAGCGATCGATCCAGATATTATAGAATCTAGCGAACAAAAGTCATGGATAGGTGAGTTTCAACGGATACGAAGATTTGGTTCACGGAATATTTTTAATCATGCTATGTGTAGGTACTTGCCTATGTTGTTTAATTTTTGATTGCTGCTTGATATGTATGGCAATAAAGTATCTACATAGTTACTCGTAGCTATTATGGAATTGTTTTTTAATTAGCTAGATTTTGAATTGTCCAATATCACTAATAAATTACCAGATCAGACTTATATCGGCTATGTTGTTGCGTCTGAAATGCGGGTACGTGAAGTAAGTACCTATATTTAATTGTATTTAAAAAGTTTTATTTACATGTACTTGACTTCTTTTGTTTGACAATATGAAGATTGACTAAATTGCCACACTCCGAACATGCCGTGTTTCAACAAATCAAAATAAAGTCTTAATTTATATAGACTTCACACTTACAAATCGTCTGGTTGCAAAGTTTACCCATCTTTATATTATTTATTATATATATAAAAGGAGAAACTGACTGACTGACATAATATCAACGCACAGCCCAAACGGCTAAATGTAGGCACTTGAAATTTGGAAGGGACGTAGCTTAGGTACCGTAGGGGTGCACTAAGAAAGGAATTCCCGAAATTCCCACGGGAACGGGAATTAGCGGGAAAATCCTTTTGTATGAAAAATCTAAACCGCTTAAGTTAGACGCTTGAAATTTGGCATGCAGGTACCTTAGTAAATATAAAGTTTAGTTATGGCTGTATTTTGAGAAATTCCCACGGGAACGGGAGTTAGCGGGAAAAAACTTTTGTATGTATAAATTTAAACACGCGGACGAAGTCGCGGGCAAAAGCTAGTCTACTATATAAAAATAAGTCGGGTTTTCCTTCCTGACGCTATAACTCCAGAACGCACGAACCGATTTCCACGGGTTTGCATTCGTTGGAAAGGTCTCGGGCTCCGTGAGGTTTATAGCAAAGAAAATTCAGGAAAAAAATTTCAACAGCCATCTGGTGGCGAAACGGAGTTCGCCGGGTTTGCTAGTGGAATATAAAAATAATGCGATTTTGCCGCCGCGGTCCGGAATGTCTCTTCTACAGATAAATCCGGCTAGAGAATTTATTGTTACTCTTCTATGAAAAGGCGTCACAATGGTTGTGTTTACAATTTGTTTAAAGTTAATTTTATATCTACAACTATAATTTGTTTATACGAGTACATAGTTCATCTGTTAAGTGATAATCGGATGGTAACAGATAAGCAAACTGACATACTTTTCCGACTGGAACTTAAATCAATAGTACTTAGTTATCAGTGGCATTCAAAACTCTTATTAAAACCATAGCCAACTTGTGGGATGTAAGGGAGCAAACCATCATCTCTTCGCTCCAAGCCACCCTCACCTGCCCGTGGTGCATCCTGCTGAATAACAGACGAGGGGTCCGGCAACCGATCGGTGGCTGTGAAACCATCGCGATTCATGTAATAGCATATATGTGTGCATACCACAGGCTGATGACGGACGGCAGCGTCATCGGAGCCAGAAACTACGCCTTGCGATCGCCAACCCGCCTGCCCAGCGTGGCGATAATGGGTAAATCCTATGTCCAGTAGGCTAGATATGCTGATGATGATAATGATAGCCAACTAATTATACCTAGTAAGAAAATAAATGGCACCAGCCATGGATTATATTTCTAAATATATAATTCGACCTATATCAAATATTGAAAAAACCTAATAACTAACCTATGCAGCGACCCTAAATGAGTCTTACTTAATAAATAAATAATTATTTTATTTGTTCTTAAAGATAAAACATTTATTAACTATAATATGTCATTAGATCATCCTCAGGTTGTACCTCTTTCGAATAATTTGGTGGCGAACCTGCATATTTCGATAACCCTGAATACTACATCGGTTATACGACAATCGTATTGTATTAGCAAGATCTATCGTATCTCGGATCACGGTCACAGTGCACTATTGAGAACCGAAGCGAAAACATTCATCATCATCAGCCTATTGCAGTCCACTGCTGGACATAGGCCTCTCCAGTTGCTCGCCACGTAGGGCAAACATCTGGAGGATATACCCATAATCGCCACGCTGGGCAGGCGGGTTGGCGATTGCAAGGTGTAGCTTCTCGCTCCGGCGACGCTGCTGCCCGTCATCGGTCTGTGGTATTTAGCTCCGCCTTCAATTGTGATGGTTATACCGCCACCAGTCGGTTGCCAGCGCCTCGTTTGCCATTCGGCAGGATGCACCACGGGCAGGTGAGGTTGGCTTGGAGCGGAAAGATGATAGGCCGCTCCCTTACATCCCTAACATTAGCGAAAACATTAGTGCACTCAAATAATTGCGCATTTCTATAAAAGAAAGGGCTGTTAACATTAAGTCAACAAGTTGTAACTCCATTTTTTTCATTGCTTAACTTTTGTACAGCTCAAACAAGTTGATGTCACTGATCGCATATTTTCTTAATAAGCAAATTGTGAAACCACTTTTGTGGGGAGAATCAAAGGTTAATAAGTGTTAGGTTCATGGTTACCACGTTTGAGTTCGAGTTCACTAAGTAGGATTGGTTATGCGCGGATCGACCATCTATATCTATACTTATAATAAATTTGTAGAGAGGTCAATTCTGTACATTGAATATATTTTCAAAATAACTATCATGGGATGCTTAGTGACCGATACTGATGCCAAAAATGCAATCAGTAAAATTTTTGTCTGTCTGTCTGTCTGTATATTCGTTATAGAAACAAAAACTACGGAACGGATTTTAACGAAACTTGGTACAATTATTCTTCATACTCCTGGGCAGGTTATAGAATACTTTTCATCACGCTACAATCAATAGGAACAGTAGGTGCAGTAAAAGGAAGTGTTGAGAAAACGGGAGAAATTTTTATCTGTATGTTTGAACGTGCATCACGCGAATGCTACTTTATGGAATTGAATGTGATTTTCACCAATGTATTGCTAGAGGTCTAACTTATAATTTAGGCACCATTTTATGGAAGTCCGTTTCTTTTTGAAACCCGATATCCACGCGTGCGACGCCGCTGGCACAGCTAGTACAAAATATTTGAGGCTCTGAAAAGATTAAATAGGCAAGCATATTGTGTAACCTGTTAGTGTTAGTCTTGGTAACTTATGCAAGCAGGAGAAACTGAAATTGCGAAATGGTGTTGTCCAAATAAATATGGCAATTATTTGTTAGTGTGCGTTACAAGAGTAAGACTCCAAATTATCTGAGTATGTACATAGATAATTTGGTATAAACCTAAATCCATTAATTTCTATCCGATTTCTTGGGGAGATAAAAGCTGGTTGTGAGACGGGTAGGTAGTTAAAATTTTGACAGGCTCGGTGGCTCATTTGGTAGTGACCTCTGCCCTCTGAGCCAAGGGTCGTGGGTTCGATTCCCGCACAGTACAAACATTTGTGTTCATGAACATGTCTGATTGTATTGGTCTGGGTGATTTCTATGTATAATATGTATTTATTTACAAAAAAAAAAAATTATCTAAGTAAGTTTATCAGTTGTCTAGTACCCATAGTACAAGCTTCGGCTTAGTTTGGGGCTAGGTGGCTCTGTGTGGCCCAGCGTGGCATGTCTTAGGTTATTATTATTAATGATAATTAAAATTAAAACCAATTCTAAAAGAATCACTTTATCGTAAATGGTAGAAAATTTAAATTGACAAAGCGCTTTTGCGTTAATGTGGTAAACTTTTAATATGCAAGCCGGATACTATTTGTTATTTGATATTACTTAATTATTATTTCATCTGGAATGAATAGTTTTTCATTGAAAACAGTGCTGATAAAGTAATTATTTTGGATTATTATTATCGAATGGTTCGAATTATATACCGGCCCTTTGAAGTCGAATACACAAGTAAGGTTAGTTTCATGCGTTGAGGTCTGTGGTTGAGGTCAATTGCAGCCGTACCTGATCGATGTCGTACGGATGACGTGGGGCATGCGACAGCAACAATACTCAGTGTAAATAATAATAAAGAAAAATCAGAGAACATCACATACATTGCTTCGATCCCGAAGTAAGTAACTTAAGTACTGTTGTTATGCCATGGGTATCAGAACAACGAAGGTACTACAAATACACATAAACCGGATGGGGATTGGTTCAGAAGGCAGGGATCAGTTGAGTCACACCGGGCCAATGAAAAAAAATATGAATATGACGGCGCCGCACGCGGCTGTCTCAGAGTAAATTTTGTAACCAATGGACCAGAGTAATTTTTTTGTGTAGGTACTAAATGTTAATACATACCTTTTTTATAATAGCACAATGCTATGCTACCTACCTACTGTAAAAAAGAGTAGGTAGTCTCTCTACTCGTAATGATTGTACACACGTACACTATGCAGTGGCGCTCCTTCTTCTGATGGAAAGTAAGATGCACATAAGATGGCACTGATCGACTGATCTTGCCGACCGATTTTGAATTTGATTTTGATTTGACCGACCAAGTGATCATGAAACGCGAACGAAGCACCAGCTGAGAAGCTGGAATATCGAGGAGCCCCTAAATCACTCTTATACCCACGCCACGTGAAGAAATGGCTGATTTACTGAGATGATGTGTGGCGGTATACTTACTTATTCTTTTCCGTCCGGATGAACCTAGATAAGTACTACTAACTAGTACCTAGTTTATCTGGAGGTTAAGTACCAAATAGGATGCCAGGAGAGCCTTACTCGAATTAGTAAGTGGTGAAACGGCTGCATGTTGGTTATTATTAAATCCCAGACAGACAGTATGTAGGTTTTAAATACGAGTAAGCCGCGCGTGAATCGGAAAAAATCTTGCACTTGATCACCTTCAAAACCTCCAAACATAACCGGTTTCCACATTTTGTGACCTAAATTGTATGCAGGATATTGTAGATAAAAAATCTGGTTACTCTTACATGAAATCGGAACAGTAGGCTTATAGCTTGTATGTACGTAAGTGAACATTTCTAGCATGTTATGCTGTTGTTGATCGCAACGAACATGTCTAACATGTCCAACATGTCATACTTTGGGAACTCCTGGTATATGTAATAAGTATCATAGGTTGAATACCACAGGCCGACGACGGGCAGCAGCGTCACCGGAGCGAGGAGCTGCGCCCTGCGACAACCCGCCTGCCCAGCGTGGTGATTATGGATAAAGCCTCCAGGTGTTTTCTCAAAGTGGCGAAAAACTGGAGAGTCCTATGTCCAGTAATGGACTGCGTGCGATAGGCTGTTCAAATATTACGGCTGCCGAAGCCCGCCGAAAGCTGTCAGTGTCAGTGCACGAGAAGGCTTGCTAATGAACTGGTCTTGTTACAGGTGCCATTCCACCGCTGGGCGCGTTCGTGGGCAGCATGCTGTCGGGCGCGCTGATGCAGCGGGCGGGGCGCCGGCGCACGCTGCAGATGACGGCGCCGCTCTGGGCCGCCGGCTGGCTCATCCTCGGCTTTGCTAAGCACTTTCCGCTGGTACTTGTGGGTCGCATACTGACTGGCCTCTGCGTCGGCTTCTCGTTGGCTCCTGCTCAAGTTTATGTGAGTGTTAAAATTATTTACTTATGTATTGGTAATAGAAAATTAATATGAACCTATTTATTTTAGTTTTATACTAGTTTTAGAGAAGAATAGACGCCATTACCATTGGCTTGACGAGCTTCCCAGTGCTCGGGGTGTATAACCGCCTACTTCCCAAATAATAAATATTTGCTAACCTGGTACCTATACCAAATATTTTTATGAGAAGCTCAAATCGTCATATTATGTTCAATGTTTAATTTCAATTTAATAAATATGTATAACTCGTAACTATGATAACCAGATATTGCGTGTAATGTAGATCTCTCTCGCCGATTATTAAGATAAACAAAATCTATAGCTCAATTTAGATCATAGTGAACACTTTGTATTAGGTAAGTACAACTAACGTCATTCATTATTCGCACATAATGCATTACAATAACCAACCTCTGTTTAGTTTAGTAGATGATGTAATTGATATCTGTGTTTTGTCTGATCTCTGGTTCCTTGTGGTCTTCATAAACAACTACATTAAGGCCTGACATATCATCACTCATCATCAGCCCGCCGACGTCAACTGCTGGACATAGGCCTTCAATGACAATTGTCATTTTGGGGGATATGCCTTAGTCACCACGCTTAGCAGGCGGGTTGATGACCTGACATGCACAGAACTATCTATATGTATATGTTACGGGTAATGTTAGAAGGTGGAATAAACCTAGGTTTACCCGGGTTGACTTAGTATTACCCAAGCTTCTTGGGTAAAGTCCGAATAATAAGTAAAATAAATTTAAATTGGGGGCTTACCCATGCTCACCTAGTTCTACCCAGTTTCACCAGGGAGAAATGCAGTTTACGCATACCCGCTGCCCGGGGGAGCAGACGGGTTATGTGGGACTCGCTCCGCGTCGGCAGAGAATACCCACTAAAAAACCCTGGTTTGCACCGTCAATGCGCCTTGGGCGACAGCAACGCGGGTCCTGGGCTATAACGCCGCGAAGCTGTCAGCGCTGGTCTGCTAGGCAGACTCGGGCTGGCCCCCCCACTTGGGGCAGCCTAGAGGTCAGACCCGTAAGGGCCGTCCCTCTCCTCCAAGGACAGAGTTCGTGCAATACGTGGCCGACACCCCCCTGCCGACCTCGCGGAACTCCGTCGGGCGTGCAGCCGCCGCCGCACGGTGGTTTTTTATTGTGGTTTTCTCCACTTGAGCTCGCGCCCCCTGGTCCCGACCGAAGTCGGGATAACAGGCGGTTTTTTATTGTGGTCTCACTCCACTCGGGCTCGCCAGTCAAGGCAAGCCCCCTGGTCCCTCCTGCGAGGGGAAACAGGTTGCCCGGCGACCAGTCCAAAAGGACCATATCCGACGACCACGAGAACCGTGGCCATCGGACCCGCCGCGCCGCAGTGATACACTGCCATCCCGCGCCGTCAAACGGCTCCTCTGGTAAGGCGGCAACGGTCGCAGAAGACAGGGAGGACGGCAACGAAACACCGCGAGATCCCCCGAAGGGCACTCCTCTTCCTCTGCGACCATCGCCGACAAACCGACGCAAAATGCGTCCCACAACACGTCTCTCACCAATCGGACAAACGCCCCGCCATTGGGAGAGACCCACAGGCAAAAAGGCCCCATCTAAGTGTGCCTAAGCACTGGCCGTGGAAGGCGTCGAACACCACAACGACGCCAACACTGGCCCCCGGAGCCACGCACAAGTGCGTGCACCCTACAGGGAATTAGCCGTCGGGTAGTAGCCATCCTCTACTACCCGCCGTTGCCCGGGGTACGCCGGGCCATCTGCAAGCAGACGACCACGCGTGGAGGCTTCCCTTGTTGTACCCCAGAGTTGGGTAGACCTAGGTGAGTATGGGTAAACCCCGAATTAAAATTTATTTTGCTTGATATTCGGATTTTCCCCAAGAAGCTTGGGTAATACTAAGTCAACCCGGGTAAACCTAAGTTTACTCCGCCTTCTAGCATTACCCGTAACATATATACCAAAAAATAGACAAGCCTGATCCGGATAATCACTTCACTGATCTTCAATCATTTTATATCGTGACATAAAATAGGATACTATACCTACCTATAGGATTCAGGTATAGGACAAATCTAAATACATATTAAAAGCTAATGGTCAGTTACTCACTCATTACGAAATCTCAGATACTGCAAATGCTAGTAATCTGAAATTTTGCATAGGGCAGAAATGAGGAGATACGTAGAAAGTTATGATACGGATATAGTTCAGAGTGTTTGCAGGCAGAAGTTGCAGTTTGCAAGGTACATATTCGTAGCACAATCATTTGATCCCGATCCCTGGGGCAGAACGTTTTTAGCTCAAGACCTGTTGAATATACGCATATGAAACGCAGAGCATCTAATTATCGTCCCATCGAGGTATGAGAGTAAAGAAACAGAGAGTTCATATGTGTTTGCGCACACACTTGTGCATTTTAAAATCTTTTGTGTTTCGCTGTGTGCGCGATGACAGTGCCCCTAGTGGCCACAACTATTCAGGACTTGAGATCTGTCAAATCATGTCAACGAGATGTGTTGATAACGATTTTTGACTAGTTTTTCAACGAAATTAAAAGAATAATATTGTAAAAAGAGAGTGTGTATATTATCCCTAGTGATTTTCTTCCTTGTCAAAAATATGAACATTATAATACGTACGAGATTTGCATCGATTAAACATGTAATGGGTACATTTCCTCAAACTGTGCAAAAGGGAAGAAATTGGTATTAGCACAGCACTGCAATTGCAGCACTGTAATTTTGGAACGCAGTAAAAATAAAATATTATATTCAGTAATATTAAAGTGTACTAGGTTAAATATTTTTTTCTCTTCACAGCAGCTATCCATTTTTGTCTTTGCTGCTATACAATGTCCATTTTGATGTTGAAAACGAATAAAACTTGCACGAACTGTTTTTCCCATTGTTTTTACAATTAACGACACAGCATGTACTGTGACCCATATCGCAAATTTTTACGTTTTTACTTTAAAATACAAAGGTATTTATAAAAATAAAGCAATTTGACACATGACAGCCCAGAATTAATTCACATTTCTGCCACATCGTGCGCTACGATCGATTTGCCGTTCCCCACCACCCACTTCGCACACAGCGAATAGTGGCGGAAATTCGGTCAGGAGATTATTATTATAACTTTTGTAACTGTTATGTTATGTTATTATGTTATTGGTGCAGGTGAGCGAATGCTGCGACCCCGAGATCAGGGGCCGGCTGGGCTCGCTGCCCACACTGTCGATGTCACTCGGCATCCTGCTGTCGTACGTGGCCGGCAACTGGCTGTATTGGCGGTATCTCGCCTTCTTCTCTGCTATCTTTTGCGGTAAGCTCTAAACATTTGTATGACCTACCTTTTATTAACCCTTTTAGTAATAAAGCCGCATGGCAAGATGCATGCAGCATGCGATGCAACTAGCATAGTCGATGAACTAAGATCATTATTATTACTGTAGCAGTTTTTACCCACTTATCAACAGTACATTTATTGTATTACCTAATTGCGTTGCCGAATTGCGGGTGAATGTTTTAAAGTCCGGAAAAAGTATAAGATGTTTATTATAAAAGTTAAATTGTCAGAAAATGTTAAAATAATGCAAAATATTAATGTTCGAATGTCACCGGCACTAATACCTGTACTCAATACGCGTATTAGGTTCGCATGCCATGCTGACCACTCATAGAGTTCACGTGTCAGGTGCATTGCACTAAACAACTTAGTATTATTTACAATTTCCTTAAAGTATGACACACACAGTACGTGTGACCATGACAAACAAGACCTGCTGGATCTCAGTAGTTCATGGTCATGACCACGAGCCCATTTTTTTTTTTTTTTTTTTTTACGTCGGGAATGCTTTTACGCATACACCAGGGCCTTGGGTACGAGACACCTGGGTTATGTGGGGCTCACTCCTATTTAGCGGAGAATACCCACTAAACCCGACGGTGGTCCGCTACGAGCACTCTGTCTGCGGAGGGTCGGGATGCCCGGAGGGATTCGACACAACCCCCCACAGCGCGGTAGCGCTGCGCCGCCCAGCAAGAACGGCACACCTCGGGAGGACGGTGTGGTGTCCTCCCTGCATCTTGCGATGCACGACGCTACTGATTACTATGCCCGGAGGCACGTGTCGTCGTCTTCCTCAAGGCCGCTAACCGGAGCGCAAGGGCCCCCCCCCTCAAGCGCACCACAGCCCCGAAGGCCCTTTTAGTCGCCTCCTACGAATGACCACGAGCCCTGGGTTATCTTCTCGTAAATCTCTCTATGTATGTATATGAATAAAGACTTTTTATTTTTCATATAAATATTAATTTAAACTCATTCAGAGTAACCGGGAGGAATGGTGAAATATATCACATTATAAAGGTGGGAACTGTTACTCTCCGGGAGTGTACCTATAACAATATCACATTCAATTATTGATCATACGCTTTACATAATCCGCACTTTACAATAAGTGAGGTAGAACAACAATGATAGTGCAGAAGATTACTGCTTAATGCTCTAAAATTACAATAGGTATTTTAGAACAGCTATCTTTACTGTGTTTTAAACTACTACCTACATTGCAGTTTTACGTTTCAGACACATTGTATTAAGTTAGGTACACCTAGTTTACGAATAAGATTGTATTAGAATTACCGCGAATTGGACAAGAAGTGTGCCATTTGCAAATTTTATCAACCTGACGTGATACTGATAAATGTGTATGGAGATTCAAACAACTTTCGTTCGCACAATTGCTATCGCTTCTGACCTGAGCCGGATCCGATCAGGTTGGACTCAAAATGCGACAGGTTGATATCACAAACTGAGTGTAGTACCCCCGCCAAGATAAGTCAAGGTAGAGACTCGGGAAGTATCCTGTTTCGTTAAAATCCGTCGAGTAGTTTTTGTTTCTATAACGAACATACAGACAGACAGACAGACGGACAGAAAGACAGACAAAAATGCTGATTGTATTTTTGGTATCAGTATCGACCACTAATCACCCCCTGATAGTTATTTTGAAAATATATTTCATGTACAGAATTTCCCTCTCTACAGATTTATCATAAGTATAGATATAGATAGATAGATACAGATATTAAAATTTATCAAACTCTTATTTTTGGGTTATTTGCTGTTGTTAACGACAAAAAAGGTTTACGTAGTACGAGTATATAATAACTATCATTACCTACCCGTTTTCAACTTGTGCTACACATTATAATAATAAATATTTACATTTAAATAATAGATAAAATGAATAGGTAAAGTAAAACACCAGTTAAATAAAATAATTATAGGATACTAGATGCTGCCTGCAACTCTGCCCGCGTGAATATTTTTATAAATCATAGCCTATGTGTTAATCCAATGTATAAGTTATATTACTGTAAAGTTTCATTAAAATCCATTCAGTAGTTTTTGCGTGAAAGAGTAACACACATCCATCCAAACAAACATTCGAATTTATAATATTAGTAGGATTATAATTACTCCTATGTTAGGTATAGTTCAGCAGGTTATGAAGATAAGGACATCATTTTATAGGAGTAAAATGGTATTGACAATTTAACGACATGATAAGCAATACTTATACGACGTGTTTATTCAATTAATATGTCGTTGACTGTGACACTAGTAGCAACTTTATAATAGTTTGCTCAGATGACATGATACATGTAGGAAGGTATGCTCAAACGAGAATTTTATGTTCTTTTAAGTGGCAGTTCTCCAGTCTCTAAAAGAAAATTTATAATTTACTAATTAAACAATTTCGGGACCGAACCGGTGTAATCATCTGATATAACTGTTGGTATCTATGTCGCAGTCGGATTGATTGACTGGCTCGGTGGCTCAATTGGTAGAGGGACTCCTGCCTTCTGAACCAAGGGTCGTGGGTTCGATCCCAATCCGGGACAAACATTCGTGTGATGAACACTTGTGTTGGTTCCGTGTCTGGGTGTGTGAATAAAGGGGTTTGGACGTTTTGTATGGAGCATTGGCGTCGTTTTTTTTTTCAGCGGCCATCGTTCATTTTGATATTGTGTGTAGCACTATCTTTAACTATCATATCAATGAAAGAAGATTTTCTGTAAGTAATATCGGAGCGAAGATAATGGCATTTGAATTTTAGGACAACGCCTGAAGGGGAAGTACTCTAAATACTGGAGCTAGAGCATTTGGATCAAAGGAAACATTCCTTCCTTTTTAAAAAGAAAAATAACTGCATTGAAGGATTTTTGAAAATTCGTTTGCCTTACTCAGGAATCAAATGTGCTCAATTCCGGAAAAATAACACCCTATATTTTTGTCGCGATAATTGATAGGATCAATTTATAAGGATCAAATATAACCTGCCGAAACGTGGACGTTTACGGGAAGACTAATTCACAAGTTTAAATTCGCGGTGTATGACGCCCCATAGCCTGTTAGGCAGAGAATCTTAGAAGAGCTGCTGCTGCTGCTGGGTTTGGAGCGGATACGGCACCATAGACCACAACCACATAGTGCGGCAAATAATACAGAAGACAGAAGAGTATATTCAGCCTCTGTGTCTTGCATTCGTAGTCTATGAGAAAGTCTTTGACTCAGTTGAAATCTGGTTTGTTCTAGAGTCCCTGCAGCGATGCCAAGTAGATTGGCGATACATCCAAACGATGAGATATCTCTATGAAGCCGCCACCATATCTGTCCAAGTACAGAATCAGCAAACAAGGCCATAACGTTGCATCGAGGAATGAGACAAGGGGATGTCATTTCGCCAAAGTTGTTCACTAATGCAATGAAGGATATGTTTAAGACGCTGGACTGGAAAGAACCTGTCATCAACATAAATGGCATCGTCGTAACGACGTCGTCATATTGGCAGACTCGCTGCAGGACCTACAACAAATGCTGAATGATCTGGCTGATTCCTCTATGCGTCCTATGGATAAACATGGACAAACGCAAGGTCATGTTCAATGAAATGCTCTACCGGAACCAATTGTAAAACACGACGCCGTCCTCAAAGTTGTTCAAAAATATGTAGATGCTCCTCGGGCAGACACTGCAGTTAGGTGGAAACAACTTTAGGAAAGAGGTGAATAGGAGAATTCAGCTAGGCTGGGCAGCGTTTGGGAAACTACGTCGAGTTTTTACACAATTGATCCTACAGTGTCTAAAGAAGAAAGTCTTTGATCAGTGCGTTCTACCGGTTATGACATACGGAGCCGAAGTGGACACTTACGCTACGGCTAGTCCACAAGTTAAAGGTCGCTCCGCTAGCTATGGAAAAGGCTATGCTCGGCGTCTCCCTGCGGGATCGGATCCGAAATGAGGTGATCCAGCAGAGAACCAAAGTCACCCACATAGATCGCCGGGTTATTAAGCTGAAATGTCAGTAGGCTGGCTACATTATCCGCAGAACCTATAACCATTGGGGTGAACGAGTTCTGGAGTGGAGAGCGAGTCTCAGCATACGTAGTGTAGGACGCCCTCAGGCCAGGTGCAGTAACGATTTGCACAGGACGGCTGGCAAGTGCTGGATGCGAGAAGCCCAGAATCGATCAAAGTGGCGAACATTGGGAGGCCTATGCCAGCAGTGGACTGATGAGAGCTGATGGTGATGATGACTTTTTCCAGGGTTATGAAGCATTGATAAGACCAGGCAGGATGGCTGTGTGTCTTATTTTACCAGAAACAACTTAAATGTAGTTGTTATGATGATTGCAATATGAAATCTGATACAACTTTGACGTGCGTTATCTCAGCTCCGATACTATTTAGCTATATGAATCCCATAATAAAAAATGTTCGTATAGTCTTACTCTTTCAAATAACTTTCATGAGTGGCCGCCAAAATTTAAAACGACGCCAGAATGACCCAAACCCCTTTGTATTTAATATTTAAGTATAATATATTTGTGGTACCTTCGTTGTTCTGATACCCATAACACAAGTGCTTAAGCAAGTATGTGATGTTGTCTGATGTTTATTATCTATATATATAAAAGGAGAAACTGACTGACTGACTGACTGACTGACTGACTGACTGACTGACTGACTGACTGACTGACATATCAACGCACAGCCCAAACGGCTAAACGTAGGCACTTGAAATTTGGAAGGGACGTAGCTTAGGTACCGTAGGGGAGCACTAAGAAAGGAATTCCCGAAATTCCCACGGGAACGGGAATTAGCGGGAAAATCCTTTTGTATGAAAAATCTAAACCGCTTAAGTTAGACGCTTGAAATTTGGCATGCAGGTACCTTAGTAAATATAAAGTTTAGTTATGGCTGTATTTTGAGAAATTCCCACGGGAACGGGAGTTAGCGGGAAAAAACTTTTGTATGTATAAATTTAAACACGCGGACGAAGTCGCGGGCAAAAGCTAGTTATTTATAATCCGTACATAACGGCTAGCTGTTATCAAAAACAGGGCCGTTTTGAAATTCAGCGGTTTAACCATTAGTCCTTCAATAAGGCGGCCCACGTTTACTGACTGGCCCGATGGCTCATTTGGTAGTGACCTTTGCCTTCTGAGCCAAGGGTTGTGGGTCGTTCCCCGCACAGTACAAACATTTGTGTTCATGAACATGTCTGTTTGTATTGGTCTGGGTGTATACTATGTATAAGTAATTATTTAATAAGTAATTATTTACAAAAAAAAATATCTATTTAAGTTTATCAGCTGTCTAGTACCCATAGTACTTACAAGCTTCGGCTTAGTTTGGGGCTAGACGGCGCTGTGTGGCCCAGCGTGGCATGTTTTAGGTTATTTATTTTATTCATTTATTTAAGCCCATTTTAGGGTTCCGTAGCCAAATTTTTAACATAAGAAGATAATATAAGATGTCTGTCCGTCTGTCCGTCCGTATGTCACAGCCACTTTTTTCCGTAACTATAAGAGTTATACTGTGGAAACTTGGTAAGTAGATGTATTCGGTGCGGTGAACCGCATTTTCATACAAAAATAGAAAAAAACAATAAATTTTTGGGGTTCCCCATACTTAGAACTGAAACTGAATTTTTTTTTCATCAAACCCATACGTGGTCTGGATAGGTCTTCAAAAATGAGGTTTTTAATATACTTTTTTTTAACTAATAGTTTGCCCGAGAGACACTTCCAAAGTGGAAAAATAAATATGTGTGTCCCCCCCCCGTAACTCGTAACTTCTAAAATAAGGGAATGACAAATGTAAAAATAAAATAATTGATGTTATATTACCTTACCATGCAGACTACCAACGAAAATTGGTTTGAACGAGATCTAATAATTAGTTTTTTTAATACGTTATAAATCGTAAAACTCTAATGTAATAAAGAATAAAAAAAAACATTTAATTAGATGTATGGTGATAAGGAACCGTACGTGCGAGAGTCCGACTCGCACTTGGCCGGTTTTCTTCGTCAGGCAACGCTAGGAGTGAAGAACTAAAAAAACTGTAAAAGAGGCGGCTAATCTAATGCTTTAATACATTATAGCTAGCCGTGTTGAATTACATAATATTTTTTATTTAGCCGCATTCAATCCGGCTAATAGTTGAACCGCTGAATTTCAAAACAGCCATGTCTTTGATAACAGCTAGCCGTAATTTAATACGGCTGATTATACAATCCGACTGCGACATCTATATGCCTAATCATCAATTTATAAATACTAAGTACCTAGGTATATCACCATCACCTACAGAATCGTGTTAAAACTTTCCGATAATTTTTGGTATAAATGTGTGTGTTTAAAAGATAGACACCCAAAATGGCCTAATGTAATTTTTATAGATAGATAGATATTCTTTATTGCACAAACATAAACATTTACAGGAAAGAGTTTACAAACATATAGTAAATAAATAAATAACCCAAGACATGCCACGCTGGGCCACACAGCGCCGTCTAGCCCCAAACTAAGCCGAAGCTTGTACGTACTATGGGTACTAGACAACTGATAAACTTACTTAGATTTTTTTTCTTTTGTAAATAAGTACATACTTATTATACATAGAATAACATAAGAAGATAATATAAGAAGATAGTAGGTACAATGTAGGCGGTCTCATCGTGGAAGCGATCTCTTCCAGACAACCTTCAGGTAGAAGAAAATTTCTAAAGAAAATTTTAATTACTTTAGCAATTGTCCTCTACCTAATAATTTTTAATTTTCTCTTGTTTGGCACGTTCTCGTGAATAATCGAGTCGGGACACTTTTAAAGCGTTGTTATTGTGGCTAGGTATCATCATTACTATTTCGTCATAGCTGCTGAACATACGGCGACCCCAATAACAATTGGCAGGCAGGTTGGGGACCTATATCCTGATAATCCTTTAGTCGTCTTTTGCGACGTTATTTCACGGGATGAGATGGTGAAGGCCTATTTTAAGTCGGAAACCACATGGACGGTCTAGGTATATCTTATTTATATAACGTACTAGGTTTTGCCCGCGGCTTCGCTCGCGTTAAATTCAGGGTGAATGCTCCATACAAACTTCCACCCCCCCATTTTAGGGAAGTGGGGGGTTAGAAAGGGGCAAAAAGTAGCCTATGTTACTCTCCATCCCTTCAACTATCTCCATTTAAAAAATCACGTCAATTCGTCGCTCCGTTTTGCCGTGAAAGTAAGACAAACATACAGACAGACAGACAGACACACTTTCCCATTTATAATATTAGTATGGATTTCTCAGATATCGGGCGAGATTGGCCGGTGCAGAGTCAAGCAGGTGGCCGTAGAACGTTCTCTAAGCTACTGTTACTGTACTACATGGTTTATACTGGAGTGCTCAGATACATCTATTTTCACACCAGGGTCTCCTATACAAGAAACTACCATCACTATACTATCTATATCGCTATGTTCTATATCGCTAGTAATACAGTAGTGCCTTTAGCACATTCGGCATTGACTTTTTTTGCGAACGTTTTTTGTAAAGTTTTCTATGTTAATTTACTTAGTTTAGCAAAAAGTTACTCACCTTATTAGGTACTCATATAATCATCAGAACAATGTAAGTATGGTAGTTATGTGGGTACATCACGTGAGTTCGGCGTTTAACTACATAGGTGTATCTAGTATAACTAATTTACTAAGCACTTTATGACAAAGCCGTGAATCAATACAATAATATCGGGTACATAATGTTATGTAGGTACTGAACGGTCAAAGGCACCTTGGCTCTCATTTTAAAGATCAAACACTTTTATTGACGAGGTGACAAAGTTTCAAGAAATTATTGGGTAGGTATTCTATTACTACGTTTGGTGTGGCGGGCTCATAACAGCTAGACTGTAATTGGTGAATTTATTAATTGATACTGCAAGCATTTAAAATTATAATGATAATTGCTCATAAACATTTTTCCATTATCATCTATAACATAAAAAGGGAAATTCTTCAAGTGTAAAGCATGTAATACCTACGTAGTAATAATGCTTATCTTTAAAAGCCTTTAGAATAAAAATGTATAAATAATGATAATAAACAAAAATAAATACCTTTAACTCTAGATCTGCTTACTGCCTCTTGTTAAGAAAGAGGGTAGGTATGCCAAATTACCCGCCCGTGGTGCATCCTGCTGAATAACAGCGGGATGTAAGGGAGCAACTCAGTGTCTTTTCGCTCCAAGCCACCCTCGCCTATGGTTCATCCTGCTGAATAACAGACGAGGCTCTGAAAACCGAGTGGTGGCGGTATAATGCCTAATACGATTGAAGGCGTAAATGAATACCTACCACAGATGGGCAGTAGCGTCATCGGAGCGAGGAGCTACGCCCTGCGATTGCCAACCCGCCTGCCTAGCGTGGCATCATCATCATAATGTCGTATGGCTTACTTCTAGCGCCTAGCGTGGCGGTTATGGGTAAATGCTCCAGGTGTTTGCACAAAGTGGCGAACAAATGGACAGGCCTATGTCGTGGTGGACTCGCTAAGCCGGTGATATTGATGTTGATGATGCCAATTTAGTGCAAATATTGTTTCTATCTCAAAAATTAAAACTGTTTGTCACCCCCTTCCTCATTATTTTATTGAGGATATACTTACGTAAGTACTAATGGCAGTAGTATTAATGAAGCTTTGTTTCCAGGTGTGTTGTTCTTCGTGCTGCTGCCGTTGCCGGAGTCGCCGGTGTGGCTGGAGGCGCGCGGCGCGGACCCGGCCCCGTCCGTCAAGTGGCTGCACCTGTCCGCGCGCGCCACTGCCACTGTCAAGGACGATGAGTTAGCGCATTTCAGTAATACTTATATCTGTTGGAGGGACGCCATTAACAGGGTGCAGGATCGTTGAAATAAATACACCAAAAGCTACTTGATTTTATTTGTAACCAGATACAATCACTTTATAACTTAAATGGCACACATGAGGCGTGATGCAAAACGATTAGTTTCCCGTTCCGAGGTATACACGATGGCGGCTCGAGCGAACGTCATCTTCCACGTCATTTCCAACATAAGTTTTCGTCCACAAACGTCAAACCATAAACAATATTTAAATATTCAAAACCTATGTTCACCGATAGCGCAGCTCTGACATTATCTATTTAGACCAGCACGACGGTGGTAACTGACAAGTCATTGATTTTTTGGGGGCAAACGGGCCTGAACGTCACCTGATGGTAAGTGATCACTTTTCAGCCCATAGACACTTCGGACTTCATAAGCTGATTTCGTCACTTGTCCATTGCCGCAGAGCTTTGTTCTTCTCTTTCGCTAATCATCGGGCGAGATGAGACCACTATGTCTAGAAGAGATCGCTTATAGCGCTTAAATTGTAGGTACATCAAGCTAGTTCCAAGTCATTTAGTTCCAGCTAGTTCAAGTATGGTGCAATATAAAATATCTATCAGAGTAATAAAGAGTACCTACTTATATGTAGGTATGTATATAGTCAATATAT
The DNA here is from genome assembly GCA_031163375.1 of Conogethes punctiferalis. Taxonomy (NCBI): domain Eukaryota; kingdom Metazoa; phylum Arthropoda; class Insecta; order Lepidoptera; family Crambidae; genus Conogethes; species Conogethes punctiferalis. The sequence goes on along the minus strand of CM062077.1, from coordinate 17,735,582 downwards.
CAGCATGCATATTGTATGCATGCATGTTGTATACCATTCCTTACCACGATATATATTAATTTTCAGAAAATCTGAAGCCCCTGACGAACTGCCGAGCTTGTTCACGCGCAAAGTGTTCTTCTCGGCGGCCGTCATCAAACCGCTCACAGTGGGCTTCGCGCTGCTTTTCTTCCAACAGTTCAGCGGCATTGACGCAGTCGTCTTCTTCACCGTTGAAATATTTGAAAGCGCAGGTATATATTTAAATAAAACGGACATGACTGATAAGGTATTATGTACAGTGGTTATAGTAAAAAACTAAACTGAAAAGCAAAAAACAAAAGAAAAATTTCTAGGTACCTTGAAATGGGTATGGTATCTATGGTATCCCATGGTAACATAATATGTGCATCTTTTATTCTAAGTATTATTTAGTGAAGCTATTTCAACCTATATAACTTAAATTAACCGAATCACTACATAAGTCAATCTTGAAGAAATTGTTACATAGGTACCTTTTTCCGTATAACGGCAGTATAATATTACACAGCGAGAAAGTTCTTTTCACCAAGTCAGCGCCTAGTGCTGTAGATCTCCCAGCCGCGGTGTTTCCTGATCGCTTTACTAGCTGACCCGACGTAATTTCGTTCACACTGTAGGTACATATCCTACCGGTACCTTAAACCTTTTTTTTCGTTTCACCGGGGGAAAATGCAGTTTACGCATACCCGCTGCTCGGGGAAGCAGCAGGTTATGTGGAACTAGCTCCAATTCAGAGAATACCCACTTAAAAACCCCGGTTACCACTGTCTAATGTGCCTTGGGTGACGGCATCGCGGGACCTAGACCATTCACCGCGAAAAAACCTTATGCGAAAAAACCGGCCAAGTGCGAGTCGGACTCGCGCACGTAGGGTTCCGTACCACTGATTGAATGAAAAAATTAGGTAATTTGATTTATGACGTTAAAAAAAAAACTACTGTCTAGATTTCATTCAAACCAAATTTCGTTAGTAGTTTTTATAGTAATACACATCATATATTTTTTTCAGTTTTATCATGCCCATATTTTAGAAGTTACGGGGGGGGGGGGACACACATTTTACCACTTTGGAAGAGTCTCTCGCGCAAACTATTCAGTTTAGAAAAAAATGTTGTTAGAAACCTCAATATCATTTTCAAATACCTATCCATAAATACCCCACACGTATAGGTTTGATGAAAAAAAATTTTTGAGTTTCAGTTCTATGTATGGGGAACCCCAAAAATTTTCGATATTTTTCTGATTTTATTTTCACAACTTAATGCGGTTTACAGAATACATCTACGTACCAAATTTCAATGATGTGGCTCTTATAGTTTCGGAATAAACTGGCTGTGACATACGGACGGACAGACAGACAGACAGACAGACAGACATGACGAATCTATAAGGGTCCCGTTTTTGCCATTTTGGCTACGGAACCCTAAAAATGAGTACTCATTTTTTCTCTTCTTAAGGCAGTTTGTCCCACCGGCAATGGCGAACGAGTAGAAAGTAGAGCTTGAATGTAGAAACGATTTGGCGAGCCGCGGAGAGCAAATGCGTAGTTCCGATAGTTGTACTCGTATAGCTCGGCTATACTGGATAAACAAAAACAGCGTGAGTATCGCTGAGCGTGTGTATTTGTTTACACGCACATAGCGAATCCTCGCCGGCAGTATGACAGTCAGCAATCAACTTTTTGTATATGCACCTCTTTTGTTTACACGGAATGTATTATTTTGTACAACACAACGGCCGGGTTCTAAGCATTCAGTCCAATCCTGCCGCTTTCCTATTATTCCCTCATCTTCTATCTATACTTATAAATAATCTGTAGAGAGGTAAATTCTGTACATGAAATATTTTTTCAAAATATCTATCAGGGGATGATTAGTGATCGATACTGATGCCAAAAATGCAATCAGTAAAATTTTTGTCTGTCTGTCTGTCCGTCTGTCTGTCTGTCTGTCTGTCCGTCTGTCTGTCTGTCCGTCTGTCTGCCTGTCTGTCCGTCTGTCCGTCTGTCCGTCTGTCCGTCTGTCTGTCTGTCTGTCTGTCTGTATGTTCTTTATAGAAACGAAAACTACTCGTCGGATTTTAACGAAACTTGGTACAATTATTCTTCATACTCGTGGGCAGGTTATACATAGTATACTTTTCATCACGCCACAATCAATAGGAGCAGAGCAGTGAAGGAAAATGTTGGGAAAACGGGAGAATTTTTTTCTGTATGTTTGAACGCGCATCACGCGAAAACTACTGCATGGAATCGAATGCGGTTTTCTCCAATGTATTGCTAGAGGTCTAACTTAAAATTTAGGCACCATTTTATGGAAGTCCGATATTTTTGAAACCCGATATCCACGCGTGCGACGCCGCTGGCACAGCTAGTCGTCAATCAATAAATAAATCTCACGTTGAGCCACACAGCACCATCTAGTCCCATAGTAAGCCGTGGCTCGTACTATGGGTAATAGACAACTGATGAACTTTTTTAAATACTTTGTTTTATACATAGACCAATCCAAACAGAACAGACACGTTCATGCACACAAATGTCTGTACTTTGTGTGCGGGAATCGAACCCGCGATCACCGCCACAGAGGCAGCGTCCACTAACACTGAACAAAATGGCACTCAAATCGTCGTGAGAGTAGAAATTAGAATCGTCGTAGGTCGTCATTGGACTTATAGTTTGGATATCGTGTGTTTTCAGGTAGCAAGTTGGACCCGATGGCTGCGACGATAATAGTGGGCGTGGTGCAGTTGGTGATGAACGGCGTGAGCACGATGCTGGTGGACCGCGCCGGCCGCCGGCCGCTGCTGCTGGTCTCGGCGGCCGTCATGTGCGCCTCCATGGCGTCCATGGGCGCCGCCTTCCACTTCGAGTTCGAAAAGGAACAATGGCTAGGGTAGGTACATATATCGAGTGTAAAAAGACCCTTAACGAAGCCGCAAACTACATGTTCTCCTGGTCATGACGAACAACGTTAGTTCTAGAAAAATACCTGGGAAATGTATAGTTCCTGAGATACCTTCAAAGATAAAAAAAAATATTATCGTTTTTCATATTAAAGCTTTTAAAACGCAATTACTATCATTTCTTCTAAAGAAGCCATATCTTAATTTTGAATATTTCTCGGCGAACAAGGCCTTTCAATTCACGGCCCGCAATGTACATCGCACGCGCCCGCCAGCGCTGTACATTGCGAGGTCTAGAAAACAGCTGTTTTTTACTCATAAAAACCAAAATCGTTTCCCTGCCAAAATATTTGAAAATAATACTCAGCTACAGGAACAGAATGCGTAGTTTCAGGCTTCGATATGGGTCTTTTTACACCTTGTATAATAATAATAATAATAAATCGTTTATTTTCTCACACAATATAAAGGCGCCTTAAGACTACCTAGTTGGTAAGGTTGGACCTTACAGAACCAAACTCAGACTCCTGTCATTGTGAGAGACTGGTGCCTGAAGTAGGTATTAGATAAACCTGTAGTACACGTATATATAACTGCGCCCTGCGGTACGGGGCATAAGAATACTACCGAGGTATCCCTGCCTGTCGTAAAAGGCGACTAAAAGGAGTCTGGAACTGTTCACCGACATTCGTTTCTTCATAGAACTGCCAGCTGACAAAACATTTCGTATATCGCCGCTTCGCCAACAGAACATTTCACAAGCGTACGATTCATCGACAGCACAGGTCGTCATTAGACCTTTCGCCTACGAACGATTCACTAACTGATACTTCGTCAATTAAATACATATCGCTTTTGTTTTCTGTCTGTTCCTATGTATGCTTATATCTTTAAAACTAGGTACGCAACGGTTTTTTTGACGCGGTTTATGTGTATAATATATTATAGTATTGCACCCGTGCGGAGCTGGGGCGGGTCGCTAGTTTAATATAATAATAATAACCAAAGACATGCCACGCTTTTTTTTCCTCTAGGAAAATGCATTTATGCATCCCCGCTACCCGGGGAGTAGTGTAGTAGTAGAGTAGAGTTCAAATAATAAGAAATGTTTAATATTTTATAATACTTCCTAGTATACGAATTGTAATCAGAGAGAATCGATTTTGGAAACAATTAAAAATAGCATGATAAAAATATTATCTAAACAGGTTGGCTGCCAGTTCATAATAGTAAGGGCCATTACAGGCCACCGGCCGTATAACAAACACCTCCAGAACCTAGGCATCACAGACAGCCCCCTGTGCAGAGCTTGCCTAGAAGCGGAGGAAACAGCCGTCCACATTCTGCTGGAATGCCTCAAAGTGGCAGCATACCGGCTGAAACACATTGGCCAGCCCGGCACTCTCCAAGACTTTTTCGGCAGGCTAAATAGCTTGCTGAGGATCTTGGATGAGAATTTAAGCAAATTCGGTCCACCCCCACGCAAAATGGGCGCTCAGACGCTTGGTTGCAGAAATCTAACTAACTAAAGGGCCTGCACAGACGACAGACTTTTCTCCGCGGCGGAGAAGAACATACCTATGCTCCGAGAATACCTGACAAGTCCGCCGCGGATTTACCGCGAACTCAACGCACACATTGTGCGATCATTTGTATCACGCCATGGAAGCATATATTCAAATAGTAGAGGATCCCGCTATACAACGACCTTCACCGAGACGTTTATTGGATGAAACTTATTTTACTTATATGTAATTTAATGTCAATAAATATAATGCACTAGCTGTGCTCGCGACTTCGTCCGCGTGGAATAGTTATTTTTTCCCCGTTTTTTTTTTACATTTTCCATTATTTATTCGCTCCTAATAGTTGCAGCGTGATGTTATATAGCCTAAAGCCTTCCTCGATAAATGGTCTATTCAACACAAAAATAATTTTTCAATTCGGACCAGTAGTTCCTGAGATTAGCGCGTTCAAACAAACAAACAAACAAACAAACAAACTCTTCAGCTTTATAATATTAGTTAAGATTATAATATTAGTTAAGATATGGGTTGCCGATCAAACTTTGGTCCAGGGTATGATTTGATAGATGGGGTAAGCATGGTTAAATATTTCACCGATTTGATTATTAGATAAATTCTATACCAATCGAAAGTATGAATACCCATAGAATATTCAAACGTTATGCTACCTATTCCTTTCCGGTCACAACTCTTGGGTAGCCAGGTATAAACAGGTAAATCGATACTTGCATTTTGCACCTGTCTGATTAATTGAATCAATCAATTAATGAACAGCCTTCCACTGCTGAACATTGGCTTCTTGTAATTCACGCCACATTTCTCCATCCCGTTCTTTTCACATCCAGCAAATCATACCCTGGACCAAAATTTGATTGGCAACCCATATCTATCTATACTTATAATCTTCTATCTATCTATCTTCTACTATACTTATAATAAATCTGTAGAGAGGTCAATTCTGTACATGAAATATATTTTCAAAACTAGCTGTGCCCGCGACTTCGTCCGCGTGAAATAGTTTCTTTGGGTAGTGATTTTAATTGTTAAAAATTAAGTTTCAAACTCATAGATTTAAAAGCATTTCACAACCCTTTTGTATGAAGTTTGAAAGTTATATTTATTTATATCGAATCTACAGCCAAAGATATAGTTTAAGTTTATCGCTCTAAAAATGACTATTCATCCATACAACTTTCATCCCCCCTTTTACTTTTGTTTCGCCGGTGAAAATGTGTTAACGCATTCTTGCTACTCGGGAGGTAGCAGGGTATGTTGGACTTACTTCGCCTCGAGATGGAAGTGAGGCATGACCACCATGACACCATCAGCGCGGTCTGGTAGGCAGTCAACATACTTCCCCACCAAAGGGCCACTCCCATCCTTCAAGGCAGTGGTGCAAGGCAGGTGGTGCCCCCGCACCAGCCTCCACTGGGCCCCATCGGGCGTACAGCCGCCGCCGCAGGGTGGATTTTTATTGTAAGTTTGTCCACCCAGGCCGAAGTCTAGGCCTCTACCGAAAAACACGGCAGTAGTAATTATAGAAAACAAAAGAGCAATTTATTGTATTAGATGTACTTTTATTTATCACAAAAGACTTTACGTGTACGACTAAGTGATAACTTAACTATTTTCATACAGATTTTTTTAAGCAAAATAAACAAAGTCAAGTAAAATAACTTAACTTATACCATAAAATTGAACTTGTTTAGTTTAACATTTTAATACTTAGTATCAAAATCAATCGGCCGACCACACGCTCGACTGGTGTCCGGCATGGGCTCCATTTTGTCTGGAGTAGTCGGCGGCCTCTCGCATATTTCCGCGGTCGTCGCAGCCACGCTGGGCGGCCGCGAGGCTTGGTCGGCTGTTGCCTCTGTGGGACGTGGTGCGAAGTAAAAGACGAGGTTCTATTTCTACTGAATATATAATATTATTTACAATAGACTCGCGTCTCACGTTATAATACAAAGGAAGAGAAGGAGAATGCGCGACAGGATACAAGAATATGTACAAGTAGTGTACACAATAAAACAGCCGTAATGAATTCCAAACGATATAGATGGATGTAGATGACAGCAGTGAAGAGAATGACGTTATGTACAATTTACTTTTTAGGGTTCCGTAGCCAAAATGGCAAAAACGGGACCCTTATAGATTCGTCATGTCTGTCTGTCTGTCTGTCTGTTTGTCTGTCTGTCTGTCTGTCCGTCCGTATGTCACAGCCAGTTTATTCCGAAACTATAAGAGCTACATTACACAACATTTTTTTTTTCATCAAACCTATACGTGTGGTCTATCTATGAATAGGTATTTGAAAATGATGTTGAGGTTTCTAACAACATTTTTTTCTCAGATGAATAGTTTGCGCGAGAGACTCTTCCAAAGTGGTAAAATGAGTGTCCCCCCCCCCGTAACTTCTAAAATACGGGCATGATAAAACTGAAAAAAATATAAGATAAGATAAGATAAGATAAGATATTCTTTATTGCACAAACATAAACATCCACAGGAAAGAGTATACAAACATATAGTAGGTACAATGTAGGCGGTCTTATCGCTGGGAGCGATCTCTTCCAGACAACCTTCAGGTAGAGGACAATTGCTAAAGAAAAGGGGAAGGCAGTGCAACTGTTACAAGTAAGATAAAAGTATATATATATATATATTACGTACATAAAATAAACATTACAATATATACACAAATACATATTTAAAATAGACATAATAACTAGATACATATAGATATATATAGATATATATATATATATAAATATTATAATAATTATAAATATACTAGATCATTTTATAATAATAAATAACTAATTGGCACAATAAACAGCTTAAAGAAAGGAAAAGGAAGACAACAGAACAAAGAGTAAAGAACAGAGATTTTAGAGAGACAGGAAGTAACTCATTACACGAGATTTGAACGCTGGAAGTGTTTGGGACTGTCTAATGGGAAAAGGTAGAGAATCCCAAAGTCGTATTGAACGTACAATAAATGATTGGGAATAGGATTTTGTAAAATGGGGAGGAAATTTTAATTGGAGATCACGACAAGTTCGGACACCATGTTCCTTGGTGGTTTGCAAGAATTGAAAATGTTCTTTGAGATATGGGGGTGATCGAGGATTGAATAATACAGAGAATAACAGCGATAAAGTATGGAGATCGCGGCGACGGCGGATAGGAAGCCATTTCAACTGAGCTCGAAATTCGGAGACATGATCGTACTTTCGTAGACCGAAGATGATACGAATGCAGTAGTTCTGGAGACGTTCAAGCTTGTCGAGATGTGCTTCACTGAGATTTGAATAGCAAGTGTCTGCATAATCAAGAATAGGCAATAACAAGGCCTGCACTAGCGCAATCTTAGTGGGTATTGGTAAGAAATTGCGTAATCTATTAATGGAACTAGCCGACGCAAACATTCTCCTGCTAACCTCCTTAATATGGGCGTCCCAAGACAAACAGCTGTCCATAAAAACCCCTAAGTTTTTCACTACTTGGCTATATGGTATTTGGACTCCGTCAAATGTAACGGGTGGAAGTGAAATCCAATCCATACGCGACATCACCCGCGCCCCCCCGAAAACAATGACCTGGGTTTTAGTGGGATTAACCTTTAGACCAAAAGATTTGCTCCATTCAGCTATACGTTTCAAATCCATATTTAGGACGGAAACGACATTTAGTAAGTCGTCAAGGCCACCCTGAGTATACAGTTGTAGGTCGTCTGCATAGAGATGGTAGGATGAAGAGAGATTGTGAGAGATAGAATTTATGAAAATAGCAAAAAGTAAAGGAGACAAGACACCACCCTGAGGTACGCCAGCACCTATATCGCACCAATCTGATATTAAATCATCAGCATGAATACGCTGCCGGCGACCGTATAGATAACTATGAAACCAGTCAACCACAGACGGAGATATGTTAAGAGAACGCAAGACACCGAGCAAAATGTCAAAATCTACAGTGTTAAAAGCATTACTAAAGTCTAGCAGTGCTAACACCGTAAGACATCTACTGTCTATACCATGACGAATGTCATCGGTAATCTTGACCAAAGCTGTAACAGTACTATGACCAGGACGGAAACCAGATTGGAAAGGATTTAAAAGGCGATTTTTAGATAGGAAACAGCTGAGCTGTTGGTGGACAACACGCTCAAGCACTTTTGACAGGAAAGGTAATATGGATATAGGACGATAATCAGAAAAAGAGGTGGGATTTAATATATGATGTGTATTACTATAAAAACTACTAACGAAATTTGGTTTGAAGGAAATCTAGACAGTAGTTTTTTTTAAACGTCATAAATCAAATTACCTAATTTTTTCATTCAATCAGTGGTACGGAACCCTACGTGCGCGAGTCCGACTCGCACTTGGCCGGTTTTTTACAATTAAAATTTATGATATGAAATGAGGTTGAAATCTAAAAAGGCGGGACGCCACATCACCCCCCTCCAGAGACCATGGCTATGGGCGATAAGAATCTGGAAACCGGACGGTTCTTGCTGACCTGGAGACAGGCGCCCGACCACTGGCTGCTTGGGTGTGAGGATGTATGCGTGAGATGTTCGTAGAAGAGTGTATGTGTGAGGTGTGCTGTGACGGTGGTGTGAGTGTGTCCGATGAAATGTGCTGTGTCAGTGGTGCGAGTGAATGCAGGCTGTCAAAAAACTTACGCCCCATGTCCCTGGTGAAGTAAGGCCTGGGAACACTACCACTGTCGCCGCAATACAGTTCGGCATGGGATCCGGGCAATTTGTGCTTCCTGATGCGCAATGAAGTGTCATTGCCCAGGAGTTTGTTCAGCTTGGGATCGGACAATTGTGCATTGGCGAGGGTCGCCAAGTCGATAGGCTGAGTTATCTCCTCGACGCGAGATAAGGAATCAGCGACAACGTTATTCTTACCCGAAATGTGCCGAATGTCCGTGGTAAATTGGGCTATGAAGTCCAAGCGCCGAAACTGTCTAGGAGAGCAGTTCTCCTTGCGCGAGTGGAATGCGAACGAAATGGGCTTGTGGTCCGTGTAAACAATGAAATGCCTCGCCTCAACCATGTGCCGAAAGTATTTAATGGCCTCGTATATGGCGAGGAGCTCTCTGTCGTATGGAGAGTATTTCTGCTGAGATGGCATGAGCTTTCTAGAGAAGAAAGCCAATGGTTGCCATTCACCGTCTTTGAGCTGTTGTAAAGCTGCGCCTATCGCCGTATCAGAAGCGTCGGTGATCAAGGCTAGCTTCGAATTGCAATCGGGATGAGCTAGCAGAGCTGCTTTGCAAAGGCTGTCTTTGCAGGCTGAGAAGGCATCATGTTCCTTCGCTGTGAAGTGTATGGGATGTGAACCTTTAACGGAGTCCGTCAGTAAGGCGTTAAGTGGGGCTTGGAATTGCGCGGCGCAAGGGATGAACCTCCGATAAAAGTTCAACATCCCTAGGAATCGACGCAACTCCTTGACTGTCACTGTTACCATAGTCGTTGAATGGGTAAAAGCCGACTGTGTAATGTTTAGTTTATAATTTTTCTTTAAAAGTATCCGGCGGCGGCGTATTAATAGGTAAATCCATGCTGCCACACTATTTTATTACGAATAAGTCAGGTTATAGTAAATCTAATCAAAAAAATATCAACACTGTTCATATCTTTTTGATCATGTTTGACGCCATATTTGTTTTGGTGACTACTAACGCCGCGTGGGAAAAGAATGAACTAAATTACAATCACCTGACTGCTTTTACGTCCGCTCTGGTCAAAGGTAGGTATATAAAGCTATGTTTCAATCCGCTACCTAGTTGGACCTAGTTGGACGGACAATTATAAAGCTCTTACCTAGTAATATATATATATTGTACAACAAATGTCTAGTCACTTATATTTGGAGTCAGTGCCAGCCTCTAGGTAACGTAGACTGTTGTGTTGTAGTATTACTCGCGCGGCCGGCAAATCCACACGACAAAATTTATTTGTTTGTCTGGCACCGACTTCAAAAATAAGTGATAATTGTAAATATTTAAATCATTATAGTTATACATACAATATGTATTAAGTAGATAATCACTTACGTTATTTATCGCTTTTTTGCTATGCAGGTACAGTTTTTGTCAGATTAAAGTTTTGGTCGCTTGTGTTTTAAAAATTAAGTTTATTTTTTTTAAAAAAGTCAATTTATTTCTCAATTTTTAGGTGTGTTAATGTGTTGTAAACTTAAATAAATGGTAGTTAATTTCCTTAAGAGTTTTACTTAGGAAAGAAAAATTTTGCTTTAAGGAAGCATATACCTGAGTAGGATATGATTATGTAACAAAAGCACCACACGACCGTACAATTTTCGGTTATTGCCCTCAATTTCTCCTGGATCCCATCATCAGATCATGACTTGGTGATAATGGGACCACTTCGAAAGTGTCCTCTGTCTAACAAACAAAAATTTTTTTTTAAATTCATCTATAATTGACGGAAATATAGGTGGACATACATAAAAAAAAATATTATATATACAGACGAATTGAGAACCTCCTCCTTTTTTGAAGTCGGTTAAAAAAAATAGATATAATATAGCCTATTTACACTGGAGATAGTGTAGCTTTTCGACAGTGAAAGAATTATTCAAATCGGTCCAGTAGTTTCGGAGCCTATTCAATTCAAACAAACAAACAATCAAATCTTTCCTCTTTATATTAGTGTAGATGAAGTGACCTCGGTCACGTTTCGGGATCAGTGTAAAGCTATCTTACAAGCCGGCATGGCGATGGCAACTGACAGTTGATTGGTGTGGTTACTTGTCCGTTGTCGCACCTCTAGCTTCTCTTTGGCTTTCCATTAGGCGAGGGGAGTCATTACGCTGTGCTATGAAAAAGTTTTTTTTTATACCACTAAGGTGGCAACAAGCCCACGGCTCGTCTGATGGTGAGCGGTTACCGCAGCCTATGGACGCCTGCAACACCAGGGGCACCACACGTGCGTTGTCGACTCTAACCACGGCTGTCGAAGATAAATGCAGGGCCACACATTGTCTTCTAGCCCAAACTAAGCCGAACCTTGTACTATGGGTACTACACGACTTAATTAGAAGATATATGTAATATTTGACCGGCTCGATGGCTCATTTGATAGTGACCTCTGCCTTCTGAACCAAAAGTCGTGGGTTCGATCCCCGCACAGTACAAACATTTGTGTGCATGAACATGTCTGTTTGTATTGGTCTGGGTGTTTTCTATGTATAGTATGTATTTATTTATAAAAACAAATGTATCTAAGTAAGTTTATCAGTTGTCTAGTACCCATAGTACAAGCTTCGACTTAGTTCGGGGCTAGATGGCGCTGTGTGACCCAGCGTGGTATGTCTTAAAAGAAAAATATTTTGGAATGGCTCCAGGTACCTGCCCATCGCGAGCCTGGTGGTGTTCATGATCGGCTTCTCGTTGGGCTTCGGCGGGCTGCCGTTCCTGCTGCTCGGCGAGCTGTTCCCGACGCACTACCGCTCGCAGCTCTCCGCCATGGCCAGCGCCGTCAACCTCATCTCCATGTTCACCGTCATAAAGACCTACCACGCCCTCGATGTGAGTTTCACCACAGATTAATAAATAAGTAACAGATAAACCACTCAAATACAAAAGTGAAAATACCTACGCTATATTAGCCTACAAAATCTTAACCCTTAACCGGAATCGCTAAATTGTTCCACATAACTGGAATCGTGGGTCCAAATGGACCCATTAATTAAAATCTAAATTATTTTTTCAAATACATGATATTACCACTTATATGGGTTCTAACTAAATTAAAACAAGTATCAAGTAATAAATAAATCAACTTTTATGACTTTAAATCTTTAAATTATACATTTTTTTTTACTTTAATCTTAGGTGCAACATTTGGTCATTATTTTTTTATGTCGTTCTTTAACCACATCAAACGATAATAAAAACAAAAAACTTAAAAATATAATAATACTATAGGACTTTAAGTATCTTCCCCTTAATAAAAAAAAATTTTTTTTGTGAAATTAAATGCAAATAAAAAAAAAACCGGCCAAGTGCGAGTCGGACTCGCGCACGTAGGGTTCCGTACCACTGATTGAATAAAAAAAATTAGGTAATTTGATTTATGACGTTTAAAAAAAAACTACTGTCTAGATTTCATTCAAACCAAATTTCGTTAGTAGTTTTTATAGTAATACACATCATATATTTTTTCAGTTTTATCATGCCCATATTTTAGAAGTTACGGGGGGGGGGACACTCATTTTACCACTTTGGAAGAGTCTCTCGCGCAAACTATTCAGTTTAGAAAAAAATGTTGATAGAAACCTCAACATCATTTTCAAACACCTATCCATAGATACCCCACACGTATAGGTTTGATGAAAAAAAAATTTTTGAGTTTCAGTTCTATGTATGGGGAACCCCAAAAATTTTGAATTTTTTTCTGATTTTATTTTCACATCTTAATGCGGTTTATAGAATACATCTACGTACCGAATTTCAATAATGTAGCTCTTATAGTTTCGGAATAAACTGGCTGTGACATACGGACGGACAGACAGACAGACAGACAGACAGACGGACAGACAGACAGACAGACAGACATGACGAATCTATAAGGGTCCCGTTTTTGCCATTTTGGCTACGGAACCCTAAAAATGACAACCTATTCTCGAAGCGTAAAATCGTTATCAGTATCTTACTATTTTATGTAAGGCACTTGCTATACAATGTTTTTTTATACATGAAGCTTACATATAAATTTGCAGTGATGACAGTGAAATACTTTCTTCTTCACTTTCTTCTACGACATCGATAGATGAAGAGTCACTTGATTGAGCAGTGGCTTCATGTTCTGGATTTTCGTTGTCGTTTAGATCATCCTCATCACAAAGTTCAAAATCACTTAAAGATTCTGGGTCTGAATCATTTTCATCCAACAATAATTCCTGAATATCGTTCTCTGTAATATTACGCGTCATTATTCCAAAGAAATGCCTCAAACAACTCAGAATATATAAATATACACATTGAAAAAAGAAAACGTATCTGGAATCGTGGGTCCAATTGGACCCAACGATGGCTTATACTTACACTTCCAGTCAATTAAAAGCGCCATACGTCCGGCACCCGCCGCACCTTACGGCGTAAAGACATTACATTGGCGCACAAATGTGATGATGCGCGCGTTTAGAAATTAAAGGGTTTTTTTGTCGTCGTCGGGTCCAAATTGACCCACGATTCCGGTTAAGGGTTAATAATAATGTCTGCATTTTGCAGCGAGAAGAAATCAACCTTAAGTACGCGAACAAAGAGTCAATATTGTGTTGCCCACCTTGCGCGTCACGCACGAAACGCGCTAGGGTTGAATATTATTGCAATACTATTTTTATTTAAGATTATTGCCACGTAAAATATCGCATATACCTAATCAAGTAACAGATAGGCATATTCTCGCGATATTTTTTGCAGATAAGTACATACTTACACCCCAAAACTCTCTTACCTACATCGCATGCGCTGCGAAAGCTATTGATAAACAAAAAATGTACTACAACTTTGCAGTACATGTGTACTGCAAAGTTGTAGTACATTTTTTGTTTTTTGTACATGTGTACTGCAAAGTTGTAGTACATTTTTTGTTTATCAATAGCTTTCGCAGCGCATGCGATGTAGGTAAGAGAGTTTTGGGGTATATTTTTCACACCTTGGCTTACAATATCGGAGTTTTAGTATGGATCCCTAACATGTTTGAAAATGTTATATATAGTATATTATATTATAATATTACGTAGTAAAGATCTAGGGTAGGTAGGTTTGTTGAAACAAAATAACAAAGTCCATAAAACCAAACGTAGCTTTGCGATAGTAGGTACTAGGCAAGGTAACTACAGTAGCTATAAAAGAAAACAATTACTTTTAAAATACCTGAACAGTTAGTTCATGTTGGACATGGTACCTTTGCTCAAAGGAATAAACGGTATCAATTTCTACAGAAAGATTTAAAAACAAACTACCTATTTACCTTTCTTCGTCTTTCGGTAATGAAAAACATTGCAATTTTCCATTTGCTTTTTGAGATCGACACCCATACACTGCACAATAATTACTTGGTTTCGGCATTTTGGCGAAAAAGTGCGAGAAACGTGCGCTGCGTACGATCAGGCGGGCGTGCAGCAGCCCTCAGTTGTTAGCATCGCCGGCGATACGCCGAGCGGTAGGTACCTTGCCCGAGTGACGGACGCCTGGTTTTACTCAGCAGTCCTTTTTTTTTTTTTTTTTTTTTTTTTTTTTTTTTTTTTTTTTTTTGTTGCACCGGGGGAAAATGCATTTACGCATACCTGCTACTCGGGGACGCAGCAGGGTATGTGGGACTCACTCCGCCTCTAGATGGTAGCGAGACGGAGAATACCCACTAAAAAACCCCGGTCTTCACCGCCAATGCGCCTTGGGCGATGGTGACGTGGGATCTTGGTATAAACCATTACACCACGCCACCACCAGCGCTGTCTGCTAGGCAGATCCGGCCGGCCCCCCCACTTGGGGCAGCCTAGGGCTCAGGCAGAAGCCGTCGCCCTCCTCCAAGGACGGGATCCGTGCAAGGCAAGGGAGATGTCCCCACACCAACCCTCACTGGACCCCGTCGGGCGTGCAATCGCCACCGCACGGTGGATTTTTAGTGTGGTTTTCTCCACTTGGGCCTACCGGTAAAGGCAGGCCCCCTGGCCCCCGCCGAAACAGGGGTAACAGGTGGTTTGGTCTGTGGTTTGCTCCACTCGGGCCTACTGGTTAAGGTAGACCCCCTGGCCCTCGCCGAGAACGGCAAGGGTAACAGGTTGCGCGGTCGGTTGGTCAACGACCCGTCCGACGGTCACGAGAACCGAGCCGCCGGACCCGCCGCGCCGCGGCTGAAATGCGCCGCCCACCAAGTCTCGTCCGGGAAGAAGGCCGATGGCCTACAACACCCTCCGTCACGTCCGGGATACTACTCCGCCCATTAAGGGCCCAACAAAGCGCACAAGTGCGCGGCCAGGACAGCGTCCGCAGACCCGACAGACGCTGTCAACCGGCTCCTCCAAGGGGTAAGTCGGCAAGGGTCGCAGAAGATAGGGAGGACAGCAACGAAACACTGCGAGATCCCCCGAAGGGCACTCCTCTTCCTCTGCGACCATCGCCGACAAACCATGGCTGCCAAGCAGCCCAACAGGTGCCATGCACCAACGCATTCCTTTATTATGCGATTCGACTTCGCCACTAAACGCGGCCCAACCATGCTGCGCGCCCACGTCGCGCAGCTGCGGACTATGTCCGCCCCGAGGCGAGACGAGCAAGCTCGCATCCACGAGCAAGCTCGTCTCCCTCATTGAGAATTAGCCGTCGGGTGGCAATCTCCTAAGAGATTACCACCCGCCGTTGCCCAGGGTGCGCCAGGACCCACTACTACCAATCCCCCGAAGGAGATTGGTAGCAGTTTGCCACTCGAGGAGGCTTCTCTTTGTTGCACCCCTTACTCAGCAGTCCTACGCGGAACACATTTCTCGGCTCTAACTCTAATTTCACACACCGATTGCAGTGCTCAATACCATTCGACAATCATAATAATAATAATTTTAATAATAATTTCATTTATTTGCACACAAAAGTTACATATAATTAAAATATCAATATTATTAATTAGAATGAAAATATTAAACTAAATCTAAATATATAAAACTCAAAGGTGACTGACTGACTGACTGACTGACTGACTGACTGACTGACATAGTGATCTATCAACGCACAGCCCAAACTACTGGACCGATTGGGCTGAAATTTGGCATACAGGTAGATGTAATGACGTAGGCGTCCGCTAAGAAAGGATTTTGATCAATTCCACCCCCAAGGGGATAAAATAGGGGATGAAAGTTAGTATAAAATTTTGTCAATTTTAAGCCGATTGGACTAAGACTTTGCATGTGTAAAGCTACTATGACGTAGGTATCCGCTAAAAAGGGGTTTGATCATTTCTACCCCCAAGGGGATAAAATAGGGGATGAAAGTTTGTATAAAACTTTGTCAATTTTAAGCCGATTAGGCGAAGAAATTGCATGTATAAAGCTACTATAACGTAGGCATCCGCTAAAAAAGGGTTTTAATCATTTCAACCCCCGAGGGGATAAAATAGGTGATGAAAAAATAGGTTTGTATAAAACTTTGTCAATTTTAAGCCGATTGGGCTAAGACTTGGCATGTATAAAGCTACGACGTGCTATGACGTTTAAGCATCCGCTTAAAAGAATTTTGATCATTTCAATAAAATAGGGGATAAAAGTTTAAACCGTTCGGGCTGAGACTTTGCATTCACAAAGCTATACCATGACGTGGTAGCTATTGCCAAGAAAGGGTTTTGATAAATTCCACTCCGAAAGGGATAAAATTTCAAAATTTTAAATCAACCCTTTATGTCACAAAGCTATACCATGACGTGGTAGATATTGCCAAGAAAGGGTTTTGATAAATTCCACTCAGAAAAGGGATAAAATTTCAAAATTTTATATCGACCCTTTATGTGATAGGAAAAGAAAGGCCGAGAAATAAAATAGCCCAAAACTACTAATTCCTCTCAATAAATGGCGTTACCGATCAAATTAAATCTAAATATATAAAAGGAGATATAAAAGGAGAAAAGAAACTCACTGACTGACATATCAACGCACAGCCTAAACGGCTAAACTTAGGCACTTGAAATTTAGAAGGGACGTAGCTTAGGTACCGTAGAGGTGCACTAAGAAAGGAATTCCCGAAATTCCCACGGGAACGAGAATAGGGACATGCATGAGAAATAGTTACATGTATTTATCGTAAAATAGATAAAAATATACTATGAACAGTGAAAACAAAATCAAAATTGGCTGAAAAATGGGCGAGATAGAGTCGTTGAAAATTAATATATCCGTCTCTCTCACGAAAACAGATTTTTCTATGGAGTTTGTATGGCGCGCACGGTACGTGACGTCATCCGCCACGTCGGATCTCTCTGTCTAAGCAATAATTTTTACGCTTTATATCACGCTTAATAGAAAAGATAGTTTAAAAATTCTACCATCTACGAAAAGATAAAAGATGAGATCTTTGATCTTTTAAATTCATAAAAAAAAGTCATCCACATTTCCTATTAGCGGGAAAATCTTGAAATTAGGCATGCAGGTACCTTAGTGATTTTCAGTTGCAACAGGATATTGCAAACTTCCCACGGGATCAGGAGTTAGTGGGAAAACCTTTTATATGAAAAATCTAAATCGCGTTAAGATAGATGATTGAAATTTGGCATGCAAGGTACCTTAATGAACGTTAAGATTACCATACGCGATATTGCAAAATTCCAAAGGGACCGGGAGTTATTGGGAAAAAAACTTTTGAATGTAAAAATCTAAACACGCGGACGAAGTCGCGGGTAAAAGCTAGTAAAAATATAAAAAAATCATGGATGACATGAACGTATAGAATTCACATACGAGTAGCAAGCTATTCTGAATGCGATCCAATATTCGATTTATGGTTTCGGTTATTACAAACGAATGGAAAGACAATATAATTTTGAAAAAATTGTAGTCCATGCTGAATTTTTTTAAAGCTAGTTTTGGTAACCCCACGCAGGTATAGACCGGTTTAAAACGGGATGTTAAATTTAAAGTAAATACTTAAACAATAGAATAAACAAATTAATAAAATTCATAGGTCAATATTATTGGTTCGATTAGGACCAAGTTCGTTGCTCTCGTTCAGTTATGATAACGACAAACGTCAACAGTCTTAACAAGTTTTATTGTAGACATTTTCACTTTGCAGTCAGTTTTATTTATTACTTCCCCGCTAAAACTTGCAGAGTTTATTTTTTCAATTTTACACCTAAGTAAAAATAAAAATATGTAATATGTAGTATATTATCTTAAGTGGAGGACCACTAGGTACTTGAGAATAGACATACTCGGATATACAATCATACAAATCTATACTTATAATAAATCTGTAGAGAGGTCAATTCTGTACATAAAATATATTTTCAAAATAACTATCAGGGGTTGATTAGTGTTCGATACTAAAGCCAAAAATGCAATCAGTAAAATTGGATGCAGGGCGAGATGTAAGGTATGGTACACGAGTCCAGTGGCATACGTTATTTTGGCTCTGGCGACAAGCTTTCTAGCTAGCTTTTCTGCTAGGAATCAGTCAGAGCCGCGCCACGAATCCACAAAACGCAACTAAGCGCGTGAATCCTTAAAAAACTCGCACGATGATGTTGATCTGTGCTGCCGCAAGTATGCTGTAAGTAAGTTACTTGTCCGTTGTCACAGCGACTTGAGCTTCTCATTCGCTTTCCATCAGGCGTAGGGAAGCCATTATATCGTGCTATTATAAAAAAACGCGCGGAGGTGCGTCAAAACGCGGTGCGTGGCAGTGTGTTGATCGTCTTTTATCGTCTAAATCGCCTACATAAGTGACTGTTTGGTGTGCAATAAAGAATATTATATCCTTAATTTTCAGACAATATTAACATCAGCGGGTACGTTTTGGATGTACTCGTGCTTCTGCGCGCTGGCGTTTGTCTTCGTGCTGTTCGCGGTGCCGGAGACCAAGGGCAAGTCGCTGGCAGAGATCGAGCAGCACTTCCGCGGCAACAAGACTAAAGAGAACATCAACATGCAAACTGTGTCTACAGTTTGTTAAAACACTTACGCCGGCCATACACGCTACGGTTTACCGGCGAACCTGCACAGGTAGACCTGTCCAGTAAACTATAGCGTCGGGCGAAATTGGTCCAATTGTCAGAAAATTCAGTGCGTAAATAGGAATACAACCATAATGTTTAACACGTTGAGTTTAAAACGGTTCGCATAA
The DNA here is from genome assembly GCA_031163375.1 of Conogethes punctiferalis. Lineage (NCBI taxonomy): Eukaryota > Metazoa > Arthropoda > Insecta > Lepidoptera > Crambidae > Conogethes > Conogethes punctiferalis. The sequence goes on along the minus strand of CM062077.1, from coordinate 17,716,257 downwards.
ATAGGTATACAAAGTTATTCCTACTAGTAAATATTTCAATGAATCTTTCCAATTTATAAAAATATTCACTCTCTTATGACCGGCCGCCAGACTGCAAAAAGCTCTTTGGTATGCCGTTTTTGTAAGCGTTCTGTACGTAGATAGGTACATATAATATGTAAAAAAGTTATTATTTTTTGTATAATGAAGTGTTGTTTGAGTTGCTTTGTAAAAAAAGTTTTAACATCTTTAGAGATGTTGATGTCTTGGAGCAGGGGCTGTCCCCCTGATCCAAGTATCCAAGATCTGAGTATTTATATAAATAAAAAGTGATTAATATGACTCTTGTTAACTATTTTTTTTAGATACCTACCTGTATGTACCTGGTACTAGTAGGCCGGAAACACGCTAGGGCGAAGAAGACCTACCTGTATGTAATCATACGGTATCTAAAAAGAATAGTCACCAGTCTATAATATGGCGACAACAGGCATGCCCTGTTTTCTTTCGTACTATTCTGCCTCTACCTCTCGCAAAGTGATGGTCGTTTTCAAAACTTTCTGATTGTAAAATAACATCTAATGATTCAACATTTAATGTGAGCAATAACATTCAACAGATAGGCAATGTGAATAATCTTTTTGGCGACACGCAGCGCTACGAGCGGATAAATTTGGTACTAATTCGAACGATATGCCGAGGCAATTTGTAATCGGCTGTAATATCGTAGCTCGGCATATTAGATAATGAACGACATCTTACATACGGCGTACGGCATTTTATATACCTAACGAATTTGTCTTTGTAAACTGCCGACACCGTTTCTATACTGGCGAATTATAGAATTTGCCTGCGACATATGAATTAAATTAATGAAAATCGACTTTGACGAATTTTAGTTCGTATATTCGAACACGGGAGGGATAAATGGGAGGGATTCATGGTGCAAAAGTACGCGATCCGTTCAACGAACGATCGCTTTTAGGGTTCCGTAGCCGAATGGCAAAAACGGGACCCTTATAGATTCGTCATGTCTGTCTGTCCATCCGTATGCCACAGCCAGTTTATTCCGAAACTATAGGAGCTACATTATTGAAATTTGGTGTGTAGATGTATTCTGTTAACCGCATTATGATTTTAAAATAAAATCAGAAAAAAACCTAAAATTTTTGGGGTTCCCCATACATAGAACTGAAACTCAAAATCTAGAGAAAAACTACTAACGAAAATTGGTTTGAATGAAATCTAGACAGTAGTTTTTTTTTAACGTCATAAATCAAATTACATCAGTCAGGTAACCAATAAAAACTTGTGTAGGTTCAAAATGATGACGCTAAATTAAATTTTATGTCAAATTATTGTATGATAGAAGGAAGTCAGTGAGCTTTCAGTAGTGATACTGAGTGATACTAATGCCCGTTTTTGCTACTTGAATTATGCCACAATAAGCACAGTCGGCAATAGCGGGTATAAGTCATTTAGGACTGTGATATCTGTTATTACTAACTCATTATGACTTAGTTCAAATTCTTGTTTTTAGTAGTTGTCTATACTATTAAATTTACTTGAAAGTTTGATATCGAAAGGTCATTACAAAGGTCTTTCAACATTAAACTTTTCTTGAAACATTAATAGTTAGTTAAGATTATAAGTTAGTTATGGCACAATAGGTAGGTATCGTACCTACCATGTTGTTCGAATAATAATTTAATATTGTTATATTTTTAAATAGTTTATTGTAAATGAAAGTGAATAAAACTGATATTAAGAAATAATGTATTTTTGTCCGAACTAAACCTAATCCTTTAAATTAGTGGATGTAGAGTCTAACTAGTAAGAATTTACAGTTTGGTTCAGTCGTAGTGAACGCTGCCGCTGACACAGTGGCCGTGGGTTCGATCCCCGCTCAGTACAAACATTTGTGTGCATGAACATGTCTGTTCATATTGGTCTGGGTGTATGTTATGTAGGTATAATAAGTATTTATTTACAAAAAAAGAGGTTTTTTTATCTATATCTTCTATACTTATAATAAATCTGTAGAGACGTCAATTCTTTACCTTAAATATATTTTCAATATAACTATATGGGGGTGATTTGTGATCGATACGGATGCCAAAAATGCAATCAGTAAAATTTTTGTCTGTCTATCTGTCTGTCTGTATGTTTTTTGTTCGTTATAGAAACAAAAACTACTTGACGGAGTTTAACGAAACTTGGTACAATTATTCTTCATACTCCTGGGCAGGTTAAAGTATACTTTTCATCACGCTACAATCAAAAGGAGCAGAACAGTGAAAGGAAGTGTAGAGAAAACGGGGGAAATTTTTATCTGTATGCTTGAACGCGCATCACGGCAACTAACTACATGGAATTGAATGCGGTTTTCACCAATGTATTGCTCGAGGTCTAACCTAAAATTTAGGCACCATTTCATGGAAGGCCGTTGTTTTTGAAATCCGATATCCATGCGTGCGACGCCGCTGGCACAGGGAGTAAATAAATATATTGCCGATATATAAAAAAGCTTTTTTTTTGTTTTGCATTCGGCACTTTCACCCCGCCTCCGGGGGGAGACGATTTGGGGTGTGGGACTCACTCCTACTAAGCCCCCCCCTGTGTATCCGTATCCGTATCCGTGTGTATTATGTGTAGTGGGCAGCAACATGCAGGGAATCGGGTAGCGCCGAAGCATACGGCCGCATCCCTGCCCTGGTCAGCCGTAGATGATAAGCGGCTAGCACTTCTGGTGTCTAGGATCTCTAGTAAAAGCTTCGGCTTACGAGGAGCGTAGCAAATGGAAGGACGTGGTCTCTGCCTACCTCTCTGGGAGAAAGGTATGTTATATTTTCCAAGCGAGCCCACCCACATTGTAATGAAAAAGATTCAGCGGCAACTAGGGAATCATTTTAGGAGTCTCTTTAGGTGCTAATAATGACATAGTGACGTGGAGCAATATTACAGGGGAGCAATATTCCAATGCAAAGACATTAATAAATTTTGGGCAATGAAATTGAAGTTATAACAATGCCACAAGGCGGCCATACAATTTAAGTACGAGTACATTATAATCTAGTAATTTATATTGTACACCGCCTCAGGAACTTGCTTATATTTTATGATAATATAAATAAATAAATAAGTAATCCAAGACATGCCACGCTGAGCCACACATCGCCATCTAGCCCCAAACTAAGCCGAAGCTTGTACTATGGGTACTAGACAACCGATAAACTTACTTAGATACTTTTTTTTGTAAGTAAATACATATTATACATATTAAACACCCAGACCAATACAAACAGACATGTTTATGAACACAAATGTTTGTAGGTACTGTGCGGGAATCGAACCCACGACCCTGGGCTCAGAAGGCAGAGGTCACTACCAAATGAGCCATCGGGCCAGTCATAGTCATATTGCTTAATAAACTATTTTCATAATCACATGCTATTGTACCTTACAGTTTACTCTAGATTTTGTAGCAAACAAATCTTGTTCTAATAAACTATATGCATTATGCAACCACATTTAATGTGGTTGCATAATGCATATGGTGGGCTAACTACTTACCAGTTTTAAAAATTATAGGTTATTAAATTCCAGTCATTTATGGAACTCACTTGGTTTCAGTTCCTCTCAAAATATTAGAAAAATTGTGAAAAAATTTACTTACAAATCTTTTATTAACCTTAGTGTATTAACAAAAAAACAAAACTAAAGGTAGCTCGTTGCTATAGAGCAGCCGTAATACGGTAAACGACTGGCTAGCCAGTCGCGCGTCGGTTTTGTGGAACCAACTTTCTGCGACAATCTTTCCGAACAGGAGATATAGGGAGATAGCGGGAGCCTTCAAGAAACGAGCGACCCCAGAACACGACTTGAGTTGAGGGTGTCCATGGGCGGTGTTGACTGCTTACTATCAGGCACCACATATGCTCGTCTGCCGCCTGTTGCATAAAAATTAAGTTTCTTTAAGAGTTCGTTCAAATATGCGGTATCCACCCGCGAAAACGCCTTTAACCCCTGTTCACGCTATCCAGCTGCTGACCTGCTAAACCGCACCCGTTAGTGTGAAAACCTCTGGACACACTAGCGGGTTTCTTGTCTTTTGCAGTCGATCGGCGGTCGATTTGCGGCCGCCCGCCAGCCGGACAGATTACCCGTCAGTGTGAACAGGAACACCCAAAACCGTGATGACCGTGAACCGTGAAACTCGAAAATGTGAACGGGCTCTAAGAGGTTATTAATTGGACTTAAGCTTGAAATTAATTTGACGCTTATTAGAAAAACGACAATATGATACAGGCAACCCTACGCGGGGAGCGTAGTTTACGGGTGGCAACTGGGGGTTGCGCCATTCGTGAACGCTCACACGACTCGGTTAACAAGCGATGACACAGATCAGCGCACGCCGCACGCTCACCGGAGTTGCGGCGCCTACGCAGCGAACCTTACCCGATGCGATCATTGTATCTGCTCATAATTACACAACCGGCCTGACGATTGAACGGTCATATCATAGAATTGAAACTCCAGGTATTATCTATGGGTAGGAAAGATATCTAATAATAACTATAGGAAAAATATATAATGGGTAGGGATGTAAGGGGGCGGCCTATCATCTTTTCGTTCCAAGCCAACCTCACCTGCCCGTGGTGCATCCTGCTGAATAACAAACAAGGCGCTGGCAACCGGCTGGTGGCGGTGAAACCATCACAATTAAAGGCGTAGCTAAATACCACAGATCGATGACGGGCAGCGGCGTCACCGGAGCGAGAAGCTACTCCCTGCGATCGCCAACCCGCCTGCCCACCGTGGCGATTATGGGTAAAGCCTCCAGGTGTTTGCCCAAGGTAGCGAACAACTGGAGAGGCCTATATCCAGCAGTGGACTGGCCCGTACCCGAGCCTGGTAGTACCTCGCTACACCCATGAGGTTTATTGTCATCTCACCCATTACATGTCATGTATACCGATAGAACAAGCGTATACCTTGTGAGTGGTAAATAAAAAATCTACGGTAAATTGTAACGCGTTCTGGGATGCAAAGTATTATAGGTTCGTGCATATGATTTGAGATAAACATTGTAAGCGATGTATGTCAACATTGCTCATTACGATGTTTTAATGAGCCACGAAGGTATTGTTAGTCATTATAGTCGGATAATGGTTTTCCTGTCACATGAATATCTGATTGTAATAACGGAAAGAGCTTAGTTTATTTTAAAACATTTTGAACATATCACATCGATTTCTTTAACCAAGTTAAAGTTTCAATGTAAAATCGAAATAGGTAATTAGGGGTTAATTCACGTCACTAAGAAATCGTCGAAATAATAAAACAAAAATTACCTACTCTTCCTACTCTTGGAGTCAGAAAGTACTAGTAATAATGCTTTTATCAAATACTTGAATTTATAATGCAAAGATTGCTAGATGATAGTTCGGTTTAAGTTTGGAATAGATCTCACGGTAAATTGATGACTGATTTATAAGATGGCCTACATTGTAGGTCCCATGCATCATTATTCATTGTTGCTGCAATTATGTTGATTAGCCTCTACGGCGTGAAGCGATACAGGACCCTTCGAGCTAGTAAACAGATACGACTGAGCGGCAGATGCACGAAATTAGAAGCAAAGACACGACGCGCGTGCGCCGGCGCCGCTTGCGTCGCCATTGATATCACGCTCTCCAGCCGCCTATATAAACTCTAGCTACTCAATTTTAATCTATTCAAAAGCTAAATCTTAATAAAGAAACATCATCCCAGAAAGGAACATCTGAATTATTTAGAATATTAATGAAAGAAAGCCCGCAATGATTTTAGTAAGTTTAAAATTAATTAAAACTGATCATCAGAAAGTTTAATTTGAATTCAGATCATTTCAAATTTATAATGAAACTAGCTGTGCCCACGGTTTCGCCCGCGTTCATGTAGGTGTGTCACAGAAGTGTTTCTTCATCCCTTTTTTCGCAATAAAAGGTAGCTTATGTCCTTTCTCAGGGTCTAAAGATTGTCTGTGCCAAATTTCATCAAAATCGGTTGAGAGGTTTAAGCGGGAAAGCGTAACAGACAGACAGACAGACAGACAGAGTTACTTTCGCATTTATATTATTAGTAGGGATATATATTTTGCGAATGGGAATATTTTCTAACAGATTTTTTTTGTAAGTTCGTATTAGACATTTGTGTGATCCCAACCGCATAAGCAGTAAAATATTATAGTGATTATGATGTTGTCTTGATCCATCATTATCATTGTCAGCCTGTGACAGTCCACTGCTAGACCTTTCTTAGCTAGGCCTCTCTCAAAACACGCCAATCTTGTTTACCTTACGGTCATCTAAAAACCAGGAGTGCATATAAGACTAAAACTTAAAATAATGGATATGTACTCAGCTTAACTTTTCCGCTGTTGTGAATTGCTCTCTTTTTTAGTTGCAATGGAACGTGAAATTGTAAAATCTTATATGATGATTTATTTTGTATATTTTCAGCATATAATTTGGTTGAGCGCTCTTGCATGGACGGTGAGCAAATGTGAACCGCCAGTTAATAGCTATTTGCCTCCTAATGCTGGCGGGCGTGGCAGACCCTCTTCAGAATATGGGCCACCGGGGACAAGTGGAGCTAATGGAGGTCCTGGAGGAGCTGGAGGTTTCGGTGGACCAGGAGGTCCAGGTAGCATAGGTGGGCCAGGAGGCCGTGGAGGGCAAGGCCGATCCAATGGACAAGGAAACCAAAACCAACCTCAAGATTCGTACTTCCCCCCTGGACAGGCCGGAAGTACCCCGGATACACAATACGGGCCTCCTTCAGGCAGAGGTTCTAATCAAGGATCTCAAAGACCTCAGCAAGGATCTGCGTCGAATGGCGACTTTGGTTCTAGGAAAAATGGCAATACGCCTAATTCACAATATGGTATGCCTGGATCACCTGGTCAGAGTAATAGGCAGGGGTCCTCTAGACAATCGAATGGCAATATTGCTGGAAGTGGTAGCCCACAGTCGACGTATGGCCTCCCTAATGGCAATCAAGGGTTTGATAGTCCTTCACCGGGAAGAGGCAATGGAGGTTTCGGCTTAGATGGTTCTAGGCAGGGCCAAAGACCTGAAACCTCATATGGTCCTCCTCCTACTGGCGGAGTTCAATCACAAGGAGGTCCCAGTACTGGCCGCCTTGAATCTCAATCACTCAGTTCATCTTATTCGGCGCCAAACTCTGGGTCTTTATCAGGAGGATTTAATGGTCAATCTCCAGTTAACTCACCATCTTCAGAGTATGGTGCACCTGGTTTCGGGGGTGGGGCAGGTGGAAGAGGTGGTGGGAGAGGTTTTGGCAATCAAGGTTCTGATTTTGGCGGAGATGAGTCTGATGTAAGAGTTTATTGTTAAGTAATTTTCTTAAAATTAATTATGTTTTGGTATTGTGTTAATAAAAAAATCGTATTTATATTGAACGTTCGGACTTTAAAATTTCCGAACGATTGATTGAATATTTTTTGTTGATTTTAGGAGCCGGCTAAATACGAGTTTAGCTATGATGTGGACGATTCACAGACAGGTACTAAATTTCATCATTCAGAACAACGTGACGGGGACGTCGCCTCAGGGGAGTATAACGTAGTGCTGCCGGACGGCAGGAAGCAGGTGGTAGAGTACGAGGCGGGGCTGCAAGGATACAAACCTCAGATACGATACGAGGGTTGGTGCATTACATTAGGGATGATTCCAGGGTCAAAATAATTACAATATTTTTAGTCCGTATTTTAGATTATAAAAATATATTGGACACGTATTTTTCCTTTTTTTCATTTTAAAAAAAAAATAACAAAGATACAAGGCATCAAAATGTAGGAGTGAGGGTCTTTGACGTCACTCATTTGCGAAAAAGCTCCCAAAATCTGACGTTACGCGTAATTTTAATGGGCTATATCTTTGTCATTTTTGGTCTAATTTACAAATGAAAAAATACATGTCTTTTATTTTTTAACAATCTAAAAGACGGACTAATTACTTTTTTTTCGGCACCATGCCCTTTGGCCTTTGGCTGCCGTCAGCATTCGACACCTGCAGTCTATTCCTATAATTTTCTCTTTTTACGTTATTTTTTCTATTTATTTGTATCCAATTTCTGATAATGCATAAAGTAGACATTGCTATTTCATTTGCTATTAAAATTAATATCAGTGTAATAATTATGTATGACAATTAAATGAAATAGTAGAAACAAATAGTTTCGATACAACACGGTTAATTTCCTATGTTCTTCCTTGTAGGTGGCAGAGGAGGGGCTGGTGGATTTGGTGGAGGTAAGTCATTAATGAAACGACACGCATTGGATTTTATAGGTATGCCTAGCTCAAAAACGCGATCCGCCCAATAGTCCAGTCAAATTAGTCCTTACAATAGAAGTAAGATTACAAAAATTCCCATAAATTCCCATAGAGCTGAAAATTGGTATGAATGTTCAGAATACTAATAAAAATGAATTGTGATCCCCATCAATCCCCGTTGTAATTTTTTTATTGACGGTGAAAGCTTGCAAAAATAGGTTCATCGCGTTTTTTCAGCTAAACGGTGAGTTTTACAACAAAAATAGTTCAGACAAAAATTGTAGATCATGCGATTCTCTACAAAAAATGTCTCTACACTTTTTTCATAGGTATTGCCAAATGGCAATCCTATGAAAGAAACACGGAATCCGGAACGGGCACGGAAATCCGTGATACGAGTATACCTACTTAGCGGTTGAAAGAGTTCAAAAAATATTTTGTTCGTAATATGCACGTTAGTGTACGTTTATATATTATTATGTCACCGTGAAATTGTAAATACCATTAGATTATAATCCATCTTGTGAGATTGTAAACTGTCGAAAGATTGTGAACCGTAACAATTGCTAACAATTCAACGTAGGTATTATTTCTCGGTAGATCGTGATCGATCAAAGTGGAACTTCTGTATAATAATTTAACACGCGACAGATTTTAATTGTACTGGCGACCCGCCCCGGCTTTGCACGGGTGCAATACTATATGCATACAAAAGGATTTTCCCACTAATTCCCGTTTCCGTGGGAATTTCTGGAATTCCTTTCTTAGTGCACCTCTACGGTACCTAAGCTACGTCCCTTCCAAATTTCAAGTGCCTACGTTTGACCGTTTGGGCTGTGCGTTGATATTATGTCAGTCAGTCAGTTTCTCCTTTTTGTAGTGACCTCTGCCTTCTGAGCCAAGGGTCAAACATTTGTGTTCATGGACATGTCTGCTTATTGATCTGGGTGTTTACTATGTATAATATGTATGTATTTACTCACGCGATGTAAGGGATGTAAGGGAGCGACCCATCATCTTTTCGCTCCAAGCCAACCTCACCTGCACGTGGTGCATCCTGCCGAATAACAAACGACGCGCTGGCAACCGACTGGTGGCGGTATAACCATCACAATTGAAGGCGTAGCTAAATACCACAGACCGATGACGGGCAGCAGCGTCACCGGAGCGAGAAGCTAAGCACTGCGATCGCCAACCCGCCTGCCTAGCGTGGCGATTATGGGTATATCCTCCAGATGTTTGCTCTAAGTGGCGAACAACTGGAGAGGCCTATGTCCAGCAGTGGACTGCAATACTGGCTGATGATGATTTACTTACAAAAAAAAATATCTAAGTAAGTTTATCATTTATTGTCTAGCACCCATAGTACAAGCTTCGGCTTAGTTTGGGGTTAGATGGCGATATGTGGCCCAGCGTGTCATGTCTTGGGTTATTTATGTCCAAGTGGAACATTTTTAGCCGCCCAACTAATGAACATTTACCTCTCTTTCCCATAAATTTGAGTTCGGGTGTCACCGCTCGCTATGATCTGCCGAACTATTTATCGAACTGCCCATTCCATCATTTTTACCGCTCATTCGATTTTGGACTACTCAATTATTATAAGAATTGACATTGTACGATAACATAACCGACTCATCATCATCGTCTTATTTGACTGGGCTACAATGTGTGTAAAAAATCCATTGCGTGCCGTGCGTACGATGAGAAACAATGAACCAAAAACAATGTACCACAAGAGACAGTCGAATAGTACTTTATTTCAATGCATCATCATCATCAGCCTATTTGCAGTCCACTGCTGGACATAGGCCTCTCCAGTTGTTCGCCACTTAGGGCAAACATCTGGAGGATATACCCATAATCGCCACGCTGGGCCGGCGGATTGGCGATCGCAGGGCGTAGCTTCTCGCTTCGGTGACGCTGCTGCCCGTTATCGGCCTGTGATATTTAGCTACGCCTTCACTCGTGATGGTTATACCGCCCCGCCAGTCGTTTGCCAGAGCCTCGTCTGTTATTCAGCAGGATGCACCACAGGCAGGTGAGGGTGGTCTGGAGTGAAAAGATGAAGGGTCGCTCCCTTACATCCCTATATCCCTTATATCCCTCTTTCAATGCATGATTTATTATAATAGTGGTCTAAGATCGCGCTATGCAATGGCCTTCACCGAGATGTTTATTTGATGAAACTTATTTTAATTTTTATTAAATATGTCGATAAATATAATGCAGATGGGTTGCCGATCAAACTTTAGTCCAGAGTATGATTTGTTACTTTACTTAATTTCAATGTTAGGAAGGAACTCATAATCAGTAAAGGTTAATGAACTAACTTAACAATATTTTTTCCACAGGTGGAAACCAAGGTTCTCAACGTGGTGGACAAGGATACTCACAGGGTGGCTTCCAGGGTGGCGACAATGATGACGGATACCCTCAAGGTGGAGCAGGTCAAGACGGCAGACCTAGCAGGTTTGAACAAGCCGGCGATTTTAACGATGGCGGTGGTAATCACTTGAATACAGAATCGATGGGTTACCCGAGAGGCGGTCCCAGCGGCGGCGGTAATGGGCAAAACGGCTACTCCAGCGACAGGCCAGGCCAAGATTCGTTTAGCCGTCCATCCGGCGGAAATGGGTTAGAAACCTTCAACGGAGGATCTCAAGGTGGGTCTGCAGGGTATCCAAGTGGTAGGCCTCAGAACGGCGGCGGGATTGGCCCCCAGGGCAATGGAAGAGGCGGTCGGGCCGGCAGCGGTTATCCCAGTGGTGGGCCTCAGGGGGACAGGAGTCCCGGCGGCCCCGGCGCGCCTGGGGGACAGGACGGGTACCCTAGCGGCGGACCAAACGGGCCGAGGGGTTCTGGATATTAATACTCATGCAAATGCGGCAATAATAGGACTCCTCTGAAATGTAGTAAAATAATGTAAATAAATGACAATTTTTAAACGAACACAACCATTGTTTTATTAATATATTTATCTGCTAGGGCTTTCAAACATCTAACAACAAAATGTAAGGAAAAATAACTAGGATATCAACAATTTATTATATTAAAAAATACATTCAAAATCTACGAGTATGTAATCATAGAGACTCGATTGAAAAATCCTTCAGGATAAATGTTTCTAAAAATAAATAGAATTAAGCAATACAAAATACATTTCGATAGAGATACCATTATTTTACAGAAAAAATATACAGGTATCCAAAAAATAAAACAATAGATATAAAATAGTCCTAACGAGCTGTTGCAAATTAGATATTTAGTATGTATCTAATGGTATATTTTTTCTCACATTGCATAAAAACGAATAAACTAGGTACCTATATATACCTAATGTAAGTTAGAGCATTCATTCACAACATTATGTACTTGGAACGTTTGTAGTAAGAATAAATAAGAAGATAATAATCATTCTCGATGCAGCTACATATTTATTTGTTATAATAGAAACTCCATTAAAATATTTTGTATTAAAGCTGAGTAATTAATTAGATTTTATCAGTAGAGGTACATTAGTGGAGTAGGTACTGCGTAGTTTATTGCACTACCCCATAAGGCAATATCCCATCCAACAACTGTGCTAAATGACGTTCAGTCAAGTTGTTAAACGTTACATTAAACAACTTGACGAGTTGTCTTTTAGACATTCAATTAAATGTCGTCATTCAATGAACGAGCTAGCCATTCAATTAAATAGGAGATTCAACCAGATGACTGCGACAGATACACTTGCACAAAGTTACTGAACTTTACGGAGCCACACTGTGTGTGCTAGAATTTGTAACACTCATAGTTCAATGATATTCATCGCAGTTACACCTACAACATAAAAAAACAAAGTAACTAGATATATTATATTCTGATAAAAAAAAATTTCAAAACCACGCTAGGTTAACTAGGCACTTTGTGTTTTTCAACTCTAACATAGAAAACATTAGTGTTTTCAAAAGTAAGGATATTTTACTTAAACTAAGGGTGCTTTTTATCGTGCGGATTTATCATGTACCTATGCGGGATTGCGATGCGACTCCTAGGGGTGAGAGCCTTCTGCTACCCCAACAGTCTGGCGATGATGACAAGGCCGTCCTGGCCATCATCGCAGCCATTTAAAAAAAAAAGCGATGCGACTCAGTTCCTGCGCAATACAGTTGCTAAGTATTTGGCTAGCCATTCCGCCCCGCCTGTGTTTTCCACAAATTCCATTAATAGGCTATTATGGCTAAAAATTTAAATTAGTCCATCTTTTAGCTTATTAAAAAATAAAAGACACATAATAATAATAATAATAAATAACCCAAGACATGCCACGCTGGGCCACACAGCGCCACCTAGCCCCAAACTAAGCCGAAACTTGTACTATGGGTACTAGACAACTGATAAACTTACTTATATACTTTTTTTTGTAAATAAATACATATTATACATAGAAAACACCCAGACCAATACAAACAGACATGTTCATGCACACAAATGTTTGTACTGTGCGGGGATCGAACCCACAACCCTTGGCTCAGAAGGCAGAGGGCACTACCAAATGAGCCACCGAGCCTGTCATATTTTTTATTTGTAAATTAGACTATAAATTACAAAGTTATAGCCCGTTGAAATTACGCGTGACGTCACTCGGTGAGGCATTTTTACGGGAGGGAGTGACGTCAAAGACTCCTACTCTTAACTTTTGATGCCGTGTATCTTTGCTATTTTTTATTTGAATGAAAAAAGGAAAAATACGTGTCCAATACATTTTTATGATCTAAAGTACGGACTAAATAAAATGTAATTATTTTGACCCCCAAAACATCCCTATTAATAGCTACTTACTTAGCTAATGAAAAAGACACCAGCGGGTGTCAGGCATACGGATTTAGATTTTAAAATAATTACTATTAAAAATATATATAATACTGTACCTCTTATCTAATCTGAGTCGATTATATTAATTAACGAGTAATAACAATAACACGTGGATAACCAATACCATACGCGGAATGTCAATGTTGGCTACGTGATCTGAAAAAGAAATGTATACCATGAAGTATATGTATATAGGAAGAAAGATCCAACCGCTATACTTTAATATCCATGAAATATATAAAAAAGAATGGTTTACATTTACTATATGGCTAGTCATATGGGGCAACTGTACAGAGTTTAACAGGATGTTTGTTGCTCAAAAAAGGTGCGTTAGAGCAATTTGTGGAATACCGCCAGATGAATCATGTAAACCGTTATTCAAGAAGCTTGGTCTTCTACCCTTACCATCACTTTACATTCTGGAGGTTGGTAAGTTTGTTTACAGAAACCTAACTTTATTTAGGAAAGCTAGTGATGTTATAAATAGTAGACAACGTAGAAATCCACACGAGCTAGCTCTTAGTGATATACCTAAATCAGCCAAATATGGAAAAAGTTGTTTATGTATGTGTGTAAGAATTTATAATAAGATACCAAATGAATTGAAAGAGCTTAATAATTATGTATTGTTTAAAAACAAACTTCAAAAATGGCTAAGATCATACAATTTCTACAGCATAAAGGAATTTATTGAGAGACGTTTAAAATAAATAATAACATTGAATTTCATGACATTCTCTCGGCCATATTGACATTAATTTTATTTTATAACTGACATCTAACTTTAATATTATTGTATTGGTAATAGTAGTAATTTGACATGTAATTATTATATTCGAACAATTTTATTTTTGCATGCTATTTTTTAAATAGTGAAACATGAGCTCATTATAAAACTGTATCATCTGTTACTACCATGTTTGAGGCAAATAAAGACATTATTATTATTATTATTATATATATATGTAATCTTGATGATTATTACTGCAATTTAATTATATTGTAGAAAATAAATAAAATTTATATGCATAAAACGCTGAGCTTACGATCCTTTCATTCTCAATATAATCGCGTTTTTATTGTAACCTATGCTTTATAAAATAAAATAAAAATTGGCTTAGGTTATATTAGGTATGTATTAATAACTAGGTAGATAAAATCATTAAAATAACTCACTCTTCTCAATAATTACTGCTTCCGTTGTTGTTTTCAATAGTGGTTCATAAAATGTGTATTGCTTTTCCTGATGATACAACGGTGGTATCGTTGCTTGACACTGAAAGAAGCACATTAAAAACATTTTATGTTGATGTGTAATACATACAAGGGATGTAAAGGAGGGGCCTATCATCTTTTCTCTCCGTGGTGCATCCTGCCGAATACGAGGCGCTGGCTACCGGCGGGTGGCGGTGTAACCAATTAAAGGCGTAGCTAAATACCACAGACTGATCATGGGTATGCTCTACGAGTATAATATGTTATATTACCTATAGTTGATAGTTTTAACTTTAAACGTAGTTGACTGGCAAAATCAGTGTCCATTGTATTACTTTACACGTACCTACGTATACGTTTATACGTGTACGTAAATTTCAACCGCCGGCAACCGACTGACGGCTGTACAACCATCACAATTGAAGGCGTAGCTAGATATTACAGACCGATGACGGGCAGCAGCGTCACTGGAGCGAGAAGCTACGCTCTGCGATCGCCAACCCGCCTGCCTAGCGTGGCGATTATCCACCAGATGTTTCCCCAGGTGACGAACAACTGGAGAGGCCTAGGCTGATGATGAAATTTCAACAATACAGATCATTATACATAGTGGCCTACCTATATGTAACGAACTAAGTATGTGTGTCATATTTAAGCCCAATTCGCTGAGTAATTTGTTGTGATGTGTTCATAGACTGGCAATATCTTACTTTCAGAGACATGGCTCCTTGCTGGTCGAAATTGCTGGCTTTTACAGTGAAGTTAAGCATCAATTTGGCCTGGAAGGTTTCGTTTGACATGCTGTTTGTGTCGTAGAGCAGGAAGGGCCCGCGGAGGTCGCTGCGGGCCGCGGGCCGCCCGTTGACCAGCCAAGTCAGCTGCGCCTCCGGCCGCGAGGGAGTAGTGGTGCAGTTCAGCGTCACTTGACTACCGACGTGGTAAGTTTTCTGAAGGCCGATAATTTGAGGACCCCACTTTGGTAACACTAAAAAAATAATGAAATAATAAGAATTCCGTAGCTGAGCCCCTACCACCAAAATCGAAAACGATCGTTCGTTGAACGGATCGCGTACTTTTGCACCATAAATCCCTCCCATTTTCCTCCCCGTGTTCGAATATACGAGCTAAAATTCGTCAAAGTTCCCTTCCTCAAAGCGCCCCAAAGATGGTGCCGTGCCTCAAAATATGTCCACTCTGTCTGTCTGTCTGTCTGTCTGTCCGTCCGTCCGTCCGTCCGTCCGTCCGTCCGTCTGTCTGTCTGTATGTTCGTTATAGAAAAAAAAAACTACTGGACGGATTTTAACGAAATTTGGTACAATTATTCTTCATACTCCTGGGCAGGTTATAGGATACTTTTCATCAAGCTACAATCAATAGGAGCGGAGCAGTGATGGGAAAACGGGAGAATTTTTTATCTGTATGTTTGATCGCGCATCACGCGAAAACTACTGCATGGAATTAAATGCGGTTTTCACCAACTAAGCTAGAAATCTAACTTAAAATTAAGGTACCATTTTATGGAAATCCGTTATTTTTGAAACCCGATATCCACGCGTGCGATGCCGCCGGCACAGCTAGTTAACTAATAAAATAATAACTACTGAATCAAAGCGTTATTAGTTTGGTATTATTGGTTTCACGCTACGCTGTAAAATTAATTAGCCCTTGAATAGAAAAGTAGGAACGTACGGTTAATAGAAACAGTATTCTCTTGGCTGACCATTTGATTGTGAACGAAGGAGAGTACCTTACGTTCTTTTCAGTACCTACGTAGGCACTCTTAGCCAAACAAGAAGATCGGTGTCGGTGCAGTAGTTAAAGCGTTAATAGTATGGAATTAGGAATTCATGCTACCACAGAATTTTCTATTACAGAGCGCGCGGTTGACCGGTACATACGCATTTTCACTAGATTTTCGCCGAAGCTGCGGAATAGGCTAAAATCATGACTAATTTTTGTTTTGTGTTGATATTGGTCCCTCCCCCAATCATAGAAACATTGTTGAAACAAAAAAAATGTCCAATCATAGAAGCTTGTATAAAAAGAACCCGAGATTATCACAATTCCAAAATCACAAATATGAACTCGCCCCAAAAAGGGTATATGCTAACTGCTATTCAACCGTGATGTCACGATTGAGTATGGCATGGTGTTTTGTATGCATTGTATAAGAAGTTTGTTCGATGGCTATATTTCATATCAAAATAATATGTTCTAAATAATGTAGCTTAAACAGTGTTATAATGTTTTTTGATTAATTTCACACTTTTGAAATGGACTTTCCCGGTGAACTTTGAAGGCCTATCGCGCTCTCATTTTGCAATATAATTTCTCAAACAAGTCTGATTTTAGTGGTTCTTTCTGGAAGCTATCAATTAACATGGAAAATTAAACATAGTCATCTACCCTATTAGCCCGTGAATAGAAAAGTAGCAACTTACGGTCAATGGAAACAGTCATCGGTGCAGTAGCTAAAGCATTATTAGTAGACTAGCTGTGCCAGAGGCGTCGCACGCGTAGATATCGGGTTTCAAAAATAACGCACTTCCATAAAATAGTGCCTAAATTTTAAGTTAGACCTCTAGCAAGTAGCAATACATTGGTAAAAACCGCATTCAAATTCATGCAGTAGTTTTCGCGTCATGCGCGTTCAAACATACAGATAAAAATTTATTCCGTTTTCCCAACACTTCCCTTAATTGCTCTGCTCCTATTAATTGTAGCGTGATGAAAAGTATACTATAACCTGCCCAGGAGTATGAAGAATATGACAGACAAAAATTTTACTGATTGCATTTTTGGCATCAGTATCGATCACTAATCACCCCCTGATAGTTATTTTGAAAATATATTTAATGTACAGAATTGACCTCACTACAGATTTACTATAAGTACATATTGATAGATAGATATAGATATAGAACTACGGATTCACGCTACGGCAGAATTTTCTATTACAGCGCGCGGTTGACGGTAGGAACTTACGGTCAATAGAAACAGTTTTCTCTTGGCTGACCATTGTGAACGTTGGAGCCTCGGCCTTCACCTCGCACTGGTACTCGCCGGCGGACTCCCGCGTCACGCGTTTGAGCGCTACCACGTTTACTGTTGACCGGTTCAACTGAAAAAAGGTTTAAGTTACATTTAACTATCAAAAAATCGGTACGTCTGGTCCACAAGCTAAAAGTTGCTCAGCGAGCTATGCAATGGGCTATGCTCGGCGTTTCTCTGCGGGATTGGATAAGAAATGATGTAATCCGACAGAGAACCATAGAAACCGACATAACTCTCCGGATTGCAAGCTCAAGTGGCAGTGGGCCTATGTCAAGCAGTGGACTGCGAAGAGCTGATGATTGATTGATCAAAATTTGCACAAGATATGTACTCCAATTGAAATTTATTTTCATTTCATTTCTAAAATGTAAAACCCCTAACTAGCTCTGCGAAAAATTTGTCTTACAAGACCCAATGTGTCTCCTTTCGTAGAAGGCAGGCTTCAAAACCAGGGGTTCGATCGAACCGTGAGTTCGATCCTCACCCAGGACGTTCATGATGAACATTTGTGTTTGAACGGTGTCTCTGTGTTTGTATTTAATTGGAGGTTGTTATGCCCATAACACACGCGTCTTACTTTGTGGTCGGCCCATTTATCCATCAATTTCCGGGTGGGTATCGAACCCACGACCCATGATTCAGAAGACAGAGGTCACTATCATATGAGCCACGAGCATATCCATTATATTCGGTTGTCGGATACTTATGCTTATAGTCTATTTTTTTTTAGTTTACATCGGATGAAATGGCCTGACATCCCGAATCCAATAACTTTTACCCTCCCTCGTGCTGCCCACAGCCGCTCTACATAAGAGCGAGAACGAAGAAAAAGAAAATAGGTGTTTTTTTTTACATTTCTTATGTATGTACTAGCTGTGCCGGCGGCGTCGCACGCGTGGATATCGGGTTTCAAAAATAGCGGCCTTCCATAAAATGGTACCTAAATTTTAAGTTAGACTTCTAGCAATACATTGGTGAAACCGCAGACAGTAGTTTTCGCGTGATCCGCACTCAAACATACAGGCAAAAATTTCTCCCGTTTGCCCAACACTTCCCATCACTGCTCTGCTCCCATTGATTGTAGCGCGATGAAAAGTATACTATAACCTGCCCAGGAGTAGGAAGAATAATTGTACCAAGTTTCGTCAAAATCCGTCCAGTAGTTTTTTTTTCTATAACGAACATACAGACAGACAGACAAAAATTTTACTGATTGCATTTTTAGCATCAGTATCGATCACTAATCACCCCATGATAGTTATTTTGAAAATATATTTCATGTACAGAATTGACCTCTCTACAGATTTATTATAAGTATAGATAAAAATGTCTCCCGTTTTGCTAACACTAAGTGGGGGGGCCAGCCCGAGTCTGCCTAGCAGACCAGCGCTGACAGCTTCGCGGCGTTATAGTTGAGGACGCTGTCACCCAAGGCGCATTGACGGTGCAACCAGGGTTTTTTAGTAGGTATTCTCTGCCGACGCGGAGCGAGTCCCACATAACCCGTCTGCTCCCCCGGGCAGCGGGTATGCGTAAACTGCATTTCTCCCTAGTGAAACAAAAAAAAAAAAAAAAAGAAGGAGTAGGAAGAATAATTGTACCAAGTTTCGTCAAAATCCCTCCAGTAGTTTTTTTTCTATAACGAACATACAGACAGACAGACAAAAATTTTACTGATTGCATTTTTAGCATCAGTATCGATCACTAATCACCCCATGATAGTTATTTTTAAAAATATATTTCATGTACAGAATTGACCTCCCTACAGATTTATTATAAGTATAGATAGATAGAAGATTAAGAATCTCTAATATACCTTTCTTGTGATAGATTCTCAAACTGTTATTTGACCGAGTTTTGCAATGAATAAAGTTCACGGTATAAAACTGTCGTGAATCATAAGTCCGCTGCGTAATCATGTAAAAATAAAACATCTGATGCGTGCGCGTACATATGGCACCCATAACTTCGCCATCGGGTTTACCTCCAGCCAATTCATAGTAGAGCATTGACTCCGAATTTAAATACTAGTGTACAAATGAAAGGAGATAAAATGTTTCGAGCTTTCCAATTAATGTTTGTACATAGAAGAAACAACTTTAATTGAAATAAATCAATCTAGTAAAAACGACAAGAACAATCAATGTAAGTAGATAAACCAATATGAGTGTCAATTGGACTGATTTAATTACAATGAATAGTCAAAATATATATAGATAAATGATTTCATAATTGGAACTAAAAGTCATATAAAAATTAATATTATATGAAAATACTGTAGAAATAGAAATTATTTCTATCCGAAATGCAATCATTGTTTTGTTCAGCTCAGTAAGACAGAATAAGATAAATGTTTAGACTTTGCGTTAAGGTTTACCTATGAAAATCAATCAGTTTGGTAGTCGTGAAATTTTGTCTAGACAAGATAGCTTAAGTACTTTTACTAAAAGATCATTATGATTTATGTTAATTTTCTTTGGCATCTTGACCACTTTTACGAAACGATTATGTTGTTTCTATTATAATTATTGATTGACGTCAAGCGAAACATTTCTATTTGTGTAACAAAACTCCATTTGTACTCATTTTATAAACACTCGCTGTTAGAGACCCAGCCCGGTTTACAGCTTATAATGTTTTTTATATAAAAGCGATTAACGGATTTTTCTTTGCGCGATTGCAACGTAATTGTCAGTGAAAGATTTATGATTGCTCTACGATCAACCTCCTAAGCAAAGATAATCAGCAGAACTTAGAATATTGAATTCTCCTTAGCAGAAACAAGGGGACGTTATGGTATGAACTGTAGGTTTATTTATTTATTTATAAAAGGTACACACACAAAATACAATCAAACATAACAATATTAATATTTTCTAACAATCTAACTGATCTTGACCGTGCTCTAAGGTTGGTGTACACAGCATGTTTAAAAATAAATATTGGTTAATTAAATTTATGATGCTATACTAATTTATAATGACATGAAGAGAAAAAAAAACAAAAACAAAACAAAACAAAAGAGAAAACTACACTTATTAACATAATTTGGTTACATACATTAGCTAAGGAACTCGGCTGTGAGAAGTCGAGGACATCCCAGCTAGAATTATATCCGATACAACCCTCTTAAACTGGGAGAAACTAGAACCAAACACATCCAAGCATCCACCACCATGCACCACATCATTATATGTATGACACATTCTCACTAATGGGTTATAAAAGGAGGTGTTATTCTTATAAACCTGAATCGCGAACGTTCTTGGGTGTCGAGATCTATGCCAGGTATTGAAACTCAGTAATGAAACTAAATTCGGTGCGTCAATTGGCTCCGTGCACGATTACAGCGCCAACTAGCGTCCACAACTTTGTGAGCTCTGTCACATTGACATTTAGGTCGTAAATTTGTGAAAAAATATCGAAATGAAAAAATAACAAATATTTTCGACTAATAAATTGTTGTGATACCACGATTTGGGTGGAAAAAAGGTTTTGAAATCATTTTGGTCATTCAAATCAAATGAGGTGAGTCTAAAAAGTGTGTTTAGTTTTGATTGTGTCAGGGTTTGTTTATTTTGGGGAGCACCCTATTGCTCCCCGGAAGCCGGGGGGTAGGGGTATTTGCCCTCCCCGGACCAGGAGTGCTGGCCGCTTGTCATCTGCGGCTGGCCAGGGCATGCAGGGATGCGGCGGTATGCTTCGGCGTTGCCCGTGTCCCTGCAACTTGCTGCCCACTGGCGACACAGGGGGGTTTAGTGGGTATACCCTCCCATTTCGGGAGGTGTGAGTCCCACACACCATGTCACCTCCCCCCGGAGGTGGCATGACGGTGCCTAATGCATTCCCCTCTAAAAAAAAAAAAAAAAAAGGGTTTGTTTATTTCGTTTATAGTTGTAGTTTTGCAGTAAAACAAAAAGAATAAGCCACTTTAAAACAAATAGGAGCAATGGGTATAGAGGGAGAAAGGCAGACCACCTCCTGATTCCATCCCAACGATTAGCACTCTCCTCAAGAAATGCCTATTGTATGGCTGTGCGAATATTTAATAAATTGCCTGACTGTATAAAATCATTGCCAATGACTAAATTTAAATATAAATTGTTTACACTATTAAAAGAAAAAATGTACTACACTATTAACGAGTTCCTTAATGACAAATTCTGACATCAATTATTACTTATTATTATTTTGTATTTTTAGTATTTTTTGACATGATTGTAAGAACAATAACATTAGAATGATTTAATTAAAATTTTATTGAATTAATTGACTATGAAATATTTGCACGTCGTTAACGACTGAACATGTTGGACTTTAGATATTTAAGAACCTTGTATAACCATGTTCTGGTGAATAAATGATTTATTATTATTTATTATTTAATGGTTTCGTTATATAACAGTAAATATATTTAAATGTTTCTGTATCGTTAGTAATAAACACAGATATCTCCAATAGATACCGCACATAAGATATCGCGCGAGAGGTAATACATCAGTGCAATGCAGGCGCGAAATACGCATGCGCTTAAAGTGCGTCAGTACCACGGTCAGTACTGACCAGAAGTCAGACCCGTGTGTATCGGAGACACTTTTAATAGTTTGTAGAACATAAACGTATGAATCTTAGTATTGAACTCCTTGGCGCCGGAGCTCAAGTTACGATGGAAAATATTTGACAGATGTTAGCTCGCGTTGATGTCTTTTTTCATGATCCCTTTCTTTCATTACCAATTTCACTATTTTTATCCCTTTCTAGCATAGACACGTTTGACAATAGTGTTACAATGTATTACTTTCAAGTATATCGATAATGCAAGATGAGAAAAATTTTAGTGTTTCTACTTTAGGTTTCCAAAGTGTCCTGAGAGAACATTAAAATGGACAAATGCCGCACCCTGCTGTTAGAGACATTTACATAGGATAGTTTTCAATGTATGAAGGATAGAAGACGAGTAAATGAAAACTGCTGTGATTACTTCACCTAACCATATTTATAACTATACTCATTTGAATTTTTTTTCCCCAAGACATGCCACGCTGGGCCACACAGCGCCACCTAGCCCCAAACTAAGCCGAAGCTTGTACTATGGGTACTAGACAACTGATAAACTTACTTAGATACATTTAAATATACTTATAATGTCAAAACGGCAGTTGAAATGTATTATTTAACGAATGTATTTTAGTAAATTGATCATTTTACGGGATCTTGCCGTAAAATCATCCGACGAAGGTGAGGTGAACGTTGATTGGTTCAATGGCTCACGTGGCGTTATCCCGGCAACCAATCAGGGAACAGTCTATTAAGTTACGGTTAATAGTGCACCGTTAAATAGTACATTGAGCAACGATTGGCCCATTTGAGGACGATTTTACTTGTGTCAAAATCGTAAATTATTAAATGACTGTCAGGCTACCGTAAGTTGATTAACTAACTGAAATCCATTGCGTTAAATAATACATTTCCACTACCGTTTGTTATATTCCGAAAGATAATCAACTACCTAGGAAATTGATCAACTTACGATTCTTGCTATTTTCCGGTGACATATATAAACATATATTTATATACATACATAGATAAATATCCAGTATTGCACAAAATACTGAAAAGGTGATACAGACATAATCTAGTCTAATATACCTGATTGGTAATTTTTCGATAAAATTATCGACATTGCACAATACAAATGTACATCACTTGAGAAATGAGTTACGTCCCCCGCACACCCTTCCATACCACCTGAAATTGACTCGCGAAACTCAAAGCAAAATGCCGAACATGCGGTATCTATTGGGGGTAATCTGTGGTAATAAATTAAATATCGTTTTCAGATCGAAATGAGTATTGTTTTGAAGACCTTGTTTGTAAGTGTTATTACAATATCAAATTCCAACCAGAAACCGTATTTAAAGGAAAGTTGTTGGTATTGGCTGGACATATCCGAGGACCGAGATGTAGAAAAATTAAGAACAAGGGCAGAGTTCAATAATTCACGCCCTCATCATAAGGCAAACATCTATGTATAAGGCTCGGTGGCTCATTTGGTAGTGACCTCTACCCTCTGAGCCGAGGGTCGTGGGTTCGATTCCCGCACAGTACAAACATTTGTGTTTATGAACATGTTTGTTTGTATTGGTCTGGGTGTTTTCTATGTATAATACAGTAGAACCTCGATAACTCAAACCTCGGTAACTTAAAAACCTCTATAACTTAAAAAAATATCATGTTCCCTTCCTATCAGAGCCCAAAAAAACTTAAAATGCGCAACCTCTATAACTTAAAGAAATAATTCTGAATTGGCTCTCAGTAACTTAAAGAAATGTTTCCTCAACCTCTATAACATAAAATTGTTTGTCAATGAGTCAATTTAAAGGGTGTGCAAACAAAAAGTTTCGGAATTTATAGCTTGCACGTGTAGGGGAGAGTTGGCAATTACCGCGCGGTTGATAATTCCGCGCCCTAACTTATTTAAAAAACTACACGTATTAAAGACCTAAACGACGATTATCCTGGTTGTACTAATGACGCCTACCCCCCCGATACCTCTCCCAGTTTCATCCGAGCAACCTAACGCGGTACACATGCTTCTTAAGAAAATTGCAATTTCATCTATTTTTTTCGTGGTATCTTCATTAAGAGGTAAGTTTTGTTTAAATTACAATACAGTTTTGTGTTTTGTTGTATTTTGAAGTTAAGATATAGCATAATATTTATGCAAATCATTGCAATGCTTATTACAAGGTATCTCTTAATTTTAGATATTAGAAAACAAATCAGTCGAGTTTGACAATTTCGCGCCCGGGGCGCGATATTATCGATCTTAAGTGCGGAATTTTCGATTATGAAAGTTATAGGTCTGGATAAATTTTACGATTCAGATGACTGAATAAGCAAAAAAAATGTAATTGATGATGACTGACAGGAGAGATGACTGAAAAAGTGAAAAAGTAAAATAGTACTGGGATCCAGATCGGGATATGAATCTGGATATCAGTTAAAGTTAGAAGCACATTCTAAACCC
Organism: Conogethes punctiferalis; assembly: GCA_031163375.1. Classification (NCBI taxonomy): domain Eukaryota; kingdom Metazoa; phylum Arthropoda; class Insecta; order Lepidoptera; family Crambidae; genus Conogethes; species Conogethes punctiferalis. Next base: position 17,691,778 of record CM062077.1, on the reverse strand, counting down.
CTTAAGGAAAGGAAAGCTACATTTTCTACTTTATTAACGACTTGTGTTATTATCAGTTAGATTAGAAATTATATGTTGTTTACTGCTTACAACTAAAATGTAATCAAAGAGAATTTTTATAGCTAAATCTATCTATATCTAAAAAGAAAATGAAGGTTGGACAACTATACAACCTACGTTGTTATTATATGTATTTAAGGCTTTTAATTTTTTTATTTTGTTCAATCAAAATTATTTGAGACTGACTACCCATCTGTCCGCTTAAAAAGAAGTTTCTAAAATGTTTATTAAGTAAATAACTTTTAAGTTTTTCTGGAAACATTTAAAAAATGGTATGCATTTCTTCCATTTCGTAAGCGAAAATTATATGTTTAAGTTCAAGTAACTTAAACATATAATTTTCTCTCAAATAAATGATGATTTTGATAATAAATATTTATAGACTTCTTATTTAATATATCTATGACCTAACGATAAATTTATTTTTTATGTATAGTATACTTATAATATTTAAAAAAGTATTTAAAATTATTGGCACGGTTTTATCAACCGGGGCACGGTTTTATCAACGCGGGGCACGATATTTTCAGACCTGTTTGTTAATATCGCGTTTTCCCATTTTTCACAAAAATCTCAATATATCCTAAATTATTGCATAATTTTAAGTTAGAAAAGTACTAAAGTGTAGCTTAATAAATATCCTTCCTATAAATAGTAAGCAGTATATTGTAATTCAAACCAGAGCTTAGTTATGGCCGTCGGCCCTTAGGGGCTCGGTATATGCCAACTCTCCCCTACACTAGTTAAATTGTTAACGTAAACAATACATATTGTCACCTATTGTTTGCTTTAAGCCAACTTGGCCTACTTGGATCATAAATTTTTAATCACTGCCCTGGAAACATCGCTTTACCTACTGTGTCATAAAACTGACTTGAAATGAGTTCAAAAAGAAAACTAATAACACTTACATACACTGATAATTAAAAGCTATAGAAGCAATGAAAATGTATTGAAAAGGAAAGAAGTTGCGGCTCAGTTTGGGATACATTATATAGTACATTGTCAATTATCATAAAAAAGAAGCTGAAATCTTAAAGAAACAAGAACCAAGAGAGAGTCTTCAATGTAAAAAACGAAATTCCCTAATTTTACATACTTTTTACCCTATTTTAACCTTTCCCTAACAGACCCTTGATAACTTAAAACCTCGATAACTTAAAAAAAAATGTGTTTCCCTTGGACTTCTACGAGGTTCTACTGTATGTATTTATTTACAAAAAAAAAGTATCTAAGTAAGTTTATCAGTTGTCTAGTACCCATAGTACAAGCTTCGGCTTAGTTTGGGGCTAGGTGGCGCTGTGTGGCCCAGCGTGGCATGTCTTGGGTTATTTATTTATTTAATGTATTATGTAGAATCGCTTTGCCATTGACAGACGTCTGATGACAGAGCTTGCATTGTTTTTACTATTGACCACCATGAGCGCTGCGATAGATTATGTTACCCCCACCTAGCACCCACTTCGCACCCAGCCAATAGCTGAGTGCACAATTTTGTGCAGATAGAGCAGGTCATATCTCTTACGCCGAGCCTCGAGGTTGATGAAGTATTTATTTATTTATTTATTAGGTTTACCAACGTTTATAAACAATTATACTTAGAACTAAAAACATACATTGGTGTATACACTATTGCTATAAACAGTTATAGGTAAACACTGCTTGCGCTAAAAAAAAACCATTACAACGGAAAAATATAAATATGTAGCTTAAAAATTATATAACATCTAATGAGGTCTCTGCCTCCGAATCCTTCCAAGAGTTGGTAACCGATCTGCAGAGCTTGGCAGGCGAGTCATGGTGAATATCGACTATATCGCTATGTTCATTGAGTAGCCTACAGAACCTAGCAATCGGAGAGTTAGAACCAAAAACAGTTTTCCTTAATGGGGCTATAAGGGGTGTGATAGTGTTACGTGGATATCTTGCAGGCACACGTAGCTTAAATCTCTGTAACAGTGGTGGGCAATCTATATTGTGGGTGAGAATTTTAGAGGCAAAACTTAAATCCAACACTTTCCTGCGGTTGCACAATGATGTCATTTTAAAATGCGCCAGACGCTTATTGTATGAACGCATTTTTTTCTTTGATATACCGCTGGCGTACATAAGGTGCCAAACAAAGCGTTTTTGTACCCGCTCCAGACGTAATGAATGTGTGGCGTAGTGTGGCCTCCAAACTACACTGCCATATTCTAAGATGCTTCGGACCAGACTATAATAAAGCAAAATTTTTGTTTTATAATTTCGAAACCCCTTGGTTGTGCGGACTATAAATCCCAACATTCGCGATGCCCGGCTTGTTATATTTTCAATGTGCGGGATAAATGTCAACTTCCTGTCGAAAACAACGCCCAAATCACGCATTTCAGTTTTTTCTTGTACAATAATGTTATCAATACAGTACTCAAATGGAATTATTTTGTGTTTTCGTGAAAATTTCATAACGAAGCATTTAGATGAATTAAGGGCCATCTCATTAACACGACACCATTCAATAATTCTGTCAAGATCAGACTGTAGCAAAATAGTATCATTTGGTGATTCTATAACTCGGCAAAATTTAAGGTCATCCGCGTACATGAAAGGTGTCGAAAACAATAGACAGCCAGGTAGGTCATTCACAAAGATGTTAAACAGTGTCGGTCCGAGGTGGGATCCTTGGGGCACCCCTGAAGTTATTCGTTTCGCCTGAGAACGGAAGCCATTAACAACAGTGAAGAAAGACCGATTTGTCAGATATGAGCTCAACCATTGTACCAAATGATCACCGAACCCATAAGCTGCAAGTTTCTGCAATAGTATTCCATGAGAGACGCGGTCAAAAGCTTTACTGAAGTCCGTATATACAACATCCACCTGTTTATTTGCATCAAGTGCCTCAAACAATGTTTCGGAGAAATCTACCAGGTTAGTTGATGTGGATCTTTGTTGAGTAAATCCATGTTGGGAATCACTTAGAAACAATCTGGCATGACGCTGTATACACGGACAAATCAAAGCCTCCAGCACCTTCGCGAAAGTAGACAAAATTGAGATGGGCCTATAATTTTCAACCAAATTTGCATCGCCTGATTTAAAGATAGGCACAATTTTTGCTGATTTCCAACAAGTCGGAAATTTTCCATCTGCAAGCGATTTACTATAGATCATAAACAAAGGCTCCACTAAACATCCCGCACACTTGTGTATGAATACAGGCGGGACTTCATCAGGCCCAGCACCTCCATTGACATCAAGACGCCTTAATTTCTCAAGGATCATATCATGATTTATAACGAGAGGTGACATTTGAACGCCGTTATGATGCATGCATTTCAAGTAACATGAGTTTTCGTAGTTATGGGAAGGCCTGTCACCGACGTATACCGAAGCGAAGTGAGATGAAAAGAACTCACAAATTCTAACACCGTCAGAAGTGACCTCCACACCATTAGTCATTGTGACAGGGTAAGAACCAGTTCCCCCGCGCCTTGATTTCACAAATGACCAAAAAAGTTTGGGATTATTAATAATTTCATTTTCTAAACTTCTAATATAACGATTGTAACAAGTTGTCGCTAAACGTTTACATCGCGTGCTTAGGAGTTTCAATTCAAGTTGATCCATTGGATTTTTATACATATTGAAACGACGTCGTAGTTTGTATTTTTCTTTAAGGGCCTTAATTAGACTACGATCAAACCACACTGGGTATTGCTTCTTGTTAAGCTTCTTTTTGGGTACCAACTTATTGATAGCATTATAAAGTATATCATAAAAGGCATTTAACATATCATTGACGTCATCAAGTCCACTGAACACTTCGTTCCAATTGCACCTATATAGTTCTCCACGAATGTTTTCATAATCCGCCTTCCAGTAATTCAGTTTATGGGTCTCCCCGTTATACGGTAGTTTTTTTTCGTATTTTAATAAAGAAACATTAATATCCAAAGGAGGATGAAATGTATCTATTTTACTAAGGGGATTGAGTGACAAATCTACAGTACAAATAGGTTGGTTACACAAGACTAAATCAAGTAATTTGTTAGAAGAGTTTGGTATATTGTTATATTGTTTTAGACCGCTCAATGACATGAAATCAAGTAAAGTTTGGCAAAGTACGGGAACTGAATAATTACTTGAAACACCCACCAAGCTCCAGTCAATATTAGAAAGGTTAAAGTCACCAACAATACAATGACAAGGGGAGTGCTCCATTACAGAGCTACACTTATCCAAAAAATGTTCTAAGACTAAGCGATTTACAGGTGGTGGTAAATAAACAGCGCATAAGTCAATTTGGCGAATAGTTTTAGATATATGCAGGTCGATTGAGACCCAAAGGTCTTCACATTTTGATTCCCAATTATTTATTCTCCTAGATTGAAATCTTCTAGCAACTGCAACCAACACTCCCCCTCCGTCCTTTTTTGAACAAAAAGATTCCGAAAGTGATCTATCCCTCCTATACACAACATACTTCTGATCAAAAAGTTCATAGCTAGAGACGGAGCCGTTTAGCCATGTTTCCGTAAGTATTATGACATCATAGTCGTTACAAACAAGTTGGCAATAGAAATCACGAGTTTTTGTGCGTAGCCCACGTACATTCTGGTAGTAAATTTTTAGTATATTAACCTCTCTTAAAACTGTAATGACCACTTGCAGTCACTTTTACACATAAATATAATTCAAGTAAGTAAGTAAAAACTAACTACGATATATTTTTTAAGGTGTCCATACTCCGCACCAACATATAATCGGCTTCTTCATTTTTACGCATGAATATTTTCCCATTTCGTATCCACACAAATTTATATCCCTTTTCTTTGGCTATTCGTCGGGCTGCAGCATGTAAGGCCTTATTCATTGGGGATAAATGCTCAGAGACGAAAACTGGGTTGCTGCCACCGGATAGGCCAAGATGGGTGCTATTTAATTTGTTTTTGGGATTTGCTTTGTTGTAACTAATCACCGAAGAAAGAAGTTGATCACGAAGTCTAGGTGAAGCTAATTGCACTACAATAGATCGTGGCCGGGTGCTGGAGCGATCTATTTTCGCTGTGCGAGTGAAGTTCATTATATCATTGCTGCTAATAGTACAACCTACAGTTTTCCCGAGATGAGTAATAATTTGTGCTAGATTTTCATTTTTATGCTCAGGAACACACTGCAGCTCAATGTTATTTTGGCGTGACTGTTGCTCAATGTGGTTTAAGCGCAAGCTTAGATCATTCACAGTTGACTTCAATTGCACGTTTTCGTTTTCAAGGTCGGCAATCCTTAACTTCGCGGCTTCACTATCTCTCTTCATGTCCTCATACTGGCTACTAATGAAACTTATTGATTCATTAATCTGAGATAACTCATTTTTTATCGGTTTCAGCTTCTCATTCAATACGTTGACCATATCGCTGCGCATTTTGGCGAAATTATCATCTATCTTCTTTTGCATGATTTCAAGGAGATCCTTTATGCCAACATCGGCTGAAGCCGCCTCTGGTTCCTTATCTACAGGCGGTGAGTTCAAAGCTTGCCTTTTGCTCCCTCTGCTGGTTGAGACATTACGGACCGGTGTGCTGTCTTTCTTTTTAGACCTAGGAGCGCTGCGTATACACTCTGGGCAACTCCATTCGGCGCGCACATCACTAGTGAGTTGGGATTCATCGGCAGAGATACAAGCAATATGGTACTGTTTATTACATTTTTTACATGTGATAAATTCTTCATTGTTATCCCTCTCGGGATTACAACAACCCCACCGATGAACTGGCATCATAAAAAAATAATCTATTTTCAACACCCAACTCCAAAAACGCTGAGGCAAGTAGGCAGAAAGTGCACGGTCCGTGCGCGTATGCGAGTGCTTAGTGTTTGCGAGTACAGCAGCGCCGCACAACGGATTAGTTACCAAGCGCGCGTTACGCGGTAATGTTCTTTAGCCTCCTTATCTAAGGCGGTAATTGGTGTGTACGCACTCACCGTCGATGCGTCATACGGCCGGCCGGCGATATTCTATTGAATTAATTCTTCGATTGTTTTCAAGTTAAATGCACTTTTTTACGCCACCACTGTATCATTAACACATTCACTGTATCCTTATGATGATTTGGTATAAGTATCAACCAATTCCAAATGATTTAAAGCGTAATAATTAATATTTTCTTCCGGAGAAATAACGTGTCACTAGATACGTTCGAGCGGGCGGTCAAAGAGGTATTGGTAAGTATTGGTAATATCAAAAAAGTTTCTCAACTGCTTCTTAGCTTAGAACGCTATTAGTGAAACTGGTGATTAGACGACCAAGTTAAGGAATAATGAATGATAATATGTATCAAAAATATTTGACTCATCGGATCTCTGTACCAATCTATCTATCTTCTATCTATCTATATCTATACTCGTAGGTACTTATAATAAATCTGTAGAGAGGTCAATTCTATACATTAATATATATTTTCAAAATAACTATCAGGGGATGATTAGTGATCGATACTGATGCCAAAAATGCAATCAGTAAAATTTTTGTCTGTCTGTCTGTCTGTATGTTCGTTATAGAAACAAAAACTACTCGACGGATTTTAACGAAACTTGGTACAATTAATCCTTATACTCCTGGGTAGGTTATAGTATACATTTTATCACGCTACAATCAATAGGAGCAGAGCAGTGAAGGGAAGTGTTGGGAAAACGGGATATATTTTTATCTCTATGTTTGAACGCGCATCACGCAAAACCTACTGCATGGAATTGAATGTGGTTTTCACCAATGTATTGCGAGAGGTCTAACTTAAAATATAGGTACCATTTTATGGAAGTTTGTTATTTTTGAAACCCGATATACACGCGTGCGACGCCACTGGCACAGCTAGTAAACAATATTTAACTTCAATAATTTGAAATGATATTTTTAAAATCTTTTATATTTATGTATCTGGTCGATAAAACATTACAATAATCCATAAAAAAGTCATACATATTCCCTATTGTAGGTATCTATTTTTTTCTAGAGGGGAATGCATTAGACACTTTCAGTACCTAGTGTGTGGGACTCGGATTTTCCAGAATACCCCCCTAACCCAGGGGGGTATTCTGCTACCCCACTAGGTATGCCCTTCCTTTCTGTTGCTTTTGCAGCAACTTTTTTTTATGCGAGAGGCGGCAGACGAGCAAGTGTGATGCCTGATGGTAAGCGGTCGACACCGCCCATGGACACCCGCAACTCTAATCGAGTTTAGGGTCGCTGCCGGCGTTTTAAATATGAATACGCTCGTTTTTTTGAAGGTTCCCAAGTCGGAGCTGTTCGGAAAGACTGTCACAGGACGTTGGTTCCACAAAACCGAGGCGCGAAGCAAGAAGTTCCTCATAAAGCGTACAGTCGAAGATCGCCAACCATCGAGATGATGAGGATGGAATTGCAATCGGTTAAGTGTGGTGTGGTGAAGAAACTCAGCTGCAGGCAGTAAACCAAACAATTTTTCAGAACATTCCCCATGATAGATGCGGATTCCCCATGAACTTGCAGGGAACTCGAGTAGCGTCGAAGTATTGCAAGGCATGGCATCCCAACCTGCCCCGGCCAGTCGCAGACGACAAGCGGCCGGCGCTCTTGGTCCGGAGAGGGCAAATACTGTACTACATGAACTTACATCGACCGTCACTCCTGGGACGTAAAAGGACTTCATGGTCGGCGTCGCCTTAGGCACGTATCGGAAGAACTCCTTGCCGTCCTTGTACCACTTGAGCGAGTAGAGCAGCTCGTCGCCGAGGTCGAAGGTGCAGCCCAGCAGTGCGTCGCTGCCCTCCGCCATATGCGCGGCCACCCGCAGCTGCACTATGCGCACGCCGCTCGCTACCCCTGCAATGTAAGGACGTCATCAGACCCATCAGCAGGAATTTTGGCTCTATTGGGCGCTTACCAGAACCTCGATGTCACTAGCAGAATAGGCCTAGAATAGTAGGACCATTGATTTCGTTAGCGTGTTATGGTTCATTGTTAGTCAAACGCCGAAAATGTATAAGTTGTCCTAGATTTTTTATAAGCCTACAGAAAATTGCCTATCAAATTAAACAACTTTTGGTAAGACGCCATTCCCTGTACATACTCGTATATGTCGCCGGAAAATAACAAGAATCGTAAGTTGATCAATTTCCTAGGTAGTTGATTAACTTTGAGAAAATAATAAACGGCAGTTGAAAAGTATTATTTAACGTATGTATTTGAGTAAATTGATTAATTTACGGCATCTTTACGTTAAATCATCCGACGACTACCTAGTAAACTGATTAACTTACGAGTCTTGTTGTCCGGTGACATAATATATGTAGGTATTACTAGCTGTGCCCGCTATTTCGTCCGTGTGGAATAGTGTCACTTATAACGTACCCACCTAGGTACCTTCTACTTACTACTTAGGGAAAAAGAGGGCAGCTTCGTACTGTGGGGTACAACTATTATTATTAATTGATGCACGCAGACTTCAAAACATTTTTATACTTAAAACCTTAAATATTACCACTGTATGAATGTATCACAACATAGTATAAAACAAAGTCGCTTTTATTTTCTGTCTGTCCCTATGTATGCTTATACATATCTTTAAAACTACGAATCGGATTTTGATGCGGGTTTTTTAATAGATAGAGGGATTCAAAAGGAAGGTTTATGTGTATATTATATGCATAAAGTATTGCACCCGTGCGAAGCCGGGGAGAGTCGCTAGTAATGTATAATAGGTTTTTTCAATACCCATTAGCTGATAGAATGGATGTAGACTGATTGTAGGTAGTAAGAAGTAATGCTAAAATGACGTCCTGTAATGTTTATCTGACTTTAAAAAAAATCGTGTCGTATCGTACTATAAGTACATACCTTAACAAAATAATAACCTGGACAAAATTCAAATGAATTTTCAAGTGTATTAACAATCTGGTATACAATTTAAGATAGGTATTACTAATATGTTAGGGATGATGTAAGGGAGCGGCCTATCATCTTTTCGCTCCAAGCCAACCTCACCTGCCCGTGGTGCATCCTGCCGAATAACAAACGAAGTGCTGGCAACCTACTGGTGGCGGTATAACCATCACAGGTGAAGGCGTAGCTAAATACCACACGCCGATGACGGGCAGCAGCGTCACTGGAGCGAGGAGTTACGCCCTACGATGGCCAACCCGCCTAGCGTGGCGATTATGGGTATATCCTCCAGATGTTTGTCCTAAGTGATACTGTGACTGATATAGGCTGATGATGATGATTACTAGTATTGTGATTCAACATAGTGTTATAGTAAAACATCATTAGCGTCAAATATACACGTATAGGAATATATTATTTACTACCTGTGCCAGCGGCGTCGCACGCGTGGATATCCGGTTTCAAAAATAACGGACTTCCACAAAATGGTGCCTAAATTTTAAGTTAGACCTCTAGCAATACATTGGTGAAAACCTCATTCACTTCCATGCAGTAAATTTCGCGTGATGCGCGATCAAACATACAGATAAAAATTTCACCCGTTTTCCAACACTCCCCTTCACTGCTCTGCTCCTATTGATTATAGCGTGATGAAAAGTATACTATAATCTGCCCAGGAGTATAAAGAATAATTTTACCAGGTTTCGCTAAAATCCGTTGAGTCGTTTTTGTTTCTATAACGAACATACAGACAGACAGACAACATTTTTACTAATTGCATTTTTGGCATCAGTATCGATAACTAATCACCCCCTGATAGTTATTTTGAAAATATTTCATGTACAGAATTGACCTCTCTACAGATAGTTATAGATATTACTCGTTCTTACAATTAAGCCATCAGGAACAGTAGGTTGTGATTTTATGCAAGCAAGCTTCTACTCTACGAGTACAATCACTGATTGGGCAAACTTCATACTGAGCATACTAGCGACGTATAATGCTTCCATCTACTTATTAAGTACTAGCTGTGCCAGCGGCGTCGCACGCGTGGGTATAGGGTTTCAAAAATAACGGACTTTAATAAAATGGTGCCTAAGTCTTCAGTTAAACCTCTAGCAATACATTGGTGAAAACCGCATTCAATTCCATTCCAGTAGTTTTCGTGTGATGCGCGATCAAACATACAGATAAAAACATATAGATCTCCCGTTTTCCCAACACTTCCCATCATTGCTCTCAGGCCCGCCGCTAGCGGTTTGAACGCCGGTGTGCAATTCCTATCGTGCTGCCCCTATCTAACTACAAAACCTAGGTGTTTATAAAAATGTGAAAAAAAAATGCTGTACAGTGAAAAGCTACAAAAATATACAGAATATTATTAATTTTAAGTAGGTAACCTGGGGCCCTACTACAGAAAACGAAAACGATCGTTCGTTGAACGGATCGCGTATTTTTGCCCCATAAATCTATCTCATTTGTCCCTCCTATATATAACAAAATAATTGAAGTTTGTTGTTCACTCACATCACTTTCGCATTTGTGTTAAATGAATAAAAACAAAGAAATGAGAATATAGTTTTAAGGGGATTTCCCTGATATCTGTGGGATTTCCCCGTGGATTTCCCTATTTCGCATAAAGCACGATACGGATTAACTTTGTTCTCATGAATTTCAATAGATGGCGCTATGTAATGCTACGATATAAAAGAAATATTTGGGCGCCGTTTATCATATTATTTTTATAAGGATAATCTTTTTCGTATTGTCAGATGACAATGTCTGAATTTTAGTCGATGATTGTCTGATTTGCCGCCCCCTGAATGCGCCGCCCGCGTGCATTGCACGCCTTGCACGCCCGCTTGCGGCGGGCCTGATTGCTCTGCTCCTATTGATTGTAGCGTGATAAAAAGTATACTATAACATGCCCAGGAGTATGAAAAATAATCGTACCAAGTTTCGTTAAAATCCGTCGAGTAGTTTTTGTTTCTATAACGGACATACCGAACAGACAGACAGACAAAAAATTTACTGATTGCATTTTTGGCTTCAGTATCGATCACTATTCACCCCCTGATAGTTATTTTGAAAATATATTTCATGTACAGAATAGGGAATATGCATGAAAAATAGTTTCAGGTATTTACTAATTTATCGTAAAATAGATCAAAATCTACTACGAACAGTGAAAACAAAATCAAAATTGGTTGAAAAATGGGCGAGATACAGTCATTGAAAGTGAATATATCCGTCTCTCTCTCGCGAAACAGATTTTTCTATGGAGTTAGTACGGCGCTTACGGTACGTGACGTCAACTACCGCATCGGATCTCTCTGTCTAATCAATAACTTTAACGCTTTATAACTCGCTTAATAGAAAAGATAGTTTAAAAATTCTTCGATATTTATGTATCTGGAAGACAAAAGATCTCAATAAATCCATAAAAAAAAGTCATGCATATTCCCTATTGAACTATCTACACATTTATTATAAGTATAGATGTCGAGGATTTGCAATAGTCGCCTTGCTACGCAAATACGAGTATAAACTTGGGGCTACAATTAATTCGCGAGAGGTAGTGGTGTGCTGAGAGCAATTTGCTCGCCATCAAAACACGATTTTAGCTGTTATCGAGATCAGAGCTCATTTTACATGAGCAATTTCATTCATGTTTTCCATTCCCCTGGTCAGTTTTTAGGAATCATAAGAAACATTGACATTTAAAACTTCTTCTTTGATTAATTATTGTGTGTATGTTTTTAAGAATTGGCGGCAGTTACTATTTTTTTTTCTTGTAACCATATTTTTATTGTACTACCAAGTAGTTCTACTGTAGGACTACTGAGATATTTTTTCTCATTAGTCCTACGATTTTGTATGTTACAGAATAGTAGGACTAGTGAAACTTTTTATTCCCACTTGTACTACCTGTATTTTACGGTAGATCTAATGGGAGTTTTCGTTCCCACATAAAGTGATTTCGGGTTTCTTTGGACAGTTGAATGGGAAGCATGGTCGATCTATTTTATTGCTTTCTTTTTGTCATATAATGGATTTTAGTACATTTTGGTCTTATTTTATGCTCTAAGTTCCAGTGAAGTGCTAAAGTTGTTGAATTAATAAAATGAAAACTGTTTTAAAAATCTTCTATTTAATTTGCATCTGTGTTTTTGTGCTTGGGTCTGCCAAATTTTAACCTGTTTCGGTCGTTAAGTACTTTGCTTTTAGTCAATTTTTGTTTTCGTTCTTATATCGATTGACTCCTTAAACACAATTTTTATTAAAAGTTATCATAATTCAAACTAAAACGATCAAAGCGGCGTCGCCATTGATATAAATATGATTTCAGGATGTTCTAAATCACGATTTACAGGCAATAAAACGTGAGTCGATTGTCAAAAGGTTTAGATGGCCTCCGAGGAGTTTGCCCAGTGATTTGGATGCGGCACACGTCTCTACAACAGAATGTTTATGCGCTGAAACAAAGTGTCTATTGTCCTCCACTTTGTGAATCAACGTTGTGTTATAGTCGTTCCACTTTATACGAGGCCTCTAATCCTACTTATAATACATAGTATTATTGTTATATACATCTGTGTTTTTCTGTGCACATTTCCAATTCATAATAATATATTATAACTCCCAGTAATCTCAAGAATGTATCTAACTAAATGTGGAACTTAAATGGCAAAATAAAATGGGTATCTTGAACAGAACGAGGCAGTTCTTTACACCGAGTCAGCGGCTTGTGCTATACAAGGCCCAAGTCCGGCCTCATGTGGAGTACTGCTCTCATCTCTGGGCAGGCGCCCCAAAATACCAGCTTGACCCATTTGATGCCCTCCAACGACGTGCTGTGCGAATTGTTGATGATCCCGATCTCACTGACAAATTGGAGAAGTTGGATCAGCGGAGAGACTTTAGCTCCCTCTGCGTCTTTTACCGACTTTTTCATGGGGAGTGCTCCGAGGAGTTGTTTGATGTCATGCCGATGACACCATTCTTCTATCGCACTACTCGACGCCGCGGTAGGGTCCATCCGTACCACCTGGAAACAATTACCTCTAGAACCGTTCGTTTTCAGCGTTCATTTCAGCCACGGACTTGCAAACTCTGGAATGACCTCCCAGCCGCGGTGTTTCCTGATCGCTACGACATGTCCTTTTTCAAACGAGGTTTAAAGAGAGCTCTCTTCTCACGGTAGGTAGCGGCATTGCTGTGTCCCTGGCATTGCAGATGTCCATGGGCAGCGGTTACTGTTTAACATCCGACAGGCCGCTTGCTCGTCTGCCACCAATAAGCAATAAAAAAATAATAAAAAAATGGGTGATTCACATTATTCAATCTGGCCCAATGGCTCATTTGGCTGTGAGTTGTGACCCCTGCCTCCTGAACGATTCGTGTGTTTCGTGTGATGAACATTTGTGTTTGTTCTGTGTCTTAACTAATATTATAAAGCTGAAGAGTTTGTTTGTTTGTTTGTTTGTTTGAACGCGCTAATCTCAGGAACTACTGGTCCGAATTGAAAAATTCTTTTTGTGTTGAATAGACCATTTATCGAGGAAGGCTTTAGGCTATATAACATCACGTTGCAACTATTAGGAGCGAAGAAACAATGAAAAATGTAAAAAAAAAAACGGGGGAAAAAATAACTATTCCACGCGGACGAAGTCGCGAGCACAGCTAGTTTAAGTATAAGTTTGTGGTAGGTACTTCAGTGTTCTGAGACCCGTAACAAAAGTTCTGAAGCTAGTTACCTACCTAGGTATGTGATATTGTAAGATATTTATTATTTTATTTATTTACTAGCTGTGCCGGCGGCGTCGCACGTGTGGATATCGGATTTCAAATATAACGGACTTCCATAAACTGATGCCTAAATTTTAACATGCCTCTAGCAATACATTGGTGAAAACCGCATTTAATTCCATGCAGTTTCACGTGATGCGCAATCAAAGTCTATTATTTTTGGAACCCGATATCCACGCGTGCGACGCCGCCGGCACAGCTTGTATATAAATATATTACTAGCGACCCGTCCGCTTTAAAAATTTTAGATTTCTTTACTATAATATGCATGTAGGTGTTACTTATATATCAACTTTCCTCTTAAATCAATCTAGCTATTTAAAAAAAACCGGCCAAGTGCGAGTCGGACTCGCGCACGTAGGGTTCCGTAATGTTTTTCTTTATTCTTTATTACATTTGAGTTAATTGAATGAAAGGTACCTAAAATGCGGTTTACGATTTAAAAAAAACTAATTATTAGATCTTAGTTCAAACCAATTTTCGGTGAAAGTGGCTGTGACATATTTTATGGACGGACAGACGGACAGACATGACGAATCTATAAGGGTTCCGTTTTTTGCCATTTGATAGTTTTAAAGATCTATACATATATACATAGAGACAAACACAAAAAGCGACTTTGTTTTATAAAATATAAGTACTATCAAGTGGCAAACATTTTAACATACTCGTACAAATTATAATCTCATTCACTGACAACATAAGTTTCATTCCTAAGTCTATGGACGCAAAACGGCCCGGCCTATTGTAAAACCGACCAATCAGCAGCCCTCGTACAGTTGATATTATCGCGCGACAAATTTTAATTAAACAATTCACTTTGATCGATTACAATCTACCGAAAATGAATATGTTTCAAAATTTTTCGGTGACATATCTATTAGATAATGATAAATCAGTATTTTCTAGGTAGTAAAATGCTGATTATTTATTATTTTACTGTAAATTATTTAAACACAATAATAGCTACATACTTTTTGAAATATTATTATTCAAGTGAAATGCACACATAAAAGTAATATTTACCCTGATTCCACAACAACAAAAGCATCATGAATCCAACGACGTGCATTTTCGGCAGCGCAAATAGAACATTACAATCTTCATTGACAAGTTCCACACACGCTACTACGTTCAACTCAAACTCCTCGTCATCACTGCACTTCCCACCACCAAAGCTTTTGTTATCCGTTGCACAAATTGGTGTATAATGTATTGAACAATTGAAAAGAGGCCGATACTCGATAAAAGTCTACTTTGATAATAAAATCTGCCGTTTCTGGCGGCATTAAAATAGTCTCGCAGAATTCCGGCGACGCGCGTTTCTAAATTTAAAAGCCGTCGCGACTCTTACGCATGCGCAATGATCATTACCTAGATATTACCTAAATACAATTTTGGCGCTTTTTTACTTACTAGCTGCTTCCAGATAAATGTAATCGTAATATCTGGACTATCACATTCTATTTGGACATTGCTAGGTAGTACGTTACGTAGGTTGAAATAGCATTAAACATGTAGGTAGGCACATTAGTTACAAACAAAGAAAATAACGTAGGTACTTTTATCGCTTAGTGATTAGACAACACCACCCCTAGATCGAATTTAAATTTTACGGAAGTAGGTAGGTTTGGTTAACTACCTATCACTATGAAGGGTTCAATGTAATTTATGAATGAACAAAGATTGATTTTGGTCTTAATTAAGCTGAACATCTAAGCTCAAAAGAGATATTTACCTTCATTCAATCAATATTAGTGATGTCTTCTTTGTTAGAAAATAATAGGTATTCTATGTAGGTATGCTACGGTAAAATTGCTAAGTGTTGGATTTACTTACGTGCTGCCATCTAGCGTTGGATCTAAAAATTATCACGTTAGATTTCTCGGGCTGCAGAATAAACAACGTAAGGATGGCGCCACACAACACCTCAGAGTTTACCTACTGTTTACCTACTGTAACTTTATTTGAACCATAGCCTGCAATTATTCAATTGACTGGCTCGGTGGCTCAATTCTCTTCTGAACCAAGGGTCGATTACCATCCGGGACAAACATTCGTCTAATGAATACCTACTTGTGTTTGTTCTGTGTCAGGGTGTTTATAATTTGTATTTAAGTATTTATTTGTGATACCTTCGTTGTTCTGATACCCATGTGCTTAAGCTACGTACTTACTGTGGGATCGGAGCAATGTAGGTACCTACTCGTATGTGATGTTGTCTGAAATATAAAAAAAAATTCGGCGTCCAATACCTACTTAACTTTAAATATGAATTTGAATTAGGTAGTGGAATTTTCAATCATTTAAATTCCCAGATCACAACATTTTCAACTGTTGAAATGGTGATTCTTAGGAAAAAAGTGTAAAGACATTTTTATAGTGAATCGCACGATAGTAATTTTTGTCTTAGCTATTTTTATTTTTATGGTAAAACTTACCGTTTAGTTGAAAAAAGCCAAATTTTGCAACATTTGACCTTTCATTGAATATTTTTTTTGCACACATCGGATCGATGGGGACTTTTCATAAATTGTTTGAAAGGTGCAGCGCAGACGGCACACTTTTTGTGCGATAGAGTCTGCGTCTGAGACATTTAAAAAGAGCGTCTAGGTCTGCCGACAGAATATTCGAAGATGTGCGTCGTGTGCGTTGAGTCTGTGAAATATCCGCTACAGATTTTTGCGCGTCGTGTGAGTTACTGCATATAATTGCAAAAAAGTGCGTCACGGATAGTCTGTCGTCTGCGCTGCCCCTAATAGTGATCCCACAATTCATGCCAAATTGCAGCTTTGAGCGAATTAATGTAACCTAACCCTATTTTTGAAGCTAATTGGACTGGGCTACTAGCTATTTTAGTCTTTAATAAACACCTGCTTAATTTAATTTGCCTGCCCTGTTCCCATTATCTGGGGTCGGCGCAATATGTTTTCTTCACCTGCTTATATTATAGGCACTTAATGCTAGGAGCATTCTCTATCAGTCAACCTTTGCGTCATGCAGAGAGCTGAAATAAGTCACTTCTTCTCATAATCCTATTCTTGCATGATATGCTTCAAACTAGTTCAAACTATAGTCCATATTATAAAAAACGTGCAACAATGGTCCGAAGAAAAAAAATGATATCGCATAACAACTGCAACTAATGCATAGGTACTTTAATGTACTACATACTTCATCAATATTGTCAACGGTTTTGTATAAACAAATACAAACTCGAAGTTAGCATTGACTTGCTTGCTTGTTCCGAATCGGAGACTTCAGAGGATTACTAGATCGTTTGCTGGTTTAAGTGTAAAACTGTTTAACAAGATACCAGACATTTTGCCGAACTGCCTTAGATAAATTAAAGGCTTACATGAAATCAATCGTTATAAAAGAGGGCTACTACAAAGTTGAGGACTTCCTGGTCGACAACACCTCTGCCGGCTGCTTCCAACACTTTTTGCATTGTATAGCTTCTAAATTTTACTTTGTCTACACTTATATTATAAAAAGGCAGATTTGACTGTTTGTTTGAATTGAATAGGCTCCGAAACTACTGGACCGATTTGAATAATTTTTCCACTGTTCAAAAGCTACACTATCTCCGGTGAACATAGTCTAATTACATTTTTTTTAAAGTAAGGGATCCATACTAACACTTCAATAATGTAACCAAAGATGTGAAAAAGTAGTAATCAATTTTCAAGTTAACCTCATGTAGGTAGATAAAAATTGCTCTTCACAACATATTCATTGGGATGCTTAGTTTGAAATAATGAAAAATCAAACAGCACAATTATTAGATACGGTCGCTTCTTAAAATATGCTCCCAATCAGAAATCTCAGATCTTGCTTAATTTAGTATTATCGTTAGGTACGAGTACAATATGACAACGGAGACGGTGAAAGTGTAGGTGCAGAGTGTGGAAGATAATTTAAAGATAGACTATTTATTAATGCACATATTGACTTAAAACTGTCCGACCGAATTTCGGTCACATTGTCGGTGACCATTCTTCAAGGAGACTACTCGTATTAGCCAAGTACGTAGGAAAAATTAAGTTGCGCAAGTTTATGCTTACACACAAGTCTCAGTTACTCGGTTTGAGATAATGAAAAATAATAACTAAGTAAGTAAGTAAGCATCATTTTTCTCTTTGATGCTGTAAAATAACTACTAAATTGGCTCAAACAAAACTGCGGACGGTAAACATAATAATCTAATGTCCCTAGTGGAGCATTATGTCGTTTCAGTTCCTACTAAGATCAATGTAGAAAGCTAAATTTTTTAGACAATTCGAATATTGGTGTTCAGGGAGACGTAGCTATATAGTTCTAGACTTACAAATCTTAGCTTAAAACCGGGTGGTTTCTGAACAAAGATAGTGTGTTTGTTATGTGTCAACCTATATTTAGATTTCTCAGCCTTCAATTCAAATAATTATATCTTCATCAAGCATTAATTCGATAGTGCATGTGATAAAATAAGAGACAACGGACACGATAATAATTAGAGAGTAGAAGCTCTTCATGGTCAACTGATGTTCACGCAGGCAAAGCTGTGGGCATCAGCTAGTGAACAATAAATAGACAAACAGAAGTACAATAATTTAATTGGATGCAATAGGGATTGAAATTGAAAATTAATACGAGTATATAAGTATTGGCAAAATAATTAACTTATAATTATTGGCTCTAGCAGCGCTCAGGTAGTCAATTTTGTCGATAAGTACCTACTTACAAAACATACTTATCGTTAATATTGGATTCCTCGGTCGGAGGGTAACGGAACGGAAATTAATCACATATTCATTTACTATCTGTAGCCCGTGGTTTTGCCCGTATGAATATCGATGATTTAATCATTACATAGTATAAAACAAAGTCGCTTTTTTTCCTGTCTGTCCCAATGTATGCTTTAATCTTAAAAACTACGCAACCAATTTTCATGCGGTTTTTTTTATCAGATAGAGTGATTCAAGAGGAAGGTTTATGTCTATAATAGATGCATATTAAAGCAGAGAAACACTGTCAATTTTGTTGTGATGTCGTAAGTGAACGCATGTTTTGCGCTTTCATTGCATACGCTGGCTAAACCCTACGAGATATATCAAAATAATGTACTACAGTATTGCACACCTTAAAAAGGTCAACAAAAAAGTTCGCGATGGTATAATGTCTATCTCTTAGGGATAACCCACAATAATCATTTTTTATCTTTAACTTTCAACCAAAAGTAATACCTTATTTTCTGAGCGATTTTAAGCAATAACTGCATTAATAATCCTTATCGAATGTATGGGAGAAACCTTTAAAAATCACAAGTCCATTGTAAGGGCATATTATGATAAGAAAACTATTCCTATGCTATGCCTTTACCCAGTTACAAACAATTAAAAAAAAACTCCATTTTAAAATAAAATTGATACTAATGTCTTTTACTGTCTGATGAAGAAGTTTATTCGTTCGATGAACAGCCTGACAACGAAATATCGCATTTTTTGTCAGTTTTTAATGTTAGGCCTACATCTTTACAAAATTTCCTGCTAACTTCCGATATTAAATTTGGCAAAACCTGGATCAGATGTTAGTAAGAGTGCCATCGTGATATCCTTTTTGGTGTTCGATCATGATGTTTTCGAATACGGATACTCTTAAAAACTTTACATCTGTACTCCAAAGTCTCCTCTGACAAAATGCCCATTGGCACGAAAAGCCAAACGGTAGCGCGGGGGCGCGACGGTGTGGTGGGTGCAGCTACACCGTTGCACGAGGTCCACCCGGGGAGCATACCATACCATCGCTCCCCGAAAGCCGGGGGGTAGGGGTATTTGCCCTCCCCGGACTAAGAGTGCCGGCCGCCTATTACCTGCGGCTGGCTAGGGCAGGCAGGGATGCATCCGTATGCTTCGGCGCTACTCGAGTCCATGCATGTTGCTGCCCACTGGTGACCCAGGGTGGTTTAGGGGGTATGCTCTCCCATTGCGGGAGGTGTGAGTCCAACACACCACGCTGACTCCCCCGGAGGCGGCGTGACTCCCAACAGTCCGATGATCACTCCCAACAGAGGGGCGCCTTGACTATAATCATCGTAGTAACTTAAAAAAAAAGCGCTTTGCCCTATATCATTTTATGATTGCAGCTCTTTAACGAAGAAAATAACAATTATTACTGTGGTGTCTTCTCAACGTTGCCATAGCAACGGATTGTATTGTCATTATAAATAAATACCCCGATAATATGAAGACGTAATTTCATTATAATATAATCTAGTGAGTAAATACATATCAATTGGCGACGATGGCCACGAACGATGCTCATAAGCTTAAGCGCGTGCGAGGAGCCCTTCGAGGATATATTACAAGGCTCCAAAGTTCAATCAATACAAGAACTGAAATCACCAACGAAGAAATCAAATTACGAATTGACAGCTTGAACGAAAATTTACGAAAATTTCAAGAAATACAATCTACCATCGAATCCGAAACTGCAGATACTACTTTACAAGATGAAATAAATTACAGATTCGAATTCGAGGATGTGACAACGCACCTAAAGGTACAACTACTTACCAGACACAATTGATCAATACACTGAGTATAAGTCCAGAAATCATTAAAGAAGAAACGCGAAAGGACACAGAGCTACAAACAGTAATTCAAGCCTTGCTATCTGGCCGACCACTGAAACAATTGGGCTATAAAGATCATGAATTCACAGTTCAAGATAATTGCTTATTTAGAGGAACACGAATTGTAATTCCACAAACCCTACGAATTTCTGCATTAGATGAATTACACGCTGGACATATAGGAATTGTAAAAATGAAACTTTTGGCTCGAAGTTTCATATACTGGAAGAATATCGATCAGGACATAGAAGACAAAGTTAACGCGTGCCGAACCTGTCGAATGCATCAAAATGAACCCATAAAAGCACCATTACACCATTGGGAAATCCCTGCTAGTCCTTGGCAAAGGATCCATATTGATTTTGCAGGGCCAATAGCGGGCTATCAACTGTTCATAGTCGTGGACGCATTCTCCAAATGGGTGGAGGTTTTCCCAACGAAATCTACGACAAGTGCCTGGTGTGTTAACAAGTTAAAAGACATGTTTGCTACATTTGGAATTCCTCATGTACTGGTGTCCGACAATGGACGTCAGTTTACCTCCACAGAATTCGAGACATTCCTCAAACAATCAGGCATCATTCACAAGACCAGCGCACCTTACCATCCGGCTACAAATGGACAAGCAGAAAGGTTTGTTCAAACAATTAAAAAGTCACTCAAACGGATTGAAGATCATTCAGGAAACATTAGTGAAAAAGTAAGAGCCGTCATCACCCAAATTCGACAGACCCCGAGCAACGCCGGCCAGACTCCATACCAACTAATGTTTAACAGAGATATACGGACAAAATTACATACTATTTTTCAAAAGAAATTACATTTCCGCTCGTCGCAGACCCCTGAAGCGCCAGTGAAAAAGACATTCGTCACAGGGGACAAGGTGCAGGTGCGAGCTTACAGTGACCCTTCCCAAAAGTGGGAATTCGGGAAGGTGATCCGGCGTCTAGGAAGTGTACACTACGAGGTAACTACAGAAGGGGGGAAGACCTTGCGGCGCCACATTGACCAAATGTTACCGGCCGGAAGAGTAGTCCTAAGGGACCCGACTAGGGATTTCACGGCGGAGGACTGTGGTGTCTTCTCAACGTTGCCATAGCAACGGATTGTATTGTCATTATAAATAAATACCCCGATAATATGAAGACGTAATTTCATTATAATATAATCTAGTGAGTAAATACATATCAATTACCTACTAGCTGTGCCAGCGGCATCGCACGCGTGGATATCAGGTTTTAAAAATAACGGACTTCCATAAAATGGTTATTATCGTGTCCGTTGTCTCTTATTTTATCACATGCACTATCGAATTAATGCTTGATGAAGATATAATTATTTGAATAATAATTGAGTAATCACTACTCTGGGCCGGTCAGCGATCGCAGGCCGTAGCTTCTCGCTCCAGTGACGCTGCTGCCCGTCATTGGCCTGTGGTATTTAGCTACGCCTTTAATTGTGGTGATTATTTCGCTACTAGTCGGCCGCCAGAGCCTAGTTCGCTATTCGGCAGGATGCACCACGGGCAGGTGAGGCTTGGAGCGAAAAGATGATGGGTTGCTCCCTTACATCCCTATCCTTATCATCACAAGGGCATAAAAATACAAACATGATTCAAACATTGTGCTGCTAAACAACCCCATCATTGTAGGAGGCTTATGCTAGATGTAGGCTTAGTAAAAGCCTGTATTACAGGTTTCCAGGGCTACCCCGCAGATAGTGATTAAAAATTTTTGGAGCTCAAATTTTTTTAATAAATAAAATACATAATAAATAAACATCAGACAACATCACATACATTGCTCCGATCCCAAAATAAGTAACTTAAGCACTTGTGTTATGGGTATCAGAACAAAGAAGGTACCACAAATAAATACTTAAATACAAATATAAACACCCAGACACGGAACAAACACAAGTGTTCATCACACGAATGTTTGTTCCGGGTGGGAATCGAACCCACGACCCTTGGTTCAGAAGGCAGGGGTCACTACCAATTGAGCCACCGAGCCAGTCAATAATCCCTAAATTAATACGTTTCAAAATCAAGCATTACTGATAAAAATATTTAGTTGCTTAGATTTCAGTAATTACATACAATAAAATTTTATTTATGGTTTAAAATGCAAATTAAAATAAATCTCCTGTTAGCATTCGTTTATAAACCAAGTATAACTATTTTCATTTTCAAGATTATTTGTCATTTCACATACGAATTGTGTAAAATGAAATGAACAGCTTGTTGTTGCTACAGAGCTATCAGAACGTCGCACGACAATTCCCGAACAGGGCCGCCAGCGTTCCTCAAAGCGTTGCCGCGTGAAACGAAGTTAGGTGAACGT
This sequence comes from Conogethes punctiferalis, assembly GCA_031163375.1. Taxonomy (NCBI): domain Eukaryota; kingdom Metazoa; phylum Arthropoda; class Insecta; order Lepidoptera; family Crambidae; genus Conogethes; species Conogethes punctiferalis. The sequence goes on along the minus strand of CM062077.1, from coordinate 17,669,049 downwards.
GCGTGAACTTCCGGAATCAGTTTTTGGCCGAAACTTTTGCCGAAACTTGATTTTTGGCCGAAACTTGGCCGAAACCGAAACCGAACCTTCAGTCGGACACTAATTACTGTCTTTTAAAAACATGCTTTTCAGTGCGAAAACGTTATTCGTAGATATTTACGTTACGATAAATTAACAGTGAATAGTTTTTAAAGCAAATTGCACCCGTGCGAAGCCGGGGCGGGTCGCTAGTTTAAAATAAAAAGGATATTGTTAGATCCAAACGTGGCGTGTTCTACATAAATGTAGACATTGCTTTAACGTTGACAAACAGGGCACCGAATTGAATATTTGATGTCTCTAAGTCACGATAATGATATTAGGTGGATTTTGGTACTTATTCATGTTGACGAATAACTCTAATGGCTGGTTTCTTTTTTTCATACACAAGGTGGCAAACAAGCCGACATTAGGTATGTTATGCCCAACTGATGTTAAGCGGTCACCGCAGCACATGGACGCCTGCAAGAGCAGAGGTTGCCCATCCTACCCCCTGACTGCCGATGCAGCACTCCCCCCAAGAGCTCCGGAAATCCTACTGATCGGCAGAAACGACCCGGAAGTCATTTGACTGCGGTATTCTAAAGAGTGGGGAGGTACTTCATTGTTATAAACTTTGGCTTTATAAAATTAAATGCTCTTCTTTAATCTCACTAAAACGCAAATAGATTATAAGAAAATATTTTTTAGTTTTGTTCGCTTGAATACACGAGTGGTAAACATACCTAATAGGGAAAATATTAAAGGAAGCTTTTTAATTTATTATTTAAAGAAAGCGGTGGCAAGATTTAAAGTAATGATAAGTCCTAGGAAGGTCGATAGAAAACACTACTTAAATCCTGTCCATGCCTATTAATTATAGGTGGGTACATACATACCATTCAGGGACACAGCAGCAGTATAATTAAGGTACCTACATTTTTTATTTCAATTCAATTCAAGAAGTGAAAAAGAGTCGTTAATCTTCCGGGTACTTTGATCCGAGCTACATCTAGTAATCCGCTAAAAGATAATAGCAATGGTAATTTTCTATGCAGAATTGTTAAACTGAGCCATCTTTATGTTAATTTTAATAGATGGAGTTCGTGCGTGCCATTGATTTCTATGGCGAATTTTTAGGTGCCCATTTATTTTTATTTGGGGAAATGGTACGGTAGCTAGGGCAATTAGTGGGTCCATACATGTGGTCCCCAAGTAATGGCTCATCTTCACCAGTGTCTCGCATGTTCGAACACCTGCACGCGCGATGACATAGAGCGGCCGTACACGGACTGCTTCTAGCAGTCGAGACCGACTGCTTGAAGCGCGGTGAACCATAGAAGCGGACGCGACTAATAAAAGAAGAGCGTATAAATGACTATAGTTCACCGCGCGGTCGCGACTTGAAGCAGTCGGTTCTCAACTGCTTAAAACAGTCCATGTACGGATTGTACGGCCGCGCTTAGGTACTGTACGCGATTGACAAAGCCAGCCGCGTGGCTAAGTTTTGGTCTCTAATATATTATTTTAAGAATAAGAAGTGGGGACATGAGACCTAACGACTTGACGTCTCGTGTAACCGGCACTGGATGGTGTCAAACAGTAAATTGGTTTCTAATAATTATTGTCTTTCACGGCAGCCGATACGGACTAACGTGACGCAACCCGTCAGTCAGGTACACGGCCTTATTTTTTTTTCTTTTTTTTTATAGTAGCTGGACATAATGGCTTCCGTACACCTGATGGAAAGCGAAAGAGAAGCCCAAGTCCATGCCGGCCCAACCCTAACCCCCCACGAGCTCCGGAAACCCTACTCACCGGCAGAAACACGACCCGGAGGTCATTTGGCTGCGGTATTCTATAGGGTGGAGGTCCTTCCCCGGACGGGCAGCTCAATTCGAGCGAAGATTCGCTATGCCCTACCTTGCTCATAATATTGTCAATTTCTGATAGAAGACGAGCTACCACGGATTGTCGCATGGCCCACAATCGATAAATTACTGCATCATATTAGTCTGCACTGATACGAGTATCGGTATGTCTGAGTTACGCTCGAGAGTGATTGAAAATTAAGTGGCTAAGCTTAGAATGCAGAGTGTTCGTGTACATTAAACAGACCAGTGAGCACGATACAATTAACATGTGCAATTCCGTTCATATAGCTTTGTGAACCTGGAACATTCTGGAACCCGGAATATCGTTTAAGCTGAATTAAAACAAAATTGCTGAAGTAAAGTAGTCTAATACAATTACGTACCTACATAAGTCTGAACACAGTTCTGATTAGTGCATTTGGATGCTTCTGAATTTTTAAATATTTGAAACTTTCCTTGAAGTTGGGGCTACTTCTGGTTTAGCCTGCGTCCTTTTTAGCAGTCTGAATGAACGAACATTTCTGACCAATATTAAAAAAAAAGATGTTCTTTAAAATTTGGTCATTTCAATAGATAAACTTTACCTTATCTTTATTAAAATTCTAGCAAAATTGGTGGCATACTAGTTACATGTAGAGAATCTGTATTTAATATCTAGATGGATTAGGTTGGAACTAAACCAATTTAATGATCAGTCTCAGAATGAACCGAAAGTAAAATATTTTTATTGAAATAATTAAAACATACCCACATGTTTAAAAATGATGCATTAAGTATGAACTATTAGTACCTACCTACTTAAAGGAGTAACCGACACAGATATCACGGCATATCGCGCTGCCTGCTCGGCCTCCTTCACTCGACCACTAGTAAAAAAATGAGTATAAAAAGGTTTCTATAGTTCCTTTATCTTTATTTCCATAGAATTGTTACAAGAGAACCTTATTTCTACCGGCATCTGCACTAAGCTCATAGCTTGTATCGCAAGAGCCAAATTGCGTTGACAGTTTATTTAGGTCTAGGGACGCATGACTCGTACGGATAAAAATTATCATTTCAAACAAAATAAATAATGGTTGTGAAAATAATAAAATGAAACAAAAAAAAACATGAAGTAAAAAAAAGGAACTTGTGGGATGGATGAGTAAAGATTCATTCGAAAAGAGCATCACAAGTTTTATGCCGATTTTTCCTCGGTAGAATAGGTAGGTACTATGTTCGAATCCTGTGGTAGTTTTTTATGACGATTTGTGAACTGGAAATGTGAAAAGAAATAAATGGCTTTGAACCTGTACAAATAAAGATTGTTTCGAGTTTTGACAGCCGTGGGCGCGTTTGTGGGAACGAGAGCCTATGGATCTAAAGTCTGTTCTTCAGATATTATCATTGGTCTTTGGACGAATTCTTTTTGTCATTAAATTAACAACTTTTTTGGAGTAACAAGGAGCGCGACAAATGTTGGCACTCCATGTTTCACTAAGAGACAATGAAGGCGAAACTAGCTTTAACGTAGCTCCAACAATTACATTATTGTAGCCCGCCTGATATAACCGAAAAGTGAGGGCTGATCTACATCATCCCTTAATTAGTGAAAAGGAGTTTAACATTATGACTATCTGCAATTTAATATTAAAGTAAAATTATCTGACGCCAAAATGCGTTTAGCTTTTCCTGAGGTCGTACTCATAAGACAGAATGATATTTATTCAGAGCCCTTTGTTTTACCCCAGACTTCTCTAACTTCAATTGTACGTAAATAAATGTTTGCTATGCCAATTATGACTTGGAAACTGATATCCTTTTAGCACATTTTGGTGTGAGTACTTACATATCGCAAATGGTTGCTATGCAAGCGTTTTAATTTAAATTAAGTACTTATCATCATCATCATCATCATCGTCAGCAGCCTGCGGCAGTTCACTGCTGGACGAAGTACCTATAGTGTTGTCTGATATCTCTTCTGAAATATTCGAAATGAGTTATTTTTCATCTAACAAAATTGAAGTATTCAGTGGTGTTTTGTTTCGGCCTTTCTAAGACAGGAAGACTATTCTGCCGTCATACCGAAAAAGGGCGTATCTAACATTTTTGTCAAAATTGAGTTATATAGTGATTCGGAATCAGCAGAAAAAGGTGCATTTACTAGTATTTTTAAATTTTTAAAAGACGTATACTTTTGCTTTTATTGACAACGAAAAAGGACTTATCTACAAAATTTCTGGCGGACCACTAAATTGAAAAAACGTTTCTGTACTATACTTAGATGAAGAGGCGTAACTACGTAGAAGCGTCTTATTCGTTTATAAAATATATTAATGTTCACAGGTTGAAATGGCGTTACTACATAATACTAAGAAGAAAAGACGCAACTGAGTACATACGTCTTACCATCTAATCTATACTAATAATTATTATCTATACTAATAATATTATAAAGCTGAAGAGTTTGTTTGTTTGATGGATAGATAGATAGATAAAAAAAAAATTATTCGCAAAAGCAGGCACACTTACACTTACAAAAACAAAATACAATAAAACTGCATAGTGATCTGAAACCTAGGCATGTGTGCTCCAGCAATGCATAAAGGTGTTGGCTCAGCGAGATTTTCGCTCGATGAGCAAACCGCTGGTTTTCAGCCAACACCAGTCAAGAGGCTCGGGGTCGCGTGCAACAACGCTTCTCAAGCAAATATCAGTTAAATAAACCAGTACTGGCATAATAACTTAACTGAAAATTTCATGATAATGTATGTATGTGTCGGAATTTGGGTTTTTAGACATCAGAAGTAAAGCTGTAGGTACTTTTATATAACCGATTTATATTATTAATAAATAACTTAATCAGTTGTCAAGATGCCACTATACAGATTACTGTGCCTATATGGCACAGTTTATATAAGAAATGGTATAAAGTATATAGATTAGAAGAATCATCAATTAAATAAGCTACTTTATAATTTATATGCCTGTATATAGCAATAGTAAGCTAGTATATAGGCCCGTATATAGTAATAGTAAGCTAGTATATAAGCCTAGCGCATAATAAGCCAGTATATAGTAATAGTAACCTAGTATATAAGCCTGTATATAGTAATAGTACGCTAGTATATAAGCCATTTTATAATAAGCTAGTATATAAGCCAGTATATAATAGCCTACTACATAAGCCTGTACATAATAACCCAGTATATAAGCTAGCACATAAGCTAGTACATAAGCCTGTACGTACATGGACACTAATTAAGACAATATCTTAATTAGGTAGGTTCGGTTCGGTTCCAGTAGTTGACTACTGGTCCGTTCACCAAGACGCATTCATTGGAAATGCGTGCCGACTTTTTTTTTTTTTTTTTTCTAAATGACTACGATGATGGCCAGGGCGGCCTTGTCATCATCACCGGACTGTTGGGGGAGCGGAAGGCTCTCACCCCTAAAAATTTAAGCAACGGCGCTGAGAGCGCCCCCTGTGGGGCTCGAGCCTCGGCTCAGGGCGTTGCTGGGAGATGCCCTACGGACGTATGTTTGGGGAGAAAAGCGACCAGGCGCGTGCCGACTGAGAGCTACAGCGCCTTTTATAGGCGAGCGCACGCCGAGTGGGGCGTGCATAGTGGGGCGCAGTGACGTCACAGTGTACGTGCCGTTGACGCGCTTACGGCGCTGTCTAACTTCGCTGCCGTCATATGCAAAGAGTTATATTATTAGTATCGACCTAAAGAAACAATAACTTTGGATTAGAAATATATTTATTAAGCATGCATGCATACACCGATCGCAGTTTTTGTCATGCGATCTAGACAATGTGGCCCGTTCTCGGATCTCTCGGACCTTCTGAGAGCGCAGTAAGATTTTTCGAGATCTTGGATCTTTATTAAACTGTGATTTATTATTAGATGCCGGTAGCTTTATTTCGACTGTACACAATTTCTGAATGTAGTGTGATTTGTTGCTAAATGAGGTGCAGTTAAGCTGATAGCAACATTCTAGCAGGCAACCTCGGTGGTTGTGTTTATACGTTAGTCATCATTTACAGCTAAAGCTTTTCAATAATATTTGCTTCTGGTATTTTGCGAAGAATATTATTCTGATAGCAAGTAAGATACCCAAATTATTTATTTCACTGTTTACATAATAGTCTCTTGTAGCGAATGGGGATGTGTACAGTCAAGTCAATTGATATACTTTTAAGTAGCAAGTAAAACATGATTACTTCATATATTTACAAAGCAAGTTTAACAAGGACGTGACATCACAAATTTTTCTATCCAACAGACTGAAGATTCTGCTTGTATTTTAAAAAGTACCTACCAGGAGCGCATAGCAATGTTGAAAGTAAAAAACGGGAAAGGTAACATCCGAGGAACGTTGCGTTGAGCGCGCATACCGAATCCGACGTAGGTAATTGCGGCGAAAATAGAGTTTTCGGGCAAGCTAATTTTAGTTATGAAATTACCTTAACTATTAACTATTTCTTCTTCGCAGGTTTTCTACTTCCTATAAATTGCTATGCGCTCCTGGTACTTTTTTAAATACAAATACGACAAATAAATATCAGACTACATTACATACATTACTCCGACCCTAAAGTAAGTAGCTTAAGCACTTGTGTTATGGGTATCTGAACAACGAATATTATTAAGTGAAAACCCACCTATAATCTATAGTGAGGCAGAATACACATGAATAAAAGTCTGTGTACGGTGCCCCACTAAATCGAAGCAGTGAGGCAGATTACACACACAATTTTTAAGCGATCTACTTTGCCCCACTGGTGGGGCGCCTTGGTGGGGCAAAGTAGACGTACTATCCTTCCATACAAAAAAACTTTTTCTCTTATAATAGGAGTGGCATTGTAAAAGCTGTAAATGGCTAAATACGCCCTTTTCTATCTAGCCTGAATCACATTATAATACAATGAAAAAACGTTTCAAAGATGCGATACGTTGAAAAGACGTATCTATCCAGATACGCCTTTTCAATGTAGTATTGCGGTTTTGTTTGGATTTTTTTTACTAAAAAGAAAAGGAAAATCGCGTTTTTTTATTAAATAATATTTTTTTTAAATTATAATAATTTAATTTAATTTACATTTTTTAAATTGAAAATTTATTAAAATATCAATTTTCTGCAAAGCAGCAACGTTTATAATTTTAAAATCACTAAATATTTCTTTTCTCCGTTTTCGACTTTATAAGAAGCGCCCGTAGCGTATGACGGCAGTATTAATTAGTAATATGCACCACATTTCAGAGCTTATAGCGCACTAATAACTCCGTTCGCCGACAAAGCGGAGAAAATCTCAATTAATGTAGGTAGAGCTGTGGCGGACGATTCTCCGGTATCATACGGCTAAATAAGTCTACTTACAAACATTTATATACTCCGGGGCGCGTTAATTAAGCCAGGTGAAGCAGGACAGTGCGGCTGCCGTTGAACACCAACATGAGTATTATGGGCATGTTCAGATTTGACAGATGACAGGCTCGGTGGCTCATTTGGTAGTGCCCTCTGCCTTCTGAGCCAAGGGTTGTGGGTTCGATCCCCGCACAGTACAAACATTTGTGTGCATGAACATGTCTGTTTGTATTGGTCTGGGTGTTTTCTATGTATAATATGTATTTATTTACAAAAAAAAGTACATAAGTAAGTTTATCAGTTGTCTAGTACCCATAGTACAAGCTTCGGCTTAGTTTGGGGCTAGGTGGCGCTGTGTGGCCCAGCGTGGCATGTCTTGGGTTATTCATTTATTTATTTATAGCTGAGTGGACGCCTTTTTGGTCGCATTACGCAGAGGCGCATTTTACCATTAATTATATATTTTTTTGTTCATTTGCCAAAAGTATATTTTTTTTGTTTTCTTTGTGTTATGTGTCCAAATAAAGTATTTTCTATTTTATTCTATTTTATTGGTCTGGGTGTTTCCATACCTGGTGTCTGGTCTGGGTGTTATACATAGTATTGTATATTATGAATTTATTTGCAAAAAAAAAAATCTAAGTAGATAAGTTTATCAGTTGTCTAGTACCCAGCGTGGCATGTCTTGGGTTATTATTATTATTTCAAGCGCAAGCAAGGTACGCTAAATTTCTGTATAGTGTTCACAAGACAACGACTTACCTGGCGTTGCTGCGATTGCCAATGTTCAGTCAGTAGAGTTCTTTACGACCGAAGAATATGTCTATCTGCATCGAAAGCGTGCGCTCAACTCAGTTTCCCTTCCTTCGTGCGCTCAACTCAGAACCTTCGCTCGAATTAAGCCGCCCGTCCGGGGAAGAACCTCCACCCTATAGAATACTGCAGCCAAATGACCTCCGGGTCGTATTTCTGTCGGTGAGTAGGGTTTCCGGAGCACGTGGGGGATTAGGGTTGGGCCGGCATGGCGGTGACAACTGACAGGTAACTGAACAGTTATTTGCCCGTTGTCACAGCGACTTGGGCTTTCGCTTTCGATCAGGCGTAGGGCAGCCATTATGTCGAGCTACAATAAAAAAAATGCTCAGCGTATAATATGTCGCGGCGACAAGAGACGCCGTGACGCTGGTCTTCCTCATATGTCTTTAGTGCAATATTCCTATTTTAGCTGCCTATTTATGAAAGTAATGCGGATTGCACTGGGAATTTTTCAATAAGATAGGAAACCCAAACTACTGAGTATTGTGGCGGGACTTTGATAAAACTTTCAGTCTTTTACATTGAGCGATGCGTTTACGCTAATTGATTGATTGTGGTTCCCGTTACAAAACCGTTAATGGCCGTTTTTAACCGACTACTATTGAAAAGAGGAGGTTCTAGATATTTTTTTTTTGGCCACAGGAGGCAAATACGCTTGAAAGTGATTGTGAGTTTGGGCATCGGTAAAATACCATTACATATGTATAAAGAGTCGACAGCGAATTAGATAAATAAAATACGTATTGATTAGAGATACTAATAAAGAAAACAGTAATATTATGTGACTAGCTGCTGCCCGCGGCTTTGCCTGCGTGAACATCGGTTTGTCATGAAGAGCTTCCTCTGTCATAATATCATGTACCTACGCGTCTTTGTCTCTTATTTTATTACACGCGCTGCTTACAAATGGATGCTAGAAAGAAACCACGCGCAAAAATAGTGTCTATCTTATATTTTGATTTTTAACTATTTCATGCTGAGCACCCCTAAGAATATGCTGTGATGGTCAATTTTTCAACTACCTACATGAGATTACCTTGAAAGTTATTTACCGGTAAAGTAATAAGATTTTTTTATTTTTTGGTGGTACTTAAGTACGTACATCTTATTACAAACATTTTAAGTATCACGTTGGCCGAAAAGCGACCACTTGGCTGGTGTATGAATCCTAACTTACTTTATAGCGTTATTTTCTATAATTTTTTTTTATTTTCTTTTCAGCTATATAGGTTTGCTTCTAGTATTTTACGAAGAATTTCACACTGTCTGTCACTGACACTGACAAAGTCCAATGTCAGTGTGATAGTAATGACATTTCTTGACTTTGTCATGAATGTCAGTAAGACAGTAATGACAGTCTTTTCAAAAAGTCTGTAAACATTTCGTAACATATTTTGCCGAAATTATAAATAAAAAAATTGATAAATCTTTGTAATCTATAGCCTATGTGTTAATCTGTTGTACAAACTATATTCCTGTAAAGTTTCATTAAAATCCGTTCAGTAGTTTTTGCGTGAAAGTGGAACAAACATCCATCCATCCATCTGGATGGATGGATGTTTGTGAATGAATGATGAATTTACAAATAAAATAATAAACTTTAACCCAACCCTTTATGTCCACTTTTGTGACTCTAATGTGTTTCAAATTAGAATAGAGTAGGTAGGTATATTCCTTACATTAGATTAGAGAATAATATTACAAGTAGACCAGAAAATTTTGTTCTCAAATCAACTGGAACCCAATAGTTTTACAAGCATTGGCAATGTTATTTCAGATTTAATAGTAATCAGTTGTGAAATTTGCAAACATTGGCAATGTTATTTCAGATTTAATAGTTTCGGTAATCAGTTGTGATATTTGAAATAACAGATCGAATAACTAGTTCTTCATTTTTCTCGAGAAATATGTTAAACTGGTTGTAATAATAATAGGCATCTATATTTCCCTATAAAAATAAAGCTCTAAGGCTCTAGTGGCGCAGTAGATATCTTCGCTACTAATAGGTACGAGAGACAATGTTGTTGGACATACCATGGAAGTATCAAGTACTTCGTACAACTACTTCTATGGGACATACTCAATCAAATCATCGAAATAAGGCTGTATAAACATTTCAAATCTGGAACATCTACAGCCGCTACACTATAACATTGTATAGGAATAACGTCTTAGCTTGTACGTAGTACTTAATACTTCCATGTGTCTTAGTAAAAAGCTCTTTCCGATTCACAGTGTCGTCTAAAATCAAAAACTGTAAATTAAATGTAGAAATTGAGGTTGCTATTGTATAACAATTATCGTTATGAAGTCTACGTCCACAAAGTCGTAGGCACCAGCTATTAAAAATAAAAAATATTTTATTTTATTTTATTTCACAGCTTTTACCTCTTTGGAAGAGTCTCTCGCGCAAACTATTCAGTTTAGAAAAAAATATGTTAAAAACCTCAACATCATTTTAAAATACCTATCTATAGATACTCCACACGTAAAGATTTGGTGAAAAAAAAAATTGAGTTTAAGTTCTATGTATGGGGAACCCCAAAAATTTTGGAATTTTTTCTGATTTTATTTTAAAATCTTAATGCGGTTTACAAAATACATCTACGTACTAAATTTCAATAATGTAGCTCTTAAAGATTCGGAATAAACTGGCTGTGACATACGGACGGACAGACAGACAGACAGACATGACGAATCTATAAGGGTCCCGTTTTTAGGGTTCCGTAGCCAAAATGGCAAAAACGGGACCCTTATAGATTCGTCATGTCTGTCTGTCTGTCTGTCTGTCTGTCCGTCCGTATGTCACAGCCAGTTTATTCCGAAACTATAAGAGCTATATTATTAAAATTTGGTACGTAGATGTATTCTGTTAACCGCATTAAGATTTTAAAGTAAAATCAGAAAAAAATCCAAAATTTTTGGGGTTCCCCATACATGGAACTGAAACTCAAAAATTTTTTTTTCATCAAACCCATACGTGTGGGGTATCTATGGATAGGTATTTAAAAATGATGTTGAGGTTTCTAACATCATTTTTTTCTCAGATGAATAGTTTGCGCGAGAGACTCTTCCAAAGTGGTAAAATGTGTGTCCCCCCCCCCCCGTAACTTCTAAAATATGGGCACTATAAAACTGAAAAAAATATATGATGTGTATTACTATGTAAACTACTAACGAAATTAGTTTTAATGAAATCTAGACAGTAGTTTTTTTTAAACATCATAAATCAAATTACCAAATTTTTTTCATTCAATCAGTGGTACGGAACCCTACGTGCGCGAGTTCGACTCGCACTTGGCCGGTTTTTGCTATTTGGCTACGGAACCCTAAAAATGTACCTACATGATGATAAAAGAGCTCTTTATTACAATAATTAATTAATAAACTCGGCACAGTACGATTTCAAAAATTCTTTCACCATTGAAAAGGTAAATAAATTCACCTTGAGTAATTTAGGTTATATTAATTGGTAGAAAATATGAGAGACTCTTCCTTTTTTTCTAACATCATTTTATTCCAAACTGAATAGTTTGCGCGAGACACTCTTCCAAAGTGGTAAAATGTGTGTCCCCCCCCCCCCCGTAACTTCTAAAATATGGGCATGATAAAATTGAAAAAATATATGATGTTTATTACTATGTACTAACGGAAAATTGGTTTGAATGACATCTAGACAGTAGTTTTGTTTTTGAACGTTATAAATGAAATTACCTAATTTTTTCATTCAATCAACTAAAAAACATTTATTTAGCTGTATAGTGGTACGGAACCCTACGTGCGAGAGTCCGAATCGCACTTGGCCGGTTTTTGTCTCTTATTTTATCACACGCGCTTAAGATTATATAATGATGATAATATATTCGATTCGAGGGCTGAGAAATCTGAACATAGTTTGACACATAACAAACGCAAAACATGATAGAGGTAGATGTATTATGATGATGTTGACCTCTGGTTGGATTTGAATCCATGGCTCTTTGTCCAGGAACCTTAAGCTAAGGTTCACTTAACTGTAAGTTCAGATGAATACGATAACTAGCGATGTCTCCCTGAACACCAATATTCGAGCTGTCTATAAAGTTCGTTTACTACATACATTGATGCTACCGGAAACCGACTTAATGCGGCACTAGGGTCAGCAGTAATCAGACTGTTGTTTAACGTCCATAGTTTTGTTTGAGTCAATTAATCTTTTTACGGTATCAAAAATGGTGCTTACCTACCTAGTTCATACTATGATTTCTCATTATCTCAATTAAAGCAACTGCACATAATGCACTCGTGTATGGGCATGAACGTGTATACCTTAATATCTCCTGCGTACTTGGCTAGTCTCCTTTTAGAATGGCCATTGTGGCCGAAATTAGGTCAGGAGAGGACTTGATTTATCCAAAGGCCAATACGCCCACGGTGCAGCTATGCAAGGGGCCACCGGCGTGACGATGCGTTTAGAATTGCACAAATGCACACTTAACCCCCCCGTTCTATCGTACGTGCTTACTTAACACCAATCCTAAAGCAGGATCTGGATCTTCTGAGTATGAGCATATTATAGGAAGCCACATCTTAAAATAGTGTCTATTCTAACTATCCTCTATTTTGATTTTTCATTAATATTACAAACTAAGCATCATTAAGAAGATGCAGCGAAGGGCATTTTTCATCTAAGTACATACATGAGATTACCTTGAAAATTATTTACCGCTAATAAGTTATTAAAGCTTTTCTTTATGCAACCAATCAAATAATTTCCTTGTGTAGATTTTATTATGTAGGTATCTACCTATCAGGCCGACCAAAAAGCGACATTTTGGCCGGTACATAAGATGACTTTTATTAATTTTTTATTAAGCTTTTATAGTGCTGAAAATGAATAAAAACTAATTATGCCAAAATAATGAATCTGATTACTAAATCTATAGTTTATGTTAAGTTTTATAATAATGTGCCACAACTTCTTGAACATCTTGCTTATTAATTCAAATAATGAGTCTGTAATTGACTTAAAATTAAATGGCAATAATCATAAAAGAAGTTGTTAGTAAAATATGTATTTAATACTTTGCCCAAAAGATGATAGACATATTATGTCCGGTCAGTTTGATGATTTGAACATGTATTATCAACTTGCCCTCTTTTATCGGGCGCTTATCATAATGCCCGGGAATTATGAATGATGCCCAATTAATCATTTGGTCCATAACATATACACTGATCGCAGTTTTCATCATGCGAGGTAGACGATGTGGCCCATCCTGAACCTTTATAGAATGCATTAAGGTTTTTTTGTTCTCAGAGCTTCATTAAACTGTGATTCATTATCAGAAGCAGGCCTTGTTCACGGGTTATGCTAGGTCTGTTTCGACTGTACACAATTCCTAAATATTGTTCCGATTTTTTGCTAAATGAGGTGCCTCTAAGCTGATAAACATTCAAGCAGAAAACCCCGGTGATTGTGTTTTCACGTTGGTCATCTTTTTAGCAAAACAATATGCTTTTAGTGTTTTCTCCATAAAGTAAGCCGACGGTTCACAAATATTTATTTAACTGTTTACTTATTAGTGGTAATTTCCGTATTTACCTCGATGTTAGTACCTGTCATGTCAAAATGACAAGGTCAAGAAATGACAGTATTTATAATAATTTCAAATAGTATATAACATATTTTTCACACCTTGGGTTTATTGGAGTCTTAGCATGGATCCCTTACTTTTTTAAAACATCATACAGCCTATGTTCACCGGAGATAGTGTAGCTTTCCAGCAGTGAAAGAAAAATTCAAATCGGTCCAGTAGTTTCAGAGCTTATTCAATTTAAACAAACAAACAAACAATAAAATCTTTCCTCTTTATATTATTAGTTTAGATAGATAGCTATCTGATAGCAGTCGATGCACAATATCGCAATCCCAGCATGAAAAAAATATTGTATTCAGCGATCCAGTAGGCTGAAAATAAGTACAAAAAACCGGCCAAGTGCGAGTCGGACTCGCGCACGTAGGGTTCCGTACCACTTTACATCTAAACAAACGTTTTTCTTTATTCTTCTTTATTATATTGAAGTTGATTGAATGCGGTAAAATGCGGTGTACGGTTTATAACGTATTAAAAAACAACTAATTATTAGATCTCGTTCAAACCAATTTTCGATGGTAGTTTGCATGGTAATTGTTTTTTTTCTATTTTTGTATGAAAATCTTATGCGGTTCACCGAAAACATCTACTTATCAAGTTTCCACAGTAGGTATAGCTAAGAGCTATTTACGCTAGCTAGCTACGAAAAAAAGTGGCTGTGACATACGGACTGCCAGACGGACAGACATGACGAATCTATAAGGGTTCTGTTTTTTGCCATTCGGCTACGGAACCCTAAAATGGTCCGTATGCAAACGGAATCGAAACTACGATGCAGTACCTATATTAATTCTAAGCTATAGGTAGAAAGAAATTTTTCAGTGCATTTTTCCTCAAGTGAACCTCAGTTCAGTTGCCTCAGCAAGAACTCCGAAAAAAATTGTGACAAAAGAAATTCAGAAAGAGTTTTGTATGCCATACGTTCTTCAAAAGTTCATTCCAATGTAAACCTATTTGCTTTGTCCAATTACAAAATATCAATGTCACTTTCACGTCCGCCTAAGATGACCAATTCTTGTAAAAATAATAAAAAAAAAAGAAAACAAACTGTCAATGTGAAAAATTGCCTTTTGTTTATATAGCACATCAAATTTCTCAGTTTTACAATATCGATTTATAAAACCATTGTAAGGATCATCGCCTGGTATTTTAATGCTCCACCCGTAGATCAGAATCCTTTTCAACAATAGAATCCTGAATAATTAAATAAAATGTTGAAATGAAATGACGGAACACGAAACAAATAAGCTCTCGATTTTTCTAATGAATAAATTTCTGGAATAAGAAAATAAGTTTTTGTTATGTTCACTTCATCACCGACAAACAGTAAAACATAACTTCTCAAAAATATGGCTATGGATGAAATAACAGTCAAAGTGCGTTTCGAACTCCACCAAGGATTCTGTCAAAACTTGTATATTAAAATCTTTATTAGACTAAATTTAATCAAATATATATATCTATCTATCTATGAAAAATAGGTACATCATAGGTTTTGATTTTACTGCGAAATGTTAAATAATAAGGCTTTAATTAATATTCGTCTATAGTTTGCTTTCGAAACTCATCATCATCATCAGCCCGTGTCAGTCCACTGCTGGACATAGGCCTCTCCTAATGTTCGCCACTTAGGTCGATTCTGGGCTTCTCGCATCCAGCACTTGCCAGCCGGCCTGCGCAAATCGTCACTCTACCTGGCCTGAGGGCGTCCTACATTACGTTTGCCGATACGCTGTCTCCACTCCAGAACTCGTTTACCCCAACGGTTATTGGTTCTGCGGCTCATGTGGCCAGCCCACTGCCACTTCAGCTTACTAATCCGGTGTGCTATGTCGGTGACTTTGGTTCTCTGCTGGATCACCTCATTTCGGATTCGATCCCGCAGAGAGACGCCGAGCATAGCCCTTTCCATAGCTCGCTGAGCGACCTTTAATTTGTGGACTAGCCTTACCGTTAATGTCCACGTTTCGGCTCCGTATGTCATAACTGGTAGGACGCACTGATCGAAGACTTTCGTCTTTAGGCACTGTGGGATCGACGATGTGAAAACTCGACGAAGTTTCCCAAACGCTGCCCAGCCTACCTGAATTCTCCTATTCACCTCGTCCTCAAAGTTGTTTCCACCTAACTGCAATGTCTGCTCGAGGTCTACATATTTTTGAACAACTTCGAGGATGGCGCCGTGTACTGCAATCGGGTCCGGTAGAACATGTTCATTGAATATGACCTTGGTTTTGTCCAAGTTCATCCGAAGGCCGATGCGCATAGAGGAGTCAGCCAGTTCATTCAGCATTGGTTTTAGGTCCTGCGGCGATTCTGCCATTATGACGATGTCGTCTGCAAATCGCAAGTGAGAGATGTATTCGCCATTTACGTTGATGCGACGTCCTTTCTAGTTCAGCGTCTCGAACATAATCCTCCATTGCATTAGTGAACAGTTTCGGGGAAATGACATCCCCCTGTCTCACTCCTCGATGCAACGGTATAGGCCTTGTTTGCTAATTCTGTACTTGTACGGACATAGTGGCAGCTTCGTAGAGACACCTCATCACTTGGAAGTATCGCCAATCTACTTGGTATCACTGCAAGGACTCCAGAACAGACCAGATTTCAACCGAGTCAAAGGCTTTCTCATAGTCCACAAATGCAAGACACAGGGGCTGATTATACTCTCCGGTCTTCTGTATAATATGCCACACTGTGTGGATGTGGTCTATGGTGCCGTATCCGCTCCGAAACCCAGCCTGTTCCGGCGGTTGGAATTCGTCGAGTCTTCGCGCAAGACGGTTCGTGATCACTCTTGAGAACAGCTTATAGACGTGGCTTAGAAGGGAAATGGGTCTATAGTTCTTCAATAGGGTTTTGTCTCCCTTTTTGAAGAACAGGACAACCACACTCCTAGTCCACGCCTCCGGAGTTCTCCCTTCGTGTAGGACAGCGTTAAAAAGCTTTCGCAGCTCCCAGGGTTTACCTCCGGCCTTTATAAGCTCTGTTGTAAAGCCATCCTCTCCAGGGGCTTTTTCATTTTTAAGCTGCCCAAGAGCGATCTCGATTTCGTCAATGCTGACTTCTGGCAAGTCTTCGATGAAATGGCGTGTTAATGTGGCTCTAGTATCCTCATTGTCGGGATCAGGTCGAGATGCATGCGAAGCATATAACCGGCCGTAGAAGTCTTCCACTTCCGAAAAGACCGCCGGTTTGGAAGCAACAACTTCTCCACTTGCTGTGGTCAGCTTGGTCAGGTGGCTTCTTCCAAGAGATTGTACTCGTACAAACACCCGATTTTGCTCAATAGCTCTTTCGATCAAAAGAGTATTGAAGCGTCGGAGGCCGCGTCGTACGAGTTTATTGATCTCTCGGTTTAGAGTCCGTTTTCCTGACGAAGTGACGGGTGGGTCTTTACGTCGTTGCCTCATTAGCCCCAAGGTTTCTTCAGAAAGTTTCGACTTCTTACCCATACGCCGCATGTTACAAAATCTCGTTCCTTCTTCCCTGAGGACTCGAACCACATTTTTGAGGTTCTGGTTATCGTCAGTTGTGGTTTCCACGGCAGCGAATCGGCTTTCCAGGTTTAACTGAAACTTTTCAGATCCTGCCAGGCTTTGGAGCAGTGTAGGCCGGAGTTTTCATCAAGCGGACGCGTTCGGCTTTAAAGTCGATATTCAGAGTGCCTCGGACAAGTCTGTGATCGCTACCGCTGTTAAACCTGTTGATCACGGAGACATCTCTGAATATTATGCCGGCTGTCCGCTATGATATAGTCAATCTCGTTCCTTTTCACAGCGTCGGGGCTTTGCAACGTCCACTTTCTTTGGGGCTTCTTCTTGAAGAAAGAATTCATCAAGAAGAGCCCCTCACGTTCGAGGAAGTTGACGAGCATCTGCCCCCTTTGATTTCTGACTCCAAAACCATGGGATCCTACTACCGATTCGTTGCAAGTCTGTACTTCCACTTTAGCGTTGAAATCCCCCATCACGACGTTGCAGTGGGCCTTGGTAGTGAAGTGGAGAGCCTTCGATATGTCATCGAGCATTTCCTGCATTTCATGATCCGAGTGTGCCGAGGTCGGTGCGTACACTTGCACCACCTTGAGGCTGTACCTCTCGGTGAGCTCGATGATAAGGTACGCTACCCTGTTCGACACACTGGACATTTCCACCACGTTGTCGGAAAGGGACTTATTGACCAGAAACCCGACGCCACCTTGGGATTTTTGGTCTCCCTCGCGGAAGTACATGAGGTGGCCTGGGTTACGGTGTCCTACCTCTCTCTTCGGACTTCGCATAGCCCTAGTATGTGCCACCTAATTTTCCCAAGTTCCACCTCCAACTGCGCCAGATCCGAGTCAAGCCTTAGTGTGCGTCCGTTATATGATGCCAGGGTCAGTTTGGTGTGGTAGCCTGCCGTAGCCCGGTGATTCTTGGCACCCCCTGCCCCGCCGTTACCGTGGTCGCCACCGTGACCAGGGATAGCGGGGCCGCCGGGAACTGGCGTGGCTTATGTGAGACCATTACGCCTTCAATTGTGGTGGTTATACCGCCATCAGTCGGTTGCCAGCACCTCGTTCGCTATTCGGCAGGACGCACCACGGGCAGGTGAGGTAGGCTTGGAGCGAAAAGATGATAGGTCGCTCCCTTACATCCCCGAAACTAGATAAGTTTAATAGTCATTCGATATCTACCCCTTCGTATATCAATTATTATAAAGATCTTGACAGGCATAGACAACAAAGTCCTCCACTATGGGTTAATTTTTTTCTTTTTCCTTCCGTTAATAAATGGCACCAAACCAACTTCTCCACGAGGTCTAATTCTGTCAATGTAGAGTAAACAAAACATTATTGACAAAGTTACAAACTCGGAGTGTTTAGAGTTTATGTACCTAGCATTCGTTTCGATTTTCGATTCCTTGGTGACTACTCTTCCCGTAGGCAGGTTTCAAGTGGTCATCTGGTTCGCCAAGTCGCCCTTGCGGCTAGATGCTCGACATCTTATGAACCCTCGAAAATCATTTAATTGATTCTATAACTTTATCACTTCTCTGAAAATGAAACGAAAAACAAAGTATGTGTTTGTACTTAATTTACAAAAACTGTGTTTTTAGTTTTTTTTTGAACCCTCATAACTTTGGTTTATATGATGCTAAATAGGTAAAAGAATTTAAGATAGAATTACGAGGGACATATGGGGAGGGCACATTATGAGGAGGTATGAAAGGCAAATGACGAAACGAGTATTGAGTATGAATGTGGAAGGATATAGAGGAAGAGGAAGACCGAAAAAGGGATGAATGGACTGTGTGAGAAATGATATGCGTGTCAAAGGTGTGAGTTTGGGAATGACGACTGATAGAGAAGAGTGGAAGTTGTTGTCATGTTGTGCCGACCCTACTCAGAGCCGGATAAGAGCAGGAAAAAAAACAGAATGCCATTAGTACACTTATTAAACATACAAAGTTTGAATACCGAGGCTTTGATACTTTTGATTTTGTTAACGTGTAAAAATCTCGGATTTCGTTAATGACTCACAGATCATCAAAATTATTAGAGTCTTACTGAAGACTTAAAAAGCTGGTATGGTGTGTAAGCTGCTGTTAGTGTATAAACATAAGAAAATTATAAAACTTTAATTTTTACTCCCCCAACCCCTAAAATTAGGAAATGACAATTTGTATGAAACATAAGATTCTTAGGGTACTTTGTAGTAAGCTGAATATGGTATGTTAGCTGCATACAAACAAGAGAAAATTATAAAACTTTATATTTCACCCCCCAACCCCTAAAACCAATTTGTATGAAACATCCGCAAATTTTGATGCTAGATGATTCCTTGTGCGATAATCATAAATGATACCTAAATAGTAACTGCCTGCCGCATATTTTGGCAAAGATGTTAAGTTTGTTTCTGTGAAGTAAGATGCTTGTAGAGTTGGGGGCATGTAGAGTTGTATAAGCTTAGCTCTACAAGATCTGATGACTAACCTAATGTTTTTGCCATATTCTAACAGGGCCTATGTTCTATACTATACTAGTTATAAGTTGTTTAATTATGTATGAATATGGTTGCAAATAAATATGAATAACTTTTTGATTTCATTACATTATTACATAGTATAAAACAAAGTGGCTTTTCGTGTCTGTCTGTCCCAATGTATGCTTAAATCTTTAAAACTACGCAAGCGATTTTCATTCGGGTTTTTTATCAGATAGAGTGATTCAAGATAAAGGTTTATGTGTATAATACATGCATAATAAAGCAGATAAACACTGTCAATTTTGATGTGATGTCGTAAGTGAACGCATTTTTTGCGCTTACGTTGCAAACGCTGGCTAAACCTTACGAGATATATCAAAATTATTATGTGCTACAGTATTGCACACCTTAAAAAGGTCAACAAAAAAGTCCTCGATGGTATATTATGTCTAGCAGTTAGTTAGTTACTTTTATCGGCTGAGCGGCTATTTTGCATGGAAATATATTATGTCTATCTCTTAGGGATAACCCACAATAAAATTTTTTTATCTTTTACTATGTATTTACGAATCGATTTTAAGCAATACTGCATTAATTCTTATTCAATTAAGTACATATTTTAAATACTTTCTGCATTTAATATAGACCGCTATTGCCATTTACAGCATGTTATTTAAGTGAATATTTTTCAATGCAGGCACATAGCGAGTGGTTGCAGGAGCGTGCGGGGCGTGCGGGGGCGTGCGGGGCGGCCGCCGCCGGCGCCTACAAATTGCACGTGGAAGACCGTGCTTCGCACTTCGTCCGTCCCGAAACCCCCCATAGCTTAAGTTACCTAGGGATGAGCCTTCCGCTCCCTTAACAGTCCGGTGATGATGACAAGGGCGCCTTGGCTATCATCGTAGTCATTTAGAAAAAAAAAAGCGCTTCGTCCTTTAGCTTCGTCCTTTATGATTAGCAGCGTTCGCACGCCTTTATTGGAGCTCTCTAGCGAAGTAAATAACAATTATTATTACTGACTTTTAAAAACGTGCTTTTCAGGGCGAATACATTATTCGTAGGTTAGTTATATTTACATAAAGAAAAATTAACAGTGAATAGTTTTTAAGACAAATTGCACTCGTGTGAACCCGGGGCAGGTCACTAGCATAAATATAATTAAAAGAAAATATACTTAACATAATTCCCTTGCCGCCAGTGAGTGCAAAGCACTTGTCGCCCGCAAGTGAGCGAATTCCGGTCGTACATTATTTCCGTAGACCGTTAAAACTACAAATAAATCTCAATGAAGATACCTCACGTTGGTCTGCTGGCGAATGAATGATTAATCGAATAGACTTTCTTCATTTGTTTTCACTTCGGCTGGGACAATACAGCAGTGTAGTAAGGGAAAATTACGCCGCCCGTGGGAGCGTGGCCGAGTAAATCATCATTAGCGCCGCGGCGCGCGACATGCCTCGTCTTTATAAAACATTCAACTTAATACAAACACCAACTATAGGTAAGGTGGTATTCTTAAGCTCTTATTAAAGTAAAGTGATGTTTTCCCAATGAAACATTAGATTACAAGCGATGACGATCTTAATAGAGTTTTCATTCCCTCTTTCGAACCGTTTAATGCATATTATACTGACCGTCACAATAAAGAGTTTGATGATATAACAAAAGTTCTAGACTTTTTAATTGTTGTTTTCTCGCAGTTGTAGGGTCAAATAATTGTCTTTATCGTTGAATGCCAGCTCCCAAAACTGCCTAATACACAATTCATATTTCCATGAGTGGAGTTCTGGTAAGTTATAAACATCGTTAAAGTAGATTCAGGTAGGTATATTATTAAGTTAGTTGAAAACTTTAAATGCACGACATTTATGAAACTGTCGACTAGCCGCAAAGTTTTGTTAATCAGAATAGTGTTGAGGTGCTGGGTCAAACTAGTTTATAATTTTCACCTCCGTTTATCCCCTGACAGAGGTCAAAGTGGGAATATTTTCAAATTATTCAATTTGCATAGGTTAATTACCCGAAGAGTTCGTCATACTGCTATCTTCTATTTAAATTACGGAACTACCTTTTAACTGTTAGAATAAATTGAAATAAACCTAACTATATCAGCTTCTAAGATCATCTATATGTTAGAGGTAGTTTAAAGTTATTAAAATTGTCAAAAGTAAGCAAATATTTACACTATTTCCATTCGAAAATCCGTTTAGTAAGATCTCTTTCGGAAACGACTCCATCGTTCATTTAAATATTCGATCAAATTGTCAAGTTATAAGTGTTAGATGGGAACTTTCAAACTTAAATCAACGATCGAGAATGTTATCTCCATGGGTTATCTCACGTTTCCGAGATTCCATTCCGAACGGATTTGTGAATAGCACCAATTTTAGAAAGAATGAAAGAAAGAAAGAAACATTTATTGGCCTACAAAATGATACACAGACATTACTTACATACTAACAGATATCTACAAACAAGTCACAATTAGTGATATTAAAAAAGATAATAAATAATATAATGAGAAATATATACCTACTATATATAATGTCAAGAATATAATGCCCTGCGCATTATATTCTTGACTTTATATATAGTATATATTTCTTCCAATAGGCTATTTTACAGTAGTTATCTATTCGTTCTATGTTGTTTGACAAAATCACTCAAAAAGATATGACTATAAATAAATCATATGACAAAATAAAGATTTCGTAAATGTTTTATTTCTAAATAATAATAATAAGGTATAAGATATGAAATGAAATAAAGTAGTGGAAGCCAGGTGAGGGCATGCACGTTTGCATTGGTAATCAGTTATAAGTAGGTATACACAGAATATTGGGATATATATTGGGATTTTTGATTTAATGATTGGGATGCCGGCCACCTGCTTCCCTCTGGAAATAATTATTTAACATAAGACTAAAGCTAAAATATAAAATTAAGTAAGTAGTAAATATAAGTTTACATCCAGTACCATCTAAAAATATTAACAACAGTGATTCTGAGTGAATTGTGAGAGGTCGGTGCCTGAACTAAGCAAAGCTTGTATCTCTCAAATACCTATGTTCTTCCATAAAATGGTACCTAAATTTTAAGTTACATTTCTAGTCTTCTAGCAATACATTGGTGAAAACCGCATTTAATTCCATGCAGTAGTTTTCGCGTGATGCGCGGTCAAACATACAGATAAAAATTTCTCCCGTTTTCCCAACACTCCTCATCACTGCTCTGCTCCTACTGATTGTAGCGTGATGAAAAGTGAAGAATAATTGTACCAAGTTTCTGTTGTAAGATGGTTAGCAGAGTATGTTTACGCACAATAGAAAAACGCCAGCACTTCGTGGTTTCACAAATATATTCACAGTGACAGACAGAAAAATAACAAGAGCATAACACATCAAATAGAACTGTCTAAATTTCATATATTAAAGTAGCCAGTATTAATTGCACAGCGCATGCATCCTCCAATACGCCCTCTCAATTTAAGCTGGGCTACTTCCTATACGCCCTTACTCGTGTCAAGTGCACGCATACATAACCCTCAAAAATATTAACACTCGGCACATGAAACAAACATAAATTTTTGCGGCTTACTGTACATTAAAACAATACCTGAATAAAAACATGCATAACAAAAACAATTAATATTCTACCTAGGCAAATTATTCCATTACCTATCCAATATTCTAATAACAAAACATACATAAAACAAAAAACACTAAGTATCTAACTAATCCGCCCTCTTAATTGAATAATTTGACAAAGATAAATTACTCAAAAAACTTTTTAATCTCGGGCCAGGAATACATTTCGTTAAGATATCCGCTACCATTTTATCTGATGACATATACCTAACCTCTACTTTATTGTTAAGTACACACTCGCGTATAAAATGGTATTTTATGTCGATATGTTTTGTCCTATTATGCATCATTTTGTTAGCTGCAATTCTATGCGCCGACTGGTTGTCATTGAAAATGACGACTGGTTTACTCTCAACAGTTACTAAACTTTTCAGTAAACTACGTAAGTAAAGTGCCTCCTTTGAAGCCTGGCTTAACCCTACGTATTCGCTCTCTGTAGAGCTCAACGAGACCGTCGCTTGTTTTCGGCTCTCCCAGCAAACAGTGTTTTGCCCAATTTTAAAAATTAAGCCCGTGAAAGATTTCCGATCTAGCGCACCACCCCAATCTGCATCGACATAGCCGCGTAATTCTAAATCACCTGTTTTTCTAAAAGTAAGACACAAATTACTCGTACCTTTTAAATACCTTAAGACCCGTTTCGCGCACTTAAAGTGCAATTCATCATAACATGAATTAAACTGTGAAAGAACACTTACTGCGTGAGCTATATCTGGTCGCGTATTACAGGATAAATAATTTAAACACCCTATCAAACTTTGATATGGTAGGTGACACTGAGAATTAGTCGACCTCTCCAATTTCAATCCTACTTCTAATGGAGTAGTCACCGGCTTAGCATCGGTCATGTTGAATTCATTCAAACATTCCAAAATAAACTGCTCCTGATCAAGATGTATAACACCATTATCTCGTCTCAGTCTCATGCCTAAAACATGTCTAGCTGCGCCTAAATCCTTTACCTTAAACTTGTCAAGCAAACCTGATTTTAACTTTTGCTTCTCAACGTTACAATTTCCAAATATAAATAAATCGTCAACGTAAATAACTACAATTAACTTCTTATTACCTTTAAGCTGTTTTTGATACAAACACGGTTCTATTTTAGATTGTATAAAGCCTAAATTTAACATTTCACTGTCCAATTCTTTGAACCAAGCATTAGAGGCTTGTTTTAAACCATAAAGAGATCGCTGCAGTTTACATACTTTGGTTTCTTGACCTTTGGAGATCGCTCCTTTCGGTTGAAGCATGTAAATGTCCTCTTTTATTTTACCGTACAAGAACGCGGTCGTGACATCCCATTGGTCAATAAACCAATCGTATTCAGCAGCTAGTGAAAACAACAATCGTAGAGTAGAACTTCTGACTACCGGAGAGTAGGTCTCCGTATAATCTACACCACATACCTGTGTAAAACCCTTAGCTACGAGTCTGGCTTTGTATTTTGTTACCTTGCCGTCGCAATCTTTCTTTATCTTAAATACCCACTTGCATTGGATTGGCTTTTTATCAGCTGGTAGATCCACCAACGTCCATGTCTGATTCTGCTTCAACGACGCAAGCTCATCATCTATAGCTTTCTGCCATAATGCACTGTCAGGTCTCGATAATGCTTCTTCGATAGTAACAGGATCTCCGTCAAAATTGCTCTCCTTCGCACTCGTAACATTGCAACCGTACCGATCAACTTGTCTGCGTTCTCTCTGAGGATACCTCCTTTCTGGCAGGCCAGGTATTATCACTTCTTCATCAGTGACCACCTCATCAGATACGTGCACATTCTCAGGTACTACCGATTCAGGTATATTCTCAATACTCTCTTGTTCATCATCACGGCACACATCATCGCGCACCTCCAATACATCAGCAATGTTCATCGTGGATACATTTGGTAAGCAGTTCTCCTCACTCTCAGACGTATTCAAGTTAATTATAACTTCCGACGACTGCTTAACGTTATCTTTTTGGAGAAAAACATTTTCTAAAAATTTAACTTCTCTGGCAGTTGTCACTTCACCCGTCTTTGGATTCATGAGTCGATAACCTTTCTGGTTATCTGGATATCCGACAAAGATCATCGGTTCCGCCTTCTTATCCAATTTACGTCTCTTTTGCTTATGTATCAGTCGATAGGCCAAACAACCAAATATTCGAAGATGACTTACATCCACATCTCTTCCAGTCCAAAGCTTTTCGGGTACTGTCTCTTTCAAAGCTTTCGTGGGACTTCGGTTCTTCAAGTATACAACAGTATTGACAGCCTCCGCCCAATACTTCTTACTCAGATTCGCATCCGATAATAAAGTTCTCGCTTTTTCCATAATCGTACGATTAGCCCGTTCGGCCACCGAGTTTTGCTCCGGTGTGTATGGTACAGTAGTCTGGTGTTTTATACCTGCAGACTTCAAGAAAGCATCAAATTTTGCATTGCAGTACTCTCCACCTCCATCTGTTCGTAAAATTTTTATCGTTCTGTTTTTCTCGTTTTCAACTTCGGCCTTGTATTGACGAAATTTATCAAACGCTTGACTTTTATTTCTCAAAAAGTAAACATGGGTCTTGCGAGAGTAGTCGTCGATAAAAACTAGAACGTACCTCGAACCAGCAAATGATGTTTCTTCCATTGGACCACAAATGTCGCTATGTACAATTTCTAGAAAGTCTTTAGCTCTGGTTCCTTTGTTTTTGAAAGGACTTTTACTCATCTTTCCTTCGATGCATGAAATACATGGTTCGCTTAAGTCTGTGCATTCAAATTCCATGCCGCTCACCATACTTTTCATCATGATCATATATTTACGATTTAAATGCGATACGCGTTTATGCCAAATATTAGAACTTTTGTCATTTTCTTTTGACATTGTCAAATTGACGAAGTTATGTTTCTTCTCCGACAACTCGTATATGCCATCGACTTCATTACATTTTGCAAGAACTCCGTTCTTATTTTGAATTATGCAACCTTTTTCGTCGAAAATAACAGTACATTTCTTTTTGGTTAAATCGCTCACCGAAATTAAATTCATGGCTAATTTGGGAACATACGAAACATTTTCTAATATTAGTTTCTCACTTTCGCTGACTTGGGGCTCAGCGTTCCCTCGCCCTATTACTGACATCTTCTCGCCATTAGCCACCGATATCTTGATGTTACCCGTTTCTGGTTTATAGGACACCAACTTATTTTTATCGTGGGTGAGATGGCTGGAGCATCCGCTGTCAAGATACCACTTATCTTTGTCTATCGCCTTCGTATTCAAGCAAACATTCGCGTTCTTCACTCGCTCCTTACACTCAGATGCCTTGTGTCCGTGTTTATGGCACTTAAAACATTTGTACACGAACTTACGATCGCCGTTTTTGGGTGCAGATCTAGGATCGCTTCTCGTTTTTCGTGTCATCATGGCTTGCTCGTAGTCAATGTTGCTCTTACTTTGGCGATCTCCTTCTTGCAACAATTTCGTTTTTATTTCTTCTAACGTGATCTCTTTGCCACTGTTATCGACAGCCATTATGAGGGGGCTGTACTCAGGCGTCAATCCACCAAGCAAAATCGATATTAACCAATCTTCTGGTATTTTTGCATCAATATCATACAATTGCTGTGCAAGAAATGTCACTTTCGAAATGTAGCTCGCCATGGAATCAAAATTATTTAATTTACAATTAAATAGCTCCCGCTGTATATGGATTCGTCGTCCCCAGCCTTTGTCTTCATAGGCTTTTTGCAAATTGTACCAGGTTTCTTTGGCAGTTCCGGCATTGTACACATGCGTGAAGCAATCGGGCTCCAACAACAAACAAATTGTAGTCCTGGCCTTCCTGTCAGCTTCTGCATTCTCAATATCCGTTGTAATCACGTTCCACCAATTCTTATTTTCTAAATAATTTCTTACTTGGAACTTCCAATTTGCATAATCAGACGATCCTCTGAGTTTTTTAATTCCACCTATGCCGTTGCTGTCGTCCGACATAATTTTCGTTAATTTGACTACTTACGATATATTTTTACCACCTTTTCTAAAAACTGGCTCTATTTACGCGGTAAAAGGGTACATGACCTGTTGTAAGATGGTTAGCAGAGTATGTTTACGCACAATAGAAAAACGCCAGCACTTCGTGGTTTCACAAATATATTCACAGTGACAGACAGAAAAATAACAAGAGCACAACACATCAAATAGAACTGTCTAAATTTCATATATTAAAGTAGCCAGTATTAATTGCACAGCGCATGCATCCTCCAATAGTTTCGTCAAAATCCTTCCAGTAGTTTTGTTTTCTATAACGAACATACAGACAGACAAAAATTTTACAGATTGCACTTTTTGGCATCAGTATCGATCACTATAGTTATTTTGAAAATCTATTTAATGTACAGAATTGACCTCTCTACAGATTTATTATAAATATAGATAGATAGATTATATTGGAGTTGATTAAATGAAAAAAATAGGTAATTTGGTTTCTTACTTTTAAAAACAAAACTACTGTCTAGATCTCATTCAAACCAATTTTCGTTAGTAGTTTGCATAGTAATACACATCATATATTTTTTTCAGTTTTATCATGCCCATATTTTAGTAAGTTACGGGGGAGGGGGGGGGGGGGACACTCATTTTACCACTTTGGAAGAGTCTCTCGCGCAAACTATTCAGTTTAGAAAAAAATGATAATAGAAACCTCAACATCATTTTAATATCTATAGATACCCCACACGTATAGGTTTGATGAAAAAAAAAATTTTGAGTTTCAGTTCTATGTATGGGGAACCCCAAAAATTTTGGATTTTTTCCTGATTTTATTTCAAAATCTTAATGCGGTTTACACAATACATCTACGCAAAAATTTCAATAATGTAGCTCTTATTATCATCATCATCATCAGCCTATTGCAGTCCACTGCTGGACATAGGCCTCTCCAGTTGTTCGCCCCCTAGGGTTAACTTCTGGAGGATATACCCATAATCGCCACGCTGGGCAGGCGGGTTGGCGATCGCAGGGCGTAGCTTCTTGCTCCGATGACTGCCCGTCATCGGCCTGTGGTATTTAGCTACGCCATCTATCGTGATGGTTTTACCGTCACCATTCGGTTTGCCAGAGCCTCGTTTGTTGTTCGGCAGGATGCACCACGGGCAGGTGAGGATGGCTTGGAGCGAAAAGGTGATTGGTCGCTCTCTTACATCCCGTAGCTCTTATAGTTTCGGAATAAACTGGCTGTGACATACGGACGGACGGACAGACAGACAGACAGACATGACGAATCTATGAGGGTCCCGTTTTTGCCATTTGGCTACGGAACCCTAAAGAGATTATACATAGGTAGAGGTTGTAAGACCGGTAGTCTTTCTAAATTCCAAATCCCATTGTTTAACTATTGTAGGTACGAGAAACCTCGGTCTGACGACCCCGTTAATTAAAAAATGAAGCGTATCTTGCTCACAGACTTCGTAACCAAATTTTAAGCCAAATAGGAAAGTTTATTTAACAGGAATTCGAACTGGAAAGTCGGACATAATATCGAAGTTTAGTGGGCAAGTAATGAAACCATACAAACAAAAGTCATAGATATTCATTAATCTCGTTAAAGATACGTGGTCAACTTCGCTTGTAAACTTGTGCCCAGTCAGACGAAGGCGAGCGTTCGGGAGTAACTTTTCTCGGTTGGATTTCGACACTACGTTTTACTAGAGGTTTAAATTCACAGAGAGACGAATGAATTTAATTATGGCTATTGCACGATTAATAAACACCTAGTGACCAATATAATATGTTTAGGAAAATGTAGGAACATTTCCATAGAATTACCTGTACAGAGTTTAAACTAAAATTTAAGCCAAGCAGGTTGTGATTCCCCAACATTTAACTAAATAAATATTCGTTTGTGTCGACTCGCATAAATATTATACATATGTATAGCTGACTGTCTGTTACCGGACATATTTAATTTATGAAATCATCAAGATATCCGAAAATTTTCAGAGATGCCTGGTAGGTAGTATGATTAACAAATTCTAACTAGCTACATACTCTGAGCGACAAGATGAACTTGACTGGGATGAAATAAGTTTGTCCATTGTAGTTACGTAGGTAATTAGTCGCGAAGATTAAACAAGAAAACGAAAAAGTTACAAAGTTCAAATTTTGTTTTTAACATTAGGTAGGTACATTACGTTACGAGTATAGTCTAACGTCTGAGTGCGAGTATAAGACGGCCTTTTCCGAACTTGATGAAAAGCGTTTTATATTGAATTAATTAAATATGGTACCTATGGTACATATTGCAGGTGAGTTAAATATACAAACCTGTATCACATCACCGAATTGAATAATTTTTGAATGACCCAATTCGGTAAAAGTGATCTTAAACTCGGATCCTATAATTTTTCACAACCTTCACAGCCAGGTTGACTGTTCACATAGAGACAAAGACTCAAGATCAAGGACATGTAGCTAAACATCAAAGTTAATAAGCCGTGCAAGGAATTAATTAGGTGATATAACGACTACGTATATATTACCATTTGCATGGCAGATTCTGGATAATTGTGAGCTCACCTAATACCTACTTATGTACCACTTTTCACGCAAATAAACGATATTCATTTATTAATTTATGTACGAACGTCGAACATACTCGTACATGACTGCGATAGGCTGACGATGCCGCCCACATTTGACATACAGTCAATGTCGGTAATTTATTTTAGTGGTATCTATTTAGTTCCTTTAGAGCACATCCATAATAGTTCTTTTTCAACACTGGCGCAATTTTTCCGACGACATAACGCGATGACTATTCTGGCTACTAAAAGCTCCAGTGTGGCTGGGCCGTTAATGTTGTGACAAGTAAATAACTTAATGCACACTTTATTAACATTTGGATATCACGGGAAGGCGTTACCCCTCCCGGTCCTTTGGAAGGATTGCCTTTTGGGGCACAGGCCCAGCACGTAGAGGCCCCTTGAGACAATTTAATATGTTTGTATGTGTGATGGGATACACTTTATTCACATTATTATTATTGTGCTGTGTTGTTACTATTGTTATTATTACAAGCTTTTTATTTTTTAATTTTTTTAGTTAGCCTTTGTTGTCCCACTGAAGGCCTCCCCTAAGTCACTCCAGTCAGTAGGATGGATTCCGCAAGGTGGGCTAAGATCATCACCCAATGGCAGCTGGTAGACGGATGGCGTCAGAGAGGCAGGCCAAAGAAAAGATGGCGTGATGACTTAGACAACCATCTGCAAGACTGGCAAAATGTGGCTGACGATCGGGAGCTATAGAGTGACTTAGGGGAGGCCTTCGCTCAGCAGTGGGATTTTTTAATTATTTATTTATATTTTTTTTTTACTTGCAATGTATGTTTGTATGTTCCGGTAAAATCTTAAGGCACTTGCCCTTAACCGATTGAGCTGAAATTGATATACTTACACGTTTAGTTTGGATGACAATGTATCTGTGTGATGTCATTCTAAATCCAACATGGTGACGTACCCGAGATGGCGGACCAATTTTTTGTAATACACTTCTACAATCATCATCCTAGCCTTTTTTCCGATTGTCTCAGGGTCGGCTTCCCAAACTGAGAGATTTGCCGAGGGCTAAGCTTTTAAACAGAGCGACTGCCATCAGACCTCCGCAACACTTAGGGTAAGCGTCGCCGTAGAGCGAAAAGTCACTAAGTAGGTCATGACGTGTTTTGAGTTATGGCGGTTTAAAGTTTTATAAAACAAAAAAAAATATAAGTTAGTTTTTAACCGACTTCGAAAAAGGAGGAGGTTCTCAATTCGTCTGTATGTATAATATTTTTTTTTTTTTTTTTATGTTTGTTCACCGATATTTCCGTCAATTATGGATGGATTTCAAAAATTTTTCGACAGTTCGACAGAGGACACTTCCGAGGTGGTCCCATTATCACCAAGTCAGGATCTGATGATGGGATCCTGGAGAAATTGAGGGCAACAACCGAAAATTGTATGCCCATATGGTGTTTTTGTTACGTAATTATATTTTACTCAGGTATATGCTTCCGGGCGTCAACATCTGGTGCTGATGATGAAGCCACAGAACTCCTTAACGGTTAGGAGTTAGGGGACAGTACTGACATTGGTCGATATTAAAGTAGGTAGTAGTATGTACTTATGCAGGGCTAATAGGGCAGGTGATTTGGACAAGTGATTTGCTTGATTCTAGATCGCAAAGTCTTCACTTGACTTAAAGTTAAATTTTTCATTCCTAAGTAAAACTCTTAAGGACATTAATTAGCCTTTATTCAAGTTCACAGTACATTAACGCAACTAAAAATAGAGAAATAAAATTATTTTTAAAAAAAAAATTAAACCGACTTCGAAAAAAACACAAACGACCAAAACTAAAAAGCGATAAATAACGTAAGTAATTCCATCCTTAATACATAATTATTTAAATATTACAATTATCACTTATTTTTGAAGTCGGTGCCAAACAAATAAATATATTGTCGTGTTTGCCGGCCGCGCGCGTCATACAACAACAGTCTACGTTAGGTACCGAACCGAGAGGCTGGCACCGACTTCAAAAATAAGTGATAATTGTAATATTTAAATAATTATGTATTAAGGATGGAATTACTTACGTTATTTATCGCTTTTTAGTTTTGGTCGTTTGTGTTTTTTTCGAAGTCGGTTTAATTTTTTTTTTTAGTAAAAGATAACTCTAATTTCATTGCTATATATCTTAAAGAATAGATAGACAAATAAGATTGTAGTATCACTTTTAATTAATTATGTATAATTACTGAGATAATGACAAAAAAACTGAGTTAGTGACTATTTCACCCATGTTTGGATCATATCGAGAGTCATTAACTCGACTTAGTTAGTTTTCGCTTTCATGTTTTGTACCGAACCAGCAATTCTAAAAGTAGTTAAGTCACTTTAGGTAATTTTTAGTATGGATTGGGTACAAAATTATGATTTGATTTTGTAAAAGAGAGAAATAACCAACTCGACTTAGGTACAGATTTGCTTTGTAAGATCATAAAAAGAGTGTTAAGTAAAATTAGTTAGTTTTCGACTGCCAATAAGTAGTGCAAACGTAAAGTTAATGTGTTTTCGCTCTCTGTAAAACAAAAACTATGGCGCGTACAGAAATGTCAAAAAGAAGAATTTGTGCAGAAAAATTTGGGGAATCTGGTTAGGTATTTAACTCCATTTTGGCCATATGTCGACTTAGTGACTTTTCGCTCTACGGCGACGAGCTATACCCATTCCCAGTTAGGCGTCAGAGTTATCATCATCTCTGATATGATGTAACGACTGCTATCTGAGTTGGTAAAGATAGCACCCGGTACTAGGGTTGCCAACATTTCCTCAGCAAAATATAGTATTTTCCAAAATAAGGTGTAAAAAATACAGTACATTTAAAAAAAATATAGTATTTTATGGGAAAAGAAAAAAAAATACACAAATATACAGGGTGTTTGGTGCATTATGTGCCAAATTGAAATCAGTGATTGAGGAGGTCCTTGGCTACCTCTTTACGACCCTTAAGAAATACTTGGCCCAACCAATTTTTTTTTCGGAACTTAAACTAATTTGTTTGAAAACTGACGAAAGTCCACACTTAAATTTTATTTTAAAAAACTATTAAGTCTAGTTTAATTTTCTCTTTATTCTTTAAATTGTAATAGTGTACGCTTCTATCGAAACCAAAAGCACTCACCTCATACATCTAGTTTTTTTTAATTGCCCATCATAGTTTTTTTAGCACACGATGCACCAAACACTCTGTATTATACAAAGCTATGACTGTGATGTTATTGCCTTCAAGTTGTTTAACGGCTTTATGAAAGTTATGTAAAAACATTCGGATACACGCTATCGCCTATCGAGTATGTTCGCGGACCTCATCAAAGTACATGCGCAATGTTAGTTAAAAGTTACTTTAAAGGCGCGTTCTTTTTTTTTTTAAATGAAGGATTCGTTTGCTAAATTTGTCGGTGTTGAAAATATAGTATTTTTGCGTACTATATATTTTTTCAACAGTATATAGTACGCAGACCCGAAATATAGTACAATACTATATATTATAGTACGGTTGGCAACCCTACCCGGTACCAACAGCTTAACGTGCCTTCCGAAGCACGGAGGAAATCGGTGTCAAATTTTGGTCACCCATCATCGGATTGACCGCGCCAATGGTTGCACAACGTTGCGATCATTGTTAAGCGAACAAGACCGCGGCGCCACCGAGCTCCTCAATAAGAGTATCAAATGAAAGGATTTGCCAAGAATAACTAAAAAATAATGTGATGTTACTCTTTATCCAATAATAATATGGCGAACCTCTACAATTTAAAAATCAATTTTGAAATAGGTACATATCTTTAACTAATTGATTTTTTTTATACATGGGCATTGAATGAGATGAACAGACTTATCAGGTGAAACCGTGGTAACTTACAACGTCATTTCAAATTTGACACATTTGACACAATTTATCTTCTTATATATATAAATATATAAAAGGAGAAACTGACTGACTGACATATCCACGCACAGCCTAAACGGCTCAACGTTGGCACTTGAAATTTGAAAGGGACGTAGCTCAGGTACCGTAGAGGTGCACTAAGAAAGGAATTCCCGAAATTCTCACGGGAACAGGAGTTAGCGGGAAAATAGTATTAAACCCGTGCGAAGCCGGGGCGGGTCGCTAGGATGTTATAAAAGCTTGTTGCGAGATTTAAGTAGATACTCGTATTTACTTGCTGCCTATTAAAATTTTAAAACTAAGACAGTTAATACTACGTACTTAGTACGTAAATCTCGCGACAAGCTAGTTTTATAACATATAAATTGGGTCAAATGTGTTAAATTTTAAATGACGTTGTAAGTTAATAGTAAAAGTTCTTTTTCTTTTTAGCGCATTTAAATAAAAGCTTGTTTTTAAAGATTTTTTTATCTTAATTTTATAGTAAATATAGATTAGTACCTACTACCCAGTAGGATAGCAGTATTTGCGTACCCACGCAGATACTGCTATCTAAGTGGTTAAAGTCTTTATTAAAACTTTAGCGTGCTTTCGCACAGTATCTAGGGAATTAGCTTGAGAACAATAGCGGTAACTTCAGTCATACACTTGGAGAACCTTATTTAATAGAGTTATGTACGGTGCAACTTTTACAAAATTACACTGGAAGTCGCTAGTTCTATTAGTGCCGACCTTTGCTTCGTAAAAAGTAACTGAACTTGTATGTACGTGCGAGTAATAATTTGTACATCACCATTCAAAGGGAGATAGATTTTTTTTTCTGGACAAAAATATTATCCCATTCATTTTACTTTTTGCCTTCCATTTAGCTCAATTGAGTAATCAATAACCATACAAGAAGGCGCGACGAGCTTCTGATTTTAAAATCACACATTTTGATTTTAGGTACATATGTATTACATACGATGTGGTCGGTGTGGTTAGGGGCGCACTGTAAAAAAGTACAAAGCAACCAAAAATCCGTTGCACGCCGCGGCGCGCCGTGCGTTCGATGCAGAAATATTACGCTCACCCTCGCAACTATAGCCGAGCGTATAACTATAGGCCCTCGACCGTGTTGCCTAACGATAGTATTTGAAAAATATAACTGGATCAATTACAAATACGATGGCTAGGTTCTATACAGTTTCCAGACATGTATTTATAATAATAAAAATATACAGCTTTGGACTCTGGAATAGGTACAAAAATGAATGAATATATCACAAGGACGTGAGCACATAGTTTCCACAGAGCTTACGCAAACTATCGACTAAATGGTTTTGTTATGAGTTCTCACACAAAATAAATATGAATACTAATAGTTCGGAAGATATTGGGCCCTATCTCCCCTAGGGCGCGGTATAACAATAGCGGTGGCCATTTCCAGTCGTTTCCCATTTAAATTTGTTCCCTCGGCTTCCTTATCGACGGGAGGGTAAGGGACGAAGGGTGACGGTGAGACATACGCGGGTGCATTACATGAGGGGCTCGCTGGTGACTCACAGGACAAGCGGCCGAATCAACGCAACCAAGGATTCTCGACTCGACGACGGCTCAACAATGATTAACTATTTTCATATATTTACCCATTTCTTCCTGTGGATGTCGTAATAGTTGACTTAACTATTTCTTGAGATTTCAGCTTCTCAGCCGGTCGTAGTAGTAGGGGTCTCCCGCCTTGCTGGCATCATCAGCCTATTGCAGTCCACAGCTGGACATAGGCTTCTCCAGTTGTTCGCCACTTTGGGAAAAAATCTCGAGGACCCATAATCGCCACGCTGGACAGGCGGGTTGGCGATCGCAGGGCGTAGCTTCTCGCTCCGGTGACGCTGCTGCCCGTCATCGGTCTGTGGTATTTAACTACTCCTTCAATTATGATGGTTATACAGCCACCAGTCGGTTGCCAGCGCCTCGTTTGTTATTCGGCAGGATACACCACGGGCAGGTGAGGTTGGCTTGGAGCGAAAAGATGATTGGCCGCTCCCTTACATCCCATGCTGGCATACAGTCGCTAGTCGGCGAAACACCCGTAAACAGAATATGGTCGCGTTTCGAGGTCAATCGGTGTACTTATAGCCTGAATAATGTTACAGCGCAGCATGGTGGTATTATCTAAGCTAGTATTATAAAAAAATGAAAACAGTATTTCTTAGTCTGCGATGCTTGTATCACAAACAAACTAATGCGAGGAAAATATATCACTTTTATAAGATACAAGCTACAAAATTCGCAATAAAGACTTTTCGCAATGAAAGTTTACTACCAGTACAGAATTCACAGAGTAGAGAAATTAAATTCAAGTCCTTTGACTGAGCAATATCGATGTGGAAATACCTACCTAGACACACCATTTACGCTTCGAACAAAAGTGTCTTGTGAACGTTCAACTTGAGATCCTGCGCTAGCCATTTTGACAACAAAATGATGTTACGTCTTGCGTTACGATCAAATGTTATATAATATCATAATCGCCAATGGCTTACTTTTATAATAATATTTTAACCCAATAATTATCAAACTATCAGACAACATCACATAATACGCTCTGACTGATCCCAAAGTAATTAGATTGAACCCTGGTGTAAATAAAAAGGTTTTAATTAAAAAAGAATATTAGTCTTAATTACATTATATGTATATTTTTTATCTGTCTTAAACGATGGACACTTTTGCCACTAGGGATTGTAGATATAGAAGCGAGTATAAATAGTTGTGGCTATCATAATTCTTGTATTTCCTGTCGTTATACAAATCGTCACATGGCTCGTTATTACATTAGCTTCGACAGTGACAAATATACATGATCCCTTTTATCAGCCATCGACAGAGATTATTACAGGAACTAGCTGTGCCAGCGGCGTCGCACGCGTGGATATCGGGTTTCAAAAATAAGAGACTTACATAAAATGGTGCCTAAATTTTAATCCGGGGCAGACTTGATCAGACATCATTTACCTAATCTTTTATCAACAAAAATAAAGTTTTACATGAGTATCCATTATCAGGCCTGGATCCACGATTTTTCGGAACCGGGGTAAGGGGGGGTTACAAAATGGTCCAGCCACTTTGGAGATTAGCCTGTACAAACCGACAGACCACATATAAGGATGGAAGGGGAGTCCCCCTTTCTTCCTATTATATTATGATTTTGGCGCCCCACTAGTGCCCCGGTTTTGCTCCCTAGATCCGGCCCTGATCCATATTAAAACAATGGGTTAAATAGTTTGAGTAGGTATAATGAATATAGAACTTTCTGTTTCAAATTTAACTTCACGTGGGCTAACTGGGTGGGAGAACTGGTAGGTATAATAAATGTTGATAAATTAAATATTTTCAGACAACTATGTACTTTTTACTATTTTTCTAAGAACCAAAGCATTTGGCACCAGATTTACCTTTTTTTTTTCTAGAGGGGAATGCATTAGGCACTGTCATGCCACCTCCGGGGGAAGGTGACATTGTGTGTGGGACTCACACCTCCCGAAATGAGAGGGTATACCCACTAAACCCCCCTGTGTCGCCAGTGGGCAGCAAGTTGCAGGGACACGGGTAACGCCGAAGCATACGGCCGCATCCCTGCATGCCCTGGCCAGCCGCAGATGACAAGCGGCCGGCACTCCTGGTCCGGGGAGGGCAGATAACCCTACCCCCGGCTTCCGGGGAGCAATAGGGTGCTCCCCGGGCGGACCTCGTGCAACGGTGTGGCTGCACTCACCACACCGTTACGCCCCTATGAGTGGATCGCGCCCCCGCACTCACCACTCGGGGGCACCAGTTTTACCTGATGTAACCTAAGAACGTAGTCTAGGATAATATACCCTTACTCAAACAACGTATAATTACTCTGGAAACCGACAGCCGGCAACATATTTCAAAATATGAGCAGTTCGCAGCACGAAATATTCCTGTAAGCGTCCACGATTCGGAAGTAAGTCGAAGATGGTAGGACACATTTATTGTAGACCTTACATTTTAGACACTATGGTAGAGATGACGTAAAGATGTGACGGAGCTATGTACTCGTATTATGATAGGTAGGGTAGGTAGGACAGTTCTAGAGTAACTTTTGACAGTTATGTAAATTAAAAGAGTTATGAGACTAAATAAGTTTGTTAAATAGGTATCGGGTACTGTATGTGGTAAAAGTAAAAATGAAGGCATAATCTTCTTCTATCTACGTATATCTATACTTATAATAGATATGTAGAAAGGTCAATTCTGTACAAGAAATATATTTTCAAAATAACTATCATGGGGTGATTAGTGATCGATACTGATGCCACAAATGCAATCAGTAAAATTTTTGTCTGTCTGTCTGTATGTTTCGTTGTAGAAACAAAAACTACTCGACGGGTTTTAACGAAACTTGGTACAATTATTCTTCATACTCCTAGGCAGGTTATAATATACTTTTCATCACGCTACAATCAATAGAGCAGTGAAAGGAAGTGTTGGGAAAACGGAAGAAATTTTTATCTGTATGTTTGTACACGCACCACGTGAAAACTACTGCATAGAATTGAATGTGATTTTCACCAATGTATTGCTAGAGGTCTAACTTAAAATTTAGGCACCGCTTAATGAAAGTATGTTATTTTTGAAAGCCGATATCCACGCGTGCGACGCCGTTGGCACAGCTAGTCAGTAATAAAGTTTGTTATGATTTAATTATGGTACCTTAGTAAAAATATTTAAGATTTAACTAAACTAATGATAGGAGATGTAAGGGAGCGACCTATCATCTTTTTGCTCTAAGCCACCCTCACCTGCCCGTGGTGCATCCTACCGAATTACAGACGAGGCTTTGGTAACCGACTGGTGGCGATATAGCCATCACATCACGATTGAAGGCGTAGCTAAATACCACACGCCGATGACGGGCAGCAGCGTCACCGGAGCGAGAAGCTAAGCTCTGCGATCGCCAATCCGCCTGCCCATTGTGGCGATTATGAGTAAAATCTCCAAAGTGGCGCACAAATAGAGAGGCCTATGTCCAGCAGTGAGTGGACTGCAATAGGCTGATGATGATGAACATGCTAGATTTCAGTACAAGCTACACTCATCCTTATTTTTTAGGGTTCCGTAGCTGAATGGCAAAAAACGGAACCCTTATAGATTCGTCATGTCTATCCGTCCGTCCGTAAGTCACAGCCACTTTTTCCGGAATTATAAAAGCTATACTATGGGAACTTGGTAAGTAGATAAATTCGGTGAACCGCATTAGGATTTTCACACAAAAATAGAAAAAAAGCAATAAATTTTTGGGGCTCCCCATACTTAGAACTGAAACTCAAATATTTTTTTTCATCAAACCCATACGTGTGGAGTATTTATGGATAGGTCTTCAAAAATGATATTGAGGTTTATAATATTTTTTTCTAAAGTGAATAGTTTGCTAAACACGTTTAAGACGCTTCCAAAGTGGAAAAATGTGCCCCTCCCCCCCCCCCCCCCCCCGTAACTTCTTAATTAAGGGATTGATAAATGTAAAATAATATATGATGTACATTACCATGCAAACTACCACCGAAAATTGGTTTGAACGAGATCTAATTATTAGTTTTTTTTTAATACGTTATACTCGTAAATCGTAAACCGCATTTCACCTTTCGTTCAATCAACTCCAATATAATAAAGAATAAAGAAAAACATTTATTTACATGTATCCTACGTGCGCGAGTCCGACTCGCATTTGGCCGGTTTTTTTTGGGCGTTTTCTTTGGCACGTCAAATTTTTGTAATTTTCTTTGGAACTTTCCTTGAAGCCAAAAGCCAGTTTACTTATATGGAGATATACCCAAAATACCTGACCATGACCGTTTGATATTAGTCCATGGCATACATTCAGGTCGTGGTAGGGGGACTACATTTTCGATGGGATGATTCTATATTTTTAATATTAAGACATGCAAGAGGTGTATTCGCTCTATCTATCCCATCTAGTAGCTCGCTAAACTCAAAAACAATTTCATGTAAGAGTACGCGCGTACTCCCACGAGTTACGTTACTGCGTACTCGTACACACACCAGCCAAATTGCAAGAGCCGAAGGCAACGTTATATCTGAGAATTGTTCGGAATTGCACTTGTTGCATACGTAAGGTATTGTATTTGAATACTCAACACTTCACTTTGATTTTACAAAATAATTGCAGGCTGGTCTCAAAAAACTTTATAAATATTAAAAAAAATTGAGATTTTAAGCAAAATCTTTAAACTTACATAATATCTGTTACATAATATTTCTTACGCATAGTTCTCTTTTTAACCGACTTCGAAAAAGGAGGAGGAATTATTCAAATATTTACAATTATCACTTATTTTTGAAGTCGGTGCCAGCCATGCAAATAAATGTATTTTGTCGTGTGGATTTGC
Organism: Conogethes punctiferalis; assembly: GCA_031163375.1. Taxonomy (NCBI): domain Eukaryota; kingdom Metazoa; phylum Arthropoda; class Insecta; order Lepidoptera; family Crambidae; genus Conogethes; species Conogethes punctiferalis. The sequence goes on along the minus strand of CM062077.1, from coordinate 17,628,843 downwards.
CAAAAATAAGTGATAATTGTAAATATTTAAATAATTATAGTTATACATGTAATATGTATTAAGTAGATAATTACTTAAGTTATTTACCGACATGTTGAAACCTGTATTATTTACCTTACATCTATGTACACATGTTTCGAACAAATAAAATTATCATTATCATTATCATATCGCTTTTTAGTTATGCAGAGGTACAGTTTTTGTCAGATTAAAGTTTTGGTCGTTTGTGTTTTTAAGCCGGTGTAATTTTTTTTAAAGTAAATTTTTCACAATTGTAAACAATTTCACGGCTATTGATGTTGCGTACTCTTATCGAATGCGTCTTCTTAGACCATGCTACTTTAGGTTAGGTAAATATACCAAAACCGTTCTATCTTTGAAGCTATGCTTCAAAACGGTGTGTATTTTTAACCGACTTCAAAAAAGGAGGAGGTTCTCAATTCGTCTGTATGTATAATGAATGCATGAAACAAAAACAAAATTCACATTATTGAGTATATAAAATATTTTTTAGCAATTTCATAAAAAACGACGCGGAGCTTCTAAGGTAATTCAGCATGAATGTCCAGTCGGGCTCCGTACTCCTTCACCACCGTACTACACACTCTAGCAATTCCCTAATTCCCTAAGGGAGTTCGAGTCGAATACTATTCTACGTAGGGTAGGATTCAACAATTATTATTACAATTATTTTTTTATGGTTAAAAATATTTAAAGTTAAGTGGAGTGACTGACCTGACTTGCAGCGCTGTCGTTATCAACTTTTTTGAAAGCTCTACCCATTTCCCCCCGAGTCCCCCCAGGGGGCCATGACTTGTTGATTGTTGACTTGTTGATTCAAAATTGAATACGCATAGGCGTAGTTCCTGGCGCTCGTTTTAAGAAGAACGCGCAATCTAATAAATGTAGAAATAGTGTCATTGTTTCTGTGTTTGAAAATAACACGTTGTTGTCTTTCTATTGTCTAACTAGACCAGACAAATACATAGGTACAACCTTCTGACCCGTAAATAATGTCACGTAGGACGTAATATTCACTAAGCACCAAACTTAATGCCTATATTTATATATCTATCTAGTTTTATGTTTATTTTAAATATGTATTTGTGTATATATTGTATTATTTATTTTATGTATATAATATATTATTTATTTTATCTTATTTTTCACCGTTTGCACTGCCTTCCCTTTTCTTTAGCAATTGTCCTCTACCTGAAGGTTGTCTGGAAGAGATCGCTCCCAGCGATAAGACCGCCTACATTGTACCTACGATATGTTTGTATACTCTTTCCTGTAAATGTTCATGTTTGTGCAATAAAGAATATCTATCTATCTATCTATCTTAATGCCTCCCGCAAAAGCGACTTAACCTAAAAATAGACTTATCTATTAATCTTAATTTGCGACTCCGAAACGTAGATTGTTCATTGTTTCACGCATAATAAGGTAAATGGTGCTAGCGTACCTACTGTTGGCGACTGGCTGTGATGCAGCCTTTTTTATAAACTCTATGTTTTTGTATATATTTTATTCTTTTTCTACAAGTTGTCATGTCTTTAGTTGCCTATCTGCCTTCTTGTTTGCACTCTCTATTACAATACATTTAATTGTTATCCTATTTCTACGTGTTTCCCTCATTCTCCAGTAGTTACAGTCCACACCTTCATCCACTAGTTATCATTTGGTCATTCGAGCCGTAATTTTGATCCATTTCGATCCATAATTTGTTCCATTCATCGTAGTTTTTAGTTGTCAAAAATTTTCACTTTTACGTCATCGTAGTTTTTCACATTTGTTTTGTAAATAGTTCACGTTTATCATGGAAACACGTAGCAAGAGCAGCAAAAAGGCAGATCCGACGGCTACGGAAGTCGAGCGAGCGCAGCGCGAACGCCGCGAGCGTTCACAGCGCAGCTCCCGGCCGGTTTCAGCCGCGGCAACTGACAGCGCTTCGGCACCGCCTGTTAGCACGAGCATACGACAGGAGGGCACACCTTTTGGTCGCGAGGCACAACCTAGTCTCGCTTCCGATAGCCCAAATGCTCGTGCTAGCACTCATATCAAGGCGAATGCCAACGCGCCTTCTATAAACACTTCTAGTGTCCACAGCGAATCATCGCTCATCCAGAGGACTCATTCTTCACGTTCCTCGGCGACCGTTCGTGCTCAGAGGATCGCTTTGCAAGCAGATGCGTTGCGGCGCCAAGTGAATCGCGAGCGTCAGCAAGCCGAGCGCGAACGGGAGATTGCCCGTCTCGAGGCGGAAGCAGAGCAGGCGGAACTCCAAGCAAAGCTCGCCGCTCTGGATGCATCCGATAAGTCCCGTAGTTCGAGAGTAATAGAAAGCGTACTTGATCATGGGTGTCTGCACAACATGGCAACACAAGCATATACGCCTGGTGGGGCACCGGCTGACACCTTGGGAAAACCCCAAGAACATCCGTTTCGGTCGGTCGTCCCTACCAACACGGCACCGTATCACATGCCAAACGTGCTCACGGACCCCATTGTACAATTGATACACGCAATTAACGCTCTCTCTAACAGGCCAAGGAAACCCGAACTCATAAGGTTGTCGGGTGACATCGGGCAATGGATGTCTTTTAAAAACAGTTACGAGAGAACTAAATCTGACTTTTCTCCTTCAGAAAACTTAGATCGTTTAAATAACGCCGTGCGAGGTCTGGCGTACCAAGCCGTTGCGTCACTCCTGTGGACCTGCGCCGATCCCGAGGACGTCATGCGCGCTTTGGAGCAGACGTACGCGCGGCCGGAGCTGATGGTGGCCCGCGAGGTCGCCGCGCTGCGCAGCTGATTTGAATTGCTTAACAAATAAGTTACGTAACTTCGTAACAACATTGAAACTGCTCAAACAAAATGAGTATCTATCATCACCGGAGCTGTTTCAGTGCGTCTTAGTAAAACTAAGCGAACACACTAGGGCCCGATTTACCGATTTTGCATATGTTTACCCATCTGACGAACAGCCACTCACTAAGTTGGAGTTATTGTCACGTTTTCTACTAACAGAGGCTGACAAACAGTTGAGGTTCAATTTTGTCGTAGACGATACAGCTGTTAAGGTGCCATCTTCGCCGCATCTTTCCAAATCCCAACCACGCAAAGAAACCGTACATGCCACGGTATGTAATGTCAAACCTCCTGAGCGTTGTTCGTACTGTAAACAAGGGCCCCACGTCATAAAAACCTGCAAGACATTTTTAGCTCTGAACGTAGAGAATAGATGGCGATGGGTATGCAAAACCAGAGCGTGCTACCGGTGCCTAAAATGCAACCCGCACAAATGGAACAACTGCCGAGCGAAACGTTGTGGAGTCAATAGATGTTCCAGACGTCACAATGCGCTCCTCCACGTTACAGCTGCTCAAAGTGTTAACGCTAGCGCCATCACGCCCAACGACCAGTGCAACCGCACTGAATACTCGTCCGCTGGTGCTACCGACTGCAACAACACGAACGATACCGACAGCAAAATCGAGCCTGCTGTCAAAATAACGAACACTTCTGACTGTAGCATTTATGCGACAGGGAGTCCTCGCCGTCGGCTTCTCGTCCCCGCGGCCTGTTAAAAGTAGTCCCGATCGTGCTCGAGGGACCCGATGGCGAGTTCGAGACAACGGCATTGCTCGACGAGGGCAGTACGGCGACGCTGATCGACGCAGAGGTAGCAACGCGCATCGGCGCGAAGCCTACCGGTCGAGAACGTCTCCGCCTTGAGGGTGTCGGTGGTATGATGACAGAAATGGAAGTAAGTTACTAGAATTTTTATATACGTGGACGTAACCGAACCGACCGTTACCTGGTGAAGCACGCGCGAGCCATCACGTCGTTAGGTATACGCGCACAAGACCCCGGTATAATAAATTTAAGTAACTGCGACCATCTTTCTGACGTACTCACATCCGAGCAACTCTCCTACGCCGATGCTCTGTCCTCATCGGCGCCCCAGACTGGCACTTATCTCTGAGTCGCGAAGTGCGTTATGGAAGACGAGATGAACGCGTTGCTTCCAGGACGTTACTAGGTTGGGGGCTTCATGGCGCAATTTCCGTACCAATAAACTCTACAGAGTTCGTCAATCACACTTTGGACAATCCAAACTATAAAGCACTCATGAGCGACGCACACGTATCACCCATCCATCCGCCATCTCCATCGAGTTTAACCCCTAACCCGACGCGTTTTGTTTCATGGCTGAACTTACTTCGCGTCATCGCCCGCGTCCTCCAGGGCGCACGACTGTTCCGGCTCAAGCTGTCTCGGCCTATTGCTCCAAATTCTAAATTGTACCAAGACAGCACCACGTCGCCCAAGCTTCTTTATGCACCGGACACCGTGGAAGCCGAGAAGATGGTGACGCTCCAAGCTCCCGAGGCGCTAACAGCCCCAGCTCTAGGATCCTCGAAGCCAGTGCCCAGGAACAGCCGCATGCTAAAACTCGCGCCGCGACTTAACGCGCGGATATCTGCACCAAAAGTCTCAGAACACTTGAAATCTCCGATCATCCTCGACGGCCGAAATCATACCGTACGACTGCTGGTACTGAAAGAGCACACCAGAGCGTCACATCATTTCAACCTGAAAAGGCAGCCTCCTCAACCACCTCCTCAATCTGAGGACGGCAACTTGCCTTCAGAACGACCTGAACAGCACAGAAGGCTCTCATTCACCCACGTAGGCGTGGGGGTAACGATGTACCTAATGCCGCCGAGAGGAAAGGCACGTCGCGCTACATACCCGCCTAGTGCCGAGGGCGACACATCTGGAGATGGTCAGTCGTCACTTGACACCGCTGTGATGAGTTTTGCACGCCGAGGACCACAAAGTTTTGGACGCAATGGCTACCGAAGCACCTGCTGACGCTACGACCGAGAGAAGCCACCACCAACGGATCGAGTCGCCACAGCCCTATTCTTGGCGAGGGTGATGTGGTGCTGTCCATCCTAGCCTTCCACGTGGCTCATACCCAGAGCCAGACGAGCGGTCCGCGTAGCCAGCACCGACCTGCTGCGTCGACCGGCCCCGATATTTTGATAGTAGCTGCACCCCAGTCAGTCGCCACCGGTTGTTAGTGTTCCACTGGGGGTCTGGTATGTTGGCGACTGGTTGTGATGCAGCCTTTTTATAAACTCTATGTTTTTATATATATTTTATTCTTTTTGTACAAGTTGTCATGTCTTTAGTTGTCACATATCTGCCTTCTTGTTTGCACTCTCTATTACAATACATTTAATTATTATCCCGTTTCTACGTGTTTCCCTCATACTCCAGTAGTTACAGTCCACACCTTCATCCACTAGTTATCACCTACAATATTAACGTTCAATACCGCGCAAACAAAATTTCAATTGTCGTGATTAATTATAAAGTGTTGTTACCGTTAAACCATTTTCGTTTATTACATAAACAATAATGAATTTGTTTGTCTGCTGTTATGGGTAATGTGATTGTGTCGGCGTGCCGGGGTGGGCCTGCGTTGCATTATGCAAACTGTAATGCAGGCTAACTGTAGTACGACACGCGATTGCACACGCCGACTTAGGCATTTTTTGCTACTTTCGTGAATGAACTTATATCGGAGGGTGGAGGGTGCAACGCACCGGTTCATTGTAGACTTATGAATGAGTCATCGTTCAGTTATTACAGAAAACTAAACAATGCTAATTAACAATTGGTTTCTGGCGAAACAGTAAACATTTTAAAATCGACCGTTCACATTTTCATACGATGATTCATGATGCCTTTGAAATGAATATCTATCCCGCGTAGCGTAGGCAACTTTAGATTAGTCATCATGATGATATGATTGGAACGGTTTATCACACGTCCACACATCAAGTCACCTAAAACTGTCATAACATTTTGAAGTAGGTAATATTGAATCCTATGATTTGGACATTTTGTTTAAACTTGTTGGGGACCATAAGGGTAGGCTGATAGTACCTAGAGGGTAGGTGGTAATCTCTAGGAAGATAGGAGAAAAAACGCACACACACACATATCCACTCGCAGAGATTCACAAACGTACATTCTACTAGATATAAACAATCATTCATTCATTCGTATTATAAAATGTAATATATATCAAATTTTAAATTAAATTAATTAAAATATTTTAGTTCATAAATTCAATTAATATTTTTGTAAAATTCACTTCTTTTCAGTATGTTTTAATAATCACTATTTTTATAACGGAAGAGCGGGCTCTCCTAACACAAGTGCCTACGCACTTAAAAGGAGATTCCGATCATTTAACAGTTGATGTAAATATGATACTGAATAAAGATTTTATTATTTATTATATTCAGGGGATCTTCAGCAGACTCAGGGACGCCAGTGAAGAGGAGGGCTTTTCTTCTGCTCCTTGTCTCCATTGAATCAAGGGTGTTAAGACAATCCTCCATTTGCTTGCGGAGATGATTGAGAATTTCCCACACCAGATTGCGGAAATTGTGGAATTCAGTCGTAAGCATAGATATGGATTCTGGGGCTGAGGGAGAAGACTGCAGCTTTAATTGTGTCTCAAACTCGGTCATTCTCTTCATGAGGCGAGCCTCAATGTCCGCCTGGGACGCCTGGAGCTGTGCAGCTACTTATGCCATAGTGATATGTGTGAAACTGTGCTTTTCAAGTGTAGATAATAGTAGTGTGTGTTGAGCTGGTAGGTAGTAAGCAGGTATGTACTATATCATAGATGTAAAATAGTTTATTATATTTTTAATGGATTAAAATGTATGCTCCCAAATTAAGCCTACTTACACTTTTCACACCTACCGCCCAAAAAAAAAAGCTTTCATCCTCAAACTTATCAACCTCATTGAATTTAAAGTAGATTTGAAAGATAACAAAACATGACAATTATTTTCATCATCATCATATCGTATGGCTTAAATTTATTTTTGCTCGAATCCTCACAGGTTAATGTCCAATTGACGAAGCCACTCTGACTCTGCCGGAGTGAGTTCGTGAAGCTCTCGCATTCCGCCAGGAAATCGACGGAGGGGACATTCCTCCACGATATGGAACATAGTTTGATTTGGAGCCCCACAGTCACAATCCGGCACGTCCCTGAGACCCCACTTGTGGAGATGGTAGTTACATCTCCCGTGGCCAGTTCTGCACCGGTTAACCCTAGACCACACAATGCGGGAGCTGTCAAAACCGGGGGGCTTGGTAGTAGGGTCCGGTATCAGATCCTTCCACGGGTGCTGCTGGAATGCGTCCCAGGATTGTCGCCACTCTTGTTGGAGGTCATAGTTGGTGTGCAGAGCTCCGTCCAGCCAAATTGGGGATCTCGAGATCAGGCGATCGGGGGGCAAGTCGTCGAGTGTCTTGCGTATCGGCATCGGTTCTCCGTTAATTTCCTGCCAACACTTGTTCCACTCATTGGCCGCCGCTTGTCGTCTACGTAGTTCCGGTGGAGGGATATGAGCTAAAACAGGAAGCCATGGTAGGGGAGTGGATTTGACCAATCCTGTGATAGTGCGCATGGCCTCGTTTAGTTTGGTGTCGACCTTGTGCGTATGCGCGCTGCGGTACCACACAGGTGCACAGTATTCTGCCACCGAATACATCAAAGCTATCGCAGACGTTCGTAGCACGGAAGCGTTGGCCCCCCAGCTAGTGCCCGTCAAAGACTTTAAGATGTTAAGCCTGGTCTTCAGTTTTTGTGCCGTAGCCTCAAGGTGCTGCCTGAAAGTCAGCGATCGGTCCAGAATAACGCCCAGATACTTAGGGGTGAAGTTGTGTTTCACTCCCTCGCCACAAAACTTTACGTTAAGTTGGGTCTTGGCTAGACAATTTGAGAGGTGAAATGCAGACACTTCAGTCTTTGACGGGTTAGGGCAGAGACGCCATTTCCTGTAATAGTTGCCCATTATCGTAAGATCCTTAGTAAGGATATCCTCCCCCTCTACGAACGATTTTTCCTGGAAAGCTAGGGCAAGATCGTCGGCGTAGGCAAATTTCAGCGATACAGTATCAGGAAGATCGCTTATGTATAAGTTAAAGAGGAAAGGAGCCAGGACGGAACCCTGTGGAAGTCCATTTTTAAGGAGCTTGTAACCACTCTGCTTCTCACCAAGGCAAACCTTGATATATCGGGGCCCAAGCAGCGCTTTTAGTAGGGCAACTGTCTTCCGGCAGGGAATTATACCAGCAACCTTATTTAGCAGCCCAGTTGTCCAGACCGTGTCGTAGGCAGCACTCAAATCAACAAAGGCTACAAAAGTCTTTAGCCCTCGCTGAAAGCCCGCTTCAATATATGACGACAGGGCCAGAACCTGATCTGTGCAATTTCAGTGTCCCCTAAATCCGGCCTGTTCAGGTGGTACACAGGGATCCACGATGGGGTAGATTCGGTTATATAGCAGCCGTTCCAAAAGTTTGTAACTTATGGAAAGGAGAGATATCGGCCTGTAGCTGGCCGCTTCCTCTGGTGGTTTACCGGGTTTCAATATGGCAATCACTTTAGACCTTTTAAAGGCATCGGGAAGGAAGCAGGTTTCTTGAATGTGATTAAAGAATCTTAGTAGCCAGTCCTTTCCCAGAGGGCCTAAGTTTGCCAAAAACTCGGGGTAGATCTCGTCAGGCCCAGAAGCCTTATTCTTTTTCAGCGATCTCAATGATGCATCTAATTCGGACATCTCAAATGGTTTAGAGATGGACTCCATAGGCTCCAGTTTTTTGAGGTAGTTGTTGAGTTGATTGCGAGCCTGTTTACTGGAAGTCCGATCTGACTTTGCTGCTGTTGTGAGTGACTTCATTCGCTTTGCTATTTCATTTGGATGAATAGCTGGCGTCTTCTGCTCATGCTGTGGGGCACCTCCAAGTTTTCGGAGAACCGTCCAACTTCTTTTACTTGAATGAGTGAAGTCTAAACTCTCAACGCAAGATTCCCACTTCGAACGTCGTGATGCGTCTAGGGAGGCAAGTAGGTCTTGGGCTGCCTCAGGATCTTCGCTTGATAAAAACTCTTCATAGGCCTTTTGGGTTTCAGCCGACCAGCCAGGTACATATTCCTTGCGGAAACCCCGTGGGATGGAGCGCTTAGCTGCGGCGATCGTAGCCTTTGCAAACCGATCATAATTTGCAGCTTCAGGCTTAATAAAGCGAAGAGTAGCATCCAGACTTTGGGCAAATGTACACCAATCAGCCCTCTTAAAATTCCAGCGTGGCCGAGGAATAGACTTCACGAGAGGTATTTGGATACCAACAGTGATAAGTGACGGTCTATGTTGGCTTCGCGGAAAGTTAAAGAGCACTCTCCTATTAACGGGAAGTGCATTGCCTTGCTGATCCTCAGAGACAAAGCAAAGGTCTGGATTGGTGTCGCTACGCCATCTTGCTGACCTGAACGTGCTACGTCCCTTTGGATCGTGGACTATGTGTTTGCTATGCAATTCCGCCCAGACCTGGAGCCCCTCACCGCTTCGATCATTTTTGGTGTAGCCCCAGGCAGTATGGTGACTATTAAAATCCCCGATATGAAGCGATGGATGAGGGTGGTTTGGTATTGAGGTGCTCGAAATATTCAGGGAAGGTGGTTTATAGACGGCTGTAAGATTAATACTGCCCACCTGAGCCTGTATGAGTTCCAAACCGTTGGTATTAGATACCGATCTAACAATGCAGTCATTAATCGACGACTTTTGGTAAATCGCAGAGCTGTAGATGGGTGATAAAGTGTTTGCGTCCAGTGTGGACGCAAAATGGAAGTTTTATAAATTTGGTGTTCTAATTCGCGTCCACCCTATTTTAACTGTTAATTATAAAAAACATAATCAAATTCATAATTAATATAATTCCTTGGATCATTATCCACGTCTAGAAACAGCTATGTATCCAAAATACACATAAATCAACAAAATATTGACTATCAAACACACTACTGCCCACTATTTTTTTTCTACCGTCAGAGCTCTTTTGGTGAAAAGCCGTCATTAATTATTTTTACACAGGATTGATTGAGCGCACGGAACTTTTGTCAATGTGCATAAATCTCATATATAGCTATTGGCGGTAATTACTTTTCGACTCATTGGTATGTTAGTTTACTTAATTTCGAGAGATTTCCGCCAAATGGACGCGAACTGGGCAGTGGACGCGAACCGGCGCACTCACCCTATACAGTAATCAGTTATAAAAGTTGTTCGCTATATCAAAATATACTCGTACCTACATAAAATCGGTGAAACACCCGTCTAGGGCGTTATAAATCTATGCCATCTTGTGACTACGGACGCGATTCGGAATCGTTTGGTGTATCGTCAGAATAATCCAGACAAGTAAGACGGTGGTAATTTACAAGTGATTGATTTAAACTTACTTGTCTGTTGCCGCAGCGACTTGGGTCTCTCGTTCGCTTTCCATCAGGCGATAGGAGGCTACTATGCTACTATAAAAAATCTCAATGTAACAAACCTCAGATTATCAAATTACCTACTTGGTATAACGAATATTTACTTGTTGCTTTCCGGGTTGTTTTAATTGTTTTTTTTTTTTATTGTAATCCCAAAGAAGGAAATGCTCTTAAATAAAAATTTATAGGGCGTAAAACATCTACACGGCATTATTAATCCTCAAAACTAAGCGGATGTCACGTAGTCCAACCCTATCTTGGTATGATTCACTGGACTGTAGACTTTATTTCATGCTGTTAAATTGTAATTTGTATCGGTAAAAGGTTTTATGCCTGTCGCATAACAAACGAGGCTCTGGCAGACTGGTCGCGGTATAACCATCACGCCTTCAGGCGTAGTCGAGGCTGAAAATATCTGGGGGCACTGCAGTGCCCTCGCCAAGTCGAGCAAAAAAGCGGCACGGCCTACCATCCTTTTCTCGAAGTAGTGCAGGCCATTTTCAACCCTTTATAACTTCGTTTTGGATAAAACCAGAAGCTTGAACTTTCAGTAACTAAGTAGGCATTGTATAAACACAGTACATATATTTCAAATTTCTTTTGAACCAGTAGTTTAAGAATTATAACGAGTCAAAGTTTCTTAATTTTGTCACTCACTGACTGACCGATCATCAAAATTCTAAGGCACTTCTAGCAGACATAGAACCCTCAAATTTAGAATATAATTACTTAGTGTTTAGTATAATGAATCAGGTAATTCAACTCGGCAGAAACAACTTCGAGAAAGAAACCGATAGGAAGATTAGATTGGGCTGGGTAGCATTTGGGAAGCTCCGTCACGTCTTTACGTCATCTCTGCCTCATTGCCTAAAATCTAACGTCTACAATCAATGTGTCCAACCAGTTTTCACTTACGCTGCCGAAACGTGGACGCTTACGGGAAGACTAGTCCACAAATTTGAAATCGCTCAACGCGCTATGGAGAGGGCTATGCTTGGTATCTCGTTGAAAGATAGGATACGAAACGAGCATATACGTCAGAAGACGAAAGATACCGACATAGCCCGAAGGATTAGTACGCTGAAGTGGCAGTGGGCCGGTCATGTCTGCCGCAGAGCCGACAATAGGTGGAACAGACGAGTCTTGGAGTGGACACCGCGTTTAGGCAAACGTAGTGTAGAACACCCCGCAACCCGCTGGGCGGATGACCTTAGAAGAACTGCTGGCAGTTGCTGAATGAGGAAAGCCCGGGATAGAGAAATGTGGGGCGAACTAAAGGAGGCCTACGTTCAGCAGTGGACGGACTAAGGTAGTTGATTGATTGATTGATATGAATCGAGGAAAAATTAAGGGGCTCAGAAGGCAGAGCTCACTACCAAATGAGCCATCGCGCCAGTCAGAAAAAAACTGCATTAAAAACCGTTTGCTTATTATATATTTTATTTTGACTTTCATTTTTAGTTGACTTTTATTAAGCTTGAATGCTGAAAATTACTAAAAACTAGTTATGCCAAATAAAGAATCTGATCACTAAAACTATAGTTTATGTTATGTTTTATAACTCACAACTTCTTGAAATTATCTTGCTTATTAATTCAAATAATGAGTCTGTTTGTTAAACATTTAGTTGACTTAAAGATAAATAGCAATAATTATAAAATAAATTGTTTTTATTACTTTGTCCAAAAAGTGATACACAAAATATATGTATAATGCCCGGTCAGTTTGAATATATGAACAAGTATTATCAAATTGCTCTTTTATTGGGCGTTTATCATAATGCCCGGGCATTATGAATGATGCCCAATTAATCACTTGGTCCATAAGTCCACGAGAAGTAGAAGGTACCGGAAAAAAAAAATAGGACTATCTACAAAAAGAAATGGGATTCCATAAAAAACAATACTTGTCAAGTCTCGCAACTCAGTTGTTCTACCGTAAAAAGTTGTGAGATCCATGTAATACCATCATCATCATCACCAGCTTGTATCAGTCCACTGCTGGACATAGGCCTCTCCCAAAGTTCGCCAGCCGTGATCGATTTCGGGCCCCTCGGTTATTAATTTATTCAGTCCCTAGTATTAAGGGACCTTCTCTCTTTAGTTTTTACGTACCTAATTATCAAACCTAACAACATCTTACAGTGTGACCAAATCAATATTAAAAATCTTTAACGTTTTAATTAAATATATTGACTTGGCAATCGCACTGAACAATTAATTAATTAAGAATATTACCTACTTGTGAAATATAAAATACTGTGTTTTCATGCGATAGCCGAGTCAATATTTAAAACGTTAAAGATTTTTAATATTGATTTGGTCACACTGTAAGATGTTGTTAGGTTTAATAATTACGTAAAAACTTAAGACAGTAGGTCCCTTAACTAGGGACTGAATAAATTAATAACCGACTTGGTATTACATGGATCTCACAACTTTTTACGGTAGAACAACTGAGTTGCGAGACTTGGCTTTATTGACAAGTATTGTTTTTTATGGGATAGTGTATGAGATAGTTAGTATCACAACATATACAGTAAACGCACATTCACACATAAACACAAACAAAGATAAAACATACAAACATGATAATTAGATCGGACACGGCCGTTGCGACGTCCAAAGTAAAAGGGCCTCAGTCGGCATTGGGCCGTGGCAACCGTAGAAGCCACGGCCCTGGTTTTCAGTGAGGTTTGTGGTTTGCCTTGGTCGTTTTGATTCCACAGCCTGAAGCCTGCTCCGGCCGCCACAACCACAGGCCGAGGACGGGCAGCAGCGTCACCGGAGCAAGAAGCTACGCCCTGCGATCGCCAACCCGCCTGCCCAGCATGGCGATTACAGGTAAAGCCTCCAGGTGTTTGCTCAGTGGCGACTAACAGGAGATGCCAGTACGTATAGCCGTGGACTGCAATCGGCTGATAATGAAAGGATTTACTATATTTAACTAGGTAGTTATAAATATTATTATTTCACATTTAATTTATGTAAGATTGATGTTACGTGAATTATATTCTTATAACAGACTTAAGTAGGTATTTTACAAAGAGAACTTTGTAAAATACCTACTTAAATCTGTTATAAGTAATCAACTATCGTGTCAGTCAAAGACAAATTAGAGAATCTGTCTTTGACTGACACGAGAGTTCAGTGTTTGCTCCAGGTGTTTGCTCAGTGGCGACTAACAGGAGATGCCAGTACGTATAGCCGTGGACTGCAATCGGCTGATAATGAAAGGATTTACTAACTAGGTAAGGATATATTTAACTAGGTAGTTATAAATATTATTATTTCACATTTAATTTATGTAAGATTGATGTTACGTGAATTATATTCTTATAACAGACTTAAGTAGGTATTTTACAAAGAGAGCTTTGTAAAATACCTACTTAAATCTGTTTTAAGTAATCAACTATCGTGTCAGTCAAAGACAAATTAGAGAATCTGTCTTTGACTGACACGAGAGTTCAGTGTTTGCTCCAGGTGTTTGCTCAGTGGCGACTAACAGGAGATGCCAGTACGTATAGCCGTGGACTGCAATCGGCTGATAATGAAAGGATTTACTAACTAGGTAAGGATATATTTAACTAGGTAGTTATAAATATTATTATTTCACATTTAATTTATGTAAGATTGATGTTACGTGAATTATATTCTTATAACAGACTTAAGTAGGTATTTTACAAAGAGAGCTTTGTAAAATACCTACTTAAATCTGTTTTAAGTAATCAACTATCGTGTCAGTCAAAGACAAATTAGAGAATCTGTCTTTGACTGACACGAGAGTTGATTAGGTACCTGGTACCGTACCTTTTACCTTCTGAATCGAGAGTCGTGAAAGTGCTTCCCACCCGGGACAAACATTTTGTATCTATTTCGTTAATAAATATAATGTTACAGCCAAAGTAATAAAACTGGATATTGTAATATAAACTATCCAGCCATTATTTATAATAACTACTCAATTTAGTCATAAGTGATAAATGACATGGAATCAATCACATTAACTACCTAGTTTATATTTATATAATATCTTCTAAGACATAAAGGTGATGATAAAACAAGTAGGTACAGGTACCTACCTAAAGATTGTTCCAGCATTGTATCAGTTATGCTCGGCAGCCGAGAGGCTAAGCTGCTCACAGAAGGAAGCCTGTGCCTAATTACTTTTGCTACGAGTATATTGAGTAGTTGTTGTAAATAATAGCTGGATAGTATAAATTATATTCGCATTTATTACTTTGGCTGTAACATTATATACTTCATCATCATCATCATCATCATCAGCCTATTGCAGTCCACTGCTGGACATAGGCCTCTCCAGTTGTTCGCCACTTAGGGCAAACATCTGGAGGATATACCCATAATCGCCACGCTGGGCAGGCGGGTTGGCGATCGCAGGGCGTAGCTTCTCGCTCCGGTGACGCTGCTGCCCGTCATCGGTCTGTGGTATTTAGCTACGCCTTCAACTGTGATGGTTATACCGCCACCAGCCGGTTGCCAGCGCCTCGTTTGTTATTCGGCAGGATGCACCACGTGCAGGTGAGGTTGGCTTGGAGCGAAAAGATGATGGGTCGCTCCCTTACATCCCTACTTACATACTTAATTACAACATTTATCCCTACATTATATACTTAATTACAACATTTAAATAGGATATCTCTTACATAGCCTGCTTACTTTCTTACTTACTCTTATGTAGAAACGGAGAAATACTTAACTAATAGGATTGGACCAGAAATATATTTTTGAAATGTTGAATAGGATTAATCTATAATAAATCTGTAGAGAGGTCAATTCTGTACATGAAATATATTTTCAAAATAACTAATTTAAGAGAGGTAGGGCATAGCGAATCTTCGCTCGAATTGAGCTGCCCGTCCGGGGAAGGACCTCCACCCTATAGAATACCGCAGCCAAATGACCTCCGGGTCGTGCTTCTGCTGGTGAGTAGGGTCTCCGGAGCTCGTGGGGGGTTAGGGTTGGGCCGGCATGGCAGTGGCAACTGACAGGTAACTAACCAGTTACTTGCCAGTTGTCACAGCAACTTAGGCTTCTCTTTCGCTTTCCATCAGGCGTAGGGAAGCCATTATGTCGAGCTACTATGAAAAAAATAAATAACAGGGGGTAATTAATGATCGATACTGTGGCCAAAAATGCAACCAGTAAAATTTGTAATAGTAATGTTCGTTATAGAAACAAAAACTACTCGACGGATTTTAACGAAACTTGGTACAATTATTCTTCATACTCCTGGGCAGGTTAAAGTATACTTTTCATTACGCTACAATCAATAAACGCAGAGCAGTGAAGGGAAGTGTTGGGAAAACGGGAGGATTTTTTATCTGTATGTTTAAACGCGCATCACGCGATAACTACCTACTGCATGGAATTGAATGCGATTTTTACCAAAGTATTGCTAGAGGCCTAACTTAAAATTTAGGCACCATTTTATGAAAGTCCGCTATTTTCGAAACCTGATATCCACGCGTGCGACGCCGTTAGCACAGCTAGTGATTAAATAAAAAACATTTTATAATCTTGATCACATGGTTTACTTTGAGCTACATAACGTACCCATTATTTACATATTCACTTAGTTACTATATTTATTTATAACAATACAACATAAGCAACGATTCAACTGCATAGGTTTATTTATTACATGTTTAATAGTTACCTATAGATATTTGAACAAGCGTGCTTTAGTAGGTAACATGTAGGTAAGTACCTGCAAATTATAATTTCCCCTTTTAATGGTTTTCAAACAAAATTATCTTGTTTTTACCATGTATAAAATACTTGTGCTGTTTTCTGCGCTGTTGTATGGGGACACGTGTGAGTATAACAGATACTATCGGCTGTATCACAGCAGTGTTCTAAAGAATTGTTTTTCCTTATCTTTCCCTCTCCTATCCGTCATAGAAGCAGTCGTGATGGCGCGTTGTCTCCGTTCCACCGTGAAGAATGTACCCTCTCTAGCGCGCAAAAACGACTCGTGGAGAAGCATCTTGCTGGTCAGCTGACTGAATAACAAGTTTCTGCCAGTTGTCTTATCCGCAGGGTACACAGTTTGAGGCGTTGGAATGGCATGGCTACAGCACTTTATTAGGGAATTCCGGAATTAGAGGGATTAGGCGAAGGTATTCGTCTGTGTCGTGCACGTTTACACAGTGCTTTCCGTGCAACTTTGACCACTAAGCAGACAAGCCACACCATTGAAGTTGTATACCTATTTAACTCATATTCTGGATCTAATCCTATTATTAATTTTTGTAGGATCAGTAATATTTTATTTACGAAAACTACATTTTGTTTGTAGAAGTTTATATCAGAGACCTACCTACTAATATTTTATGCCAGACAAGATATGTAGTAGGTATGTATATTTTGATTCAGTTGTCATCAATCCAAAAGTTATTAAATTTATTCTTATACAATTTTTTACATTTCTTAACCATTTATGATTATGTACAATTTAACATTGTAATACTAATATAATTAAACTAGTGCTCGATACTTAGGACAGTCGTGCCCAAAATAGCAACAATATAATAGCCAAATAAATATTTCTTACATAATGTATATTTTTCTGAAACACGTATTTATTATCTTAAGAGAAAAGATACAATTATCTCTATTACTAGTTTCCCTGTACAATTTCATAAAATTGACAAATTATAAAATTATTACATACACTGCAAGCGCTTACAAAAATGTACCTAATATATTATGATTTGGTTGATAGGTAGGTAATATAGGTATGCATTACATGTATAGTTTTGGGGTAGTGCATAATAGGAATCTAATGTACTGATTCTGTGACTAGTTACAACCAGATAAATATGAGAGTTTGGTACTCGTTAACGCGATACAACGAAATGTTGACCTTTTAAAACTTACAATTACATAAGTAATACTTACTGCAGTCCGCAGCTTGAAAAATTGACAAAATATAATACCTATCCTTATGAACGATAATAATCTGATGTATGATCTATATCAATGTATACTTTCATTTAAATCCGTTCTGTAGCTTTTGCGTGAAAGAGTAACAAATATCCATCCATCTAAACAAACTTTCGCATTTATAATGTTCGCAGGAAGGATGCATAGATAAAACGGAGTCGCTTCTCTACGCTATAGATAATGCCGTGCCTGACACGGGCCGATCTTGGTACAGAAAAATCTAGTCATGTTCACAGTTATACAACTCAGGTCACGGATTAAATTTTACCCAAACAAATTTTCATCGATATTGATCTTAACATGTTACTTAACTGTTAAGGATACTGTTATGCATACATACCTTAAAGCGAATGTAAGGGAGCGACCTATCATCTTTTCGCTCCAAGCCATGCAGGTAATTGTACCTGCCCCTTTTTTTTTTTGTTTTTCTGCCAGTGGGCAGTAAATTGCAGGGGCACGGGTAGCGCCGAAGCATACGGCCACATCCTTGCCTGCCCTGGCCAGCCGCAGGTGATAAGCGGCCGGCACTCCTGGTCCAGGGAGGGCAAATACCCCTGCCCCTAAATAAGGGGCCCTGCCCATAAATCATAAATAAGACTGCCCCAGATTCGGGAGGGAGAGAATCGACCTGGAAATTTTACTAGGAGTTAAGATAAAGAGGGAAAATTTTGCCGAAATTGTAAGAGATAAAAGAAAACAAAAATGGTTCTTTGAATTTGCCGAAAAAGTGTGTACGAAGGTCATTACTGAAAACAAAAATTAACAACAGAATATATATATATTTAAAAAAAAAAAAATTAGTGAGAAGAGTTGTATGGGGTGTTTGGAAAGATGGTTCACAACAATTAATTATTAACTCTATCAAAATTTAATGAAAGTTATTTTAGTATATTTCGAAATTTGTAACAAGTTCCCCTGGACAATAAACACCAGGGAGGCTGATTTGTCTATAAAAAAAAAAAAAAAAAATACCCCTGCCCCCGGATCCGGGGAGCAATAGAGTGCTCCCCGGGCGGACCTCGTGCAACGGTGTGGCTGCACCCACCACACCGTTACGCCCCTATGAGTGGATCGTGCCCCCGCACTCACCACTCGGGGCACGAAGGAGAGGCTCAGAGGGCATACGATGCGTTGTATGCCCTCCGGCGACGCCCGGGCTGGGGGCGGCGTAGAGCGGGCGCGTCTACCGCAGCCTCACGCTCTCTTTCTGCCGCCTCCTTCTGCGAGATCACTGTCTCGCAGAATGCGAGCATCGCTCGCCAGATCTCCTTCGGCGCCGTCATCTGCCGCAAGAGTTGCGGCAGATCGAGGTCCTGTGCGACAGTGACGAGGACGGAGCGCTCATTGGCCCAGGCAGGGCAATGCCGAAGCGTATGCTCTGCCGTGTCCTCCGAGCCACTGTCGCAATGACGGCATAGAGGATCAGGCTCTCGCCTGATCCTCTATAAGTACCGGCCGAAACATCCATGTCCCGTGAGGACCTGGGTCAGCCGGTACGTCACCACCCCGTGGGGGCGCCGCATCCACTCCTCCAGGATGGGGCCAATGGCCTGAGTGGTGCGGCGCCCCCACGGGGCGGCCTCGAGGCGCTCACGCCATACTGTGAGTGCCTCCGCCTCAACGGCCTCCTTCTGCGCTCCTCCTTCAGCGTAACAAGTTACGCCGACGCCAGCCGGGAGTCGGCCGCGGAGGACCCAGTCGTAACCGATGTTCCACAGGAGCGGGTCAAGAACCGAACCCTGTGGAACACCGCACGACATAGGGTGGGTCTCCACGCCAGTGCGTGCCTTATAGGCTACGCTCCTACCCTCTAGGTAAGAGCGCACCGCCCGCCTACAGGTACTCCGGTACACCATGGTGACGGAGCGCCTGCAGGATACAAGGCCAAGGGAGGGAGTTGAACGCGTTGGCGAAGTCAAGAGACACCGCCATCAGAACTCCCCCCTCAGCCACCGCCCGATCCGCCAACCCCTTTACACGGAGGATGGCGTCTACGGTGGAGCGTTCGGACCTGAAGCCGTACTGGTACGGCGACAGACCCGGTCCCACCTGCGTCAAGTGCTGGTTGAGGCGGGAAGCGATTAGACGCTCCACCGTGTGGGATTCGGTGACTAATTTAAACAAATGTATGTTCCTTGAAATAAATAAACTTTATTATTACTTTATTATTATTAAAGTAGCAAACAACCGGAGAGGCCTATCCAGCTTCTCGCTCCGATGACGCTGATGCCCGTCATCGGCCTGTGGTATTTAGCTACGCCTTCAATCGTGATGGTTATACCGTCACTAGTCGGTTGCCAGAGCCTGGTTTGTTATTCAGCAGGATGCACCACGGGCATGTGAAGGTGGCTTGGAGCGAAGAGATGATATGCAGCATCTTATAACCTAAATTGCGTGCAATTAATGCATTTATTTATAACCTTAAACTTGTATCTAATAGATAAACAAAGAATAAAATCCCAGGCCTAATTGTTTTCCCAAATCGAATTCCTGTCTCGATCCCGGAGCCGTTACCAGACTCGGTCCCGTTCCCGATCACGTTACGGTGAACGATTGCGGTGAAGGGTTTCGTACCTATGATTTTGTATGGAAAAAGCTTTTAAATTTTATTAAAAACTAGCTGTGCTCGCGACTTCGTCCGCGTGGAATAGTTATTTTTTCCCCGTTTTTTTTTTTACATTTTCCATTATTTCTTCGCTCCTAATAGTTGCAGCGTGATGTTATATAGCCTAAAGCCTTCTTCGATAAATGGTCTATTCAACACAAAAAGAATTTTTCAATTCGGACCAGTAGTTCCTGAGATTAGCGCGTTCAAACAAACAAACAAACAAACTCTTCAGCTTTATAATATTAGTTAAGATTATCAATGGCAATGTTTTAATGTCAACTCTGTTATTCGGAACGGAAAAATAAAAAAATCCGACTTAGTTTGTAATAAGATTAAATGTAAAATTCGTCGACCGGGAAAGTAGGTACATCGTCAAATATTTATTTCACTTCCTAATACAATTATGAATTGTATCTATTCATAGTGACTTTCTTCAGAATATAACTTGACAATTGGTTTTGCTTTTATGAAGAGTGAAGCTTTATTAATCTTTTATTAGGGTACTCAATAAATCAAGAACTTTTAAAACGTATGGTATAGTTATTGATTTTATTCGTCTTTGTACCTAATCAAAACGACATTGACAAATAATGTAACCACCTACCTACACTACATACTGCGTAAAACAATTTTGAGAAAATAACATGTAGGTCAACAACAAATCGACTCCTTTTGACAGATTCTTTCTTTTTGTCCCAAACAATTTTCAAATAAGTGCCTAATGCATAGAGTCTATTACGACTACTATCTATCCCCATCCTATTTTAGAGAAGGATCAGACGGGTTTTTGACAGATAAAGCTCGATGTAACCACATATTAGACTGGCCCCGTGGCTCATTTGGTAGTAGCCTACTGATCCAAGGGTCGTGAGTTCTATTCCCACCCGGTATAAACATTCATGCGTTGAAATGTTTTTCAGTGGGTAGATATAGTATTTAAGTACGTATTTGTACCTTTATTTCATAAATACAAGTGCTTAAGCTACTTACTTTGGAACCGGGTATTTGTATGTTGTCTGATATTTATTATTATTTATTTATTATAGTACACAGCTATAATTAAAAATATTATTATTATTAAAGTCAACCAAACTATACGGCCAAAAAGAAAATGTAGGTAAATTATTAATTGTATCCATTGTTATTGCTACTCTATATTTTCAACGCAAAGTTAATGTACGTACGTCTACAGAACAAAATCACATTTATAGTACTCACAATTAGACATATTAAAAGCTCCAAAGTCGTTTCTATATTTAATAACACACCTACCACTCCCCGCCATTACGGACTTTCATACACAAACTCGGAATGGAGACAAAAATCAAGACGCCCTATTGGAAATTTCCGATCAATTAACGAAATAGTTGGGTACAGTAATAGACGCCGTAGTAAAGTTGTAAATACTGTTAGATTACAAGTATAAAATCTATTTCGCGTGATTGCAAAGATTGTGAACCGTGACGTCATACTGCTTGCAATATGACTCAATGTTTTCGGTAGATTTTTATCTAGCGAGTTTGTTATAAACTATGTAGTGATATAGAAACATAGTATAAAACAAACTCGCTTTAAAACTACGGAACAGATTTTGATGCAATTTTTTTAAATGGATAGAGTGATTCATGAGGCATGTTTATTTATAACTATAACTTGATCAATTCTACCCCCAAGGGGATAAAATAGGGGATGAAACTCTATTCCACGCGGACAAAGTCGCGGGCACAGCTAGTATTCATATATTCATGAGTTTTATATATTTAGATAGACTAGCTGCTGCCCGCGGCTTTGCCTGCGTAAACATCGGTTTGTCAAGAAGAGCTTCCTCTGTTATACTATCATGTACGCGTCTTTGTCTCTTGTTTTATTACAGGCGCTTACGAATGGATGCTCAAAAGATGATGAAGATATAGGTATTCAATTCGAGTGCTGAGAACTGGTAACTGACCAGTTACTTGCCCGTTGTCACAGCGACTTGGGCTTCTCTTTCGCTTTCCATCAGGCGTAGGGAAGCCATTATGTCGAGCTACTATAAAAAAAGGTGCCCTTGTCATCATCACCGGACTGTTGGGGGACGAAGAGTGGACGGTACCGTTCCAGACTTTTTTCCTGAGCTTGCTTAATTAAACAAAGATGGCATCCACCGTACCGTCAGAACGAACACCATACTGGGTTTATGGCTGTACAGATTATAATCTAACGGTATTTACGAATTTACGGTGACATAAATATTGTACGTCCTCGTTCTATATTAAGAGGTTTCAAACCAAAGTAGCATTGAAAAAAAAAACAAAATGAAAATTTATGAACATTTTTACCGGGAGAATAGTTTTCAAGGATAGAACTAGCTGTGTGACGTTTGCGAATTGACATAATGAGAGGGGCTACATAAATTATATGAATACTAGCTGCTGCTCGCGGCTTTGCCTGCGTAAACATCGGTTTGTCAAGAAGAGCTTCCTCTGTCATACTATCATGTACGCGTCTTTGTCTCTTGTTTTATTACAGGCGCTTACGAATGGATGCTCAAAAGATGATGAAGATATAGGTATTCAATTCGAGTGCTGAGAAATCTGAACATAGGTTGACACAGGACAAACACAATGTAGGTACATCATGTTGGCCTCTGTTTGGATTGTAAGCCGCGGCCCATTGTTCAGGATCCACCTGGTCTTAAGCTATGGTTCACTTTACTGTAAGTTCTGGTGATGACTAATCTAGCGACGTCTCCCTGAACACCAATATTTGAGCTGTCTAAAAAAGTTTGTTTACTACATTGATCCTACCGGGAACCGATATAATGGTGATAAAATCAAAATGGTGCTTACGTACCTAGTTATTACTATGAATTCTCATTATCTCAAACAGAGCAACCGCACGTAATGCACTTGTGTATGGGCATAAACATGTACACTTCAATATCTCGTGCGTACTTGGCTGGTCTGCTTGGAGAATGGCCATTGAGGCCGAATTTCGTTCAGGAGAGAAGAGGAGGGGTCCGGCGCTGGCGATGCGTTTAGAATTGCTTATGTAGAAATACGAATACTTATTTGGTAAATTTTGCAAAATAAGTGCGTTAAATAGGCTCATATCTTCTGCATCTAAAGCAGGATCTAGATCTCCTGAGTATGAACAAATTTTAAGAAGCCATTCGTAAAAATAGTATCTATCTATCTTCTTTTTTTTCATTATTTCATACTGAGCATCCTTAAGAATATGCTTTGAAGGTCAATTTTCATCTACCTACATGAGATTACCTTGAAAATTATTCACCGATAAAATGTTGGTAGCTATGTACATGTTAGTACATACATTTTAAGTATCACGCCGACCAAAAAGCTACCACTTGGTCGGTGTATGAATCTTAACTACCTTCAAAGCGTTATTTTCTTTCGACATGCGTAATTAAAACGATTTTATTTGGCTGAAATGTCGGTGTATATAGTATAGAGGACAGAAATTATAACTTGGGATTAGAAAAATATTTATTAAGCATACACTGATCGTAGATTCGTCACATCCGAGCTAGACAATGTGGCTCGTTGTGAGCCCTCTGAGAATGCAGTAAGGTTTTTGGTTCTTGGATCTTCATTAAACTGTGATTAATATCAGATGCAGGTCGCCTTGTTTACGGGTTATAATAGGTCTGTTTTGACTGAATGAGGTGCCTCGGAAACTGATAGCAATATTCTAGTAGACTACGCCGGTACTTTTACGTTGGTCGTCTTTTCAGCTATAGCAGTTTGCATATATAATATTTCCCGAAGAATTTCATTCCGAAAATAAGCCGCACAATTTTAATTCACAATTATTTACCGTGTACTTTTATCACTCAACCGTGTACTTTTTTTTTTTTTTTTTTTGTATATGGACTCTATCACGCGTTTATGTTGACGCGGATAATTCGCCAATGTCAAGTGTTTAGAGAGACACGTCAAAACTCAGTTGGCCGGTAAACTGGGGTTAAACTTTCTTGCCTTGATGCTACTGTTACATAGAAAACATATATACAAATAAAGATAAATAATTAATACAAATAAATTACTTAGGAAAATACATAGAAGAAGGACATACTATAGTCTAATGTTAAATATATGAATATACTTGCATACATACTTAATATATTTTTAAAAGGCTAGAGATAAAAGATAACGAAAGTTAATAGGACGAGGGATATCAAGTGGAAGGATATCGTATAAAGATATACAGGGCAGTTAAAGAAGATATGGTCAGGAGTGCCCTCATCAAGACCGCATTCGCAGAGAGACGAATCTTTGACTTTTATCTTCTTTAAGAAAACGGGAGTGCACACGTGGTTCAGGCGAAGTCTGCAAACAGAAGATATGGCATGCTTCTTAAATTCCTTATGTTTACGGAACCACGGTTTTCTAGGAATAGACGGTTGAACACTCCCGTAAACGCGACCTTTATCCTTTGAACCATGTACTTATTAGTGGCGATTTTCCGTATTTACCTCGATGTCAGTACCTGTCATGTCAAATTGATAATTTCGCTGACAAAGTCAAGAAATGACAGTATCTATGGTGTATTCAAAAAGTTCGTATTCATTCTGTAACATATTTTCCCGAAATTCTAAATGAGAAAATTGATAAATCGTTGTGATTTATAGCCTATGTGTTAATCTGATGCACAAACAATATTCCCGTAAAGTTTCATTAAAATCTGTTTAGTAGTTTTTGCGTGGAAGAGGAACAAACATCCATCCATTTATCCATCCATCCATCTATCCATTTATCCTTCCATCCATCTATCCATCCAAACAAACTTTCACGTTTATAATATTAGTTGGATGGGATGGGATGGTAGTTTACTTAATAATCCCATTTATTAAAATGTGAAGTAATATACCATACCATCAAAAGTGGTAACTGATATTATATAATTATTGAATATTATGTAGAAAAAAAAACTAGGTAGGTATGTATTTTAATCTAAAATCGACTAAGCTGGTAAATGTTGAGACTTTGGTAGGGTGGCGATCTTTGGACGATTATTGTAAAGAGGTCTATTTAATTTAAAATTCACATTAATTATCTACCTATTTATAATTACTAGAATAGCATGGCACATGAGTGAAGATTATGTTCTTCACTGTAACCTACAATTTTCCAATATTGCTAAAGATAAAGATACGCGTAGGACTGAAGGTACATGGTATAATATAATATTAAGAATAAAATTTTAAAAAACATTCATAAGTCATGGGCTGTCTATTATGTATTCTTATTAATATGTTTGTTTTTATGAGTGAATCATAGCGTCCATTGCAACAACTGTCAAAATGTAAATTTAAAAATTACTTTGATTACATTTTATATAGCTTATGTCATGAAATATAATAATGTACATATATAACTTAATTCTCAATTCTTTATCTGATTTTAATTACACATCCGCATGATCAACATCATCAAACATTATCTCTTACAAATGTGGGTATCAAGGCATGTTAAGTACGAGTGTATCTGTTTCGTCTGATTTTTTTACCATTCTTTCTCTCCACGTCCTCACATAAATTGATGTTACAACATATGACATGTACCCAGTACATGCGTAATGTGTTATAGAATTTATCTAATAATTTTTAACCATGCTTACCCCATCCATCAAATCATACCCTGGACCAAAATTTGATCGGCAACCCATATGCATTATATTTATTGACATATTTAATATAAAATAAGTTTCATCCAATAAATGTCTCGGTGAAGGTCGTTGTATAGCGGGATCTTAGACGATACGCGCCGGGGCATTTTCTTTTAGCTGCTAAAACACGCATGTCGGCAGCCGGCGACGCTAAAATTGCGAAAATTCGCGTTTTAGGAGCTAAATTGCACGTGGCCAGGTTTTAATATTATCTATGTATGTAGCAGTATTTTTTCTAGTGCACTATACGAGTATATATATACAAAAGTTTACATAAAAAAGCGCAAAACCTGGAAGAGTACTTTGTACGGGAGCTGAAATGATTCTGTCAATAAAAAAGTCCCAAACGCTTTGCAC
Source organism: Conogethes punctiferalis (assembly GCA_031163375.1). Lineage (NCBI taxonomy): Eukaryota > Metazoa > Arthropoda > Insecta > Lepidoptera > Crambidae > Conogethes > Conogethes punctiferalis. The sequence continues at coordinate 17,602,862 of CM062077.1, read as the reverse complement.
ACCCTTTGCGACATTTCAATCTATCTGTTGTATTTATAACATAAAAACCACGCTATTCTTGTTGCTGTACAAGTGATGCTGCCCGTCATTACCCGTACCTTGCTACGCACATGGTTTAGTGTTACGCTGTGCATTCAACGTGCTGGCAGATAATTCAAATCATTCCATTAAATTGATTGTATTTGAATGAAATTTGAATCTCGTCGAGCTAACATTACACTACACACACATACCATTTATACACCATCTTCTATTATATTCTATATTCTATATCTATACTTATAATAAATCTGTAGAGAGGTCATTCTGTACATTAAATATATTTTTAATGAATAACTATCAGGGGGTGATTAGTGATCGATACTGATACCAAAAATGCAATCAGTAAAATTTTTTAGCTTAGGTACCGTACCCTTCTAAATTTCAAGTGCCTACGTTTAGCCGTTTAGGCTGTGCGTTGATATGTCAGTCAGTGAGTTTCTCCTTTTATATATTTAGATTTATTCTGACGGGTAACGCCATTTATTGAGGGGAATCAGTAGTTTTGGGCTGTGAGTTTATTTCTTTGTCTTTCAAGTTCTTTCCCTATTTTATCCCGTAAAGAGTTGATTTAAAAATTTGAAATTTATCCCTTTGGGAGTGGAATTTATCGAAACCCTTTCTTGGCAATACCTACGTTATAGTACCTAGCTTAATGAATGCAAAGTCTTAGCCCGAACGGTATAAAATTGAGAACGTTTCATACAAACTTTTATTCCCTATTTTATCCCCTTGGGAGCAGAAATTATCAAAACCCTTTCTACGTTATAGAAACTTTATGAATGCAATGTCTCAGCCTGAACGGTTTAAAATTTACAAAGTTTCATACAAACTTTCATCCCCTTTTTTATCCCCATGAGGGTAGAAATGATCAAAACCCTTTTTTAGCGGATGCTTACGTCATATTAGCTTTATACATGCAAAGTCTTATCCTAATCGGCTTAAAATTGACAAAGTTTTGTACAAACTTTCATCCCCTATTTTATGCCCTTGGGGGTAGAATTGATCAAAATCCTTTCTTAGCGAATGCCTACGTCAAAACATCTACCTGCATCCTAAATTTCAGCCCGATCGGTCCAGTAGTTTGGGCTGTGCGTTGATAGATCACTTTGTCAGTCAGTCAGTCAGTCACCTTTGAGTTTTATATATTTAGAAGATAGAAGTCCGTTATTTTCGAAACCCGATATCCACGCGTGCGACGCCGCCGGCACAGCTAGTTTTAATTATCAAATTTGATTAAAGTAACAAGGTCTTTATTATGATCAGTTGAGAATCATATTGAGCAGTTATTTAATTTACAGACAGACAGACAGATTTGACAGTAAAGCATGGACAGTAATAAAAATCAATTAGTCGGTTATTTTATCATACATTGTCAGTTCTAAAAATTATTAAGCAGTCCAATAACTGAATGAACAGTAAAAATGATGGAATGGGCAGTTCGATAAATAGTTCGGCAGATCATGTGAGATGGGATTACACACACAGGCCGGGCATTACTTCTGAGTGCCCCAAGATGACGCACTCTGATGGGGGCACATTTTACCATTTTGGTAGTCTCTCGCGCAACGTATTCAGTTTAGAAAAAAATGATGTTAGAAACCTCAATATCATTTTAAAATACCTATCCATAGATAACCCACACGTATAGGTTTGATGAAAAAAAAATTTTGGAGTTTCAGTTCTATGTATGGGGAACCCCAAAAATTTTGGTTTTTTTTCTGATCCTAATGCGGTTTACAGAATACATCTACCCACCAAATTTCAATAATGTAGCTCTTATAGTTTTGGAATAAACTGGCTGTGACATACGGACAGACAGACAGACATAACGAATCTATAAGGGTCCCGTTTTTGCCAGTTGGCTACGGAACCCTAAAAAAGGTAATAAAATGCACAAGCAAGAATGAAATTTAACAATTTTATCATTTCTTCTTTGATTAAAATAAATTATGGTGCCTGAGGTTTTGCGCTTTTCCATTAACACGTTGTACTTAAAAAAACACACAGTAATACAGTTGGTTAATTAATAGCAGAGAGACAACGTACCTACTCAAGTTATCTTTTACACCTTTGTATTACATTTTAACTATATTGAAATAAAATAAAATGATCAATATTTGAATCGTATTTAAATACTGCTAAAATAATCTTAGGTTCAATATCAATATAAATGCTTTTATCTTGATTAACCTTAAGGTTAATCGCTTTTAACCGTGAAAATGCCTATCACATAGTCGTGGTACGAGTATGTTCTTAAAATTAAATATGTAATCCATTTTCATTGGTGGATTATGTAAATTAAAAAAATGTTTTTTTCATAAATTTCACTCAAATAATATTTACACAAAATGATAATGTAAAAAGTATCAACAATCAGTAATAATTTGTTGCTTTCAACAAATCTATACTATTTAATTAAAATGATTTTCATGTTTATAAATCATATGAGCTGCTATAGTTTTTATATATAATCGACACATATTTTATCACATACCCCATAATGTTCTTCATTGAATTGAACCCAATGAAGCTCTCGATTAACCACAAATTACGCTAGACTCGTATATAGCCCAGGAAACCTATGTAAATTAATAGCTCAGCTATTTAGTCTTAAAAGCTTTTCCGTTACAGAATGTCATGCTTAAAATATCACATTGATAAAAACTTCACCAACTTGAACGTTCCGACTTAAGAATAAAATTCAAATTTGGGCTTTAAATTTTGCTTTTTTCCATTCACGTCATAAATTAGCAGACAGTAGGCCTACTCTTGAAACCAATCCCAATCTCAATCCTATCCCAATCTAGTGCAGTTTCAATTCCAATCTTAAAAATATTGGTACTCTTGAACCAAATAGGATTGGGATCGCAATCGTCTGCAGGATCGAGTACAGATAATATACAGAGAATGAATGAACTATGACTTGGGGTGGTCATAATGTAACAAAATGTAAACTACCAAATACAGGAATATTTGAATATACGTTAATTTATGATTAAATATTACTTAATTTGTTTTTTATTACAAAGGTAACTATTTTCAGCATTTACAATTAATGTATGTCGATTAAAAGCGTAATTTACGGAAAATAATGAAGGAAGACTGATGAATATGTCATTGCCTTGCCCGCCATATTGGATTTAAAAAAACAACGCGTCGACTTGTCACTCTTGTCAGTTCCAAATAAACAAATAACTTTTTGAAATTTATGAACACTTCGATACAAAAAGTTAAAGTATTCTATGTGGCTAGTTTTTGTTGATACAATGCAAGTATTAAGCCCTTATTAGTCACTCCGTAGACGGAACTCTTCTTGTGCACCGTATTTGGAATATTTTAAGTCAAGACACAAATAATTCAACACAGGTATGAAAGTTCTATTTATTGTATTTGATAGAAATATTGCGTTGTTTATTTCTTTTATACAAATAATGTGTAATTTCAACAGAATATAATGAGCAGCAGACCGTTCTACCAACAGTTAGAGATCCTGACGGATTTCTTGTCGCAAAGCCCGGGAATAGCCAAGGGTCTCTTGCGCACCGCTCATGCGAAACAAGAGACCAAAATAAAGTGGAACGAAATATCCGTATCCTTGAATGCTCTAGGCGACGCGCAGAAAGACGGAAAAGGCTGGGCAAAGGTATGTACTAACTGTATAAGTTTAATTACTCTGGTTTTATAGTTTTGAAATTAAAAATGGTTTAGAGCCTGTGAGAGGCAAGGCATTCCTTTTATTTAAAATACCTATTTTTGTAGAAGTCTAATAAAGACACAGAAAGCATTTTTTTTTTAAATATGTACTACTTTATTTTTTCAGATACGAAACCGAATCATAGTCCGGTTTTAGACACCAATACCTCGTCCTCGGCCTCGTCCTGCAATTAGGGAAAGGCGCAGGACCCGCTCATCTCAATCACAATCTAGGACTAGACTGGATCAAGAGAGTGAAAGATTTTTTGCCATAGAGAGGCAAAGAGTTGAAGCAAAATCAAATACTGCTAGAGCTCTTTCCGATGCTGTGAATAGTCTAACAGCCTTCACATCATCGTTGGATTCTGTTGGAACTGCTATCAGATTAGGCAGTGAAAGAATAGGAAATGCATTAAATAACACAGCAAATGCCCTAAATAAAATTGCAGAATAATAATGTTAAATTATGTACGGAATATATTTACTTTGTAAGTTTAAATGTTATATTTTAATTGTCTTACATGTAATGTGTAAATTAAGCTGTGTGTGTTTAGAAAGAGTAATCTTAATATAAAAGTAATATCAAGTCAATAATTGTTTTAATTTATGTATGATCATAAATACCTATCCTTTATATGATAGGTATAAGGCTACCGTCGTCCATGAAGGCTACCTATCATAATATTAGAGCTTATGTTTTGGCTCAAATTACTAATATTAAAAATAGGCATTTTTATAGGGTCTATTGTGTATTAACAAAGGAAAGAAATAAGTGACATAAAAGTTTAAATATTTATTAATATATTCACTGCCTATATCTTGCCGCCCACAATTCCTGTACTAATTCTGCTTCAGTGCCTCGCCGAAGCTCATCAGTAACACCTCGGTTATCTAATAGATCTTGGATTTGTCCTATGGGTGGCACAATTTCATGAAAATCACCCTGACTTAGTTGTGGCTGGTTACAAATGTAATGTAAGACACAGTAAGCTTTAATAATTTTAGCAGCTTTGTCAGGATGATTCATAAAAATGGTTTATGAATTAGGTTGAAAAGTTCTTTAAAACTCTGTAATTTTGTCGAAATTCATCGTCACCCATAGCAAACGCGTTATCGGCATATCGCTCCATTCTTCATAAATTCCGCCTTTGTCGTACATCAAATGAATGCGCATTACTCAAAGTATTACAAATAAGAGCGATACGTGCCATTATTTATATTCAAGACTAGTAAAATCAAACACAAACACCAAATTCGATCCCGAAAAAGTAAGATTTGTGCGACTGTATTTGTTCGATCTTATACACGAATCTAAACTCGATACGTCAATGTCAAAATCCCGTCAAGGGTGCCGAAAAAGTGCATTGCTCGATCTCATTTAGTTCCATAAAATTCCACCAGATTTGATTCCAATCGTGCGCTAGTGTGGCATTCAAGAGTGCCAAAAGGACAATATTTCAATTCCAATCTCCAATCCCAATGTTATCGAGCGTCGAGAGTAAGCACCCAGCTCGCTGTCAACGAGCTTACGCACCGTCAGACTGCTCTAAATAAACGAGTATCTAAAGAGCAACATTTAAAGCCCATATTTGAATTTTATTCTTTTTGCCGGGTGGGAGCAGAGTTGTTTAAGTGAGCGATGATCTTATGTGGACTTTCGGAGTATGAGTAAAGATGATTCAAGCGGGACGTTGAATGTGTATGCGTGCGAAGAGCAGTAAAGGGGCGCAGAGAGCGGCGAGGGCGTTGGAGGGCGCCGGGGCGGTGCCGGCGGCCTGCACGCGGTCGGCGCGCGACGCGCCCTCGGCCAGCTCCCGCGAGCGCGCGTAGCCCTTCAGCCGCTCCCCCTGCACGCTCTCCTCGTTGCTGCGCCAGTACACCGTCGCGATAGTGGCCAGGCACTGGATACAAATTTGATAAATATAAATAAATAACCCAAGACATGCCACGCTGGGCCACACATCGCCATCTAGCCCCAAACTAAGCCGAAGCTTGTACTATGGGTGGTAGACAACTGATTAACTTATTACATAAAGCCACCATTTACTTATGGAGAAAAAACTTTAAAATCCTAATACAAACAACAAAGAGGGACTCCAGCGGGACGAGAACCTTAAAGTCAGAAGCGAAATGAACATCTGTTTCCTTCGCTGGGATCTGCGGCATCGGACATGGGGCCTTCCGGCGCCCGGCACGGTATTTTCTGGGAGGAGGCGTGTTAGAGTCTCTTCTTTAGGATCCAGACTCCCGTGGGGTAGCAGGATAACTTGGCACCCCACACCCGCGTCTGCATTCCCGTTGCAGACGCCAGATGCCGAAGGTGGCAGTGGGTCTTCAGTATGCCTGCCGACCTCACGACCGCTTACCATCAGGTGGAGTGAGGTCATCCTGAAAGCTCTTCTTATAAAAAAGAGGTCCAAAGGGTTTCCCCGATTCCCGAAGGGATAAAAGGGATAACTTGATGCTTACTTTAAGTTTAAGATCTCCCTTCCTAAAATGTTTCGGCTTGACCTTGAAGTCAAGGGCTAAGCTGGTGACCTCGAGCCCGTCGTCGTACTGCAGGCGCGAGGGCGTGAGCTGCGCCGCGGCGGGCGCCGGCTCGTTGTTGATGTACCACGCCAGCCGCGTGGCCGGCCGCGACTTGCCCGACGTGCAGTTCACGTGCACCCTGTCGCCGATCTGGTAGCGGAGGCGGGACCCCGTGATGGTCGGCCCGTGGTCCGGCATAGCTAAAATAAAACAAAATCAGCGTAATTTGGGCAAAAAACTTTCAACCGACGACGATATCACTACATAGGTAGTACGAGTATATAGCAAAGTCGCTTTTTCTGTCCCTATATCCCAAAATCCCTATGTGCGCTTAAATCTTTAAAACTACGCAACGGATTTTGATGCGGTTTTTTTAATAGATAGAGTAATTCAAGAGGAAGGTTTAATGTATAATGAAATACCCGAAGCGTAGCAAGGGCGGGTCGCTAGTAGTTAATAAGTTACACCGATGTACCTGCGCAGAAGTCTAATTTTTGGAAGCTGAGATAAAATCTTAGCCAATCGTAATGTTCGCGCGGAGTTTTGTCGTTTGCTATTGGTTATGCGAGCGCGTCATGTTCGATGCATGGAGTACATAATTACAATTACATAATACTGTATTGTACTACGTACAACAGGAATGAGCTCTATCTGTGCATCTTGCAGGAGAAATAAAGAAAATAAAACCCTATGTTAAGGTCGTAAGAGTCTTGTTGCGCGCAAAATAAAAATGAAGCCGAGTGAGAGGGCAACCAGTGACCCCTGTGGCCCGTTCTAGCAGTGACTAAACTTGAGTTGCCAGAGTTAAGTTGATATAAATCCTTTCATTGTTTGTAGAAAAATATGCGATTGATGTATTATAATAAAGTAAAAACATTTACTTCTAAAATGTTTCTAAATATTAATAACTAGCTGTGCTAGCTGCGCCGCACGCGTAAAAATCAGGTTTCAAAAATAACGGACTTCCATAATAATAATAAGAGCAGCTGACAATTGACTCCGTAGTACTTAAACTAGTGCAGAAAACAAAAAGTGATCTATTCTCTATATACATAGACTACAAAAAAGCATACGACTCTGTCCCGCATACTTGGTTACTCCACGTTTTAAATATTTATAAAATTCACCCCAGTATACACAATTTCTTGCCAATCATTATTAAAAACTGGACCACTAATTTAAGGTTAAATACAGATACTGGAACCGTTAACTCAGAAGCAATTTTAATCAAAACAGGTATATTCCAAGGCGATGCATTAAGCCCGCTGTGATTTTGCCTTGCCATAAACCCTTTGTCTAATTTGTTAAATTCAACTGGAATAGGCTACACTCTAAAGTATCAACAGACCGAAACAACAAACGACCCAATCGAAATAGAATCTGACTACAATGAAGTAATATTGAGCCATCTTTTATATATGGACGATATCAAACTTTACTCCACTTCTGAAGGGGGCCTTAAAGAGTTAGCCCATACCACAGAAATATTCTCCCAAGATATAGGTATGGAATTTGGCGTAGACAAGTGTAGGACTAACTCAATCAAGGCTGGTAAACATTTCATGCACTACTATCTGATGGATTCTGGGGAACATATTAGCCCATTAGAAGAACAAGACGTTTATAAATACTTGGGATATAATCAATCCAAATTGTTAGAACATAAGACCACTAAAGAAGTATTAATAAAAAAGTTCAAAAGCCGATTAAACTCAATACTTAACTCACAACTTAATGCCAAGCACACGATAAAAGCTATTAACACCTATGCCATACTAGTGCTAACGTACTCGTTTGGCATAATAAGCTGGACCAAAACTGAGCTTAAGTCGTTGCAACGCCTTATTCATACAAGCATGACAAAACATAGAAAGCACCACCCGCGATCATGCGTTCAACGAATGACGCTCCCCCGAATAGATGGAGGCAGAGGTCTCATAGATATCCTAAATTTACATGCAAAACAAATAACTAACCTACGAAAATATTTCCACGAGAAGACCCAAGCATCGCCATTACATCAAGCAATAGTTATAAACGATACGAAACTCACACCACTAAATATGCATGATTCAAATCCCCAAAACAAGGAACATCAAACAGACAGACTGATAAAGATACAAGAGTGGTCCAAGAAATCCCTCCACGGAAGGCATCACTCCGACCTCTGCCAATCCCACGTCGACATGAAAGCGTCGAACGAATGGTTAAGGCGAGGGGAGCTGTTCCCTGAAACCGAGGGGTTCATCTTGGTCATTCAAGACCAAGTCATAGAGCCCCGAAATTATCAAAAACATATAATGAAAAAGCCCATCGCAGATGTCTGCCGACGCTGTAACAGTGCCTCGGAGACGATACAACACATAACAGGACCATGTAAATCAATAGCCCAGACAGATTATAAACACCGCCACGACCAGGTTGCCAACATTATCCATCAAATATTAGCACATAAATATAATTTAATACCTAAAACAGATATAGAGACCCCATATTATAAATATAACCCAGAAAGTATTCTGGAAAACACATCACACAAGCTTTACTACGATAGGGCCATTTTAACAGATAAGACGATACATTTTAATAGACCTGACATCACCCTAATCAACAAAACTAACAAAACAGCACATTTAATTGACATAGCCATACCCAACACCCATAACCTCAATAAGACAATAGTAGAAAAATTAACAAAATATACCGAATTAAAAGACGAAATAGCACGAATGTGGCAGTTGAGTAGAGTAACAATAGTCCCAATTGTTTTATCATCAACCGGAGTAATACCCATACAACTGTTGCCTTCTCTAAGAGCACTAGATCTTCGCGACAATATTTACGTCAAGTTACAAAAAGCGTGTATCTTAAATACATGCAGGCTGACCCGAAAATTCTTACAGTCTAATACAGATCTTATAATATAGTATTACGAGTATAGTTAGGTAAAATTTGATATTCACTTGGCCCCGGCCCGTGGATGTTAAAAATAAATCCGATGTCTCATCGAGGAAAAAAGATACAACATAATAATAATGATGAACGATGCCTAAATTTTAAGTTAGTCCTCTAGCAATACATTGGTGAAAACCGCATTCAATTCCATGCAGTAGTTTTTGCGTGATGCGCGTTCAAACATACAGATAAAAATTTCTCCCGTTTTCCCAACACTGCTCTGCTCCTATTAATTGTAGCGTGATGAAAAGTATACTATAACCTGCCCAGGAGTATGAAGAATAATTGTACCAAGTTTCGTTAAAATCCGTCGAGTAGTTTTTGTTTCTATAACAAACATACAGATAGACAGACAGACAAAAATTTTACTAATTGCATTTTTGGCATCAGTATCGATAACTAATCACCCCCTGATAGTTATTTTGAAAATATATTTCATGTACAGAACTTCTCTACAGATTTATTATAGGTAAGTATAGATAGATAGATAGATAATTTTTCACCGACATGTTATTAAGCAATATTATTTATTGCTATATGTAAAGCCTTAATAACGCATCATTCGGCTCTGACATATAGCTCTCAGTTTTTCAGAATCCACATTCATTCCTTTTTCTTTATTAGGGTTCCGTAGCCAAAATGGCAAAAACGGGACCCTTATAGATTCGTCATGTCTGTCTGTCTGTCTGTCAGTCTGTCTGTCCGTCCGTATGTCACAGCCAGTTTATTTCGAAACTATAAGAGCTACATTATTAAAATTTGGTACGTAGATGTATTCTGTTAACCGCATTAAGATTTTAAAGTAAAATCAGAAAAAAATCCAAAATTTTTGGGGTTCCCCATACATGGAACTGAAACTCAATTTTTTTTTTTTCATCAAACCCATACGTGTGGGATATCTATGAATAGGTTTTTGAAAATGATGTTGAGGTTAGTAACATCATTTTTTTCTCAGATGAATAGTTTGCGCGAGAGACTCTTCCAAAGTGGTAAAATGTGTGTCCCCCCCCCCCCCCCCCCGTAACTTCTAAAATATGGGCACTATAAAACTGAAAAAAATATATGATGTGTATTACTATGTAAACTACTAACCAAATTAGTTTCAATGAAATCTAGACAGTAGTTTTTTTTTAAACATCATAAATCAAATTACCTAATTTTTTCATTCAATCAGTGGTACGGAACCCTACGTGCGCGAGTCCGACTCGCACTTGTAACTTAAATAAGTAACCGCGGCATAATTATGCGCGACATTAAGCGACTATACCTACTCTTATTAGGTACGCTTTTAGTCTCGTATCATGCTCGGCACGGGACGGATTGAATATAGATTGGAGCAATTACAAGTTATTATAAAGGCAACACATCCTACTTCGTGGGAATTTATGCATGCGCTCTCTTTTATCCTAATCAAGCCACTCAGGGAGCTTAATTTTGGTTGCCAACAATAGACCTGTTGGCTTTTAAGTTACACGGTGCTAAGTATTTTTTGTTTTAGATGTTTATTCCGAATTTAGATAGCTAGAACAAAATTAGAGTGCGGATTTGTGTACTTTTAAGAGTCATTTCGGGCGATATCAATAATTAAGGTAAACGCTCCAATTACGGAGATAGTCAAAGTCGGCTCCTATTACGGTGGTATTTCTATTTTCGAGTTTTAATCCTATTTTATTCAGTTTAATTACACCAAAATGTAAACTATTTATTCCAAATCTATTACTTCATGACTTAACATAAATTTGCAAGTATAGCACGTAGACAAACCAACAAAATCAATCAATTAGTGTAACGACATCGATGTGAGAGAAGTTTCCATACAAACGCGCAACATCAAAAGTAAGTACACCAATACTTATAAACTAAGTTTTTCGTATTAATAACCCGTTCAAATTTGTTTGTGTGTTATTTATTGCATTTTCCTACTATTACAGCCGCTATTTAAATAGCTTGTTTCATATTTGTAACACATTTTACACCGAGAAAATCTATACTTATAATAAATCTGTAGAGAGGTCAATTTTGTACATGAAGTATATTTTCAAAATAACTATCAATGCCATCAGTAAAATTTTTGTCTGTCTGTCGGTCTGTCTGTCTGTATGTTCGTTATAGAAACAAAAACTACTCAACGGATTTTAACGAAACTTGGTACAATTGTTCTTGATAGTCCTGGCAGGTTACAGTATACTTTTTATCACGCTACAATCAATAGGAGCAGAGCAGTGAAGGGAAGTGTTGGGAAAATGGGAGAATTTTTTATCTGTATGTTTGATCGCGCATCACGCGAAAACTACTGCATGGAATTGAATGCGGTTTTCACCAATGTATTGCTAGAGGTCTAACTTAAGATTTAGGTACCATTTTATGGAAGTACGTTATTTTTGAAACCCGATATCCACGCGTGCGACGCCGCTGGCACAGCTAGTAAGAAATAAAATACCGCCATAGAAGGATACAAATTTTATAGATCAATCCTAATACGGTGGTATAACTTCAAAATAGGAAAAATACTGGATATGTTTAATTGTTTATAACTTTCGACCCGGCTATTTAAATACTTTTGTAAAAAAGAACTATCATGAACAGAAACATAGACTCAACAGAAATCTATACTTATAATAAATCTGTAGAGAGGTCAATTCTGTACATGAAATATATTTTCAAAATAACTATCAGGGGGTGATAAGTGATCTATACTGATGCCAAAAATGCAATCAGTAAAATTTTTGTCTGTCTGTCTGTCTGTCTGTCTGTCTGTCTGTCTGTATGTTCCTTATAGAAACAAAAACTACTCGACGGATTTTAACGAAACTTGGTACAATTATTCTTCATACTTCTGGGCAGGTTATAGTATACTTTTCATTACGCTACGATCAATAGGAGCAGAGTAGTGAAGGGAAATGTTGGGAAAACGGGAGAAGTTACTCCATTTTTTAAGCTTCCGTCGCGTGTGCAGCCTTAATGGTTAAAGTTACATAGAAATTATGTATGACAGAAATATTTTACATAAAATTGACTAAAAAATATACCGCAACAGCATATGTCTATCTTTTATGGTTGACTCACAATAACACGTGTAACTCCTGATAGCTTAGCAGTTCGGAGCATTCTGATTATATTTGTTTACTCTTACGTTTATAATACTCTCATTCATCCCTAATTTAAAAAAGTTATCATTATTACCTATTCAATAAAAAAAGAATCATAGAAATCGGTATAGAAACACCAAACTTATACATGAAATAAGCCATCGCGCCGTCGCACGTGAATACTGAATAATGCTATAAGGATTATTTTTGTGTAACGGTTGCCGCGCTCGACACGGGTCGCGGCGGCGGTAGGGTATAAAAAGGCGGGAGGTCCGAGAGCTTGGCTGTTGATGCGTTCAGAGCGATCGACCTTATTGACAGACAATAATTGATATTGAGAAACCGTGCTTATCAGCGCGACTTTTAGTGTTTAAATAGTTTTAAATTTGAATTTCTTTTGTTGTTATATTGTAAAATATTCGTTCAAATTAAAAATTATTAAGCGTAGGTACTTTTATTAATTAAAGTAGTTATAAGTATTTATTTTTAAGTGAAGTAGGTATAGGTAGATAATTTTGCACAGGCGTTTCAGCTTTAAAAATATATTTACAAAAAAAGTATCAGGGGGTGATTAGTGATCGATACTGATGCCAAAAATGCAATCAGTAAAATTTTTATCTGACTGTCTGTCTGTCCGTCTGTCTTTCTGTCTGTCTGTATGTTCGTTATAGAAACAAAAATTACCTACTCAACGGGTTTTAACGAAACTTGGTACAATTATTCATCATACTCCTGTGCAGGTTATATGATACGTTTCATCACGCTACAATCAATAGGAGCAGAGCAGTGAAGGGAAGTGTTGGGAAAACGGGAGAATTTTTTATCTGAATGTTTGATTGAGCATCACGCAAAAAGTACTGCATGGATTTGAATGTGATTTTCACCAATGTATTGCTAGAGGTCTAACTTAAGATTTGGGCATCATTTTATGGAAGTCCGTTAGTTTTGAAACCCGATATCCACGCGTGCGACGCCGCTGGCACAGCTAGTACAAAATATAATAACCACTTTTGACGATAAAGTGATTACTACTTGGTTTGAGTTGCGCCTCAGGAGTGTTTCATGCGACGATTAGGCAGTTATTTGAACGCCTGGTTGATATCGATTGATTTGTTGACGATTTGATCTGTTGGGTCCACTCGTGCCGAGCATGATCATCATCATCACCAGCCTATCACAGTCCACTGCTAGACATAGGCCTCTCCAGTAATTCGCCATTTTAGGCAAATATCTGGATAATTTACCCATAAATCGCCCCGCTGGGCAGTCGGGTTGGCGAAGGCAGGGCGTAGCTCGTCGCTCCGGTGACGCTGCCCTTCATAGGCTTGTGGTTTTTAGCTACGCCTTCTATCGTGATGTTTATACCACCACCTATCGGTTGCTAGAGCCTCGTTTGTTAATCGGCAGGATGCACCACGGGCAGGTGGCTTGGAGCGAAAAGATGATAGGTCGCTCCCTTACACCCTTTTTAGCCGATTTGGTACCTTAAATCCTAAAATTAAACGAAAGTGAACACTTACCTACTATGACCATATCCGAGTGGTCCGAGACTGTGGGGAAGAGCGGGCGCTCCCCGGACACCTCGCAGCGGTAGCGCCCGCCCGTCTCGAGCATAGCCGGGTACAGCGTCACATTCGCGCCGTTGTGGCTCGTGTTCTGCACCAATGACAATAAAGCTCATTAGATCCATTCGCCACCCGACCAACAACCTCGCCTCGAGCGGTTAGTATTCTATAGATTAACTTATATGGATATACGTTCATTGCATCATCGCTTGCCTCGGTCGCTAGCAGCCCACGCGCGGACGGTGGATGGAACGACCACCGTTTATTCTCAACGATTCACACTCGATCGGGTCACACTGTGACTGGCTGAAAAAAATATTCGCGACGACTAACAGTTTGGCTCTAGTGTGACTCGTTGCGAATATTTATTCTCATCTATTAACACAAATTTTAAATAGTGTTACTCGATCGGAAAAAAATAGTGTGACACCATGCGAATTTTTATTCTCAACTAGTTAGACTGGAGTGTGAATAATCTCATTCGTTCGGAAAAACCAAACTCGACAAGCAACAGTCTGACTCAATCTGAACTTATTTTATTAAAAGGCATTATTTAAAATGATGAAATAATCCGAATGAGTAAGACTATTAACACTCCAGTCTTACTAGATGAGACTAAAAATTGGCATCAGGTCACACTGTTACTCGTTGATTTGTTTTTCCGATAGAGTAACACTATAAAATTAGTGTTACTTGATGAGAATAATTATTCGCAACGAGTCACACTATTACTCAATGCGAATATTTTTCTCAACCAGTACTCACAGGTACTCAAAAACGTATAGGATTTTGGGCACTGTGCGTCCGCGCGTCGCATAGTAACGTTTGTGAGTACGGCCGTCAGTGTGACACGATCCAGTGTGACTCGTTGAAAATAAACGGAACTCGGTGACAAATAGCTATTGCGTTGATTGCGCATCGCCAACGTGTAGGTAGTAGGAGTGGATCAAGCGTTGCCAGCGAATACCACGGTTTTTAACTTTTAAACAGACTGCGCGAAAATTCGTGGATCAAGAGATGTCCACTCATTGCCTACATGACGTTCACTCGTTAGCCACCCGACGTCCACTCGTGGACCACTTGTCGACAACAAGTGAACGCCGAACGACACGTGGCAGTGCTTAGTAGGTGTCAGATGGGTCTAATGAACTATTTTTTTAGCTACAGCTTAATATAATAACAATTATTTTTTTTTTTTCAAATACAGACGAAACAATATCACGTACGTTGACCCAATCCCAAAGTACGTAGCTATAATTACTTGCTTAAGGAAATCGGAATCAATGACGGTATCACAATATTAACCAGACCGAGACTCAGCAGAACCAACACAACCGTTCATCATACGAATGTTTGTTCAGGGTCCCTACCAAATGAGCCAACGGGCCAGTCGTTACATTTATGCATTTTATGTTTCAAATAACTCAATTTATCTAGCTGAACTACGTTTTATTACTTATTTTAAGAAAGTATTGTACCCATGTAAGTTTTTTTTTTTATAAGAAGAGCTTTCAGGATGACCTCACTCCACCTGATGGTAAGCGGTCGTGAGGTCCAAAAGTTAGGTCGACAGGCACAATAGAACAAACCCATTGCGCTTGTCGCCCTCACCCTGAAGGCCCACTGAGATGCCGTTTCACGCCCCGCCTAAAGAACCCAGGATTGTAAGAGGAAGGAAACACATGAGCTGGAAGGGCATTCCATGACTTAATGGCACGGGGCAAGAACGAGGAACTAAACCTCTTGGTGCGCGCCACCATCGTCTGGATGGTATGCGGATGACAACGCTGTCCAACACGTGTTGTTCGGGAGTGGAAAGGAGAGGATGGAACGAGTTGGAATAACTCTTCGGAGCATTCCCCATTGTAAAGACGATAGAGA
This sequence comes from Conogethes punctiferalis, assembly GCA_031163375.1. Lineage (NCBI taxonomy): Eukaryota > Metazoa > Arthropoda > Insecta > Lepidoptera > Crambidae > Conogethes > Conogethes punctiferalis. The sequence goes on along the minus strand of CM062077.1, from coordinate 17,587,108 downwards.
ACACTAAGACTGGCAATGCCTCTACGTAGCTGAAGAGGTTCCAGGTTTTTGGTCACCTCTTGATCCCCAACAATACGGATAGCACGCCGCTGCAACCTTTCAAGAGCCTCCAACAAGTACTTAGCAGAACCGTCCCAGAGATGAGAGCAGTACTCCACACACGGACGAACCTGCTATGGAAGTAGCGTAATTATAATATTTTTAACTAGCTGTGCCAGCGGCGTCGCACGCGTGGATATCGGGTTTAAAAAAAAACAGACTTCCATAAAATGGTACCTACATTTTAAGTTAGACCTCTAGCAATACATTGGTAAAAACCGCATTCAATTCCATGCAGTAGTTTTTGCGTGATGCGCGTTCAAACATACAGATAAAAATTTCTCCCGTTTTCCCAACATTTCCCTTCACTGCTCTGCTTCTATTGATTGTAGCGTGATGAAAAGTATATTATAACCTGTCTAGGAGTATGAAGAATAATTGTACTAAGTTTTGTTAAAATCCGTCGAGTAATTTTTGTTTCTACAACGAACAGGCAGACAGACAAAAATTTTACTGATTACATTTTTAACCGACTTCAAAAAAGGGGGGGTTCTCAATTCGTCTGTATGTATAATATTTTTTTATCATTTATAGGAAAAACAGAAGATATAAACACTCGTACCTTACTAATTAGACAGAAACATGTGGAATATACATAGTTTAATATAAATTTTTACGATCGCTATTTAAAATCAGTCAGCAGTCAAAAAAAGCCTTCAAAGATAATTGTTAGATAGATAGATATATTCTTTATTGCACACCAAACAATTTACATAGAACTAGGTACAGTAGACATTTTGTTCTACAATATATTGTAAATTCTCGCTTCTGAAATTATTTCAGCTAAGAAATCAATTAACTCTTAATAACATGGCAAAGGTGCATAGATAAAAAAGTAACTTCAAACTTAAAAAAAATTGTTTTGCTTTTTTTTTCCATATAAACATCAATTAAATGTAAGGACCTCATCATCATCCTATTGCAGTCCACTGCCGGACATAGGCCTCTCCAGGTGTTCGCCACTAAGGGCAAACATCTGAAGGATAATCGCCACGCTGGGGCAGGCGGGTTGGCGATCGCAGGACGTAGCTTCTCGCTCCGGTGACGCTGCTGCCCGTCATCGGTCTGTGGTATTTAGCTACGCCTTTCATCGTGATGGTTATACCGCCACCCGTCGGTTGCCATCGCTTCGTTTGTTATTCGGCAGGATGCACCACGGGCAGGTGAGGTTAGCTTGGAGCGAAAAGATAATAGGTCGCTCACTTACATTCAATCCCTTACATGTAAGACCTAATACAATGAAATCTAATAAAATAGGTGCGCCATCATGGTCAAACCGATTCGCCGACGCCGAAGTACGCCAAATTATATTAGTTTAGGGGAACTTACCGACAAACACGACTAATATCCTTTCAATGTACCAACCTACCTACTTGTTACACGTTTGTGGCGTTATTACACGTATGTAAAAATGTGTGTGTTACCTAAAGGTGTCAACAAAAGTTGGTGCCCGCGAAATCGTTTGCCTAGACTTAATGATAACGATGATTGTTACTCGATCAAAATAGCTGAAGGACTAGTGTGTGTTGTAAAAAGAGGCCATACACAAGATTTAATAAGGTTAACATTAAAGGTAGAATACTTTGAAGAAGTAGATAGGAAACTCAAATAAACATTGACACAAAAACTTTTTTCCCGTATTTCTTGCATTTACGTAAGTATCTAAGTCATCATTAGAAAACTGACAGATACTCTTCTGTGGGTGTTGTTTATATCTTCTTACGTTTGTGCACATAATATTCACGCGAGTCTTTTGGTTATAATATTGTATAATAATAATAATTCATTTATTTGCACACAAAAGTTACATACAATTTACCAACACTTTACAATGTCCAATATTAATTAAAATAAAACTATAAATGTGAATTACGATGTTAATGTCAATTACAATATTAATACTAGTTACCATATCAATTTATTATATTTTAATTCGTTAAAATCTATATCTTCTTCTATACTTAGGTATAATAAATCTGTAGAGAGGTCAATTCTGTACATGAAATATATTTTCAAAATAACTATCAAGGAGTGATTAGTGATCGATTCTGATGCCAAAAATGCAATCAGTAAAATTTTTGTCTGTCTGTCTGTCCGTCTGTCTGTCTGTCTGTTTGTCTATCTGTATGTTCGTTATAGAAACAAAAACTACTGAACGGACTTTAACGAAACTTGGTACAATTATTCTTCATACTCCTGGGCAGGTTATAGTTTACTTTTCATCACTATTACGGGGTGGTGAGCGGGAAGAGACGGGACGGTAGGTAGGTGGTGCGGACCCGCTGCCAGCCGCGCAGACTCACGCGACTGATCATAGTGACAGCTAAAGGTGTCTTGGCCGCAGCGGGGGGAAATGAGACCCAACACAGACGGTTGAAATCTGTTTATTGCTAATTGTAACTGGTCTTATATACTATGGTTTATTAAATGCACACTTTCGAGGGTCTTCGCTTGTGTGTCGTCGGTGTAGAGTGCCGACGCTGCACGCGCTGGGTCCATCGGTCAGGTTGCTGTATGTAGGTCGCTGCTGACGGCTGCACCATGTACGACGTAGCTCGTACAATCACCTATACTAATTAATGTAATCAAATGTATACGCTGTTGATTTTTAATGAATAAATAAATAAATATAGTTTTGTATTTAGAAGTGTTTTTTTAAGAGTATATTATGTTGCTATGGTTTTGATATATTATTGTTTATTGTTTGTTTGTGATAGTTACAGTCCACCGCGGCTGTGTGCTAGTAAAGTGTTTTTTTGTGGTTTCCCTATTATTTCTTTGATTCCACACCCCGTGACGCCAAATCCAGCCGCAACATAGGGGTTGAAAGTTTGTATGAAACCTTGGTAATTTTTTAAGTTAAAGCCCTGACATTTCGAATTCGGTCTTTAATAACAGAATAAAAATTTACGTGTTTCAGCTTTTTGAAATATTTACCACTTAAGGTGGTAAAATGGGGGTTTAAAGGTTGTGTGTGTCACATTGTTTCTTGATCTTTCACGGCAAAACGGAAAAGCAAATTGACGTGATTGTTTTTTACGTAGAGATAGTTGAAGAGATGGAGAAAGATATGGGTAACTTTTTGTCTCTTTGTTCAACATTTCTGTGACCAACCTACATGAATGCACAATAAATAAATGGGAAGTGTATAATATGTAATCTAAACTAATATTATAAAGAGGAAAGATTTGATTGTTTGTTTGTTTGTTTGATACGAATAGGCTCCGAAACTACTGGACCGATTTGAATAATTCTTTCACCGTCGGATAGCTACAGTATCTGGGCTGAACATAGGCTATATTATATTTTAAAAAAGTTAGGGATCCGTGCTAAAACTCCAATAATGTAACCCAAATTTACCAAAAAGATTTTACTCTACAAAAAAAGAAAAGATCTTACATACTGACGTCTCATGACAACGTTCCCATAGCAACCGAAACTGTTATGATATCTAAATAAATAAATTCTAATATGAAATCGTACTTTCACGTAAAAACTACTGAAAGAATTTTGATGAAACTTTACAGGAATGTTATTTATGCATCAGATTTACACACAGGCTATAGATTACAAGGGTATCATACATTTTAGAATTTACAATTTCGGCAAAATATGTTACACACTTTTTGAAATGACCATGAATGAATGAATACCATGAATGAAATCATTTCTTGAATGTCAAAGAAATTGTCATTTTGACATGACAGGTACTGACATCGAAGTAAATACGGAATTACGGAAATTCACAACAAACAGTGATATAAATATTTGTGAACCGTCGGCTTACTTTCAGGATAAAATTTTCTTTGGAAAATACTATAAGCAAATTGCTATAGCTAAAAATACGACCAACTTGAAAACACACCAACACCGGTGTTTCCTGCATCAATGCTGCTATCAGCTCGGAGGCTCCTCATTTAGCGGGACAACATTTAGGAATAGTGCACAGTCGAACAGATCTAGCATAATCCGTGAACAAGGCATCCTGAATCATAGTGACATGAAGCTCTAAGAACCCAAATAATATAAATGCATTCTTTCAAGGTTTAGGAAGGCTCACATAATGAAAACTGCGATCTGTGCATGCATAATAAATATTTTTCATTTCTAATCCGATGTTATAATTTCTGTACCCTATACTATGTAATAGTATGTATGTATTTTAGCCTAATAAAATAGTTTTAATTACGCATGGGGTAGGGGATGTGAATTTGTGTTCGACGCACGGTTCGATGTGAGGGATCGGCTTATCATCTTTTCGCTCCAAGTCAACCTCACCTGCCCGTGATGCATCCTGCCGAATAACAAACAAAGCGCTGGCAGCCGACTCTGGGCGGTATAACCGTCACAGATGAAGGCGTAGCTAAATATCACAGACCGATGACGGGCAGCAGCGTCACCGGAGCGTGAAGCTACGCCCTGCGATCGCCAACCCGCCTGCCCAACGTGGCGATTATAGAGATCTATGTCCAGAAGTGGACTATAATAGGCTGATGATGATGAATTACGCATGTCGGAAGAAAATAGCGCTATTAAAGTAGGTATTGCTTTTTGGTCGGCATCATTATCGCTAAATCATTTTCAAGGTGATTTCATGTAGGTACTAAGATGAAAAATGCCCTAGGTTTTGAGTTTTCGTCAAGTAACTGGTCAGTTACCTGTCAGTTGCCACTGCCATGCTGGCCCAACCCAAACCCCCCACGAGCTCCAGAAACTCTACTCACCGGCAGAAACACAAACCGGAGGTCATTTGGCTGCGGTATTCTATAGGGTGGAGGTCCTTCCCCGGACGGGCAGCTCAATTCGAGCGAAGATTCGCTATGCCCTACCTCTCTTAAAGTCATCAGTGTTTAGAAGACGTCGCTAGATATATTATTCATCTGAACTAACAGTTAAGTGAACCTTAGCTAAGAGCAGGTGGTTCCTGGACTAAAGGGCATGGCTTCAAATCCAACCAGAGGCCAACATGATGTACATCTACATGACCCTAGGGTTAACGGGTAGAGAATGCTCCTAGCATTAATTTTGTGCAATATAAACAAACGTACTGCATCACGTATTGCGTTTGTTATGTGTCAAACCATGTTCAGATTTCTCAGCCTTCGAATCGAATATATCTTCATTTTGTTTCTAGCATCCATTAATTTTAGCATTGTAAGTGTGTGTATAGGTTATATTAATTGATAGAAAATATGAGAGGTCCTTCCTAAAACACCAACAATGTATGAAATGTTTAGCTGAAATAATTGATTTATCCGAAGCAAAGCGAGGAGCGGGCTGCTAGTATATAATACTTTTCATTCCGGAATCCGACAGCGGAGCTCAAGAGTACTTATGTATTTCAATTCAGAATAAATAAACCTTATAAAAAACTAAATAAAATAAACTAAAAGAATAGCTACCCCACTGCTTCTTCAACATCTTAAGTTCATACCTGACCGACAGGATTTTTCAGGTGAAATTTGGCGAAGCAAGATCAAACTTTTACAATATCGGAGCTGGCGTGCCCCAGGGTTCGGTATTGGGTCCAACCTTGTACAACATATACACATACGACTTGCCCACCGCTGAAAACGTAACTGTTGCTACATACGCAGATGACATAGCCTACCTTTCATTCATGCCATGAATCACCTGAAAAAGCAAGCGAGCGACTACAGCAAGTTTTAAATGAGACCTACCAGTGGGCGCTGAAGTGGCGGATCAAAACGAGTGCGCAAAAATCTAACCACATCAGTTTTACTTTGAGAAGAGGAAATTGCCCACCCGTCCAGTTAGGCAATGATATCCTACCACACTGTGAGTGCATAAAATAATTGGGATTCCACCTTGATAGACGGCTCACCTGGAGGACTCATATAGGGAACAAGCACAATGAAATAAACTACAAGTTTAAAAACCTGCATTGGCTGATGGGACGTAACTCAGTACTATCTGTGGACAATAAGCTACTCCTGTATAACGCCATAATCAAACCTATATGGAGCTATGGCATCCAACTATGGGGAACTGCCTGTGACAGTAATATAATGTGCCTACAAAGAGCACAGAATGCCATCTTGCGCACGATTGCTGAGGCGCCTTGGTTCACTAAAAACGACGAAGTACATGATTACCTGAACATACCTACTGTAAAACAGGAAATCGAAGAATTCACAAAACGATATATGGTAAGGTTGGTGAACCACCCAAATCCTTTAGCTGTTAAATTACTACACCCAGTAGCCAGACGCTATGCATCTCAAAAGAAAGCGCATTGTGTGAGTGACAAAAGCATGGTTGGTAGGGGCCGAGGCCTTCAAAACCAACAAAGCCACTACTGTAACACGCCAAACTGATTATTGTCGACTCGACTGATGGCAGTTAGAAAAATTACAAAGAAAAAAAAAATTTGGAGACTCGAGTCTTATTAATAAAACTAAGGACTCCAGTCCTTCAGAATTTTGAGTCTTTTGTAAAAAGACTTGAGTCCTACCAAAAAGAACTCAAAGACTGAGTCTTTTAAAAGAACTCATGACTGAGTCCTCAAAATTCATGGTTGTATAATTTTGCAATAAAATCACAATGAATATAATTTTTATATTCGCATTTTGATCAGCTAATTGTCAGTCTACAGGTGTATAATACGACTACAAAGGTGGCAAAAGGTGGCACTTGTCACTGTGGAATTTAATAAAACAAATAAATAGTACGTACAAGAAGCGTCCTAACATTTAAAAAAATAATAAATACATAAATATCAGACAACATCACATACATTGCTCCGATCCCAAAGTAAGTAAGTAAGTGCTTAACACTTGTGTTATGGGTATCAGAACAACGAAGGTACCACAAATATATGCATAAATACAAATATAAACACCCAGACACGGAAGAAACACAAGTGTTCATCACACGAATGTTTGTCCCGGGTGGGGATCGAACCCACGACTCTTGGTTCAGAAGGCAGGGGTCACTACCAATTGAGCCACCGAGCTAGTCATGCCATAATGAGGATTAATACACTTATCTCTGTCCAAACGGAATGATTTTCAAATGTTGCATCATACTACACAGTAAGTAGTTGATCGGAAGGCGTGGCCAGCCACTTGAACAGCAACATCATTCTGTTTGTATTTAAACTCGCGCTCTCCCTTGATCGGGCCAGTACACAACCGACTGCGACCCGCGCGTCGCACGCAACACACACACACACACGCAAGTACCAATTCGAGCATTCGCGATGATCTTCATTGCTCTTGGGGTGATCGCCCTCATCGCTTTCTACTTCTATAACACACGAACCTTCAACTATTGGAAAGACAGGGGCGTCAAGCATGTTAAACCCATATTTTTGTTCGGCAACAATGCATCAAACTACTTGATGCAAAAGAGCGTCACCCAGATCATCGCAGAATACTACTGGAAGTTTCCCAACGAAAAAGTAGTAGGATTCTTCAGATCCACCAGGCCTGAGCTAATAATACGCGATCCGCATATAATAAAACGTATTCTCACGACGGATTTTATCAGTTTTTACCCTCGCGGTCTCGTTTACCACAACGATGTGGATCCGCTGATGAAGAACCTGTTTTTCGTGGACGGCGACGAGTGGCGACTGCTGCGGCAGCGCATGACGCCCGCGTTCACGAGCGGCAAGCTGCGCGCCATGTTCCCGCTGATCGTGGAGCGCGCCGAGCAGCTGCGCGCGCGCGCCGCCGCCGCCGCCGCCGCCGGCCGCGCCGCCGACGCACGCGACCTCATGGCGCGCTACACCACCGACTTCATCGGCGCCTGTGGCTTCGGACTCACCGCCGACTCGCTCAACGACGAGGACTCAGCATTCAGAAAACTCGGTGCCAAAATATTTGATGTTAGTCCTAAAGACATTCTAAAACTGATTTTGAAAGATTTATTTCCGCACACGTTCAGGCATCTAAAACAACTCAGTAATGTCGAAGGTGAGCTTTTAGAACTGGTGACCGCAATTTTGAAGGAAAGAAACTACGAACCTTCGGGTCGAAATAATTTCATAGACCTACTGCTTGAATGCAAAAAGAAAGGTACACTCGTAGGCGAATCTATTGAGAAGAAGAAAAAGGATGGAACTCCAGAAATAGCATCCTTGGAAATGGATGATTTGATGATGACTGCACAAGCCTTCATATTCTTCGCTGCGGGATTCGAGACATCATCCTCAGCTACCAGTTACACGCTTCACCAGCTGGCGTACAATCCGGAAGCTCAAAAGAAGGTTCAGGAGGAGATCGACCGCGTCCTGGCGAGGCACGACAACAAGCTGAGCTACGACTCTGTCAAGGAGATGAGCTACCTGGAGTGGGCGTTCAAGGAGGGCATGCGCATGTTCCCGTCGCTCGGGTTCCTGATCCGCGGCTGCGCGCGCCCGTACACGCTGCCGGAGCTGGGCGTGCACATCGACCAACGCGTGCGCGTGTTCATCCCGCTGCAGGCGCTGCACAACGACCCGCAGTACTTCGACGCGCCGGACCAGTTCCGCCCCGAGCGGTTTGACCCCGAGGTCTTCAACTCCAACGAGCTCAAGCACGTGTACTTGCCCTTCGGCGAAGGACCCAGGGCGTGCATCGGTGAGTAATCCACTTTGTTCCGAAAAGGTAAGGATGAAATATATACCTCCCTTTTCTAAATGAACCACCACCACCACCACTGTAACGTAATGAAGGCCATTTGAACCCTAGAAGCCCAATATACGTCATTTCGACGAATACTCCGCAGAATATTTGCGATTTATGTTGGATAAGTTATTTTTTTTTCTTCATTTCTCAAACAATATTTTATTATTATGATCAATGCGATGGCGTATCGTCGCCGGAGGTTGAATCCAGACAATATATGTATTAGAAAATGAAGATGACAATTTTCTGCTCGATAATGGTACGGGTATCAATCTTCCTGCTCAGAGACGGCTCTGAACAATTTTCTCAAAAAGACGATGATAAGAGTGACGTTATAGACAAGTTGGTTGACTTCATAGAAAATGCCCATTTTTTTCTATTTTTGTATGAAATTCTTAATGCGGTTAGCGGTGTTTCATTGTTCTATTACTTTACTATTATGCTACATTTTGTTCACTTCATAGGTCAAGATTTTAGGTCACTGGCCTAGTTACAAAATAAATTTAAAACATTTTATTAAGTGAGTGATAACACCCCGAACATGCACTCTTAAGCTAGCAGCATATAAAAGATTTTTCTATTTTTGTATGAAATTCTTAATGCGGTTAGCGGTGTTTCATTGTTCTATTACTTTACTATTATGCTACATTTTGTTCACTTCATAGGTCAAGATTTTAGGTCACTGGCCTAGTTACAAAATAAATTTAAAACATTTTATTAAGTGAGTGATAACACCCCGAACATGCACTCTTAAGCTAGCAGCATATAAAAGATAATTCGATGACAATTCCAAAAACCATTTTTTATAAGAATTTGGCAAATAAGCCAAAAATCTCTTTTTTCTAAGAGTAAATATGGAATAGATATCAACAGGTAGTTTGGTGTTATGCTTATATGACCAAATTTCGGCCACAGTAGCCAATCTTCATAAAAGACTAGCCAAGTACGCAGGGCATATTAAAGTGTGTACAAGTTTGTTTCAGCAAACGAAGTACCTAATAATATTTGATCAATAAAAACAAGAATACAAATAAAAACAAGAATTATTACACTCATAACCTTTCGTAAATAAAAATATAACTTAATTATTTTTTGATAACATATTGTTCCAGTGTGCTGTTGGCACTGAGCGCCTATCAAAACTGGGCTAGCTTATTGAAACTGTATGATCCAAGACTTGGGCAAATGTTTCAAGAAAATTTTATGGTTATGTACCAGACAATATAATTAGGTTAAGAATCTCAGTGGACCTTCATGTGAGAGCGATAGGCGCAGTGGATTTGTCCTAATGAACCTGTCGAATAATAAAGCTAAAAAAAATTGTGATGCATGACAGATGTCACTGCCCATATTAATAAATTTTTAAAGTTTTCGAGCATGATTATATGAATTATTTCATAATAAAGAGGTACTTCTAGTCTTCCTGCATCGGAGTTTTTGTGGGCCTGCGCATTCGCGGCCCCCTCGCTTCTTGGTAGTATTTGGCAGATTTCTACATTTTGTTGTTGTGACGGTTCCTGTCATCGCGGTTGCTACGGCCTTTCTGCAGATTTTGAAGCGCCCAGCTAAATAGCGGCATCGCGCTAAAATGTCTTCGCAGCGCCTAGCAACCGCCGTACTGCGATCCTCAGGCGGCTGCGCCTGTCTGTCCGTCAATCAAAATCAAAACATTTCAGTGTCAGTGGTTCAGTGCAGTTTTATATTAAGTTTTAAGTGTTATAGGTTATTATTTTTATATAATTAGGGTAATTTTGTAAGTATTATCTTTTACTTTAAGATCCTTTTATGTCTAGTTTGCCTCTACCGGTATCTTTGCTCGAGTGTCCCCTATGCCTTGACAATAAATTATACAAAGGAACTAGAGGTTTAGCCATTCACCACAGCCGCCGGCATCCCACCCTTTCCCAACCACATATTCCTATCTCCTCCCATCCTCAACCCATCCCACCTTACCCCGGCACATCCAATTCCTTAGCCCCTGGGCACTCGAGCTCAGACACCCTCTCTGTAACGCTCGGTAAGCTAAAAAAGTCACGAAATGTTGTTAAAAGAATCCCCCGAGGAGCCCGCGTTACCGTCGCCTATAGCTTGGCCGAGTGCATGGCCAAAACCGTTTCTGAGAACAACGTCAAATCATGGACCGACCTATTAACGTTCTGCTATTCCGCCTTGCATATTAACTTTAATACCCGTCCTTCGAATCTCACACAAACTATTAAAAATAACTGTTTGAATCTTACCCATGATCCATCTCCCCCTAGTCATAACCGCCAATATAAAAAAAATCGAATCCATATTATAGAATCGAAAGTTTCCGACGGTAATTTAAAAGCTGCGGCCAAGATGTTGTTCTCAAACGATTCCTTGGCCTTGAACTCCGCTGATACTTTGGCTAACCTCCGCGATAAACATCCTTCATCCTCTTCACCTCCTGCCTATATTGCTTCCTCACCGTCTTCTGCTCCACAGCCACTCTCAGTGAAGGAGGACGAGGTGTACAGCGCTTTACTTTCGTTCCCTAATGGCTCTGCGGGAGGACTCGACGCATTCAGTCCTCAGCACCTTAAGGACCTCACAAATCCGTGCTTGGGTGATGCCGGCCGTAAACTGCTCAAGGAAGTGACAAACCTTATGAACCTCATGCTTGCAGGTAAGGTAAACCCATGCGTTTGTGAGGTTATTTACGGTGCAAACCTGGTTGCGCTTAATAAGAAGGACGGTGGTGTCCGCCCCATTGCCATAGGGAGCACCCTCCGACGCCTCGCCTCGAAACTGTGCTGCCTGAGAGTTAAAAACCGCCTATCAGCAAAATTTCGCCCTCAGCAGCTCGGTTTCGGGGTAAAGAGTGGCTGTGAAGCAGCAGTTCATGCAGCCCGCACTTTTCTAAATTCTGATTTTGAAGTTTTTGTCAAAATTGATATTAAAAATGCATTTAATTCAATTGACCGGAACGCACTTTTGGCCGAAATTAAGAACGAAATCCCCGAAATTTATGATTATCTTTGGCAGTGTTATGGATCCCCATCTAAATTACTTTTTGGCACTGACGAAATCCTGTCTAGTGTGGGCTGCCAACAGGGAGACCCTCTCGGTCCAGCAATATTCAGCCTTGGTATTCACCCCATAATTTCTTCTCTTGTTTCAAAATTCAATCTTTGGTACCTGGATGATGGATCCTTAGGGGGAAAAGCTTCTTCGGTGCTTCAAGATTTACAAACTTTAATCATCTATTTTTCAAATATCGGCCTCCAAATTAATCATAATAAGTGCGAGATTTTTATTTCACAAAGTTTGGATTCGATAAAAAAACAGGACATCATAGACAAATTCAAAATTCTTATCCCCAACATTTCAATTCTCACAAGGGAGTCGCTTTTCCTCCTTGGTTCCCCTATATTTGAGGAAGCCATCCCGAGTTTTCTAAATTCTAAATTAGACCTTTTTTCAGAAATGTCCGAAAGACTTCTCGACTTATCCCCACACGTTGCCCTCCACCTCCTTCGTTCATGCCTCTATACACCGAAACTAACCTACACCATGCGCTGTTCACCTGTTTGGAAATTTCCCTCTCACACCTCTTCTTTAGACCATTCGTTAAAATCCATTGTAGGCAAAATTTTAAATTGTAATTTCGACGGTCGTTCTTGGTCCCAGGCGGTCCTCCCTGTCAAATTCGGTGGCCTGGGCATCCGGTCTATTTCCTGTGTGGCTCTCCCCGCTTTCTTGTCCTCTTGCTTTGGTTCGCTACCTCTTGTCAGTACCATTCTAGATTCTTCTTCTGGCATTGAGGTGGCGCACCTGGCGGAGGCGGAGCAGGCGTGGAGTGCCGCACACCCATTGGCGGATGCCCCTTCCGAAAAGCATAGCCAAAAGCTCTGGGACCTCCCGGGTATCAAATCGGCACAGTCCCAGCTCTTAGTGGACAGCGCTGACAACACGGAACGCGCCCGGCTCCTCGCGGCATTCGAAAGGGAGTCAGGGTATTGGCTTCAAGCCCTGCCTTCTCGCAACATCGGCACACTGCTTGATGCCAATACCCTCCGCGTAGCTTGCTCCCTCCGTCTGGGCTCAAAAATTTGCCTAGCCCACACTTGTCACTGTGGCCGAAGCGTGGACCAGTTCGGACGCCACGGGCTCTCCTGTCCCCAGAGTTCGGGTCGTGGTTATCGCCACAGCGCCCTCAACGACATCTTGCGCCGTTCTCTTGCCACTGCCTCTATTCCGGCCACGTTAGAACCTCGTGGCCTTTTTAGGGACGATGGCAAGAGACCTGATGGCGCCACGCTAGTGCCCTGGAAACTCGGTCGCATCCTTATTTGGGATGCGACATGTGTGGACACTTTGGCTGCGTCACACATCCAGGGCACTGCGGTGAAGGCCGGCTCGGCTGCCGAACAGGCTCAACTGCTCAAGCGCCGCAAATATTCATCTCTCCTGAGAGACAATGAATTTGCGGCGTTTGCAGTTGAGACATTGGGTCCGTGGGGTCCGGAGGCCAAATCTCTTGTAAAAGAGATTTCGTCTAGACTGGTCCAGGCTTCGGGCGACCCCAGAGCTGGCTCGTACCTCGCTCAGCGCATCTCGCTTGCTATTCAGCGAGGTAACGCAGCCAGCGTCCTGGGGTCACTGCCACAGGGACCCGTTTTTGAAGATTTTTAGTGTTTGTACATATTAGTTTAGTTTAGGTTTTATTTATTTATTTTTTATTTATAATATGTAACCCATCTGTAAATACCATTGTTGAAATAAATTGTTCCAAATATCTGTTTTCAAATGCTAACAAAGCAACCATAAACAGGTTAAACAGGAAATCGTTTGAGGTAATTATTTGCTTAACTGTTGTAAAACGTAATTCAGACAGTAACCTTGGTCAGTGTGTTCTCGATTGACCTCGTCCACATTGAAATGACATTCGTGTACTCGCAATGACGTCAGGGCGGATTCCTCCGCTAATTTTATCAATGATGGTTCCGTACCTCAAATGGATAATGAGATCTTTATAGCGTCACTCTGTTGTCCGTCGAGACCATTTTTGGAAGTTCTAAATTAAATATTTATGTCTGTGAATCTCTTGAATATCTACAAATCATGCTACTTCACAACTCAAGGATACAAAAATGTAAATCTTTTAGTCTAAGATTTTCTAGAAAAATCAAAACCCGTGTCAAATTCATATTAGTTTGCCAAGTTTTCCTGCAGTTACAGATTACAGATTTTATACATATGAAAGAAAACGGCAGAAATCTGTAACTTTGTGGTTACATCACATTCGTTTATGAAATCTTCCGTGTGCAAAAGTCAATAGCTCGAAATAACGTATCGTCAAAGAATTGACCTGTGCCCTTTAATTACGAGTATATCCTGCCTACTTGGCTAGTCTCCTTAGAGATTGGCCGCTGTGGCCGTAATGTCAAATTTCTACATATGGATGACACTCACCTAACAAATTAGGTGAGTGTCATCCATATGTAGAAATTTTACACGAATTATTTGAAGCCACTTTTTTACCCTTTCATAACTCCGACTATTCAACTTGAACATACCAGTACTAATATTGTATGAATCTTTACTTGTATTTTTTAACCTCCGACGCTGAAAATAAATAATGTTTGACCTGTTTGTCTGGCTGTCTGTATGTTGTATTTTGTATACTAGCTGTGCCTTGGGTTTCAAAAAGAACGGACTTTCATAAAATGGTACCTACATTTTAAGTTAGACGATGATGCGCGTTCAAACGTACAGATAAAAATTTCTCCCGTTTTCCCAATACTTCCTTTCACTGCTCTGCTCCTATTGATCGTAGCTTGATTGATGAAAAGTATACTATAACCTGCCCAGGAGTATGAAGAATAATTGTATCAAGTTTCGTTAAAATCCGTTCAGTAGTTTTTGTTTCTATAACGAACATACAAAGTCAAAGTCAAAGTCAAAATACCTTTATTCACATAGACTTAAAATAAGCACTTATGAATCGTCAAGTAAAAAATAATGTAGAAATACAAAAAGTAAAGTAAGAATGTGAATAAAAGCAATTTAAAAGAAGCTACCGCCGTGTTCGGAAAGTAGATTTCTACTGAGAAGAAACGGCAAGAAACTCGGTAGTTACTCTTTTTAAATCGCCAATTGTTACATGTTTAGGTATTACAACATTTTTTAATATTTTAAAGTTAAACAATGCAAAATAAAAGTTGAGTCTATACAATGCAAAGTTTACTACGAAGCAGCAGTCCAAGAGATGTTGTCGTTGAGGAAATCTTCCACTCTATAATAGCCCCCTTTTATAAGTAAGGACTTCATGTATGATTTGAATTTGTGAATGGGCAGTTCAACAATATGTTCCGGTAACCTGTTGAACATTTTGATACCCAATCCTACAAACGACCCACTCACCTTACTCAGCCTCAGACGTGGAACGGCAAGCTTGTGCTTATTTCTAGTGTTTAAATTATGATTATCTGAATTTTTATTGAATTGACTTAAATGTTTACGTACATAAACAACACAGTCAAAGATATACTGTGATGCTACCGTCATTATGTTAATTTCTTTAAAAAGTTCTCTAAGTGATTCGCGTGTCTTTAAACCATATATAGCGCGGATGGCCCGCTTCTGCAGTACAAAGATTGTTTGTATGTCAGCAGCTGACCCCCATAATAGAATACCGTATGACATAATGCTATGGAAATAACTGAAATAAACAACCCTTGCCGTTTCAACGTCAGTCAAAAGCCGGATTTTCCCTACCGCATATGCAGCTGAACTAAGCCTTCCAGCCAGGACAGCAATATGAGGACCCCATTGCAACTTCGAGTCTACATTGATGCCAAGAAATACTGTAGAGTTAATTAATTCAATAACTTCATTGTTCATGATAATATTAGTGTTAACCTGTTTGACATTTGGCATTGTAAATTTAACACACTTGGTTTTCCTGGCATTAAGCAGCAGGTTATTGTTTGTAAACCAGTGTACTATTTTAGCGAGAGCACAATTTACATCATCAAAGTTGGTTTTCTTTCTATTTACCTTAAAAATGAGGGAAGTATCGTCTGCAAACAATACTGTCTCACATATATTATTTGTGAAGTGCGGAAGATCGTTTATATAAATGATAAAAAGCAACGGTCCCAATATTGAGCCCTGGGGCACACCCATCAACAAAGGGGCACCAGAAGAATCTGTGCCATTGACATTAACCTTTTGAATTCTGTCACTTAAGTATGACTGTAGTAGACAAAGCGATTCATCTGCAACACCATAGTGCCGTAACTTCATCAGCAGTGTTTGGTGATCAACACAATCAAACGCCTTTGACAAGTCGCAAAAAACTCCTATGGCATCTTGCTTATTTTCCCAAGCATCAAAAATACAGACAGACAGACAGATAGACAGACAAAAATTTTACTGATTGCATTTTTGGCATCAGTATCGATCACTAATCATCCCCTGATAGTTATTTTGAAAATATATTTAATGTACAGAATTGACCTCTCTACAGATTTATTATAAGTATAGATAGAAGATTATCTCAAATGCGTTTTATTCCCAGGTGAGCGTATGGGGCTGATGCAGTCGCTGGCGGGGCTGGCGGCGGTGCTCTCGCACTTCTCCGTGGCGCCCGCGCCCGAGTCGCTGCGCCAGCCCGCGGTCAACCCGCGCTCCGGCATCGTGCAAGGCATCAAGGGGGGACTGCCGCTCATCTTCAAACCAAGAAAATCGCACCTTTAAGACTAATCATCACCATCATTAGCAGCCTGCGGCAGTCTACTGCTGGTCGTAGGCCTCTCCCACCTCAATTTTCTCGATCAGCAGCCACAATCACCACAATTGTTATATTCTGTATGTATACCTATGATGTATAATTTTACATAATATATAAATTAGGTTTTTGTAAGGACTTTTCTCTTTGTACACTCACCGCACACAATTTCTGCTCTCTGCATAACCCAAAGGTTAACTGGTAGAGAATGCTCCTAGCATTAAGTTCGCCTTTTGTACCATCTTGTGCAATAAAGTTTAAATAAATAAATCACCCAGATGATGCCGCCGCCAGGTCGTCGCTCCATCTAGCCGAGGGACGTCCCACACTACGCTTACCTGTGTGCGGTATCCATTATCCCCCCAAAAACATTTTCATGTAAAATGTAGCCAAGACGAGAGCGAGACCACATTGCGTGCACTGTCAAAAAGGTATCAAATGTCATGAAGAGCCAAGCTTATTACAACTCTACAAGCATCTTACTTCACAATCACAAATAACATCTTTGCCAAAATATGTGGATGGCCGTTTCGCATAAAATATAATGAACGTAATTTTTTTTCGTCTTTCACAATAGTTCTTGCGAAAGCTCACTACAAGCAGAGCATCATTCAAGAGAAGGCTTCAAAAACATTATCAACTCCAATATTCAGTACAATAGTTTCTGCAGTCGTCGTCCTATTATTTTATATGGACGTATACTATAATATTTTGTAAGTTTATGAAATATTTATTAGTTTATTATATTTGTATTATATGTAAAATTATGTTCTGTTCCTTCTTGCATATGTATATAGGTACATAATACGTATGTGAATGTATTTATATCTTATTTTTATTATATTTTTATTATACTTATTTGAGATATTGTGTTTTAAATTAACTTTGTCGCACACTTCCTTAAAATTAGTTTCTGCTTAGCCTAATGGTTGACTGGTAGAGAATGCCTATGTGTCCGCCGTGTAAGTCCGCCTTTTGTACACTACTGTGCAATAAAGATTAAATAAATAAATAAATTTCCGAACGGATCGGATGCCAAAACGCTTTTACCCTCTGAAAAATTCCAGTGTGGCTAGGCTCATGGTGAAATAAGAAGAGATAGCAGAGTCTATAAACGCTTAATATCATTCAAACATCTTATTAAATCGATTAATAAATATAAAACTATTACACGTTAAAAAAGCAATAAATGATGTACCTACTTACAAAAATAAATAATAAATAACGCTGGGCCACACATCGCCATCTAGCCCCAAACTAAGCCGAAGCTTGTACTATGGGTAGGCAGTCAACTAATAAACTTACTTAGATACTTCTTTTTTGTAAATAAATACATACTAAACACCCAGACCAATACAAAAAGACATGTTCATGAACAGAAATATTTGTACTGCACGGGAATCGAACCCACGACCCTTGGCTCAGAAGGCAGAGGTTTAGGAGGGGTTGGTAGTGACCAAATGAGCCATCGAGCCAGTCATAATAAATCAGTACAATTAAAATTATGTACAAAAAATCAGTACAATTAAAATTGTTTTGTTTTCATTACATCAGATTAAAGCTGCATTGCCAACACAGCAGTAGGTACAAATAAAGAGTTCAAGAGGTAAACAATATAACTTCTAAGCCACTTGTTCAAAAGCCGAGCTCTGTTTACACCTGCACCTCTTCACACAGCAATATCCGGTCTAGTTTTATATTGTTTCTACTCCGAGGATCTAAGCAAACTCGACTCACAGCCGGATTAATCCAATTATGTATATCTGTTACAGCCAAAGTAACAAATGCGGATATTATATACGTATATGTTACGGGTAATGCTAGAAGGTGGAGTAAACCTAGGTTTACCTAGGTTGACTTAGTAAGCTTCTTGGGTAAAGTCCGAGTAATAAGTAAAATAATTTTTAATTCGAGGTTTACTCATGCTCACCTAGGTCCACCCAACTCTGGCTGGGTAATGTTAATGTGTCTTATTAATTAGTGAAATGAAACTCCAAGGGCATTTTAAACAGTTATTATTTAAAAACCGGCCAAGTGCGAGTCGGTCTCGCGCACGTAGGGTTCCGTACCACTGATTGAATGAAAAAAAAATAGGTAATTTGATTTATGACGTTTAAAAAAAAATTATTGTTAGTAGTTTGCATAGTAATACACATCATATATTTTTTTCAGTTTTATCATACCCATATTTTGACAAACATTTTACCACTTTGGAAGAGTCTCTCGCGCAAACTATTCAGTTAAAAAAAAATGATGTTAGAAACCTCAACATCATTTTAAAATACCTATCCATAGATACCCCACAAGTATAGGTTTGATGAAAAAAAATTTTTTGAGTTTCAGTTCTATGTATGGGAAACCCCAAAAATTTTGGACTTTTTTCTGATTTTATTTTAAAATCTTAATGCGGTTCACAGAATACATCTACGCACCAAATTTCAATAATGTAGCTCTTAAAGGGTCCCGTTTATGCCATTTTGGCTACGGAACCCTAAAAACATACAGATGCGAACGTAATCTCTTAAAGAGCATAAACTTAATAACAGCTTTAAAGCAAAAACTAATACGAGTAGTGGTCGTTGTTATTAACTCCACCTTATCGCATTACCCGGAACATATATACTTTGCAGCCATTATTTATAATAACTAGTCAATTTAGTCAAAGTGATAAAAGGCACGGATTAATTACATTATCTAGCTATTTTATAAGTATAATATCTTTGAAGACTTGGAAAAAGTGATTAAACAAGTGGTTATAGGTACCTAAAGATTATATCAGCATTGTATCAGTTGTGCTCGGCAGCAGAGAGGCTTGAGCGGCAGTCGCCTCCAGGCGGGCCATTCTCGTGATGCCAAGGTGCAGACTTGGACAAGGTAAGGCCTGAACACCACGGGCATTGTATAAAATACTACATAAAGGCAAGAGCGTTCGGGTTGTTCTCCCGCTTCCTTCTGAGAGACAACTCTCTCATAGAAGGAGGCGACTGCCGCCCAAGCCTCTCGATGCCCATCATAACTGATAAAATGCTGATACAATGTTTAGGTACCTATACCTACATGTTTAATCAGTTTGTAAGAGAGGTAGGGCATAGCGAATCTTCGCTCGAATTGAGCCGCCCGTCCGGGGAAGGACCTCCACCCTATAGAATACCGCAGTCAAATGACCTCTGGGTCGTGTTTCTGCCGGTGAGTAGGGTTTCCGGAGCTCGTGGGGGGTTAGGGTTGGGCCGGCATGGCGGTGGCAACTGACAGGTAACTGACCAGTTACTTGCCCGTTGTCACAGCGACTTGGGCTTCTCTTTCGCTTTCCATCAGGTGTAGGAAAGCCATTATGTCGAGCCACTATAAAAAAAAAAAAAAAAGTTTATCCAAATGTTCGAAGATATTATATAAATAGGCATGATGACTAATTTTTGTTTTGGATTAATATTGATGAATCACCCAATTATAGAAACATTGGTGAAAGAATAGGCTATAAATTGTAATTAGTCCGTCTTTTAGCTTAATCAAAAATAAAAGATACGTATTTTTTTATTTGTAAATTAGACTTAAAATTACAGAGTTATAGCCCGTTGAAATTACGCGTGACGTCACTCGGTGAGGCATTTTTACGGGAGCGAGTGACGTCAAAGACTCCCACCCCTAACTTTTGATGCTTTGTATCTTTGCTATTGTTTATTTGAATGAAATAAGGAAAAATACGGGTCTTTTATTTTTGAATAAGCTAAAACACGGACTAATTACAATTTTTAGCCATAATAGCTTATTACTTCGCTTGTCCCAGAAGCCCCCGAGCTATCACAATTTCAAAATCACAAATATGAACTCGCCCAAAAACGCTTCATGCAAACTGATACGAAATCGTGACGTCACGCTTTCGTATTGCGTGGTGTTTTGTCTGCCTCGTTTAAGAAGCTTGTTCGATGGCTATATTAAATAGTGCGTTTATATTATGGGTTTCATATCAAAATATGTTTTAGTCAAAGTCAAAGTCAAAATAATCTTTATTTGTATAGGTTTTTATGAAAAACACTTACAAATCGTCGAAGCTACCACCGGTTCGGAAAGCAGCATTCTACCGAGAAGATACCGGCAAGAAACTCGTGTAGTTGCTCTTTTCAAAATGGTGTTTACAATATTATTATCACATTTATACTTTTAACTACGACCACGTCATACAGTCTGGGGCCTTACAAAATTAATTATAAATTAGATTAAAAAAAAAAAAATTAACCTTAACATACTCTATATAGGGCAATCAGGAGTAGACCAGTCTCCAAGGCAGCACCTGTTCACAAGTATGACGTGTGTACCAGCCATCGCTTCATTCAACCATATTTGAGGGAGTGTAACGACCCGCCACACAGCGCCACCACCCCAGAAACATTTTAGTGAGCATGACTAGTCCAGTTACCCCAATATAAAATATTTGGCAAAATCATAAAACTAATAAATTAACTGAAGGACGTAGCTTACATAGAATAGAAGTTACATATGACTCTATATAAACAACCAATGAAATGGTTATAATTTTATTATGATAAAGTGCAGGCGAGCAGCATCCGCTTATTTGGCAGTTGACCATACAGTCTTATCACTTAAATAGTCTTCAATTCTGTAATAACCTTTCTTTATTAGACATCCTTTAATATATAATTTAAACTTTTGTATGGGTAGATCAATTATACATTGAGGCAATTTATTGAACATTTTTATGCTAAGCCCTATAAATGACTTTCCACATTTGTGCCTGTTTCTGGTATTGAATTTATGACTATCTGAATTTTTAGGAAGCTTGTGCTTGTTCTTATAAACATGGATTAAACAGTCCATGATATATTGAGAAGCGACAGTTAAGATATTTATTTCTTTAAAAAGGTCTCTAAGAGAATCACGTGGGCCGAGTTTGTATATGGCTCTGATAGCTCTCTTTTGTAAAACAAATATGGTCTGGATGTCTGCCGCTGAGCCCCACAGTAAAAGGCCATAGGACATAACACTATGGAAGTAGCTAAAATAAACCAATCTCGCAGTGTCGACATCAGTTAAATGTCTAATCTTCCTAACAGCATATGCAGCTGAACTAAGTCGTCCTGCCAGGGCAGCAACATGTGGAGCCCACTGCAATCTTGAGTCTAAGGTGATACCTAAGAATACTGTTGAGTTAACGATATCAATGGGTTCTTGATTTATGTTAATGACAGTTTTGACTTGTCTGACATTGGGCATAGAAAACTTTATACATTTAGTTTTCTTAGCATTTAGTAACAGATTGTTACTTGTAAACCAATGTAATACTTTAGAGACAGCATCATTTACTTCGTCAAAATTTTCTCTTTGTCTGTCAACCTTAAATATTAAAGATGTGTCATCGGCAAATAGCACCATCTCACATAAGTCTTTTGCAAAACATGGAAGATCATTAATATATACTAAAAAGAGCAAAGGTCCCAATATTGAGCCCTGGGGCACACCCATAAGCAAGGGGGCGCCAGAGGAGTGACTACCGTTAACATTAATTTTTTGGATTCTTCCTATCAGGTAAGACTGTATCATACTAAGCGAGTCGTTCGATACACCATAATGACGTAACTTCATAAGTAGTGTCTGATGATCAACGCAATCAAATGCCTTTGACAAATCAATTTAATTAATGTACCTACCTTAAACAGTGTTATAATGATTTTTAATTAATTTTACACTTTTGAAATTGACTCTCCCGATGAACTTTGAAGGCCTATCGCGCTCTCAATTTGCAAAACAATTTTGTTGTGATTTCTCAAATAAGTGTTATTTTAATGGTTCTTTCTGGCAACCATCAAATAACATGGAAATTCAACCTTGGTCATCTCCCCTATTGGCTAGTTAATGTGATTAATTCCGCGTCATTTATCACTTTGACCAAATTGACTAGTTATCTATACTTATAATAAATCTGTAGAGAGGTCAATTCTGTACATTAAATATATTTTCAAAATAACTATCAGGGGATGATTAGTGATCGATACTGATGCCAAAAATGCAATCAGTAAAATTTTTGTCTGTCTGTCTGTCTGTCTGTCTGTCTGTATGTTCGTTATAGAAACAAAAACTACTCAACGGATTTTAACGAAACTTGGTACAATTATTTTTCATACTCCTGGGCAGGTTATAGGGTACTTTTCATCACGCTACTATTAATAGGAGCAGAGCAGTGAAAAGATATGTTAGGAAAACGGGAGAAATTTTTTGAACGCGCATCTCTCAAAAACAACTGCATGAAATTGAATACGATTTTCACTAATGTATTACTAGAGGTCTAACTTAAAACTTAGGTATAGGTATAAGTATTATATGGAAGTCCGTTATTTTTGAAACCCGATATCCAAGCGTGCGACGCCGCTGGCACAGCTAGTTATAAATAGTTGCTGGATAGTATATATCTATATATATAAAAGGAGAAACTGACTGACTGACTGACTGACTGACTGACTGACTGACTGACTGACTGACTGACTGACATATCAACGCACAGCCCAAACGGCTAAACGTAGGCACTTGAAATTTGGAAGGGACGTAGCTTAGGTACCGTAGGGGTGCACTAAGAAAGGAATTCCCGAAATTCCCACGGGAACGGGAATTAGCGGGAAAATCCTTTTGTATGAAAAATCTAAACCGCTTAAGTTAGACGCTTGAAATTTGGCATGCAGGTACCTTAGTAAATATAAAGTTTAGTTATGGCTGTATTTTGAGAAATTCCCACGGGAACGGGAGTTAGCGGGAAAAAACTTTTGTATGTATAAATTTAAACACGCGGACGAAGTCGCGGGCAAAAGCTAGTATTATATAATATCGTAATCCACATTTATTACTTTGGCTGTAACATATCTTCTTCAAAAGTTTATGTTAGACGCGTATTTTATACAAAACAAATTGTCCGAGTTGTTGACTACGAGCCGAGTAGCGTTATCTGTTTTAGAGAATAAACAATAAAAAGGTATAACTTTGTAACGAGATTGCAAGTAAAAGTTAAATTAGTTACAAAATAATACTTTGGAATTGCAGCACTTAATTTAAATTACCCAAATAAGTGTGAGTTATTTTTCTAATTATTATTTGAATGCAATGGAGATGTCTAGTGTCGAGTCAATTAATAAACTTTTACAGATACGCATAGCTACTTACTTCTGACAGCTCAAAACATGATTGCGTCATATACATATTTTGTAAGGCTTTACAAAGACGTAACGTCACGAATTTTAATTGGTTTTAATGAAATTAAAAATGTAAACTGTAGGTTTATCAGGTGTTCCAATATTATACGATGTCCTCTTTTACCTAAATGGTATTTAATAATTTATTGCGTCTAGTGTCCACATCCAAATTGGTCCTTTTGTTTTATCTTTGTAAAGTTGTATCTTTATAAAACTTTCAGGTATATATGGAGGTAGTGAGGGGCGGCAGAAGTTTCCCTCGAACAGTTTTGCCAGGGACCAAAATGCTTTACTACCTGTAGGGTACGAAGCTAATTTGTTCCCTACTCAACTAATATGGTCAAGTGGGCCCTCTGAAGAACCTTCTTGCAGAACTTGGCAGCTTTGTTAAACGCTTTCTTCCTCTGACTCAGATCCTTTGCCTTACGGTGTCGGGCATCAACCCATGCGAGATAAGTCTCATGTTTCAGCAATTCAGCACTTTCATATTGAGGACCAAACCATGGGCGAGCTTTGCCGAACAGAGATACCTACATCTGAATATGGGATAAAATATTCCATACCCAGTCGCAGGACTTCCGTTACGGCATCCGCGCAGGCTGAGGGATCCTTCGAGGAAAAACAAACGAACTGCCAAGGATAAGACGCAAAGAAAGACCGCATCTCATTCCAATCTGCTGACTTGTATCGCCACATCCGACGACTGCCTCTAAGGCTTGGGTCAAATGGGGAGTAGACGGATACAGATTTCACCAGACAGTGACGAGATCCAAAGGTGTGACGACCCAAAGGTGACGAGATCGTCACAGAATACCTGTCTGGATCTGTGGTCAGCAGAAGGTCCAAGCAGTAAGGTGTGTGCGAGTCAACGTCAGGCACCCGAGTAGCACCTTGCACCAGCTGGGTGAGATTTAGTGCTAAAGCAAGCCTTCGCATCTCTCTCCCGGCGTGGTTAGTATCCTGGTATGGGAATAGCCATTCCTGATGGTGGCTATTGAAATCCCCAGTAACACTAGCTGGGCTGTGGGGTACTGCTGTTGAGCCGCGATTACCGCCTCATTTAGATATTCGGTGAGCTTGTTTGTGTCCTGATCTCTGCTATGCGAACCCCTGCATCAAAACCGGTATTTGCAACAAAACCACAACTGTCCCGACTCAACTCCCTGAACGGCGTCACCGGACTACGCGCCGGAACACAGCAGGGCCGCGTGGCGCCGCGGACTTAGTCCGGTGGGTGGTCACTAGCCCCGGCCGAACCCTACCACCAGTAGGTTGCCGCCCGATTTGCACCACCCGAGAATAACGTGTGGGGATACAAAATAAAATAGCCTTCCCACGGACGAGGGCGACTCATCCTCAAAAACATTGGGACAGACAGAAAAAAAGCGACTTTGTTTTATACTATGTAGTGACTATTATGTATCAAAGAAATATTTTTTTCTGTTTCAAAAGTCAATTTTAAGTAGGTAAATGGTGTAGATTTTACTTAAAAGTCGAATTGAGAACTCGCTACTTTTTGTAAAGTCGGTTAATAGTTCTTCTTCTTCTTTTCCACCAAACAATCATGTCATGAATATTATTGTGTTTGTTCCGTGTCTGGGTGTTTATATTTGTATTTATATTTAAGTATATATTTGTAGTACCTTCGTTGTTCTGATATCCATAACACAAGTGCTTATGCTACTTACTTTGGATCGCGGCAGTGTACATAATAATATTTATTTTTATATATAAGTAGGTAAACAATGAATTAACCCCTAAATAAAGATTAATGCCCGACCTTATTTTTGTGAGTTCTTAGTAGAGTTTATCATTGTGGCAAAGGAATTGGCCAGCCTAGATCCTGCGTTACTGGATTAAAAATAAAGGATATAGGACGATGCTCAAAAAAACCCGGCCCCGGCGGAAATCAAATGTATCTTAGATATACTATTTTTATAAATGAGATATTAATACCTAATTGTTTAAATCCTTGATATCTTCTTTTTGTGAGAAATTGCTATTTGAAAATCTGCAGGCGTAATGTTTTCAAATCAAATAAAATCAAATCTTTATTTTAAGATAACTTAGATCCATATGGGTTAGTAACAATGCTTATAAATCTAAGGGTTAGTAATATAGTAATACAATACAAGTATTTTAGAAAACACAAATTTTTAAAATTTACCAACACTACTGTGTCATGTACTTTAGCAGCACTTCCTTCGAACGCGACCCAGCGCTTTTAGTGACTTTGGTCATCATTTGCACGAAGTGCCTTAATATAGGCACATGCGGATCCTCTGCCACTACCTTCAGTATGTTGTTGTCACTCCCCCGTACACGATGCATTAATGACGCTGCCTTTTCTCGCATGAGCGTCTGAGAACCATCGGTTCTCATCTGCGCAAACATCTCAGACGTACTGCAAAAGCGGGGGAGTCTCAGCAATACCCTGAAGATATTATTATTTGGACTCGAAGAGTGTTGAGCGATTTTTTAGCACAGCCGATCCACAGACCTCCCGTGTACAGATTTTGGCAGTACGCCTTGAAGAGAGTAATCTTTACTTGATCCGTACAGCGAGAGAATCTGCGGGCCAGCATGTTGTCGCGAACCGCCAAAGCTAATCTCTCCCTTTCTATATCTAGATCGTCTTTAAGGTCGTCAGTAAGTATACCTATGTCCTAGGTATTTAAATTTGAAAACTCTGTTCAGCTCCGTTCCATTAAGTTAGATTGGAGGTACATCTTCAGGACACTTACTGGCGGCCTTAAAGACCATTATATTCACTTTTCCTGACGTTGTAAGCCAGGCCATGCGACAAAGCGTACCCCTCGCATACGTCCAATATCTCCCCGATAGCACGCACAGTGGGAGCCAGCAGCACCATATCGTCCGCGTAGCTTGCATCCAACACGCATCCGGCTGAGTCCCACTATGAGGTCGTTTACGTACAAGTTGAAGAGCTTTAGAGACGATAACCCTCCTTGTCTCACGCCACACTCTAACCCGTACGCCTTGGAGAGTTTGTTAGACCACTTGACGTAGTTCAACTGGTTCGCATACCAATACCGAAAGATATTGCGTAGGTATTTCCACCGGAATACCCCCGTCCTCCATTTTGAGTCCTCCACATCATATGAAACGAGATCAAATGCTTTGGAGAGATCCAGAAAACAGGCGTAGACCGGTGTCCTTTGGTTTGTATAATACTGGACAGTATGCTTAAGGCTCAGTATTGCGCTATCCGTAGATAGTCCAGGCCGAAACCCAAACTGCGCGTCATGTAGTTTTAAGTACTTTTGCAAGCATGAGTCAAGCAAACCTGTCCAGTACCTTCGCCACCGTAGTGGCAAGAGAAATAGGGCGATAGTTACCCTTGTACGAGATGTCTCCTGTTCTGTTCTTGACTATCTTATGGGTACCACAATAATTTTCATTAAATCTGATGGTAGGTACGAATGTCTAACGCACATATTGAAGAACAGAGACAGGACCCTCGGCAAGTGTACACCCGCATATTTCAGGTGCTCGATACTGAGCCCATTGTGTCCGGAAGATTTGCCCCTGCTCATCCTTTGACCCCTGCTCCTTTTGCCCTGCTCATGATTTTGAAACATTGAAAAGGTATACTTTTTTTTTGTAAATAAATACGCAATATAGTAGAAGAATATAAAAAAAGGATAATTTATTTGATTAAATTAAATTAATTATTATAATAGCAAACACCCAGATTAATTCAAACAGACATGTAAGCACACAAATGTTTGTAAATACTGTGCGCGGATCGAAGCCGCGACCACTGTTCAAAGGCAGCGTTGATACCACTGAACCAAAGCTGTCGTCAAAGTTGAAGTTAATATCTACTTTTAGAACGTACCTTAAGATCGACTTCTACTCCTGGCAAAGGGAATTGCCTTCTCGGCTGGGCTTCCCTGGGTACATGGCGAAAGAATTCCCGACCGTCCTTATACCATTTGACGGAGTAGAGGACGTCAGTGGGCCCCAGAGCCCACCGGCAGGACAGCTCCGCCCGCGTGCCCAGGGGGACGTGCGCGGGCACTCTCAGCTCCAGGAGTTCCAGGCCCACCACACCGCAATCTGGTGACAAGGAGTAACAATTATAAAATGCGGCAACTGGTAAGTCATATCCGGTGTCCTAGCGGCTAAGGCAGACTTGCATACGGAAGACAGCTTGTCGGCATAAAAAAGAAGAGACTACCTGTGTGGTTGGTGGAAAATATTTATCGATGGGACCCTCGGTAGGGCGTACGAGCGAGGACCGAACTACAAGTAGGTATTTCTAAAACTACAAGTCCTCATTGCCGCATTCTGTTTTCTTCTTATTTATTTTATATAGGATAGGCACTACCTTGTCGGTCTTACGACACCCACAGAAATAAATTGAGCGGTCATTTGAATATAGTAACCGTCACCATACGTTTGTAATTTATTACAATATTATAATATTATTCGAGTTTATTAATAACTGAATAAGAAGTTCCCTTTGCATCATGTATAACATAGTTCTACCATAAATTATGTTTCAAATATCGACTGGCTGCAATTATAAGGGTGTAAATTCGTTGACGTTAAAATATTGCAGGATATTTGCTTGCGGCCGAGCTACAAGTATTTTTATTTGGCTGTAGGTAGCGTGTTATGAACGCAAAAATCCATTAAACGCCACGTCAAATAATTTCCCATGTGACGCTCGCTCGCGGCCCGTAAAAGAGGCACTATTGCCCTCGCCCAACGGATAATATTACTTTACGACCCGCGGGGCGGGGCTCGAATGTAAGTAAATTGGTGAATAAAGACAGCGAGCCAGCAAACAGTTACAGCGTATGACGATATTATTACATTCTAAGCAGGGAATGATTGCCGCTTATCAGGTGACGACGGTAATTATGGCCGGCAATATCAATAAATTATTATCTATAGATTGAAACGCATTGTTTGGGACGAATAAAAGTACCTACCTACATTTTCTTTACATACATACGTGGCATCTTTTTATATCAATCAAAGACTTGTTTATAAGTAAGCGAATAACGATAACGACCAGACGACATGATAGGTAAAATTTTTAAAATACCTACAATCTCTAATAATTACTACATACAAAAATTATTATTGAAGGAAATTAAAGGTATAATTAATTTCGACCTTACTCTGGCCACATTGTTAATTATAAATTTGTGCATAAATACAGACCTACAGGAGAAATTTGGGTTTTACAAACTCGTATGATTAAGGAAGTTATTTTTTATCGACTTTGTGTGGAATATGTTATTTACATCGTACTCATATTTTATCTACCTAACTCACAAGTAAAATGTATTAACATGATACCTTTGAAACTCATCTTTGTCAAAATATTGAAAATGTTTTGTTCAAAAATTGTAGGATGCCCTCAGGCCAGGGCTCGGAGGAGGAGTGACGATTGGCGCCAAATTGCAAGTGCTGGATACGAGAAGCCCAGAATCGATCGAAGTGGCGAACATTGGGAGAGGCCTATGTCCAGCACTGGACTGATAAGGGCTGATGATGATTACTTTTTCAGGGTTGTGAAGCATTGGTAAGACCAGGCTGGATGGTTGCGTTCATCTTATTTAACCAGAAACAACTTAATTATAGTTATTAAATGATTACAACAAGCATTCTGATACAACTTTGACGTGCGATATCTCAGCTCCGATATTATTTAGCTATATGTATCCCATAACAAAAGAATGTTCTTAGAGAATTACTCTTTCAAAATTTATAACTTTGGTCAGTGGCCGCACAAAATGACCCAAACCCGGCCCAGACCGGGCAATGTGATAAATAATGAAGTTTAGGTAGTAATTATCACTTTGCCCAATAGAACTTGACATTATTCATAATGCCCGCGTATTATAAATAATGCCCGCATTAATTATTAAATGATTACAACTTGGTCTATAACATATATAATATATATGATATCTATTTATTTAATTTATCTTCATTATAAAATACGAATATTTATTGTTATTTAATTTACTCGCCTTTTCATTTTAGTTTTTAGTTATATGTTTGCGTTCATGTGTCGCTGCGCCCAGCCGACCTCTTGGTGTCAACGGAAGACCAGCGTCTAGGTTTCTTACCAGGATGCCTCGGCTCATGCTGAGTGGACACCATTTAATGTCACGATGTAAACTTGTCTTTTCCCATTGTTCATGTAATACTCGTATTACATATATAATATTCTTAATTAACTGTTCAGTACGATTGGCAAGATCATGGATCTCACAACTTTTTACGGTAGAACAACTGAGTTGAAAGACTTGGTTTTTTTGACAAGTATTTTTTAGGGGATAATATTGGCGGCTAGCGTGTATCTATGTATTTAACAACACGGTGTATCGATGTATTTAGACAGGCTGAGTGTACTCAATAATTTGAATACTTTGGTTGTATCGATGCTTTTGACCACTTTGGCTGTAGGTATTTTAAAAAGGTGTAACAAGCGATCTCGGAGGAATGTGAAAACAATATTTCGCACATGCATTCTGCACCCTTTGTATATACGGTTTTGGCTGACCAAGCCAGTATGCATGGTCCGTAAACCGTGTCACAATAGTTCAGCTTATACAAAACCAGTGACTCACACAGTGATTTTCTCAGTGTTTCCCCTATATATGGTCTTTTTTTTATAGTAGCTCGACATAATGGCTTCCCTACGCCTGATGGAAAGCGAAAGAGAAGCCCAAGTCGCTGTGACAACGGGCAAGTAACTGGTCAGTCAGTTACCTGTCAGTTACCACCGCTGGCCCAAGCCTAACCGCCCTCGAGGTCTAGTATTATATAATAATTATATATTATAGATTTGAGCCTGTAAAAACAAACTCGTGCACATTCAGCAATGTGACCTTTAAAGTTCAGTTCATTTTCTGTTCAATATTGGCGCCTCTACTACTTATACCTACATATGTACTTGTACCTATACTACGTATGAATCAAGTTAATATTGATAACTCTTCGTAGCGTCCTATCAAACAAAGGTATGAATGTGTAGATAAATCTCTTTGTATAGGTACCTTTGGCAAACTCCTCCGTGACAATGGCGTGACTGTTGTAAGTTAATTAGAATTCCTGGTATCTTTAAACGTAAGACAATAAAGTAGCCGGTGGAAACTAAGTACAGGACACTATCTTGGAACAGCGATATAACAGGCACTTACTATTATGCATATTCCGCGTGAGTGATTGTTTGACAAATTTAACACGTCGATTAGGAATTATGTATTTTTTTGTGATTGGTGGCTTTTTATGCGAACATGCCCTTCAATCTTCTTACCAAACAGTTTGAATTTGCCCTATGCTTTTAATAACTACTTAAAACATAATAAAATTGAAGAAAAAAACCTTTATTCTACAGAACAAAAAAGTTTGCCGTAAATTGATTATTGCATGTAAGTAAAGATATTTATATACTTATATAACTATATTTTCTGTAGAGAGGACATTTCTGTACATGAAACATATTTTCAAAATGACTATCAGGGGGTAATTAATGATTAATGCCAAAAATGCAATCAGTGAAATTTTTGTCTGTCTGTATATTCGTTATAGAAACAAAAACTACCGATATACATGTGATTAATGCGGGCATTATTTATAATGCGAGGGCATTATGAATAATGTCGAGCTCTATTGGGCAAACTGATAATTACTATCTAAACTTCATTATTTATCACATTGCCCTGTCATTATTGTATTGCTACTTGACAATTAGGCAATTTGATAATAAAGTAAGGGGGAGGCACGCGTACTTTTTAACTTTCCCTTGTCGCGTCCGATAATGTTTTTGTTTATTTTTATGGACATTGTTTGCCGATGCGACTTATTAAAGTGGTACTACTGTACAGTACTGTAGTGTAGTAGAAATACTTTTTGATCTATCACTTTGGATTCAGCCAGCGTTTTAAAATAATAAACATTAGAAAGTCGTAAATACACATATATTTTTTTATCCACTTTAACTAGAGGTCTACCTCTATAAATTTTCAATGCAAAACCCAGTGGATTTTTAACATAAGAGTCCTTGCTCATTAATCCAAATAATGAGCTTCACTATTTAAATTGTTTAACATCTAGTTCAATTTAAGTTAAATAACAATTATCTATAATAAAAATCAGCCAAGTGCGAGTCAGCGCGTGCACGAAGGTTCCATACCGAGCCGTGACCTGAATCCTAAGGGTTACGTCGAGGGGGTCATCCCGTAAACTAGGTGTCCTGAACAAGGTGAAGGAGTATTTCACGCTGGAGCAGCGCTGTCTCTTGTTTAAGACCCAAGTTCGCTCCAGTGTGGAATACCTTTGGGATGGATACGCTAAGCACTTAAAGGATGCGCAAGACAGGTTAGAAATGCGAGCTATCCAAATATGTAATTGGTAATGCTGATGTCACTGGACATCTTGAGGATGTGCAGCTGCGTAGAGACGTAGCGTCACTTAGAATTTTTTACCGTATACATCACGGCGAAGGCTCTGAAGAACTCTTATATTGATATTGTCCCTCTCTCTCCTTTTCTAAAGAGAACTACGCGTGCAGGTTTGAGATGCCATGAAATTACTGTGCAGTCAATCAGCACTCGTACTATTAAGTACAAGTACTTGGTCGTTTGCTTAACATAAGACAGGACAAGCTATTTTACTAAAAAAAACCTCTGATACTAGCAAAAAAACGCGTGTGTTGTATGGAAGCCCTCTTATATATTTATTTTGTTTGATTTTATTATTTGTTATTGTAGCGGCAATAGAAATATGCACATAATTTGGGAAATTTTCAACTATCTAGCTATCGCGGTTCTTGACAGACTGACGGACAGTGAAATCATAGTAATAGGGTTCCATTTTTACCCTTTAGGCATAGAACCCTTATAAAACTGAAATGTCAAGCGTCCGTTATCACACACCAATAGCCAATGTATCCTGCTCACAGAACCTCTGCCAATAGCCCTATAACTTAGTTCCCATCATTATGCAATAATGCTGCATTTGCCGTCTATTACTACTGAGTGCGTCATCTTGGGGCAAACAGAAGTAATGTCTGGTTTGTTCATCCTGTCGTGAGATCACATATTAAATTATCTCAAGGAGCGTTGGGCCTGGCCCCCCACGCTATCTTTCCAGAGGAACGGGAGGGGTAACACTCCAAAAGGAGAATACGAAATAGTTATTTAATTACTCTGCCCAAAAGGTGATAAACAATAAGTAAAATGCCCTGTCAATTTGATTATTTGAATAATTGTTATCAAATTGCCTTCTCATATTGGCTATTTATCATAATGCCCGGGCATTATGTATAATGCTACCTTTATTACTTGGTCCATAACATATATATGTTATGGACCAAGTGATTAATGCGGGCATTATTTATAATGCTAGGGCATTATGAATAATGTCAAATTCTATTGGGCAAAGTGATAATTACTATCTAAACTTCATTATTTATCACATTGCCGGTCATTATTGTATTGCTACTTGGCAATTAGGCAATTTGATAATAAAGCAAAGGGGAGCGATGTATCCGGTAATGTTTTTTTTAACCGACTGTGAAAAAGGAGGAGGTTCTTAATTCGTCTGTATGTATAATTTTTTATGTATGTTCACCGATATTTCCGTCAATTATATGTAGATGGATGTCAAAAAATTTTTTTTGTTCGACAGAAGACACTTCCGAGGTGGTCCCATTATCACCAAGTCAGGATCTGATGATGGTATCCGGAAGAAATTGAGGGCAACAACCAAAGTTGTATGCTCATATGGTGAATTTGTTACGTAATCATATCCTACTCAGGCATATGCTTCCGGGCGTCGCGTCAACATCTGGTGCTGATGATGGAGCCATAGAACATCTTAACGGTTAGGAATTTAGGATATAGGGGACAGTACTGCCATTGGTCGATGGGAACTAGGTAGTAGTATGTACTTATGCAGGGCTAATAAGGCAGCTGATTTGACAAGTAATTTGCTTGATTCTACATCGCAACGTTTTTACTTGACTTAAAGCAATTTGTTTCTTTCCTAAGTAAACTCTTAAGCCGAGTAGGTATTACTACTGAGTGCGTCATCTTGGAGCAGTCAGAAGTAATGTCTGGCCTGTGTATCACATACACATATTATATTATCTCAGGAGTGGATGAGCTTGTGCCCCCACGCAAGCCTTACAGAGGACCAGGAGACTGCGAAATAGTTATAAAATATGTTTTTATTACTTTGCCCAAAGGGTGATAAATAATATTTATAATGCCCGATCAATTTGATTATTTTAATAATGATTATCAAATTGCCCTCTCATATTGGCCATTTATCAGAATGCCCGGGCATTATATATAATGCTACATTTATCACTTAGTCCATAACATATATATCCCGGACATGCCACGATGGGCCACATAGCGCCATTTAGTCACAAACTAAGGTGAAGCTTGTGGAATGGGTACCTACTACACAATTGATAGGTAAACTTACATAGACCATGACTATTGCGTCAGAGGCAGCGTTCAATGCCACTGAACCAAATTGGTCGTCGGCAAAAAGACTAAAAAAAAATTGTATTTGCGTACCTGGCATAGCCAGCGGTGACTTTGGCACGCAGCACACAAAAGAGCTTTTGTGGGGCCACTCGAAGTACGGAAATGGTGCTAAGTGAATCGCCTGCGTCGCGGCGCCGCGACATCGCCACTTGAGAATCGCTCACGAGATAGTGCACGTTCCGACTATTGCTCCCAGGGCCATCTCTCGTTCAATGTCCTCTGCACAATACTTCGTACTTAGACATCCATAAGGGCTGACTAGGACATATAATTTTTAAACAATTTCCAAAGATGCCTTGCCAACAAAATTTAAATCTACTCTCTTGTCGTCTGAATAAGACCATCCAATGTACTAAGTACTACAAGGAAATCTCGAGTTATGGTTCTAGAATGATTTAAACGAAAAACGATTTTATAGGGGTTGAAAAGGGAGGGAGAAAAGTTCTATGGAATTATCATCAATTTAAGAGCTAGAAACTTGAAACGTATATCTAAAGCTGTTAATTTAATATATATATGTACCTAAATATGCCATTTGAACCGTACACGAAAGGGTAGTTAGGGTTTAAAAGGGGGGATGAAATACATTTTACTGTCATTTTTAGAGCTAGAAACTTAAAACTTATAGATATCTTAGGCTGTTGATTCAATATGAATAAATATGACATTCAATGTATCGTATGAACGAAAGGGTTGTAAGGGGTTGAAAAAGGGGGATGAAAAGTTATATGAAAGTATCGTCATTTTCGGAAAAAGAAACTAAAAACTTATAAAGGCTGTTGAATCGATATTTGTAAATAGTCTAAATAACTTCAAATTCTACCCAAAAACACTATTCCACGCGGATGAAGTCGCAGGCACAGCTAGTGGAGAATATTTTTAGCACGTGTAGACGAAAGGTCACTATCGGGTGTAGGGTCTGTGCCTAAATTATGCTGTGATTATTTATTTAATTTATTGGAGAATTTACATCATCATCATTGGCCTATATCAGTCCACTGCTGGACAAAGGCCTCTCCCAATGTTCGCCACTTTAATCGATCCTGGGCTTCTCGCATCCAGCACTTACCAGCCGTCCTGCGCAAATCGTTGCTCCACCTGGCCTGAGGGCGTCCTACACTACGTTTGCCGAGACGCGGTCTCCACTCCAGAACTCGTTTACCCCTAACGGTTATCGGTTCTGCGGCTGATGTGGCCAGCCCACTGCAACTTCAGCTTACTAATCCCGTGAGCTATGTCGGTAACTTTGGTTCTTTGCCGGATCACCCCATTTCGGATCCGAGCCCGCAGAGAGACGCCAAGAATAGCCCTTTCTATAGCTCGCTCAGCAACCTTCAACTTGTGGACTAGCCGTACCGTGAGTGTCCACGTTTCGGCTCCGTATGTCAACGGGTAGAACGCAATGATCGAAGAATTTCGTCTTTAGGCACTCTGGGATCGACGATGTTTCCCAAACGCTGCCCAGCCTAGCTGAATTCTCCCATCGAGGACTGCGCCGTGTACTACAATCGGTTCAGGTAGAACTTGTTCATTGAACATGACCATTTCCTCCACTTAATGATCCGAGTGTGCCGAGGTCGGTGCGTACACTTGCACCACCTTGAGGCTGTACCTCTCGATGAGCTTGATAATCAGGTACGCTACCCTGTGCGACACACTGGATATTTCCACCACGTTGTCGGAGAGGGACCTTTTGACCAGAAACCCGACGCCTTGGGATTAAAGTCTCTCGCGGAAGTATATGAGGTGGCCTGACTCTAGGGTTACGGTCTCCTCCCCCTCTCTTCAGATTTCGCATAGCCCCAGAATGTGCTACCTAATCTTCCCAAGTTCCACCTCCAGTTGCGCCAGATGCGAGTCAAGCCTTAAAGTGCGGCTATTATTCATCACCAGGGTCAGTTAGTTATGGTGGCCTTCCGTATCCCAGGGATTCATAGCAACCCCCGGGAAAATTTACATTTTGATTTAATTTTTATATTTAAATCTATGTCAATTAGTATAGTAAAAAATAATTACCTACATATGTGGCTGTTCTTTTAATTCAATTTCTGATAACCCAAGACATGCCACGCTGTGCCACACATCGCCATCTAGCCCCAAACTGAGCCGAAGCTTGAACTATGGGTGCTAGACAATAACTGATAAATTTACTTAGATACTTTTTTTTTTGTAAATAAATACATTTTATACATATCAAACACCCCAATCAATACAAACAGACAATGTTCGTTAATATACACAATTGGTTGTATTGTGTGGGAAACAAGCCCACGACACTTGGCTCAGAAGGCAGAGGTCACTACTAAATGACCTATCGAGCCAGTCAAATAGAAAATAGAATGGGTTGTAATTAAAACTATTCTGCCATTAGAGGTTAATTTACTAAAGAATATTCATTGGAAACTTGTGTGTAGGTGAAAGAAAGCGTTATTTACTCGTATTCTAATCTAATCGTCATTAAAGTAATGGTTTCCTAAAGGTCGATTTACACGAGCGAATGCTCAGTCTATCCCTACATCAAATTCTTCTAATGTAAACAGGCGTAGAGATTCTATAGAATATTCTAAAGGTACTACGCGAAGCGAGCAGAGCACGAGCTGAGCACGAGCCGAACACAATTCGTCTAGTGTGGACCGACTCACAAGCCTCGATCGAGCGCGATGCGAGCATTTCGTTCGTGTTCGGCTGCGTTTCGCCTGTTGTCGGTTTTTTGACGAAGACAAAGGGATTTGCTTCGTGTTCGAGGACAGTGATCGTTGTACGTCCACACTTGATGCCGCGAACGACGAAGCCACGAACGGCTCTACTTGTGCTTGCTTGCTCGATGTAAACGGCGCAAGAGCGCGCGAACAGTTGCTTAGAGCGTTCTTGCGTGTTCGGACGTGCACGCGCCACTTGGCGGTCTCATCAAAATGATCTTGTGTTATAGCGGTAGCTTGCAAAGAATTAAGAAAAGATAAGAAAGAACGCTCTTATTCTAGCTCTACCTCTGTGTTCAATGTTCATTTGATGTACATCGATACCTCTAGCTTTTATTTATACTAAAAGACTACGAAAAAATGCTCTTGTTCTAGCTCTATGTTCGTTTGATGTAAATCGACCTTTAGGTAGAGCTAGATTAATAAATGATACTCTTAAAAAGTTTACACTAAACTTTAATTATTGACATTATGTACAGAAGTAGAAAAAAAACCGGCCAAGTGCAAGTCGGACTCGCGCACTTAGGGTTCCGTACCACTATACAGCTAAATAAATGTTTTTCTTTATTAAATTGGAGTTGATTGAATGAAAAAAATTAGGAAATTTGATTTATGACGTTTAAAAACAAAACTACTGTCTAGATCTCATTCAACCAATTTTCGTTAGTAGCTTGCATAGTAATACACACCATATATTTTTTTCAGTTTTATCATGCCCATATTTTAGAAGTTACGGGGACACACACACACACACACACACATTTTACCACTTTGGAAGAGTCTCTCGCGCAAACTATTAGAAAAAAATTAAGTTAGAAACCTCAACATCATATTAAAATACATATCCATAACTATGGATACCCCACACGTATAGGTTTGATGAAAAAAAAAATTTGAGTTTCAGTTCTATGTATGGGGAACCCCAAAAATTTTGGTTTTCTTTCTGATTTTATTTTAAAATCTTAATGCGGTTTACAGGAATAAACTGGCTGTGACATACGGACAGACAGACAGACATGACGAATCTATAAGGGTCCCGTTTTTGCCATTTGGCTACGGAATATGATACGGAGATGTAGTGAAATTTCAGTGATTCGATGTGAGATCGAATCACTGAATTTTTCGGTCTTCTAGCGGTTGCATTTTGAAGAGAGTCCTATAGAGTTATTACATTTTGTACCCGAGCCCTTTTTACCATCGGATTATCAGGGACACGTCGAGGAGGCTTCGATTTATGGGGCAAGTTCCAGAAAATGGCACAGCGCGCTTTGTTTCCACATTCATAGAGCGAACGGCCAAGTTTGGAACTCTATACCAACGTCATTGGTCTCCGATAAATATACTTCAGGTTTTCAAAGCAAGAGTGAAACGGTTTCTGTGTTTCTGTTGGGTGAGAGCGTTCCATCGTATGCTCTAACTAGCGTTAACGATACAATAAAATATTATCCAATAATAAATTAAAGCAATACTATCGATAGTATTGTTGGTCACGGATAATAAGCTACCTCTATAGATAGTATCGATTATTTTAGATTATAGATAGTTTATTAATTCTGACGAACAATACTATCGATAGTCGACTATCGATCGCCAACACTACCTCTAACTCTAACGTCCAGGCGAGTTGTGAAAAAGAAGAAAACATTTAGGAGACATTCGTTGCCATCATCATCATCATCATCAGCCTATTGCAGTCCACTGCTAGACATAGGCCTCCCCAGTTGTTAGCCACTTAGGGCAAACATCTATACCCATAATCGCCTCGCTGGGCAGGCGGATTGGCGATCTCCGGGCGTAGCTTCTCGCTCCGGGACGCTGCTGCCCGTCATCGGCCTGTGGTATTTAGCTACGCCTTCAATTGTGATGGTTATACCGCCACCAGTCGGTTGCCAGCGCCTCGTTTGTTATTCGGCAGGATGCACCAAGTGCAGGTGAGGTTGGCTTGAAGCGAAATGATGATGGGTCGCTCCCTTACATCCCATAGTGTTACAATAAAATTACGAGAATTTTATTAGGCACGTGAACCGCGAGATTGTGAGCAGAACAAAATTTTGACCTGAATACGTAATGAATTCAGATGTTGGTACCAGGTGTGTATGTAATACGACTATAGCTGAAGGTATTCTTTCAACACGACGCTGTTATCGGCGGCTTGCATCATTTATACGCTATCATACCTGAGGCTATTTATAGGATTACATCTTGTTGCCCGTTAAGAAATTACGCAAAACATACTGCGCCTAAGTTGGCGTTGCTGGCGTCGTTGCCAGCAATGTGACTGCAGTATACTAACCATTAATTGAATTAATTTATATTGGTCATACTACATAGAAAAATGGCATATATGCCAAAAGGCTTTTTCTCATAGGCTCATGAGCCTAGGCAAAAAAAATACTTAGAAAAATAAAAACATCGTATATTTTCGAAATTTCAACTTAAATTGTACAAATCCAACGAAGTCATTCAATTAATGCGAATATAAATCAATTTAGTCAAATTAATGTATTTATGTATGTATTATCTATTTAAAACTTCTAGCGATAATAACGTCGATAAAGTCAGATAAATTAATTCTATCCACTATATAATTCACTAGTATTTGTCCGATGGTAAGAATAATCAATTTATACCACTTTAAGTATAACTTAGTCGAATCATACCTATCTGGTGATGTAGTTGCTTATTTTGTTTTTCAGATAGAATTAGTACCTACCTTCGTCAACAAAGCGGACCCTTTTTTGGACTCTGACAGTGACGCTGACATGGACGTAAACAACGACTAACCTAGCCAACTCCCGTCAGCCAGACAACTAGAGATCGCGACAGACAATGACTATACTCCATACCAAGAGCTTTTACGGGCTAAAGATACTGCAGAACGACCAGGCTTTACAAGATCTTTTACCTGAAGACTGTTTTATTTTCGACTGGAATAAGGACAGATATACATTAAAAGTCGACGAGGACAATTTATTGGGAAGCAGTGGATCCAGCCACATTTGAGGTGACAGAAAACTCTACTCCGACTGACATATTTGATAAGATGTTCGACGTGGAGTTTATTGACTTGTTGTGCGAGCAGACCAATCGCTATGCGTGTCAGAAGATTAAGTCTCATAAAGACAGTTTAGCACCAAACTCGCGTCTGCATCGTTGGTCTCCTACAGCCCGACCGGAAATGATTTCTTTTTTATCCCTGATGATTCTTCAGGGCTCCTGCCTACTGATGAATTATATTTCCTATTTATAGGTTTTGAAACAATGCCTTATTTTTTTCAAGATCATAACAGGTATTAACTTTTAAAATCTATGCTGCACTTCATTGACAACGAGAAAGTGACAGACTCACCGACAACTTCGAGATTGTGCAAAATTCAACCTATTATTGTGTAAGTAAGTGACAAAGACCGACTTAAGACACGGTGAAATCGTCTCCAGTACGGATTTGTCGCGTATGGTATGGCGAGTCTCTAACTTAGTTACCATCATCTCGACATACCATTCGCTTCAAATAGGAACTCGAGAGATAATAATAAGTAGGACTACTTACAAACCAAGCGTGATTCTTGATATCTGCTCATCCTGTGGAGCGAGTCAGGACTCGCGTTTGGTATAAAAAGTTGTTTCGACGACTTTTTAATATTTCTGTATTTAACTGTTTTGTTATTTACAGTACGAAACATAGAAATTCTTATCGCCAGTTTTTATTATCATCCCTATCTACAGCTGAAGCACATAATTTTATTGGATTGTAGAAGTTTTAAGTGTGTACGTAAATAGATTTCATATTCTCTATATAGAGTACAATTTATTCCAATATCTGACGAATTAATATTGCGACGAAAATCTCGTCTGCAACAACGCCCCGCGCGGCCATGAGACTCTTGGTCGCTGTCCATAACAAACCAGTTAATTTATTGCACTTCACGTGCATCAATTGTATATTATTTAACCAGTATTTTAAAGAAAATATGGCCTAGTTTTCTTATGAAGTTATAATATGTAACAGATGGCGTAAGTTGGCTATAATTGGGAGGATGGAACGAGTTTTCCAACTCGTTCCATCCTTTCCTTTCCACTCCCGAACAACACGTGCTGAACAGCGTTGTAATCCGCATACCATCCAGACTATGGTGGCGCGCACCAAGATATTTAGTTCCTCGTTCTTGCCCCGTGCCATTAAGTCATGGAATGCTCTTCCAGCTCATGTGTTTCCTTCCTTTTACAATCCTGGGTTCTTTAGGCGGGGCGTGATACGGCATCTCAGTGGGCCTTCAGGGTGAGGGCGACAGGCGCAATGGGTTTGTTCTATTATGCCTGTCGACCTAACTTTTGGACCTCACGACCGCTTAGCATCAGGTGGAGTGAGGCCAACCTGAAAACTCTCCTTATAAAAAAAAATGAAAGGAAATATTAAAAAAAAAATATTTTTTTTAGTTTACATTTTTTTAGATATAAAGTTGCGTCTATAGTTTTCATTTAGCAAAAGTTTTTATCAGGATAAGTCGAGCACTTTTTTAGACGCGCCAATAGTTGACCCACTTTATAGTTGCTAGCGCATTCAATCAAGTGGCTAAGAAATATTAAAATCTTATGTAAATTGGGTTATTCTTAAAGAAATTAGTATTTATCTGTTTATTTACCTTTTGTCTACTGACATTATGAATGTCCATAAGAACATAATGATCTTCTGATTCACATCTGATTTATTTGACAATAAAACAGGGAAATATGAAGCACTAATTAAAAGCAATCTTAATGTAACGGCAACGGAGTATCGAATTGTCCCCGTAATTGGATTGGACTGATAATTTATTTGCAATGTGCAGTAAATGGTTATTATAATAGACAAGCTGTGCCAGCGGCGTCACACGCGTGGATATCGGGTTTCAAAAATAATGGATTTCCATAAAATGGTGCCTAAATTTTTAAGTTTGACCTCTAGCAATACATTGATGAAAACTGCATTAAATTCCATGCAATAGTTTTTGCGTGATGCGCGATCAAACATACAGATAAAAATTTCTACCGTTTTCCCAACACTTCCCTTTACTGGCTCTGCTCCTATTGATTGTAGCGTGATGAAAAGTATACTATGACCTGCCCAGGAGTATGAAGAATAATTGTACCAAGTTTCGTTAAAATCCGTTGGGTAGTTTTTGTTTCTATAACGAACATACAGACAGACAGACAAAAATTTTACTGATTGCATTTTTGGCATCAGTATCGATCACTAATCACCCCTGATAGTTATTTTGAAAATATATTTAATGTACAGAATTGACCTCTCTACAGATTTATTATAAGTATAGATATAGATAGAAGAAGATAGATAATTAAATTAATAATATTTCATACATTACCTGGACGACCCAGGTATACTATACATTGCCTAGGTATTGTCAGGCGTCCGTCACTCGGTCAAGGGCTCGCGCTAAGTACCTACCGCTCGGCGTATCGCCCACGATATGCATTACCGAGGGCCGCTGCACGCCCGCCTGATCATACCTACGCACCGTACGTTTCACGCGCTTTTTCGCCGTAACGACTTAAATTATTATTGTGCAGTGGATGAGTTTTGTGGATGGGATTTGCTCTTGTTTTTTTTAGGGTTATTTACTAAAATGATTGACGCGTTGTAGGACATTTTCAAGGTTTAAATTTTATAACCGAAAATTCAGAGAAAGAAATAACACATTAAAACTCAAACATATTTGTTATATAAAAACATTAGTTTTCTTCTACACTAATA
The DNA here is from genome assembly GCA_031163375.1 of Conogethes punctiferalis. Classification (NCBI taxonomy): domain Eukaryota; kingdom Metazoa; phylum Arthropoda; class Insecta; order Lepidoptera; family Crambidae; genus Conogethes; species Conogethes punctiferalis. The sequence goes on along the minus strand of CM062077.1, from coordinate 17,544,423 downwards.
TTATTATTGTAAAGAGGAAAAATTTGATTGTTTTTTGTTTGTTTGTTTTCAATTTTGCATTCTATTGAAGGCCTCCAAAGTTGAGCCTATTGGCTCCGAAACTACTCGATAAGGCTATAAAAATTATTTCACTATTGGGAAGCTACACTATAATCGGTGGACATAGGTTATATTACATTTTCAAAAATGTTAGGGATCCATACTAAAACTCCGATAATGGAACCCAAGGTGTGAAAAATATACCACAAAACTTTCTTACCTACATTACAAGCTATTGATAATAATAGAACAAAATAATGTACTACGACTTTGCAGAACTTTTACCTACTTATCTGCAAAAAATATCGCGAGAATATGCCTATCGGTTATATAACTATGTATATGCGATATTTTTCGTGGCAATAATCTTAAATACCCGATGCGGAGCGAGATGGCGATCGCAGGGCATAGCTTCTTGCTCCGGTGACGCTGCTGCCCGGCATCGATCTATGGTATTTAGCTACGCTTTCAATTGTGATGGTTATACCGCCACCATTCGGTTGCCAGCGCTTTGTTTGTTATTCGGCAGGATGCACCATAGGCAGGTGAGGTTGGCTTGGAGCGAAATGATGATAGGCCGCTCGCTTACATCCCCTATTTATTAATCTGTGGTCCCCTATTTATTAATTGTATAGAATCCCTGAATTATACACATTGCCGGTAATATGTATAATACATGCTTAATAAAGCAGAGAAACACTGGCAATTTTGATGTGATGTCGTAAGTGAACGCATTTTTTAACTTTCATCTATAATTGACTTATTGACTATATCTTTTTTGATTTTCATCTTTAATTGACGGAAATATCGTTAAACATACATAAAAAAAATTATACATACAGACGAATTGAGAACCTTCTCATTTTTTGAAGTCGGTTAAAAATATACTAAAATAAGGACAATATTTAAACAAATATTAAACAATCACGTCGTTATGATGAAATGGAAGATTGCAGTAGAGTTATAATGCCTCCAGAGCTATTGCACAAATCATCACAAACGAGTTACTCTTAGTTGGTACAACTTTCAGGAAAATTGCTGTCGGTCAGCTAGAAACACCGTATGACATTTAAATGCCCTGGCATATTATTATGACAGCGTATACAATTGACAGCTATCAACCCAATTCAATTTGTAGAGGCCGTCGACATGCAATCGTTCCCCTTGATTTTCTTTTGTAGTAAACGCCATCTATATCTATCTTCTATACTTATAATAAATCTGTAAAGGTCAATTATGTACATTGAATATATTTTCAAAATAACTATCAGGGGATGATTAGTAATCGATACTGATGCCAAAAATGCAATCAGTAAAATTTTTGTCTGTCTGTCTGTATGTTCGTTATAGAAACAAAAACTATTTAACGGATTTTAACGAAACTTAGTATAATTATTCTTCATACTCGTGGGCAGGTTATAGTATACTTTTCATCACGCTACAATTAATAGGAGCAGAGCAGTTAAGGGAAATGTTGGGAAAACGGGATAAATTTTTATCTGTATATTTGAACGCGCATCACGCAAAAACTACTGCATGGAATTAAATGCGGTTTTCACCAATGTATTGCTAGAGGTCTACTCAAAATTTGGGCACCATTTTATGGGAGTCCGTTATTTTTAAAACCCGATATCCACGAGTGCGACGTCGCTGGCACAGCTAGTGTTCAATATAATTATGTGATTAATAGGTGTATTGTTTTTAGCTTTTAGATTTTGTCACTATTCTGAAAATAGATAGGTATCTAACTTTTGGCTGGCCCGATGATTTCGTGACCCCTACCCTCTGAACCAAGGGTCGTGGGTTCGATCGCCACCTGGGACAAACATTCGTGTGATAATTATTTGTGTTTGTTCCGTGTCTGGGTGTTTACATTTGTATTAATGATCATAAGACCGAATGCCCTTTTAAAATCCAAATTAATTGTTAAAACTATTGTGTCTGGAAATCTAGGTTTTTAAGTACATATTTTATGTACTAGGTTGTTCTGATATCCATAACACATATGCTTAAGCTTATTATTCACCTTAGAATCAGAGCAATGTATGTGATTTTTTTTTATATTTTTAAAAATAACTGTTAAACTGTAGATCATAATATTGGGGGTCTCTCAAGCAATATACATCAACACTATCATCACTTCAACGTCGCTTCATATGAGGACTTTGTCTGTGTAAGCTCTCATATTGCCCTCGTTCTACGAAACATGACAACGATCCTACGATTTTACAACACGAACAAAACAAAATAAAACGTTCTTAAAGAAATCCCTGTTAAATATTTTATATAAAAATCGCGTTCCATTTTTTAGCCGGCGTTTATATGCCCCTGCTTACGGCGCCTATTGATAATTTTGTATATGGGCCTTATTGAGTTCCTTTGTACTTATGCCATTAGTGGGATGTAAGGGAGCGGCCTATCAACTTTTCTCTTAAAGCAAGCTCACCTGCCCGTGATGCATCCGGCCGAATAACAAACGAGGCGCTGGCAACCGACTGGTGGCGGTATAACCATCACAATTGAAGGCGTAGCTAAATACCACAGACCAATGACGGGTAGCAGCGTCACTGGAGCGAGAAGCCTGCCCTGCAATCGCCAACCCGCCTGCCCAGCATGGCGATTATGGGTATATCCTCCAGATGTTTGCCCTAAGTGGCAAACAACTGGAGAGGCCTATGTCCAGCAGTGGACTGCAATAGGCTGGTGATGACGAGTGTCTTTTAATTGAGGCCCACTTACATGGATGAGTTAGGTAGGCCTCGTTTTTAAGTAGACCCGGGGCGTCGCGTTACTTTTACGCGTTGGGCGTTTTTCCATATAAAATGGCTTTGTCCGAGAAAACGTGATGTGTTTCAACTTCCGGCCTTAAACGAGGTCTTATGCCACACGAAAGTAGCTAGGTAGCAATATACCTAATATTAGGTAGGTACATTTGGTATGGTCGTGTAGTATAATAGCTAAATAGGTATAATACTCTCGCAAACATACTGGATGTTAAATATAGCTAATTATGGATTTTCAGTTTAACTGCCAAAGTGTTAATTGGAAACACTCCAATAATTGTTTACCAAAATTTCTATCAATTAGTTATTACTAATTGTTGTACGGATTATTATCCGTACAGTACAAACATTTGTATCAACATGTCTGTTTGTATTGGTCTGAATATTTACTATTGTGTTCTATTAACAAGTACTACTTATTTAACCTCCTGAGGCCCCGCGCAATAATTATCAGCCTAAAATGTAAGCTTCAAGTTTTTAGTTCTGAAAATGACGAAACTTTCATTTGACTTCCCATGCCCCCCTTTCAACCTCTTACTATCCTTTCGTGTACGCTTCAAATGGAATATTTATTTATATTAAATTAACAGCTATATTATATGTAAATTATTTAGCAGTTTCAATATTGAAGTCAGTTTTTGCTAAAAAATACTGTTATGCTTATTAAACCTACTACAGCTTAAGATATAAGTTTCAAGTTTCTAGCTCTAAAATTGACTATAAATCCATATAACTTTTCACCCCCCCTTTTCAATCCCTAAAAGAAAGACATAATGCTATCATAAGATATTTTTTATATAATTTTAAGAGGAACATTTCGTCATACATGATAATATCTGTGTAGCTTTAACCATTAAAGATGCACACGCAACGGAAGCTTAAACAAATTTCAGATCAATCCGTTGACGAGAAGGGGGTGAAATTTCAATTACTAATTTTGACCCAAGAATAAAACAACCGGGGTGAGCTAAATAAAACCGTTTAAAATAGAGTAACTTCTCCCGTTTTCCTAACATTTCCCTTCACTGCTTGTATTGATCGTAGCATGATGAAAAGTATACTATATCCTGCCTAGGAGTATGAAGAATAATTGTACTAAGTTTCGTTAAAATCCGTTGAGTAGTTTTTGTTTTTAACCGACTTCGAAAAAGGAGGAGGTTCTCAATTCGTCTGTATGTATAATATTTTTTTTTATGTATGTTCACCGATATTTCCGTCAATTATGGATGGATTTCAAAATTTTTTTGTTCGACAGAGAACACTTCCGAGGTGGTCCCATTATCACCAAGTCAGGATCTGATGATGGGATCCTGGAGAAATTGAGGGCAACAACCGAAAATTGTATGCTCATATGGTGTTTTTGTTACGTAATCATATTTCACTCAGGTATATGCTTCCGGGCGTCAACATCTGGTGCTGATGATGAAGCCACAGAACTCCATAACGGTTAGGAGTTAGGCCATTGATCGATAGAAACTAGGTAGTAGTATATACTTATGCAGGGCTAATAGGGCGATTAGGTGGTTTGGTACGTGATTTGCTTGATTCTAGATCGCAAAGTCTTCACTTGACTTAAAGCAAAATTTTTCATTCCTAAGTAAAACTCTTAAGGACATTAATTAGCCTTTATTCAAGTTCACAGCACATTAACGCAACTAAAAATCGAGAAATAAAATTATTTAAAAAAAAAATTAAACCGACTTCAAAAAAACACAAAAGACCAAAACTAAAAAGCGATAAATAACGTAAGTAATTATATCCTTAATACATATTATATGTATAACTATAATTATTTAAATATTACAATTATCACTTATTTTTGAAGTCGGTGCCAGCCAAACAAATAAATGTATATTGTCGTGTGGATTTGCCGGCCGCGCACGTCATACAACAACAGTCTACGTTAGATACCTAGAGGCTGGCACCGACTCTAAAAATAAGTGATAATTGTAATATTTAAATAATTATAGTTATGTAGGATGAGAGATAGGTATTTCTCTCGGGTTCTGTCCCACGCGAACCGGATTGTAGTAGGTAGGCACGAAGATGACGGAAGGGGGTCCCGATGACGTCACCGCCAGAAGAAACACGATGAGTTCGGTCAAACTTTATTGATGAGCGTAGATACAAAATAATTATGAAATCCGGTCCCCGCAATCGTGTTCGTAGGCGATGCACGAAGCAGAGTGCCAGTTACAAAGGCACAATTATGATAAAATAAAGATAGGTCCCAAACGTTCCACAGAGTTCTGACGGACAGATGCTAAGTGGTAAGTATGAGGGATGAGAATTCGGAATTAGGAATTAATTTTACACGGTGGCTATGCGAGACCTTATATAACTGGAGAATCGCAACGACCCCGCGATGTAATGTACACCTCGCGCCATCTATTGACGCTTTGCGGAACTAATGGCTTCAAATGTTGATGAATGTATGCGAGACCATATATAACTGGAGAATCGTAACGACCCCGCGAGGTAAAGTACACCTCGCGCCATCTATTGACGCTTTGCGGGACTAAAGGCTCGAAATATTATCATTCGCCCATAGTAATGTACACATTGGAGTGTTGTTTACAATATATTTGTATTGGGTTGTGTTACAATCTCCCCCTCTGTCTCCGATAGGCGTCCCGACCAGGAGACAGGACAATAAGAAAAGTTATTAAGCGAGTTTCTTGGGTCGCCCCCGTCTGCGCTTCTCTTGTTGTTCAGTTTGTTCATTAACTCTCGTCTTCTTAGGACGTCCTCTCCTTCTTAGAGGATTGACTGGCTCAGGTACTTCATTATCGGTGTTTCGATAGGGCTTTAGTGCCGAAGTATGATAAACCCCAAGAGGATCTCCAGGGTCCTATGGGTTTGCAATTTCATATGAAGAAGGTCCATATGTTCAGTGTATTGTACAGGGTGCTCTTTCTCTCCCTCCCCCTGTACTGAAACTACTCCGAGACTGTTTTTAGGATCGATCATTCGCTGAAAAGTAGCATAAGCATTTCGCTGTCCGAATGGCATTCGATTCAATTTATAAATTCCAAAGGGCGTGGTGAAGCAGTACAGATATGAATGGAGTGGGTTTGGTCTCCTGCAGTCTATTCTTGGTATCAGATATACATCAGGTACAGTTATCTCATTTAGTCTTCTATAGTCCACACACACTCTAATTCTATCATCTGGTTTTGGTACTAGAACCACTGATGCTGCCCAGGATGAGGTACAAGGCTCAATGATATCCTCAGCTAGCATTTTGGTTAGTTCAGTCTTAAGAGCTTCTTTGCGTGGTGGTGAAAACCTATACGGTGGCATTGATATTGGTGGGTGATCTAGTGTCTGTATGCAGTGTTCAATGGCGTGTGTCGGGGTGTTTTTAGGAACAGAAACATCATTGTACTCTTCTAACAAATTATTTAATCTGGTCACCTGACCTTGATCAAGAGCGGTTTCTATATTTACAGAGTTTAGACCAATATTATTAGGAAACAAACTATTAGAATGGGGGGAAAGGCTCGCTTCCTCCTTGTTTACTTGGGCAATGGCGTCCTTCATTATGTAGTCCAATCTAGGGGAGTATCCATCAAAGATAGTGTCTCGAGGTCTTTTATTTTGCGGAGGTAGGTCAATAGGGATAAGCCGGTACTCTGTAGAAGTAGCCCCAACGGGTAGGTCTGCATGTCTCATCTGTGGTATCTTTGTCGAACAAATTGAAGATACCGGAAGGTTTGGTTCTACGGCGACAGGTTCTTCCAAGATCCTAGGCACCACTGTATTTATGTCGACCATCCTTGGAGGGGTGGCTTTGTTCTTAAAGTTGACAAAGTCCTCCGTATATAATTCGTACTCCTGCATAGGGTCATCAACAAAGTTCCAGGTGAACTGGGCTATGTTCAAAGCGATACCTGCTTCTCTGAGGAATCCTATTCCCAACAACGTGCGGTTGTCCTTTGACTGAGGCAAGACTACAAAATTCGTCCGTATCTTCCTTCCACAGAGTTCTACAGTTGAGGTGAAAGTAAGGACTTGTTGTAGATGAGGGATTCCATCTGCCAATGTGATCAGAGCGCTCTGCTCTGAGAAAGAATGTCCCTGTTGCTCCAGTGCCTTATAAAGTTGGTATGACGCAATATTTGACTTTGCACAAGTATCCACGAACGCGGTACCATCTATTCCAGCGACCTTGATAAATACCGCAGGACGCGCATGCGTTATAATTTGGGCATTGACTGCGCAGAAATTTAAATTGGTGGTACTGGTCGGTTTCCCGCTGCACGTAGGGCAATTGCTGCGATAAACGCCTGGTGCACCGCAGCCATAGCACGACAGCTTAGTGACAATCTCTTGTTTGACTGGCGGATTGGATACCTCTGATCGTGTTTCGGAGATTGGTTTCGAGGTGTTATTTTGTCGCTTTCGACACTGTTCAAAAGTGTGTCCGGGGTACTTGCAATAAGTGCATCGGATGTTACTTTTCTTGTGTTGTTTGCGAGCCGGGATAGTGGGTATCAGTTTTCCTTCCTGTTCGCTGAAAACTAATTCGACATCGCGGGCGTCGCGTAGCAGCTCTTCAAAATTGCTAACACTGGATCGGGGTACCTTATCTCTGATAGACAGATTTAATAGGCTGTATACAATGTCAATCTGCTGCTTTTCTTTAATCTGTTCATCTTTAGGAAGTTGCGAGAACAGCATCCTCTTTTTGGCGATGAAAGTTGCTGTGTCTTCCTTCTCCTGTCTTTCACTTATTATCTCGTGAAAGATAAGGTATTCAGGCTTCTTTGGTGCGAAGTTATGACGGAGTTGCTCTTCAAATTGTTGCCAGGAAGTAACAGTGTTCTTCACTCCTTGCCACCAAATAGCAGCCTCGTCGTGCAGAAGCAAAGGTAATCCATCCAAGGCATCCGCGTCGGAGATGGCTTCAATCCTCTTGAAGACACGGAGACCCGCAAGAAACGCTTCCACAGCTTCGGTTCTTTTCGCGCCGTCGTACGAATTCTTACATGCTGCCAGGCTGCTGCGTCGATTGCCGATTGTTGCTAGCAGCTGTGTGAATTGCTCATGTGATAAGTTGATGCTCATTTTGCTCCTCTCAGTGTTGTCGATGCACGTGGTCGTCCTGCCGTATCTCGTGACTACGAACTTCTGGTCGCGTTGGGCCCCACGTTGGGCGCCAGATTGTAGGATGAGAGATAGGTATTTCTCTCGGGTTCTGTCCCACGCGAACCGGATTGTAGTAGGTAGGCACGAAGATGACGGAAGGGGGTCCCGATGACGTCACCGCCAGAAGAAACACGATGAGTTCGGTCAAACTTTATTGATGAGCGTAGATACAAAATAATTATGAAATCCGGTCCCCGCAATCGTGTTCGTAGGCGATGCACGAAGCAGAGTGCCAGTTACAAAGGCACAATTATGATAAAATAAAGATAGGTCCCAAACGTTCCACAGAGTTCTGACGGACAGATGCTAAGTGGTAAGTATGAGGGATGAGAATTCGGAATTAGGAATTAATTTTACACGGTGGCTATGCGAGACCTTATATAACTGGAGAATCGCAACGACCCCGCGATGTAATGTACACCTCGCGCCATCTATTGACGCTTTGCGGAACTAATGGCTTCAAATGTTGATGAATGTATGCGAGACCATATATAACTGGAGAATCGTAACGACCCCGCGAGGTAAAGTACACCTCGCGCCATCTATTGACGCTTTGCGGGACTAAAGGCTCGAAATATTATCATTCGCCCATAGTAATGTACACATTGGAGTGTTGTTTACAATATATTTGTATTGGGTTGTGTTACAGTTATACATATAATATGTATTAAGGATATAATTACTTACGTTATTTATCGCTTTTTAGTTTTGATCGTTTGTGTTTTTTTTGAAGTCGATTTAATTTTTTATAACGAACATACAGACAGACAGATAGACAAAAATTTTACTGATTGCATTTTTGTCATCATTATTGATCACGATCACATGAGATTGATCACATGGAGATGATTAATCTCCTGATAGTTATTTTGAAAACATATTTAATGTACAGAATTGACCTCTCTACAGATTTATTATAAGTAAAAATATAGATGTGTATATGAGTAATATATGCCCAATGGTTGACTGATAAAGAATGCATATGTGGCATTAGGTCCGCCTTTTGTACACTACTTCACTGAGCAATAAAAATATAAAATAAATAAATGAGTACTAATATTAATTATTTAAGTAAGATGGCAGCCATGGGCAGGCCTCGTAGGCCAGGCATCGTAGAACTTAATCTTTGATAAACACAATCATCATCATCATCATCATCATCATCAGCCCGTGTCAGTCCACTGCTGGACATAGGCCTCTCCTAATGTTCGCCACCTTGATCGATTTTAGGCCTCTCGCATCCAGCACAACACAATCGATGGGTACTAATTACCAAAGGTTCTCCACAGGGGACCGTGCGCTGGAAGGCCTAGTAGGTGCCTAGGCAACCACCCCCTACAAAATAAACCGACGATATTTAAAGGAATTAAGGTTTCGGGTGCCGTTGTTATTATATTCTATTAATAAAATGTAATCCTATTCTGACGTGTACGTCTTCAGGTTGATGATGGATAATTAATTGATGTATCACCAGTCAACACCAACAACAATAGGCTATTATGGCTAAAAATTGTAATTAGTCCGTCTTTTAGCTTATTCAAAAATAAAAGACACGTATTTTTCCTTTTTTCATTCAAATAAACAATAGCAAAGATACAAGGCATCAAATGTTAGGACTGGGAGTCTTTGACGTCACTCGCTCCCGTAAAAACAGGGACTGAATAACCGAAAAATTACGGTACCTTTATATTTCGGTATGACGTCATACCGAAATATAACGGTTACCGGAATATTTCGATATCTAAATTTATACCGGTACCGAAATTTTCAGGTACCGTAAAATAAAGGTAATTTCGGTATGAAAGAGATGGGGAGAGGAGACAAACTATTCTGAGAATGACTGGCTCGGTGGCGCAATTGGTAGTGTTGTAAGTGGTAGTGGACTCTTGCCTTCTGAACCATGGGTCGTAGGTTCGATCCCCACCCGGGACAAACATTCATGTGAACATTTGTGATTCTTCCGTGTCAAATTATATTTGTAATTAAGTATGTATTTGTGGTACCCTCGTTGTTCTGATACCAATAAGAGCCCGTTCCTACTTGACGGGTGTCGGGTCCGGATTTTAATCGGATGTCGGCGCCTCTGTTCACACTTATCAAGTGTCGGGTCCGTTTTTTATCAGTTGTCGTAGGTATTCTTTATTGCTCAAAGAAAGTACAAATGGCGGGCTTAATGCCGTGTGGCATTCTCTACCAGTCAACCATTGGGCGAGCCAGAACACTATAACATCGTCATCATCATCATCATGTACAAATGTCGGACTTAATGCCATGTGGCATTCTATACCAGTCAACCATTGGGCGAGTCAGAAAACTATACAATCATCATCATCATGATGATGAAAGTACAAATGGCGGACTTAATGCCATTTGGCATTCTCTACCAGTCAACCATTGGGCGAGCCAGAACACCATAACATCGTCATCATCATCATCATGATGATGATTAAAGTACAAATGGCGGACTTAATGCCGTGTGGCATTCTATACCAGTCAACCATTGGACGAGTCAGAAAACTATACAATCATCATCATCATCTCATGATGATCATCATTGATGAAAGTACAAATGGCGGACTTAATGCCGTGTGGCATTCTTTACCAGTCAACCATTGGGCGAGTCATACAATCATCATCATCATCATGATGATGAAAGTACAAATGGCGGACTTAATGCCGTGTGGCATTCTCTACCAGTCAACCATTAGGCGAGTCAGAAAACTATACAATCATCATCATCATCATGATGATGAAAGTACAAATGGCGGACTTAATGCCGTGTGGCATTCTCTACCAGTCAACCATTGGGCGAGTCATACAATCATCATCATCATCATGATGATGAAAGTACAAATGACGGACTTAATGACTTATTGGGCGAGCCAGAAAACTATACAATCATCATCATCATCATGATGATGAAAGTACAAATGGTGAACTTAATGCCGTGTGGCATTCTATACCAGTCAACCATTATGCGAGCCAGAACACTATAACATCATCATCATCATCATGATGATGATGAAAGTACATGTGATGATTAATGCCGTGTGGCTTTCTATACCACTCAACCATTGGGTGAGTTAGAAAACGATAACATTATCATTATCATCATCATGATGATGATGAAAGTACAAATGGCGGGCTTAATGACGTGACATTCTCAACCAGTCAACCATTGGGCAAGCCAGAACACTATAACATCGTCATCGTCATCAGTCATCATCGTCATGATGATGAAAGTACAAATGGCGGACTTAATACCGTGTGGCATTCTATACCAGTCAACCATTGGGCGAGTCAGAAACTATACTATCATCATCATGATGATGATTAAAGTACAAATGGCGGACTTAATGCCGTGTGGCATTCTCAACCAGTCAACCATTGGGCGAGCCAGAAAACTATACAATCATCATCATCATCATGATGATGAATGTTCAAATGACGGACTTAATGCCGTGTGGCATTCTATACCAGTCAACCATTGGGCGAGTCAGAAAACGATAACATCATCATTATCATCATCATGATGATGATGAAAGTACAAATGGCGGGCTTAATGACGTGTGGCACTTTCAACCAGTCAACCATCGGGCGAGCCAGAACACTATAACATCGTCATCATCATCATCATCATCATGATGATGAAAGTATAAATGGCGGACTTAATGCCGTGTGGCACTCTCAACCAGTCAACCATTGGGCGAGCCAGAACACTATAACATCGTCATCATCATCATGATGATGATTAAAGTACAAATGGCGGACTTAATGCCGTGTGGCATTCTATACCAGTCAACCATTGGGCGAGTCAGAAAACTATACTATCATCATCATCATCATGATGATGAAAGTACAAATGACGGACTTGATGCCGTGTGGCATTCTATACCAGTCAATAATTTTACCAACTAATTTTAAAAACTAAAAAACTAACTACTAAGAAGTAATGCACATACCTTGTTACCTACTTATGTATATATTTTAGATACATAATAAAGTTACAAACAAAATAACTACTTAAAATTGTGATGGGTATACATAAAAATAGTATCTAAACATAATAAACAAAATTATTTAAAAAAAAAATTTAAATATCAGACAACATCAAAAAATATTATTTGTATTGAAAAGTGAGACGACATTCATTCTATCACTGACCAGAATTTTCGCGTGTGCCATGCACAGGCAGTCTTTCGCGTGCTATGCACGGACAGATAAGAAATGTCAGGAAGAATATTTTGCCGGTGTCGATCGATACGCTCCGCGCAACGCACGCGACGTTGCCAACAATCCGCAGCCGTTTGGCAACGTCGCGGCTTTTCGGTACCGATATTTTATACCGGTTGAATAACGGTATACCCTTACCTTTATTTTATTAAGGTACACTTATTTTATACCGGTACCGTAACCGTATACCGTAACCGCTTTCAGTCCCTGCGTAAAAATGCCTCACCGAGTGACGTCACGCGTAATTTCAACGGGCTATATATAACTTTGTAATTTTTAGTCTAATTTACAAATAAAAAAATACGTGTCTTTTATTTTTGAATAAGCTAAAAGACGGACTAATTACAACTTTTAGCCATAATAGCCTATTGAGCTAAGTATTGTATCTATTTAGTAGTTATATATAGGTTCATTGTATATCTAAAGGTTCCTCCTTAAAAGCAATGCATTAAACTGAATACTCGTATAGAAATCAATAAGTAAGTAGATGTGCTTATTTCATTATAGTAGGTATATAAACATTATAGCTCAAAACGTATTGAACGGTGAACTTTGATCCTGTAACCTGATAGGAAGCCTTCCATACCCTCTAACGTACGTGTATACGTAGATACCTCGCAACAGGCTTCTTTCTGGATTAACGAATTTTCCGCATAATTGTTGAAAGTTAACTAGGTGGAACTATTTATTTGATTTTTCACTAATTCATATTTTAGTTACATACGAGTTTGTCTATCATCTTCTTATTATATAGTTTGTGCGAATTTACAAAATCTAATTGGTATACAATAAGAGAAAGTGCGTCATTAAGCAGATAACGTAAAAAACTAACGAGGTACAAGATTCAAAATAACTAAGTAACTATCTGTTTGTCTCTCGCACTTTCACGCCAAAACGACTGAACCGATTTCAAATTAATATGGCACACTTAAGATAGTCAAAAGCCTGAGATAGGACATGCTACATATTAAAATGCGCTAGTGTAGCGAGTCTGTTAGGCGACCATCAAGTCATATTTAGTCTCTAACACAAATACTTTTACGACAACCAAATTATGCCGGGCCAAATTAAAAAGTAAAACACAATATACAGTGAAGGCAAGCGCCTCGCGATAACGTGCGCGACAGATATTGTACGTGTTAACGCGTATAATACGCGGGATATACGATCCGAGCGCTTTATCCTTTCACACACATTGATAAAGTTTTAGCGCGTTTGAATGGCAATGGCTGACATTATCGTAAAAGTCGAAACTTTGTGTTGGAATAGCTCTGGCGAAACATAAGGGGTTCACGTACAATTGCTAAAGTTTCTAATATACTAAAATATACATTCCTATTATTCGTAAAATAGGTCATAAAAATGTCATATTCTATAAACTGCCTCTATTTAAGTTTCAATATTAGCTTCCTGTCGAAATTCTACGACTATAAAACACGTGTACCTACACGTAGCTCTAATATAAACCTGCTCAAACTATCTCTCTATCTCCAAGCCAACCGCACCTGCCCGTAGTGCATCCTGCCGAATAACAAACGAGGCTCTGGCAACCGACTGGTGGCGGTATAGTCATCACAATTCAAGGTGTAGCTAAATACCACAGGCCGATGACGGGCAGCAGCGTCACCGGAGCGAGAAGTTACGCCCTGCGATCGCCAAACCGCCTGCCCAGCGTGGCGATTATGGTTATATCCTCCAGATGTTTGTCCTAAGTGGCGAACAATTGGAGAGGCCTATGTCCAGCAGTGGACTGCTATAGGCTGATGATGATGATGAGGTGACAATAGTAGGTATATCTATGTGTACCTAACACTTAGAGCCCTCGCACACATGGAGCGGTGGGGAGATCCGAGGTTTGCGTTCGGGGTTCATTTGAATGTGCCGTCTCTAAAGCAACAACGCACACTGTCAGCGGTCATAGCGGATCGTCGCGTTCTAAGAGTTCCTTTCCCGGCGAGGCAGAGAACGCCGCGATCTCGGAGGTGGAGAACTGGGAATAATTAATTGAATTGTTTAGAGAAAGTAGTTTAGTATATGATTTAAGTGACTATAAAAACCGCGATAAATAAGAGCCGAAGCTTGGCTTGTGATATCCACAAACATGGGATTTGGAGACGGTAAGGTTTTAAGATGTTAAAAAATTCATTGAAACTATTAACCAACGTTCGTAAATCCTAAAAAATACTACTAAATTCGCCGTGTTCTCGATTTGTATTCATTAGGTGCACCGATTGGTAGAAGTGGAAGTATTGATACTTCCTTTTCTTTTTACAAGCTACATCCCACAATCCACAAGAGCAATAATTCTACATCGGATTTCTAGTGACATTAACATGTGCAAAGGCCCAATCGAAACTAGAATGCGATAATTTAAACGCCGCGCCACTTGTGGGAGTAATAGTGCACAAAAGGCGGACTTAATGCCACATAGGCATTCTTTATCAGTCAACCATTGGGTATATACTCGTATTACTGGTACACACATCTACCTATATTTTTACTTATAATAAATCTGTAGAGTGTAGAGAATCAAAATGAGATGATTAGTGATCGGTAATGATGCCAAAAATGCAATCAGTAAAATTTTTGTCTACCTGTCTGTATGATCGTTATAGAAACAAAAACCACTCAACGGATTTTAACTTTTTTTTTTTTTTTTATTTATTTCCAAAAAACAATAATATACAAAAACAATAAATCGGCATGAACATAAGCTTAATAGCTTTACCGCATACCGGTGCCGCCGACAGTATTTATGAATTACTATGCTAAGTTACTCTTTATATATTTAATCAACTTACCCAAATAATAACCATCATTCTCGTACAATTACACGCCTCCCATGCATGACATTCAGCACAAAAAATGAGTCGGCCGCGCGGCCGCCACCGATCAACCACCGCGACGGTGCACCGTCGCCGTTTCGCATTACGTCACTCATATGCATAGTTTTGCCACGCGCACAGGATGTTTCATTACGAGACCTCAACAATGCCCTCAATGAAATATTTTCGTAGCTTATATTTAATGTTAACTAAACTTGGTACAATTATTCTTCATACTCCTAGGCAGGATATAGTATAGGTACTTTTCATCACGCTTCGATCAATACGAGCAGTGAAGGGAAATGTTAAGAAAACGGGAGAAGTTACTCTATTTTTTAAGCTTCCGTCGCGTTAATGGTTAAAGCTACACAGATATCACGTATGACGGAAATGTTCTATAGAATTAGTCTATTTTATAACTTGAAACTTATATCTTAAGCTGTTAATTGAATATAAATAAATATGCCATTTGAAGCGTACATGAAAGGGTAGTTAGGGGTTAAAAGGCTACAATTATTTTTCATACTCCTGGGCAGGTCATAGTATACTTTTCATCACGCTACAATCAATAGAAGCAGAGCAGTGAAGGTAAGTGTTGGGAAACGGGAGGAATTTTTATCTGTATTTTTAAACGCGTATCACGCGAAAACTACTGCATGGAGTTAAATACTGTTTTCACCAATGTATTTCTAGAGGTCTAACTTAAAATTGAGGCACCATTTTATGGAAGTCCGAAGTCCGTTATTTTTTTAAATCCGATATCAACGCGTGCGACGCCGCTGGCATAGTTAGTAAAATAATAATATCTTATACACTTAAATTTTATTAAGGCTATGTCCAGTAGTGGACGTCTGCAGGCTGATGATGATGAAATTTTATTATCTGAGGGCACGGTCGTGCCCTCGCCAAGACGAGCCAAGCAAAGCGCAAGGGCACTATCCTATTTTTCTTTTCTCGAAAGGTTTCGCCGTTTTTTTGAACCCTCATAACTTTGGTTTGCATGATGCTAGATAGTTAAAATTTTAAAGATAGAATGCCATCAGCACACTTATTAAACATACAAAGTTTGAATACCGTAGCTTTGATACTTTGGATTTTATTAATGTGTAAAAACCTCCGATTTCGTCACTGACTGACTGACTGACTGACTGACTGACTCACTGATCATCAAAATTATAGGGTACTTCCTGAAGTCCTAGAAAGCTAAAATTTGGTATGTAACTTGCTGTTGGTATACAACCAAACGAAAAATTACAAAAGTCTAAACTTTTCCCCCCCAACCCCTCAAATTAGGGGATGGAAATTTGTATGAAAAATATTTTTTTAGGGTACTTCCTGAAGTCTTAGAAAGCTGAAATTTCGTTTGTATGTGGCTATTATGTATTAACAAGAGAAATACTATAACCACCTAAACTTTACCCCCCCAACCCCTAAAATTGGGGGATGGCAATTTGTATGAAACATAAAATTCTTAGGGTACGTCCTGAAGTCTTAGAAAGCTGAAATTGGGTATGTAAGCTGCTATTAGTATACAAACAAGAAAAAAATGATAAAAGTTTAAACTTTACCCCCCGACCCCCCAAATTAGGGGATGGCAATTTGTATGAAAATTAATTTTTAGGGTACTTCCTGAAGTCTTAGAAAGCTGAAATTTCGTATGTATGTGGCTATTAATATACAAACAAGAGAAAAACTATAAACACCTAAACTTTACCCCCCCAACCCTAACATTAGGGGATGGCAATTTGTATGAAGCAAAATATTCTTAAGGTGCTTCCTGAACGTACGTAAGCTGCTATTAGCATACAAGCTAGACGGAAATTATAAAATTTTAAACTTTATCCCCCAACCCCTAAAATTAGGGGATGGCAATTGGTATGAAACTTTTACTAATTTTGATGCTAAAAGATTCCTTGATATCATACATAATCGTATGATAAATAGTAACTGACTGCGTAAGATGTAAGAGCGAGCCATCCTCTTTTCGCAACAAGGCACCCTCACCTGCCCGTGGTGCATCCTGCTGAATAACGGATGAGGATCTGGAAACCGATTGGTGGCGGTATAACCATCACGATTGAAGGCGTAGCTAAATATCACAGGCCGATGAGCGCGTCACTGAAGCGAGGAGTTACGTCCTGCGATCGCCAACCCACCTGCCCAGCGTCATTAATAAATAGTTACTACCAGCGTGGCGATTACGGGTAAAGCCTCTAGTTGTTTGCCCAAAGTGGCGAACAACTGGACAAGCCTATGTCCAGCAGTGAACTGCTATAGGCTGATGATGATGATGAACTGACTGCGCACTATATATATTTATATATATTCAGGGAATAATTACTAAAAAAATAGGTAAAATAAGTTAAAATACAATACTGCAATAAACAAGCAACCTACAAAAAGAAGTGAAATCCCCCCAAAAACATTTTCATGTAAAATGTAGCCAAGACGAGGAGGGCGAGACCACATTGCGTGCACTGTCAAAAAGTTATCAAATGTCATGAAGAGCCAAGCTGATGACAACTCTACACGCCCCCAATTATTCTACAATCACAAATGTAACATCTTTGCAAAAATATCAGGGTGAGACGTTTGGGTGTGACTCAGTGTGACTCGTTGAGAACAAACGCATATTTTTGCAAAGATGTTACATTTGTGATTGTAGAATAATTGGGGGCGTGTAGAGTTGTCATCAGCTTGGCTCTTCATGACATTTGATAACTTTTTGACAGTGCACGCAATGTGGTCTCGCCCTCCTCGTCTTGGCTACATTTTACATGAAAATGTTTTTGGGGGGATTATATTTAATAAAATAATTCCTAGCATCTACCCATATACCACATTACAAAAATAGTCACTTTATAATTTATAAAGATAAATAAGATCCGACTTGATAAAGATACTCGTACACAAATGAATATCGTTTAGTATTAAGATGTAGGTATTACAAATAGTTTTTGTAGAAGTATTGTGAAGCATAAGCGCGAACGAAACTTTTGGCCGCCATTATTGTTGACCTTTAAGTACCTTATTATAAATAAGGTCAGATCATGCAGGTTAAGCGTGTATACTCATACAAAAGAGAATTTGGAGCATGGCTGCTAAATTGATCTACACAATATTGTATGACCTACATATGAGGCCACTTTACCTAAATTTGCAAGTTACTAGGCATTTACAAAACATTCATAGGTACATGTACAAGAATGCAGCTTTAAAAATAATAATATTCGTATTAAAGATAACATTTTTTTTTGTTTTACCAGGGAGAAATGCAGTTTACGCATACCCGCTGCCCGTGGGAGCAGCAGGTTTTGTGGGACTCGCTCCGCGTCGGCAGAGAATACCTACTAAAAAAACCCTGGTTGTCACCGTCAAATGCGCCTTGGGTGACAGCAACACGGGTCCTATGTCAATAACACCGTGAAGCCGTCAGCGCCCCCCCCACTTGGGGCAGCCTAGAGATCAGGCCCGCGAGGGCCGTCTCTCTCCTCCAAGAACGGGGTTCGTGCAATACGTGGGAGACACCCCCGTGCCTACCCTCGCGGAACCCCGTCGCCGCCTCACGGTGGATTTTTATTGTGGTTTTCTCCACTTGAGCTCGCGCGCCCTGGTCCCGACCGAAGTCAGGATAACAGGCGGTTTTTTATTGTGGTTTGCTCCACTCGGGCCGGCCAATTAAGGCAAGCCCCCTGGTCCCTCCAGCGAGGGGTAACAGGTTGCCCGGCGAACAATCCAAAAGGACCTATCCGACGGCCACGAGAACCGTGACCGCCGGACCCGCCGAGCCGCGGTGATACACCGCCATCCCAGGCCCTTAGGCACCTTCTTCTACTGAAACGATACGCGAACGCATCGTTTCAGTATCGTGCAAATGCGCACTCCCAGTATGTCGCGTCCGGGTAGACGGCCTCGGGCCCAAAAGTCATGTCCGATACTCGACTCGCTCCAATCAGGCAAATGCCCCGTCATTGGGGGGAGACCCACTGGCCATAATGGCCCCATCAAATGTGCCAAAGCACAGCCTTGGAAGGCGTCGGGTCTAACGACGCCAACACTGGCTCCCGGTGCACGGCTCCCATCTAGGGAATTAGCCGTCGGGTAGCGTGCGGGTAAGGATATAATTACTTACGTTATTTATCGCTTTTTAGTTTTGGTCGTTTGTGTTTTTTTTAAGTCGGTTAAATTTTTTTTAAAAAATAATTTTATGTTGCGTTAATGTGCTGTGAACTTGAATAAAGGCTAATTAATGTCCTTAAGAGTTTTACTTAGGAATGAAAAATTTTGCTTTAAGTCAAGTAAAGACGATCTAGAATCAAGCAAATCACTTATCAAATCACCTGCCCTATTAGCCCTGCATAAGTACATACTACTACCAAGTTTCTATCGACCAATGGCAGTACTGTCCCCTAACTCCTAACCGTTAAGGAGTTCTGTGGCTTCATCATCAGCACCAGATGTTGACGCCCGGAAGCATATACCTGAGTAAAATATGATTACGTAACAAAAACACCATATCGGTGAACATACATATAAAAAAAAAATTATAGATAGATAGATAGATACTCTTTATTGCACAAACACAGACATTACAGGAAAACAAAATTATCACAAACAAAACATAGTACAACTTAGGCGGTCTTATCACTTGTAGCGATCTCTTCCAGACAACCTTCAGGTAGAGGAAACCAAGTTCACAAGGGATGGGTATTCTGGTGCAAAACTATCTACTGTTAAGTTAAGTGGGTACATACATAAACATAAATATACCAAGTACTATTATATTGTATTAATACAAACATATACATACGAATACATATAAATAAGTTATACATACATATTATACATACATGTAATAAAAATTTAAGTATGGATTAAAGAAGATAACTTTGAAAAAAAAAAGAGAATAGATATTAGAGAGACAGGAGATGGGATTTTAGTCTAAGCTTAAAAACTGGGAGGGATTGGGAACGTCTGATGGAAAGAGGAAGGGAATTCCACAGACGGATAGATTGGACAGTGAAAGACTGGGAGTAGGATTTGGAGAGATGGGATGGAAAAGATAAGTGGAGTTCACGGCATGAACGCACACCTTGATCCGAGGTGGGTTGCAAGAAGTTGAAACGCTCTTTTAGATAGGGAGGTGAAAGAGGATTAAAAAGCACAGTATATATAATAGTATATAATAGTGATAGAATATGCAGTTCGCGGCGACGACGGATGGGAAGCCAATTAAGCTGAGATCGATAGTAAGAGACATGATCGTATTTACGTAGACCGAAGATGATTCTAATACAGAAATTTTGAAGGCGTTCTAGCTTATCGAGAAATATTTCATTAAGGTCTAGATAGCAACTATCCGCGTAGTCGAGAATGGGCAGTAAAAGGGACTGTACAAGAGCAATTTTGGTGGGTATTGGAAGAAAATTGCGTAACCTATTTAAAGATGCTGCAGACGCAAACAATCTTCTGCTGACTTCCCTAATATGAGCATCCCAGGACAACGAACTGTCTAAGTATATCCCCAAGTTTCTAACCACCTTGCTATAAGGAATTTGGACACCGTTTTAACACTCGTAAGAATTATACATACAGACGAATTAAGAACCTCCTCCTTTTTCGAAGTCGGTTAAAAATACTAGCATCATTCTCTGATTCATTCATTATTTTGTTGTATTTTTTTTGTTATTACCACTGAATGCCTTGTTTAGTTAATAGGTAATTCTTGATAAGTTTATTAGAGGAGAGAGTATCCTGAGAATAGGGAGAATTTTTGTTCTCACATTGTGCCATTTAGTTACAGGTTTTGTTTGGTTTCGGTTTCAATTTTATGTTTATTTAATCGACTAATTATTTTCGCACTAAATAATTTAATAATATTCAATTATTAAACTTAAATACCAAAATAAATTGATTAAAACCCTGTTTCGTTTCTATTATCATGGTCACCCTAATACACAAACCAAGTCGACGTTGATGCGATGACAATTTGCCTTCGGCATTTTATAACACGTATTTATCTTTGTAAACTGACTACGCCGTTTGTATACGGGCGAATTATAGAATTTGCCTGCGACATTAGATAGATAGATATTCTTTATTGCACACCAAACAATTGACTTAAAACTATGTATAGTAGACATTTTGCTGTACAATATAGGCGGCCTTATCGCTACAAGCGATCTCTTCCAGACAACCTTAGGGTAGAGGACATTATGCATTGTTTTAACTTTTACAACTAAAATTGTATAAAGCATCAAATGACAGCAGTCGTTTTTTATCGATTTTGCTTAATTTGCTTGTCGCGATGAATCAATTGGTTAAACTTTGCCAGTCTTGATTAGTTTTAATTAACTGATTATTATAATCCTAAAATAAAAGTTTTACTTGTTATTTGGCTAACAGTTAAGTATCTGGCAGCCTAATTTGTATTGGAAACACTTCAATGTCAAATTGGTAGAGCTCTATCCCATCTTGATTATTATTACTCGTAAGATAAACTCTTACTTTTATAATTAAAAAAAAATGGTACACCTGTATCTTGTAATTAAGAAAATATGATTTGAGAAGCCATTAATACTTCGAATGCGGTTATCAAATACCACCAATTATTATACCTACTCTTTTAGCCTTAATACAATTACTTTTCGATTGTGTTTGGAATGTTGCCTTCAATGAAAATGAAGTCCTTCAACTTGACAAAACTTACGAATTCGTTTATAGAAAGGAGTCGTATGATTGTGTTTCCCACCCCATTCTAAAAGTTTACACCAGTAATTACATAAAATCGTGCTAGAGAAGGTACTCAATGGAATACTAGCGCCGCAAGGAGGACACAGGGGCTAGCTAATCAACGTTCGCAGTCTGCGGGATGGGGCGGGCGGTCTGCTGATTGAAATTCAACATACTTATTATCTGGACTTACAATTATCTGGACTTACGACCTCACTGTTTCAACGAACAAGAAAAGTTATCTAAAATAGTTGTTTTTTTTTTCTAAATAAAATTATTATTGATATCTGTAGACAATACTTAACGAATATTATTAGGAGAGTGCCTAAAACGAAAGTCTTCGACCAGTGCGTCCTACCGGTTATGACATATGGAGCCGAAATGTGGACACTTACGGTACGACTGGTCCACAAGTTGAAGGTTTCTGAGCGAGCTATGGAAAGGGCTATGCTCGGCGTCTCTCTGCGGGATCGGATCCGAAATGTGGTGATACGGTCGAGAATCAAAGTCACCGACATAGCTCACCAGATTAGTAAGCTGATGTATCAGTGGGCTGGCCACATCAGCCGCCACAAAATTACGCGGCATCGTTGCAGTCGCAGGTTTTTGAAACGCCACATCATAATACTGTATACCTAATTAAATATTTTTTTATAAAATAACTATTTTAAATTAAGTTTGTTGATTCATGAGCACCTAGCTGATACAAAAGTCTGATTTTTTACTACTCTTGTACCTTACTTCTTGCTATTCTCTACTCAAAGGTTGTCTCGAAGATATCGCTCAAAGCGATAATACCGCCTATATTGTACAACAATACTTACTAGTACACTTTGTCTACTCCTAAGTAGATTATTTAGTGTAAAATAAAAAGTATAGGTATATCTATCTATATCAATTAAATATTCATTGTATCTCTATCTGAAATAGATACACACTGATACACGCATATAATGTAAGGGAGCGGCCTATCATCATTTCGCTTCAAGCCAACCTCACCTGCCCGTGGTGTATCCTGCCGAAAACAAACGAGGCGCTGGTAATTGACTGGTGGCAATAACCATTACAATTGAAAGCGTAGCTAAATACCACAGACCAATGACGGGTAGCAGCGTCACCGGAGCGAGAAGCTACGCCCTGCGACCGCCAACCCGCCTACGCGTCTTCCCAGTGTGGTGATTATGGGTATATCTTCTAGACGTTTGCCCTAATTGGCGAACAACTGGAGTGGCCTATGTCCAGCAGTGGACTGCAATAGGCTGATGATGATGATGATGACACATATGTAAATAATTTATGTCAGACCGTCCGCGCGTCCATACAACTATTAAAAAGCAATAAATAGTTTCGAATGAAACGTTAGTTTTGCCAGCTCAGTTTTAAATTGGAAACCGTAAATTCACTATAAGTGATATAGATAGGTGAAACAAAAGGAAATAAAAAACCGGCCAGGTGCGAGTCGGACTCGCGCACGTAGGGTTCCGTACCACTGATTGAATGAATAAAAAAGGTAATTTGATTTATGATGTTTAAAAAAAAACTACTGTCTAGATTTCATTGAAACTAATTTGGTTAGTAGTTTACATAGTAATACACATCATATATTTTTTTCAGTTTTATAGTGCCCTTATTTTAGAAGTTACGGGGGGGGGACACACATTTTACCACTTTGGAAGAGTCTCTCGCGCAAACTATTCATCTGAGAAAAAAATGATGTTAGAAACCTCAACATCATTTTCAAATACCTATCCATAGATACCCCACACATATGGGTTTGATGAAAAAAAAATTTTTGAGTTTCAGTTCCATGTATGGGGAACCCCAAAAATTTTGGATTATTTTCTGATTTTACTTTAAAATCTTAATGCGGTTAACAGAATACATCTACGTACCAAATTTTAATAATGTAGCTCTTATAGTTTCGGAATAAACTGGCTGTGACATACGGACGGACAGACAGACAGACAGACATGACGAATCTATAAGGGTCCCGTTTTTGCCATTTTGGCTACGGAACCCTAAAAATAATATAACTTCATAGTTTATAAACTCAGACGATGTGGAGGCCTGCCATTGATGAGTGGTGGGCAATTTGATTTGCAGACACAGATCCAGGGTTGGTGGCCTCTAGAGAATCACCGGTAATCTTTTTCCCATGCCAGGCCTTTTTGCTATTATGAGTCATCTTGACGCTGGATACAAGATCCATCCACCTTTGCCTTCGACTCCTTCATCTATCTTTGTGTCTAGTTAAAGTCAACTGTTTGGTATGCAATAAAGTACATTTATCTATTTCTATCCGTAATATATTCCTGGCTCTAAAATAACAAAGTTTTTTAAACCTCAAAATATCAAAAAAAAATCAATAGTCTATGTTATTGTTTTGCGAACATACTGGTTGGCACTTACGTTCATCTCCTAAATTAATGAAACTATGTTTACATTTCATTCAAGTATGTCATGAATAAATGTATAATATTTATATTCATAATATACGACAAATATTTTAAAAGATATCCATTATGTAGCTGCTGGCAGTATGAAAGCGGCTCATCAATCTCTTAACATGACAGGGATCCAACTTAATTGTCTGCGATTGTTTGCGATTAAGTAACTCGAGGACGACAAAGCGTCGAGGGCTAAGCACTTCTCACGTGGCTAATTAAGCGCCACACACCGCGGCAGGTTGAGCGAGAGCACCACTCGATTATTCGTAACCTGATGCGAGATCACGGCACACCATCAGGACTCGCGCCACAAATCCGTCGGCGCATAGCAAAATTCCACACCGCAATTATTTAGGCGACGCGACACTCAAGTGGATTATGTGAAATTAAGCGCCGAGTAATAGCTAAGTGTGCATAACTCACACTGCCTCGCCTAATGCTTGCTACTAACATTAGGTCGAATACAAAGGAATGAACTTGAACAATGACATAAATAAAAAAATATATATATATTTTTATGAAGAAAACGATTCGCCCTTGAAAAAAGTTTCAATAACCCTTTGCTATAATAAAAATATCATAATGCTTTTTCATTATCTAAATGGAGTAACAGAGATAATATCTTTTGCGCACTTGGCTAGCCTCCCTCGGAGAATGGCCACTGGGACCGAAATTCGGTTAGGACATGGCTTGATTTACCCACAGGTTAATAATCCCAAGGCGCAAGGATGAAAGGGGGCCATCGCGGCGATGTGATTAGAATGGCTTATAGAAATGCGAATACTAATTTGGTACATTTAGGAAAATAGGTACGTGCGTTAAATAGTCTACGAGTATAATCTTCTGTACCTACACTTACACCACTCCCCTTGCCCCAGCCTACCTAACTTTTTCGAAATCAGAATCTGCGTCTCAAGAGTATGAGAGTATTTTTAACCGACTTCAAAAAAGGAGGAGGTTCTCATTTCGTCTGTATGTATAATATTTTTTTTTATGTATGTTCACCGATATTTCCGTCAATTATAGATGGATTTCAATTTTTCACTTCCGCGGTGGTCCCATTATCACCAAGTCATGATCTGATGATGGGATCCGGGAGAAATTGAGGGCAACAACCGAAAATTGTATGCTCGTATGATGCTTTTGTTACTTAATCCTATCTTATTCAGGTATATGCTTCCGGGCGCCAACATCTGGTGCTGATGATGAAGCCATAGAACTCCTAAACGGTTAGGAGTTAGGGGACAGTACTGCCATTGGTCGATGGAAACAAGGTAGTAGTATGTACTTAGGCATGGGCTAATACGGCAGGTGGTTTGGAAGATAATTAGCTTATTCTAGATCGCAAAGTCTTCACTTGACTTAATGCAACATTTTTCTTTCCGAAGTAAAACTCTTAAGGAAATTAATTAGCATTTATTTAAGTTTACAACACAATAACACAACTTAAGATCGAGAAATAAATTGACTTATAAAAAAAAATTAAACCGACTTCAAAAAACACAAACGACCAAAACTTTAATCTGACAAAAACTGTACCTGCATAACTAAAAAGCGATAGCTTTAGAGCGAAATTTTTTTTTTTTTAAAGTCATAACACGTCGATTGTCCCGTGCACTGCTTGTAGTGCACAGTTATTGTTTATCTATTGTGTATGCTTTGCGGACAGCTAATGGATTAGGGATTTATATGAACGGATACGGGAAGCTTATTTTGTTATTTAATAACGTTTAACGTTAACGTTTAATTATCCTCGAAGGCCTAAGCAATCCTTGTACTTACAAGCTGATCAAACATAATATCACTCCAGAGTTAAGATGAAGTATAAATCTGAAACTACAAAGATTTTTAGTAGCACAGCCTCCTGTCGCCTGGCGGAAAGGGAAAGGGCCCAAGCTACGGCAACGGACACATAACCAAATCAATCACTTGTCGGTTGCTGGTCTATAGGATTATTCTGGCTATTACCACTGATCTGATACTGATCTTAAAACGCACGCAACCTAAGTCACTTTTCGCTGAGTATACGATCGTCGCTATCCAGGCGGGATAAACCCTTCCATCGGTTGAGACGTATTAATCTCAAGATGTCTCTTAGTCTACTCTTAAGACAGTCACGGAAAGTAATGGTGCGATGATGTGCGCCCCATTTCTTCCCCTGAGGTGACGTATATTTTTACGTCACCTTACTGAATGTGGCGGATATAGTTATTAATAAAATTTTACCTGTCCACATTAAGACAATCTTGACTTGCTAACAGGTTTATTATTTTTCGTTTAATAAGCTATTGTCTATAAGTGCACCCACTAGTTGTAAGTTTAAAAGTCGATTTAGGCATTTAAATGTGGTTATTATTCATAGGGTGTTACTCATCTTTCGTTTTAGTAGGGGCCTATAGAAAAATCAATTGTTGTTGCATTGTTTTAAGGTCGAGTGTTGCCCGGTCGTGTAGCGGACTTAGCTATAACATTGCAAGATTACGGGCGTGTCGTTACGATGCTCGTTTAGATAAGGCACATGAAGAATTGCAGATCTAGAAACGGTACGAAAAGTTGCGGCGAGCGAAGTCTCGCGGAGATACCCCGTCTCATGCATTTTATACCTAGCTTTTATATATTCTTGTAATGAAAAATGCGAAGTAATTTTTACTGCCAAGCCGCTGCCTGTGAAGCTGGAACTATATTATACAGTGCAACCATAATAACGAATAAGTTTTATTTATAAAAAAAATTATCTAAGTAAGTTTATCAGTTGTCTAGTACCCTAGTACAAGCTTCGGCTTAGTTTGGGGTTAGATGGCGATGTGTGGCCCAGCGTGGCTATGTCTTGGGTTATTTATTTATTTATGTATAGGAATGACGTTTAAGCTTAAAAGTTCCGCCTAATGAGCATCATTTTGCTGAGTCATCAAAAATAAATACCCTTAAGTCCACGCAAACGAAGTCGCAAGCACCAGTTCCAGTTAGTGTTAAATACCTTTACAATTGCATTCCGAATAGCCCTATAACGAATTTTCAGTTATTATCTTAATTGTAAATACCTGTAGTAATTAACGAATTTGGTCAACCTGAAACGTTTACACAATGTTCCCACTAATAAATTCCCCATAATCCCATATGTGATTCATATCACGAAAGGTTGCGATAGAACACCATTTTATATGTAAGTAGTTAATGAATTTATTGCCATCTTTAAAATACAAAATAGTACGTTTAAATACTGAGAATTACTGAGAACAAATGACAATTACCACGAGTGCGCGCTGCTACTGCGGCGCAACTTGTATGGAAATGTTTCGATGCAAGTCGGCACGGGTTAGGGTACTCCAAATTAGGTAAAAAAATATTTCTGAGAGTTTTAGAGCAAAACGAAAAAAACTAAAACCTCTGCGTTTCAAAATAAAGAAGTCGAAAAATAAGGGACACCCTAGTCTAGTACATATTTACTAATAAGATTTTACTCATGAACCTTTACTACTTACTTTTCGCACTATCTTTTTTTTATAGTAGCTCGACATAATGGCTTCCCTACGCCTGATGGAAAGCGAAAGAGAAGCCCGTCGCTGTGACAACGGGGAAGTCACTGGTCAGTTATCTGTCAGTTGCCACCGCCATGCTGGCCCAACCGTTACCCCCCACGAGCTCCGGAAACCCTATTCAACGGCAGAAACACAACCCGGAGGTCATTTGGCTGCGGTATTCTATAGGGTGGAAGTCCTTCCCCGGACGGGCGGCACAATTCGAGCGAAGATTCGCTATGCGCTACCTATCTCCACTAGTGTTGCATGAACATGGAGATTAGGGTGTCCCTTATTTTTCGACTTTTTTATTTTGAAAGGCATAGGTCTTGGTTTTGTTTATTTTGCTCTAAAACACTCGAAAATAAATTTTTACTAAATTTGGAGTACCCCAACCCGTGCCGACTTGCATCGAACATTTTTAGTTAGGTAGTTTTTACAAAGTTGCGCCACAGTAGTAGCGCGCACTCGCGGTAATCGTCATTTATTCTCAGTAATTCTCAGTATTAATACGTACTTTTTTATATTTTGAAGATGGCATTGGATTTACAAAGCAACAAACAATATATTATCTTAGTATGTAACTTATATTATCAAATATCAGGCGCATAGTTACCAGCTAACCGTCAAGTTCTCGCAGTACATTTTTAACATTCGCGAAGTTAAATTGACTGTTAATGAAAGCGCAAATCTAGTCGTTCAATAGTGTATTATACATATACTGGGAAGTAAATAGAATAGCTCGACCATAACTACGAGTATACCTAACTATGTAAAGAAAAAAACCAGGGCGTCAATTATGTTTAACGGCTGTAGACAAAAAGTTAGCTGAGAAAAGTAGAATGGGGGAGACAAAATAAATTAAGAGAAGAGCAAATTTATTCTTAGACTGTATCGTCATCTATTAACGCACAAGAGTTTAAAAATACCCCAGGATCACGAACAACCTACCAGCTCTGATAAAAGCCTTAAGGAACCTTTGCCAACGACATCTCAATCGGTTAGTTCAGTAAATA
Organism: Conogethes punctiferalis; assembly: GCA_031163375.1. Lineage (NCBI taxonomy): Eukaryota > Metazoa > Arthropoda > Insecta > Lepidoptera > Crambidae > Conogethes > Conogethes punctiferalis. Next base: position 17,515,679 of record CM062077.1, on the reverse strand, counting down.
TTGCAAAACGTGGAAGGAATGACTTCATCCCACTGAAGTTAATTGCAGCTTTAGGGAAATGTCATTTAAGCGTAAGGGTTCTGGCTATATACTTTAAACTGTAGTAGAAGCACTAAGTTTTATATTAGAAGATTTCAACAAATTCTCAATCAACGCATTCGCACACAAAGTAGAAAAGAAAGAGCGGAACATATATAGGTAATGAGATTTTTAAAACAATATATTTGAAATTAATACCAATCACTGGTATGGGAAATGAATACCTGGATTGGACGTGTGAAGGTCTAAAGAAGAACGCCTGCCAATTATTAATTATTAGTGCATTTGGAGAACAAGAACAACTTCTGGCCGTGCCTGGACTAGAGAGCTCTTCTGGTCATCAAGCTAAAGCTGTGTTAAATGCACTTTATAACTGGAACCTCGATGAAAAAGTGCAAATAATGTGCTGTGACATAACTGCGTTTATAGTGACATAACTTATACGAGTAGATAAAGGGCGATTGAAAGGAATGTACTTTTGAAACAAAAATTTGTCAGAGTTAATGCTAGATAATAAATAGATAGCTACATTTATTGCTAAAAATTATTAAGATTAATGTAACCATTAATGTAACCCAATGAATACAGCTAAAGGAATTGTAAAACTTGTGAACAATTTTCATGGCTTGATCACTGCCTAGGAAGAACAAAAACAATTTTTGCTACGCGCTGTGTGAAAGAGCATAGAAATCTGTATCCAGATTGTAAATAAGATACTTTAAAACAATTAATCCTGGCTTATATTTAATTTTACTCGTATTTCCTTTTGACTTTTAATCTATACTTATAATAAATCTGTAGAGAGGTCAATTCTGTACATTAAATATATTTTCAAAATAACTATCAGGGGTGATTAGTGATCGATCCTGATGCCAAAAATGCAATCAGTAAATTTTTTGTCTGTCTGTCTGTATGTTCGTTATGGAAACAAAAACTACTCAACGGATTTTAACGAAACTTAGTACCTTTATTTCTAATGACAGGTTATAGTATACTTTTCATCACTATACAATCAATAGGAGCAGAGCAGTGAATGGAAATGTTAGGGAAACGGGAGAAATTTTTACCTGTATGTTTGAACGCGCATCACTCAAAAACTGCATGGAATTTAATGCAGTTTTTACCAATGTATTTCTAGAGGTCTAACTCAAAATTTAGGCACCATTTTATGGAAGTCCGTTATTTTTGAAACCTGATATCCACGCGTGCGGCGCCGCTGGCACAGCTAGTTCTGAATAAAATAGTTTATTTCTGCAAATAGATTCACTAGTAATACTTTTGCACATCACACTTTTTTCCTACCAGCACTTCGACGTGTAGCCTGCTGAGAAGAAGTGCCGCAACACAAACTCAACAGTTAGCCTTTTTTTTAAATATATCTTCTATCTATCTTCTTCTTCTATTACTTATAATAAATCTGTAGAGAGGTCAATTCTGTACACTGAATATATTTTGACTGGCTCGGTGGCTCAATTGGTAGTGACCTCTGCCTTCTGAGCCAAGGGTCGTGGGTTCGATCCCCACACATTACAAACATTTGTGTGCATGAACATGTCTGTTTGTATTGGTCTGGGTGTTTTCTATGTATAATATGTATTTATTTACAAAAAAAAAATGTATCTAAGTAAGTTTATGAGTTGTCTAGTACCCATAGTACAAGCTTCGGCTTAGTTTGGGGCTAGATGGCGCTGTGTGGCCCAGCGTGGCATGTCTTGGGTTATTTATTTATTTTCAAAATAACTATCAGGGGATAATTAGTGATCGATACTGATGCCAAAAATCCATTCAGTAAAATTTTTGTCTGTCTGTCCGTCTGTCTGTCGGTCTGTATGTTCGTTATAGAAACAAAAACTACAGAACGGATTTTAACGAAACTTGGTACAACTATTTTTTATACTCGTGGGCAGGTTATAGTATAATTTTCATCACGCTACGATCAATAGGAGCAGAGCAGTGAAGGGAAATGTTGGGAAAACGGGAGAAATTTTTATCTGTATGTTTGAATGCGCATCACGCAAAAACTACTGCATGGAATTGAATGCAGTTTTCACCAATGTATTGCTAGTGGTCTAACTTAAAATTTGGGCACCAAATTATGACATATCAATTTATTTTGTATCTGTAATACTTAATTTTAAAATCGAGAAAAACATGTTACGAATAACCATTATTCCATACAAATGTCGTTACGCGTCGTGTGATAAGTTAAGTTAGAAGAGTTGCGTACAATCAGAAACATGCGATGTATGGAAAACCTATCTATGTTATCTTATAGTTGTATTAGATGTGTTTGACTACTGTTACCTAAGTAAGTTTTGAGATGACCGATATTGGGAAAATAAAATTTAAAAAAATATTGTAGTAAGTCGTTTATTAAAGTTTTCAATGAAAATCTCTTAATTATGAATTGTCATGGACAGTATCCAAATCACAAACGTTTTCATTTACAACAACGCCTTCAAAAAGGCTTCCCCATCAAATTGGAAGGTCTGAAGTATCTGTTGAAGAACCCTCAGCTGGTCTCAGCTGAATTAGAGCTAAGGTAATGCCCCTTTCTACTATTGGTACATAAAAAAATCGACTGTCATTGCTAAAGTCCAGCATAGTGGGCCACATCTTCTATAGTGGGACACGTCTTCTAATTTAATCTAGCCTATAGCGCCCCACTGCTGGATGAATACCTCCCTTTCTTCTTTTAATAGGCATATAAATAAAATTAATCAATATACCCACGTTCCTACAAAAGCAGTGAAATCCCATTCCCATCAAAAACATTCTGTAAAAAATAGCCAAGTCTCGATGAGGCTGCTTGTTTATCTCTAAAAAGTAATGAAATCTAGACAAAGCCGTGCCAAGTCTAGGGTTCCTTACTGCGATTTCTCTATTATTATACTTAATGTTGTGTGACTTGGGCCTTGAACATTCTTTATAGGTACTAAGCTACACAACACAAGGGTACAGAGTACAAGTCAATATTGTTTACACATAATGTTATATATGTTTGTAACGTTTTCCAAGTGGCAATTCTCCATCGTCAATGGGTACCGCTACCCAATTCTGGCGACCGATTAGTGCAATGGTGTCATGAAGCACCTGGTTACAAGGGTACAATCCTTGTGTACCCTTCAACGGTCTATATTTCTGAGCTCAACCAATATCGTAACTATAGAGTATAGAGGTGACAAGTCGGCAAATTGTCACGGGCCCCCAGCCGTAAGGGGTCAGAAAAATCCGATTAATTTGCCACAGGCATCGCCAATGGCATACTTACGGCACTGGGTACAACGCTTTTGTTCTGGAATGTTTGACCTCCAGAACAAGCCTCGTGGAAAGCCAGAGAACCTAGTTGTCAATGAGGATTTGAAAGTGTTCTCGGAAAAGGATCTATCACAAGCCACATTTGAGTTAACCGCAGGCGTGATAATACTGTTTCGAATTATTTAAAACAAATTGGGAAAGTGAAAATGCTTGAAAAAGGGTTACTGCATGAGCTACGAGTATATTAAGGAAACCAATAAACACGCGTCGGCTGCTAGATCACGTTACGCAACCGACACCGACAATAACAAGGGAATTTTGATTCAGCATCATTATTTTCGATGAAAAACGGAAGGATGAAGTCGAAAATGCTCATCACAATAATTAAACCCAGGAGAACTGGCCGAATTCTTATTATTTTCTTCGGGAATGCCTTTACGCATATACCAGGGTCCTAGGTACGGGCCACCTGAGGGGTTCACTTCTATCTAACGGAGAATACCCACTAAATCGGTGACGGTTAGACGGTGGTCCGCTACAAGAGCTCTGTCTGAGCAACGATAGCACCGAAGGGACTGGGCCTCCAAAGCTGGAATGGAAATCGAGCTAAAGCCCAGCAGCAAACGCCTCCCACCGACCAGTTTTTTAACGGCCGAAACAGGTGTCGGATGTTAATTGCCGGTCTTGATCAAGGAATATTTTCCACGTCTGCGATCACCTCCCTCGATTTGGCCGCAAACTTGTCAGCCAATTCTTAACTGGCCGGACCTGCTCGAAAGTTCTGGAACTCGAATTTTCGAGCCCCGATCTAATTCTGGCAGAACATATCGTGCCGATGACCAGATGGAGACCTAAAGACGGACTCAACTATGTACACCACGGAGGTTTTGGGGATAGTCAGCCTTTTTGTCCTTAGTCTTTCTTAATGGCTGCTGTGGCTTAAACAAGAACATACTCATAAAGCATTCCTTTATTTAACAGTAACTGTTTCCGTGTAAATAAAATAACAATATACTAATACTATTATTGCTACTTACATAACTTTCAGTATTTACTTTTTATTTAATATGGTCATTGTCAAATAGTAATATATTATATGCTGAGTTAAATTAAATAGAAAAAGAGCTGACTGAAGAAGCAACATGCAGCAGCCCGTTCTTTGATCTTTATTATATAATAAAGTTAGTTCATTTTGCGTCGGTAATGAATATTAATGTTCTTGCTTAAGTCATAAAATAAACTTTATCTGCAAAACGCGTCGTCGTAGCGCTACCACCTCGGCACAAGTGATAAATTCACAAAGAATAAGCTGAACTCGGGCCGATTTCAATTATAACCAAAACTCGTTTATGTAATTTCAAACTTCAATAATATCATGAATTATTTAGGATACGCCATTAATAATAAAATAACAAAAGTTGTTGTTCGATGATGTTCGAATTGTTTACATTTTACAATCGCTGATATTTTCTCAATAAATAACACTTTTACATAAGGCTGCGTAAGTACCTAAGTATACCAAAATTTAATTAAAGACGGTATGTAGGTAGTTTAGCGTTTCTAAATATTTAGGAAATGAAAAGACCCTAAAACAAGAATGAATATGTATCTAAAATATGTATTTACGTGTAGCTATTTTCTATGGAAGTTGTTTTAACCGAATTTTCTATGTGTACGAGTCTCTGTCCGTGTCTATCGTCTAACCAATAACTTTTAAGCATTATAACTCGTTCGGATTGGAAAAAAAAAATAAAATGGTTAGATATTTATTATGCAACTAGCTCTGCCGGCGGCGTCGCACGCGTGGATATCGAGTTTTAAAAATAACGGACTTCCATAAAATAAGTACTTAAATTTTAAGTTAGACCTCTAGCAATACATTGGTGAAAACCGCATTTAATTCCATGCACTAGTATCGGCGTGATGCGCGATCAAACATACAGATAAAAATCTCTCGCGTTTTCCCAACACTTCCCGTCACTGCTCTGCTCCTATTGATTGTAGCGTGATGAAAAGTATACTATAACCTGCCCAGGAGTATGAAGAATAATCGTACCAAGTTTCGTTACAATCCGTCCAGTAGTTTTTTTTTTCTATAACGAACATACAGATAGACAGACAGCCAGACAAAAATTTTACTGATTGCATTTTTGGCATCAGTATCGATCACTAATCATCCCCTGATAGTTATTTTGAAAATATATTTAATGTACAGAATTGACCTCTCTACAGATTTATTATAAGTATAGATAGAAGATAGATATAGATAGAAGATAAAATATTTCAAAAAATCCATCATAAAAAAAAAATCTCATAAAAAGTGTATTTTAGTCCTTAAGCCGCTATCACACTTGCATTTTGTAATCGAGTATAAATAGCCAACGTTTTGTAAATCGTTTTACTCGTAACGCTGGGCAGAAACGACGATGACGCCCCTAGTTTATTAATAAGACAAACGTACAGACCCTCGTGCCTGTGGTAATCCCTTGGACGTGGCATCCTCGCTGAATATGCTAGGCGTTGATATATGGAGCAACGTTCAGTTTAGGGGTCGTCTGGAAGGGAAGGCTTAGAAGGCTAAACTGGCCTCCTAGAAGCTGGGTGTTCTTGGCATAGCGAGACAATATTATTATAATTTTCACCAGCCCACCGTCTCCAAACAAAGCACAGGTGCGACCTAACATGGAATATTGTTCTCATCTGTGGGCCGGGGCGCCTCAGTATCAACTCCTTCCTTATGACCTTATCCAGCGAAGAACTGCTCGAATCATTGACGATCGAGAACTTTTAAACAAGATAGACCCTTTATCTTTACGCAGGGATGTTGCGTCTTTGTGCGTTTTCTACCGTACATAATTATCACAGCGAGTGTTTGGAAGAATTACCTATTTGATCTAGTACCAGCTGCCATTTTCCATCATCACACATCTCGCACCAATTCAAGATTTCATCCTTATCATCTTGATAGTTGGAAGTCTTCCACTGCGCGTCTTGCGCGCAATTTTCTGCCTCGTACAACTGGTCTTTGGAATCAGCTTCCGGTTGCAATTTTTCCGAATGGATACGACTTAGGGACTTTCAAAAAGCGAGCCTGCAGTTTTCTTAAGGGCCGGCAAAGCACCTGCGACTCCCCTGGTGTTGCGATGTCTATGGGCTGAAGTGATCACTTACCTACCATGAGGTGACCTTCAGGCCTGTTTGCCCCCTCTGTCATAAAATAAAATAATAGACCGATTAGGATGTCTCGTCACGTGGGTTTTTAAAATTCCCAGGTTATAAACTAATTGCTCCCAATGAAATAATGATTCACGGACAGTATATGTAAGACTATAAACAAGGGCTAATCTCGTCCGTGCTCCGTTGCGTTTGTTCAACAAACAACCAGCGTGTTTGCTCAGACAATGGCTAAGTACAATAATTGCGCATGAAGTGCCCGAGAGAGCCTCGCCTTGTTGGCACAGCGGTCTCCCTAAGCCTTTCCGATGTGTGACTAATGTTTGCGTATGGTAATGAGATGTTAATTGCAGTTGCCAGTTCACTGTAACTGGATCACCAAGCTTCTGATCCCCGATCTGTGGTTGGAGCATTGTACCTTTAAGTAGTTTGCTTGCGCGGGCTTTCTGAATAAACAATGCTCGCAGCTTGCAACACAGATTTTGTGAGCAAACTGCAAGCACAAGCCTATTCACAGTTATTTAAATATGGTGGAACAACTATGAGTTGAAGTGGGTGAGAGTGACAACACCGATCATACCGGTCGATTTTAGCGTGGTTAAGTACCTACTCTAGGTAACGAAAGATTCCGAGGATCTTTGTATTAATTTATTTTATTGAAGGATTCTAATGTTAGTTTTCTGAACAAATAAGAAAATAAAAACAAAACGAAAAATAAAAGCTGGCCACGTCGGACTCGCGTACGTAGGGTTCCGTACCATGTTAGTTTTCTGAACCAATCTTAACTAATATTATAAAGCTGAAGAGTTTGTTTGTTTGAACGCGCTAATCTCAGGAACTACTGGTCCGAATTGAAAAATCCTTTTTGTGTTGAATAGACCATTTATCGAGGAAGGCTTTAGGCTATATAACATCACGTTGCAACTATAAGGAGCGAAGAAATAATGGAAAATGTAAAAAAAAAAAACGGGGAAAAAATAACTATTCCACGCGGACGAAGTCGCGAGCACAGCTAGTAAGAAAATAAAAACGAAACGAAAAATAAAAACCGGCCACGTCGGACTCGCGTACGTAGGGTTCCGTACCACAATACCTACATCTAAATAAATGTTTTTCTTTATTCTATTGGAGTTGATTGAATGAAAGTTAAAATGCGGTATAAGATTTATAACGTATTAAAAAAAATATAGATATTATTAGATCTCGTTCAAACCAATTTTCTGTAGAAGTTTGCATGGTAATGTAAATCATATATTATTTTTAAATTTATCATTTTATCATTCCCTTATTTTAGCAGCCTCAATATCATTTTTGAAGACCTATCCCACACGTATGGGTTTTACAAAAAAAAATTTGAGTTTCAGTTCATTTGAGTTTCAGTTCTAAGTATGGGGAACCCCAAAATATTATTATTGTTTTTTCCTTTTTTTTTGTATGAAAACCTTAATGCGATTCACCGATTACATCTTCTTACCAAGTTTCAACAGTATACCTCTTATAGTTACGGAAAGAAGTGGCTGTGACTTACGGACGGACAGACGGACAGACATGACGAATCTATAAGGGTTCCGCTTTTTGCTATTCGTCTACGGAACCCTAAAAACGGAGGTGGTGCTGACACTTACGCCTGAGCGTAGGCATAGGATTTCCGCTCAGTTCAATTAAATAAAATAAATATGAGCTTCAAATAAATATAGACCCGATTGCGAAGCACTTGTTTCTTTTCTGTTTTTCATTCCAACACAAGTAATTCTACTAAGAAGCTTAATTACGTGTGTTAGCGAAATCAGAAAAAAACCGGCCAAGTGCGAGTCGGATTCTCGCACGTAGGGTTCCGTACCACTATACAGCTAAATAAATGTTTTTCTTTACGTTTTTAGGGTTCCGTAGCCAAAATGGCAAAAACGTCCCGTTTTTGCCATTTTGCCTTATAGATTCGTCATGTCTGTCTGTCTGTCTGTCTGTCTGTCTGTCCGTCCGTATGTCACAGCCAGTTTATTCCGAAACTATAAGAGCTACATTATTGAAATTTGGTACGTAGATGTATTCTGTAAACCGCATTAAGATGTGAAAATAAAATTAGAAAAAAATCCAAAATTTTTGGGGTTCCCCATACATAGAACTGAAACTCAAAATTTTTTTTTCATCGAACCTATACGTGTGGGGTATCTATGGATAGGTATTTGAAAATGATGTTGAGGTTTCTAACAACATTTTTTTCTAAACTGAATAGTTTGCGTGAGAGACTCTTCCAAAGTGGTAAAATGTGTGTCCCCCCCCCCCGTAACTTCTAAAATATGGGCATGATAAAATTGAAAAAAATATATGATGTGTATTACTATAAAAACTACTAACGAAATTTGGTTTGAATGAAATCTAGACAGTAGTTTTTTTTAAACGTCATAAATCAAATTACCTAATTTTTTCATTCAATCAGTGGTACGGAACCCTACGTGCGCGAGTCCGACTCGCACTTGGCCGGTTTTATTATATTGGAGTTAATTAAATGAAAAAATTAGGTAATTTGATTTATGACGTTTAAAAAAAAACTACTTGCTAGATTTCATTCAAACCAAATTTCGTTAGTAGTTTTCATAGTGATACACATGATATATTTTTTTCAGTTTTATCATGCCCATATTTTAGAAGTTACGGGGGGGGGGACACTCATTTTACCACTTTGGAAGAGTCTCTCGCGCAAACTATTCAGTTTAGAAAAAAATGATGTTAGTAACCTCAATATCATTTTCAAATACCTATCCATAGATACTCCACACGTATAGGTTCGATGAAAAAAAAATTTTTCAGTTTCAGTTCTATGTATGGGGTACCCAAAAAATTTTGGATTTTTTTCTGATTTTATTTTAAAATCTTAATGCGGTTCACAGAATACATCTACGTACCAAATTTCAATAATGTAGCTTTTATAGTTTCGGAATAAACTGGCTGTGACATACGGACGGACAGACAGACAGACAGACAGACAGACAGACAGACATGACGAATCTATAAGGGTCCCGTTTTTGCCATTTTGGCTACGGAACCCTAAAAATTAGGTTACTTCAAATGTACATTCGGTTTTTAATGCTTGTTTTCCGGCAGGGAAAACGTATCTCTATTGTTATTAATTTTAACATAAATAAATAAACCAAGACATGCCATTTGGGCCACACATCGCCATGTAGCCCGAACTGATAAACTTACTTAAATACTTTTTTTTTTCGTAAATAAATACATATTATGCATAGTAAACCCGCAGACCAATACAAACAGATGAAACAGATTAACAGACATGTTAATGCACTCAAATGTTTGTACTGCGCGGGGATCAAACCTTCAGGCTCAGAAGACAGAGGTCACTACGAAATGAGCCATCGGGCCAGTCGAGTTAAATAAACAATGTATTTTTTTATAAGAAAAATTAGGGCGGTCCAGTCATCGCGAGGTGAGAATTATAACTCTCAGACAGAGGGACGCTACCAAAGTGGAAAAATGTTTGCACTTTGGAAGCGTCTCTCGCGCAAACTATTCAGTTTAGAAAAAAAGTTAAACTGGAATCTTCAATATCATTTTTGAAGACCTATTCATAGATATCCATATATATACTTTGATGAAAAAAATATATTTGAGTTTCAGTTCTAGGTAAAGGGAACCCCAAAAATTTTTTGTTTTTTTTTCTGTTTTTGTATGAAAATCTTAATGCGGTTCACCGAATACATCTACTTACCAAGTTTCCACAGTATAGCTCTTATAGTTACGGAAAAAAGTGGCTGTGACATACGGACGGACAGACGGACAGACGGACAGACATGACGAATCTATAAGGGTTCCGTTTATTGCCATTCGGCTACGGAACCCTAAAAAAGGTAATACCAAAGTACGACAACGCGCTGATCGCAGAATATAATCGGATCTAAAAACAAATTCATATTATTATGTACATGTTACTGGATCATACGTATTGGATATACCCATTGTAATGTTGCCAATCACATAGGTACCTATCTACAGTTGAATGCCCACATAGTTTTCCTACATGCAACTAAAGCAAGTCTACTAGTTTATGTGGAATATTTGCAAATCGGATGCGTTGTTGTACCTACTAGAAGACAATCGGCCGGATCGACATGTACTTGTAGATTATACCTACCTCAATACTTGGCGCAAGCACTCTAGCCTAGCCGCTCTCCCCCATAACAACTCCGATTTGATACATTTAGGTACATATCGCAAGATATCCAAATGGGAGCAGACTATAGTCTTGTTATTTGCGTTCGTTGTTACTAGCTACAGCCCGCGGCTTTGTCCACGTGTTAAGAGCAAGATTACAATCGATATAAAATTAACCTAAAATGGAGGTTACGAACGCAATGAGAATTGAGAAATTCGATGGGAAAAATTTCAAACAGTGGAAATTTCAAATGAGGTGCGCGTTACGAGCGAAAGGATTGAACATAGAAAAAGCAAGACCAGTGGAAACCAGCTCGCAAGTGCAGTGGGATAAAGATGATGGCATGGCCATGTTCATCTTAACGTCCTCGATGGATCTGAACCAGATATCTCTTATAGAAAACTGCGAGACTGCAAAAGAAATCATGAATAAATTGGAAGCTATTTATGAACTGAAATCGGAATATAACAAGATGATAATTCATGAGAAATTTTACCAATATTCTTACTGTCCCGGCAATAGTATGGCACAACATGTCTCCAAAGTGGAGTGTTTAGCAAAGGAACTGAGGGAGACAGGAGAAAAGATCAGCGATACAGCAATTTTAACTAAAATTTTGAGCACACTGCCTCCAACCTACCATTCGCTTAGACAAGCATGGCTATCACTCGACGAGAAACACCAAACCATACAGAATCTAACATCCCGATTGATAGATGAAGAAGCTAGCCTTGCCAACGACAAAATATACAACGAAAGTGCATTATTAACATCAAAAGGAAATTTCAAAACAAAGACTAAAGAAAATCAAAATAGCCGGCCGCAATCAAGTCACAGGTTTATATGTTATAACTGCAATAAAAGAGGGCATTTTGCGAGGGATTGCAGACTTCCCAAACCAAAAATGCAGAAAACTCAGAAGCCGCACAATATGTTAGCTTTTAGTGCAGAAGGATGTTCTTCCTGGGAAGATACTGAAGATGCTTGGATACTAGACAGTGGAGCGTCAATGCACATGACATACCGGCGTGATTATTTTTGGAAATTTAATGAGAATCAAAACAATGACATAAACAAAGCAGTTAAACTGGGAAATAAACAAAGTATCCGTGTCTGTGGTGAAGGTACCATTTTAATAAATAAGAAAGTTGAAGGAAAGTGGGAAAAATGTAAGCTTGAGAATGTTCTTTATGTACCTGACCTACAAAGAAACCTTTTTTCCGAAGGAGCTGTCACAAGAAAAGGCTATGCCATTTTGAAAAATAATGAAAAAGCAATGATAATTAAAAACAACACTGTTGTTATGTGTGCACAATTAACAGAAAATAATTTATATGAACTGGATATCAAAACAATTAAGCAGGAAAGTTGTAACTTGGTACAAACGAATATAAGAGTAAGGCATGAGCGCATGGGGCATATGAATATTAAGGAACTCAAAAGTATGAGCAAAAGTGGAGCTATTCCAGTGACACTAAGTGGTGATGAGCACTTTGTGTGTGAAGCGTGCCAATATGGGAAGCATGCTAGACGTCCCTTCATGAAATCCGATAGAAACCCATCTCGGCCAGGCGAGATTGTATACAGTGATGTATGTGGCCCCATTGAAGAACCTTCTATATCGGGTATGAAATATTTTGTTTTATTTAAAGATGGAGCAACAAGTTTTTGTCATGTTTATTTCATGAAACATAAAAGTGAAGTACTTGATTATTTTAAGAAATATAATGCCATAGTGAAGAACACATTTCAACGTGATGTGCACATTCTACATACAGATAATGGCTGTGAATATGTGAATCAAGAATTTAAGTTATTTATTGAGAATAATGGGATGACACATGAACGCACTGCCCCATACACCCCACAACAGAATGGGAGAGCAGAGAGAGAATTGCGTTCTATAATGGAAAGTGCAAGAAGTATGTTATATGCAAAGGATTTGCCCTTAAGCTTGTGGGCAGAGGCTGTCAACTGTGCAGTATACTTGTCAAACAGAAAAACATCAAGTCAGACAGGAAATATGTCACCATTTGAACTCTGGCATGGAGTAAAGCCTAATCTACAGCATATACAAATATTTGGCTCTATTGGCTATGTTCATGTACCAAAAGAAAAAAGAAAGAAGTTAGACAAGAAAAGTAAGAAAATGATGTTAGTTGGATATGACTATGAAAACTACAGGATGTATGATCCAACAAGTAGAAAAATAACAGTGTCACGAGATGTCAAATTTGAAGAATATAATATGTCAGAATTGAAACAAGGTTTAACAGAAATAACAATAAATCAAGGAGAAAATGAAGAACAAAGATTAGTATTGCCGCAGAGTGAAGTTCAAGATCAGTCTGATACAACTCAAGAAGTCTCTTCCGATGAAGATAGTATGAAGAGTGTTGAAGACCTAGATGAGACCTATCACCCCCCCAGAGGTATTAATACAGAAGAACAAAGAAACATTACATTGCGTCCTCGACGAAATAATAGAATGGAAGCAAACTTGACAGAAATAATAATACCTAATACCTATGAAGAGGCTATAAACAGTATAGATCGTCAACAATGGAAGAAGGCTATAGCTGAAGAGCTTCAGTCACATGAAGAAAATAAAACATGGATTATTACTGAAAGAACTGAAAAGAAGCCTATTAGTTGTAAATGGGTTTTCAATATAAAGAAAAACTCAGATGGAAAAATGGAAAGATATAAGGCAAGATTGTGTGCACGAGGTTTCACCCAAGTGAAAGGTTTGGACTATAATGAAACTTTTTCCCCCACTAGCAGGTACGACTCCGTCAGATTGGTTCTTAGCATTGCTGCGAGAGATGGTCTTCAGATAAAGCAGTTTGATGTGAAAACTGCGTTCCTGTATGGAGAGTTATCTGAGGAAATATATATGGACGTGCCAGAAGGAGTGGACGCCCAGCCTTCTAAAGTATGTAAGTTAATCAAATCTCTTTATGGACTTAAACAATCTTCGAGATGTTGGAATGAGAAGTTTAGTTCATTTTTAACTACTTATGGTTTCAATCCATGCCCATCTGATAATTGTGTTTTCATTGGATATTTTAATAATACAAAAGTAATCTTAATTCTTTATGTTGACGATGGGTTATTGTTATGTAAAAGTAACAGTGTATTGTCCACAATATTGAATGATCTTAAACAAAAGTTTGATATAAAGATTTTAGAGCTTCATTCATTTATTGGCATGGAAATATGTGCAACAGAAGGATATATAAGAATAAGTCAAAAACATTATATTGAGACAATTTTGGATAAGCTTAACTTGTCAGATGCTAGGGGTAGCAGTACTCCTGCTGATATAAATGTACATTTATCTAAGAATGTTAACAGTGTATCGGTTGAATTTCCTTATCGTGAGGCAGTGGGAGCATTGTTATTTTTAACATCTGTGTCTAGACCTGATATAGCATACGCTGTGAATGTTGTAAGTAGATATATTAATGACCCCGGTCCTATACATGTAACTGCGGTGAAAAGAATCTTGCGTTATTTGATCAATACTAAAGAAATGTCAATTGTTTATAAAGGCAATGTAGGACTGGTTGGATACTCTGATGCAGACTTTGCAGGTGACTTAGATACTAGGAAATCTAACACGGGGTATATATTTTTAATGAATGGGGGTCCTATCACATGGTCTAGTAGGAAACAAAATACTGTGGCGCTGTCCACAACAGAATCGGAATACATGGCAGCTAGCGATGCCACCAAAGAAATTTTATGGCTCAAACAACTTTTAGTAGACATTGGAGAAAAACAAAATGATGTTAAGTTATATGTAGATAACCAGAGTGCTATAAAACTAATAAATAACCCTGTTTCCCACAAGAGAACTAAACATATAGATATTAGATATAATTTCATACGAGAGAATGTAGCAAAGAAAACTTTAATTGTTGAATATGTGGAAACTTCATGTCAATTGGCAGATATTCTAACTAAAGCTTTACCAGTGAGTAAATTCAATAATATTAGAAATAAGATTTTGTATAATGTAATGTAAAAGGTTTGAAGTGAGTTAATAGTAAAAAGGTTTATATTACAAATACACAATAAATACATAATATATGTACTTATATAAATAGTAAGACTGAAAAGTTAATTTAAGTGGGAGTATTGAATAAGTAATAAATTTATAGGTGTCTTTGTAAACACATTCTGAATGTTATCTATTAAGTATCTTCGTAAACTAATTTCTTCGTTTGCCGTGTGGCGGCGCTGCTGTTGTCTTTTGCCTGTATACCAATGTCAAAGTGCTACGAAAATAAATTTGTTCATATCCTTATTACTAGAAATCTAACTTGTTTTATTAAATTACGGCCTAACCTGAATAGTAGGCATGAAATAGTTATTCTCCTCTCTCTGTCTCTTTCATACCGAAATTACCTTTATTTTACGGTACCTAAAAATTTCGGTACCGAAATAAATTTTAATTTAGATATAGAAATATTTCGGTAACCGTTATTTTTCGGTATGACGTCATACCAGTATATTAAGGTACCGTATTTTTTGGGTTATTCAGTCACTGTAAAGTTTCATTGAAACTCGTTCAGTAGTTTTTGCGCATTATAATACATCTACTTACTTAGTATATATATTTATATACTTCGATAGTTTACTTCGGAGTTGGCTTGCTCTTTTGTTGGTTTTACTGTCAGGGATAAGGGGTAGCACTGTATAAAGGTACCTACTATTTTTTCTATCGAAGCGCATCACAATGTTCCAAAGACATTTTAAGAGAGGTAGGGCATAGCGAACCTTCGCTCGAATTGAGCCGCCCGTCCGGGGAAGGACCTCCACCCTATAGAATACCGCAGTCAAATGACCTCTGGGTCGTGTTTCTGCCGGTGAGTAGGGTTTCCGGAGCTCGTGGGGGGTTAGGGTTGGGCCGGCATGGCGGTGGCAACTGACAGGTAACTGACCAGTTACTTGCCAGTTGTCACAGCGACTTGGGCTTCCCTTTCGCTTTCCATCAGGCGTAGAGAAGCCACTATGTCGAGCCACTATAAAAAAAAAAAAAAAAAAAAAAAACACATTTGACAAATTATCTCACCTTTTGGGGAAAATAAACAAGGAAGGCATTCAAGTAAATTGAGATACTTTTAACTGCTTATCAAAACGTAATAATTGCCTCATAATAGCTTTAATGAGTGCAGCCTATGCCGTGCAGGTTAAGTCAATTGACTTAATAACAAAATTCATTAACTCAAGAGTAACATTTTAGCAAATACAGGTCTACATTATTAAATTTTTATTGTGTGTTATTATATATCAATAACGATAAATATTCGAAAAGCTACTTCATTATTTTCAAAATTCATTATCCAATAGACAGCATAATAATCACAAAAGACAAGTTATCCCCGGGCGCTAACTTTTACTGGCGAGCTAAAAAATAGGCTTGATTGGGGGGCGGGTAACAAAACCTTATGTATGCAAAACGTACATTATGCCAGTGAATGGCGTAACAGAAAGGTGCGCTGATAACAATATGTTTTCAAGTATAATTCATACCCGTTGCATTCATACGGCGAGAACACGTACGCTAACATACGGCCCAATTTTGGCGTACAATTTACCTGCAGATGCAACAAACACAAAGAGGCTATATTTCGAGGAGGGCAGCGAGTGCGACACAGTATAACATTCTATAACGGCAAGCTCAAAACTTTCAAATTGGGTAAAAGCACCAGTGGCCAGCCAAGTACCAGTCATCATCCGTTTCCGTCATTTATTGATCATTAACACCACTGCAATTTTGGCATAAACAAATCTCATGTACTTAAAAAGATGACCTGTTTTCTTGTTTGTTAATACACGGCGGGAGCGGTACAAATATTCAGGCGGGTCGAGCTTTTAACTCAGCTAACCCGTGTTGATTCACGGGTGTCATGAGCTAACTCCTTTTTCTGATGGTTTAACAACTCTTTATAGCTTTATGAATCACCAAATCCAAGTGATATACCTACTTGTTAAGGACAAATAAATAGGTACTTTAAAATGCCCTTGTTTAAGAGATAACTAGCTCGGTGGCTCAATTGGTAGTGACTCCTGCCTTCTGAACCAAGGGTCGTGGGTTCGATCCCTACCCAAAACAAACATTCGTGTGATGAACATTTGTGTTTGTTCCGTGTCTGGGTGTTTATAATTTGTATTTAAGTATATATTTGTGGTACCTTCGTTGTTCTGATACACATAACACAAATGCTTAAGCTACTTGCTTTGGGATCGGAGCAATATTATGTGATGTTGTCTGATATTTTTTGGGGTTCACATTCTATATACACAGTAGAATCTGGTGTCATCTAGAAAGAAACGATTGAGGCTAGCTCAAAAACCACCGCATCACATTTGCCATACTGCAATTGGTGGAGTGTTGGTGCTAGGTGGCGGGACGGCGCGGGCGGGCGGGGCGCACGGGTCGGATTACGGCGGCCATCTGCCGCGCGACACCGAACAATCAACCTAACGAGCCGCGCTCGCGAGACCGGATTAAAGCCTAATGCCACTGCGAACAATACCGGCGACGGCCTTTATCAGTTACAGTTAGACGCTAACAGATCGCTCGTGTCGCGACAATGGCCCTCCTTGTTTATGGCTAATCCTAAGTGGATTACTCATCGGCAGAACGGCGCGACTCCACGCCGCCGCTTGACGAAAGCCGGCGTCCGTCGACAGACGCCAAGACGTTAACGCCTGCTTGTTTATTTAAACGGACTCGCCGGTAATCCTTCTATCTTTGTTTGGTTTTGGATGACTGCTGTTCCAAACAAAGACCTCTTCATCGCTTCTGATAACTTAATGAATGACCACGAACTGCTAGTTATCACTGATCATACCGTACGATTAATTAATTTCATCAGTAACATGCAAGTTCGATTACTCTTTTTACGTGCGGTGACGGAGTGGAATAGGAATCACCGGGGCATTTCTTCACGTGGTAGTACAAGTCGGCTAAGGGACTTCTTCAAATTTCAGCTTCTACATTCTGGTTGGCGAACCCGTACGTACACTCAGCAAAACACGGATGAAGTGACTTAGGTGGCTTTTCAGGATCAGTCTGTTTATTGGTCAGAATAAATATTATTATAGGCCAGCATGGTGGTGGCAACGGACAAGTGATTAGTAACACATTGCCGCGGCGACGAGAGGCCACCTGCGATCACAGTAGTATTTGTGATCGCAGGAGGCCACTATAAAAAAGACTTTTGGAAAATAAGCTACAAAGTCTGGTGAGAAACTTATTTCATAAAGTTCTGAATATTCAGAACTTACATATACCACAAAGTGTTGACTACAATCTGAAACAAAAGCTCTTGAAGAAACCAGACGTCTACATATAGATGACTAACGGTTAGTAATCTATACTTACTTCATGTCTGTGAACGGGTTGAACCGTGGGTTGAACCAATTTGGTGAGGTAGATGGCGATCTGTAAATGTCCTGCGATATAGGATCTTCTAAAATGACAAATGTCAGATTTATACTGGTTATACCCGTAGTACCAGAATTGTTTGCTCACTAAAAATAAGCCCCGCTTGGCTTTTCGAGACAGGCATTTGTTTAATTTTAAATTAGAGTTATTTATTAATTTCGCTAATAGAATGAGGAGATACCATTTGCGATTAGTTCGATTTAAACGGGATAAATATTCAATAGTTTGCTCTTTGTCTATTAATTATTTAACTTGAAAAGGAATTGGATTAAGCAATCGCTTTAATGGTTTGTGGAGAATTATTATGTAGTAGTAAATGGACCGATAGAGGCAGTTATGTCGTTTAGATTGTTAAATGTCGGAAAGGTACGTGAATAGCTCTTTGATCCCTATTAATTTAAGATTAAATACCACTTCAATCGACCAAAACTTTAACGAGCTGCATAATCCGGATAATAATTTTAGCTCCGCACTACCGTACAACGGGACAGCAAAGATAGCCCGTGTACCTAATTACCAGGTATACCTAATCTGTTTTTTTAATAAGTTACAATAGAACGCGGGTATTTAAGATTGTAAAAAACGAACATAATGTGTGATGAACATTTGTGTCTGGGTGTTTATTTGTATTTAAGTATTATATTTGTGATACCTTCGTTGTTCTGATACCCATAAGATAAGTGCTTAAGCTACTTGGGACCGGAGTATGTGATGTTGTGTGATAATATTTATTTACTAGCTATGCCGGCGGCGTCGCACGCTTGGATATCGGGTTTCCAAAATAACGGACTTCCATAAAATGGTACCTAAATTTTAAGTTAGACCTCGGGCAATACATTGTCGAAAACCGCATTCAATTCCATGCAGTAGTTTTTGCGTGATGCGTGTTCAAACATACATGATAAAAATTTCTCCCCTTTTCCCAACATTTCCCTTCATTGCTCTGCTCCTATTGATTGCAGCGTGATGAAAAGTATATTATGACCTGCCCAGGAGTATGGAGAATAATTGTACCAAGTTTCGTTTAAATCCGTTGGGTAGTTTTTGTTTCTATAACGAACATACAGACAGACAGACAGACAGACAGACAGACAGACAGACAGACAGACAGACAGTCAGTCAGACAGACAGACAGACAGACAGACAGACGGACAGACAGACAGACAAAAATTTTACTGATTGCATTTTTGGCATCAGTATCGATCAGTAATCACGCCCTGATAGTCATTTTGAAAATATATTTAATGTACAGAATTGACCTCTCTACAGATTTATTATAAGTATATAGATTTAGTCAGCCGAAACTCGTAGCACTAACCCATTCATGTTGCGATGCCAAATCTCGAAATGCACCTTAACCCGAGACAGGTTGAAGATTGCGTTGTTTGTAGCTGTGCCATCGCCAGCACCGAGATACAATTAAGTAAGTATAAAACTAGCCAAGAGTAGGGTATCTAACCAACGGTTCCGTATAATTCCTCTATTAGTTTGTTTTTCTATACAACAGCACACAGCCCTCAAAGCCTACGTTTTGCAGTGGACCAAACAAGGTGAAAACAATGATTGATTGATTGATGAGAGATATTTTATAAAAGTTATATATAGTTTTGTGATTAGAGATGCTATACTAAAGCACAAGAGCCACAAGTCACCGAGAATCGACAACCTGCCCGTACGGGATTTATAGATATCACGGTAGTGTATTCCGGATTCGTAGATGGACGACGGGCGGACAGACATATATAGAAGAACATTGAAGTCTTAGTAATAGGATCCCATTTATAAACGTTTTGATACGAAACCCTAAAAACAATCCTATACCTACGATCATTTTACTTGCACAAAAAATGTAGAATTTTATTTTTAAACATTGCCACAGAGAATATAACGTGTACAATTTCAATTTCAAGTTTTCTTTTAAACTCATACTCACAAAAGTTAAGTACATATTTCACAATACAAGCAAGCAAACAAGGTCATAATTTAAAACTCTTCCTACATACGTAGATACGATGATAGATGACTAGTGCCTGGATGTAATTACTAAATCACACAGAACCATAGATCTTGAGAATTTTGTTTTCTAAATAGATTTTCAGCTTCTGTTCAAGGAATTACCTTATGTAATAATTAGCTTTGGAAACAGTGCTTGCTAAGGTGTGAAAATGTGTTTGAAAAAGCTCACCACCCAGGTCGCAAATTATTATATTACTAGCTGAGCCGGCGGCGTCGCACGCGTGGATATCGGGTTTCAAAAATAACGGACTTCCATAAAATGATACCTAAATTTTAAGTTAGACCTCTAGCAATACATTGGTGAAAACCGCATTTAATTCCATGCAGTAGTTCTCGCGTGATGTGCGATTAAACATGCCGATAAAAATTTCTCCCGTTTTCCTAACACTTCCCGTCACTGCTCTGCTCCTATTGATTGTAGCGTGATGAAAAGTATACTATAACCTGCCTAGGAGTATGAAGAATAATCGTACCAAGTTTCATTAAAATCCGTCCAATAGTTTTTTTTCTATAACGAACATACAGACAGACAGACAGACAGACAAAAATTTTACTGATTGCATTTTTGGCATCAGTATCGATCACTAAACACCCCCTGATAGTTATTTTGAAAATATATTCCATGTACAGAATTGACTTCTCTACAGATTTATTATAAATATAGATATGTATTAACAATTTGAAATTAAAAATGTAGAGTTATTAAATAAGAAAATTGAAAAAGTCCTGAACAATGAACAAGACAGAGTTCAGGGCTTTAGTGATAAATTAAAAAATGGCTTCGGTATTATCAGTTGGACGGGCAACGAATGGGATGAGGCTCATTGAATAGCTGCGGGTAACAGCCGCCCGAAGTGGCCAATCTCTCAGTAGATTACATGACATTAGGTCGCCCCATAATACGTTTAATAATGCACTATGCTCATGAAAGAAGTCAAGTTCTCCGTAAAAGAATAAAATGTTAAAAATAAAGTACAAATGTCATATTCTTGGTTATTTGGAATACTTAACATTATCCAATTTACAAATTGTATCTTACACGAGGGCCATCTCTAATAGCGGATCCTCGTTTAACCGCACTGCTGACATTCCAGTTTTATTAACCTATACTTATAATAAATCTGTAGAGAAGTTAATTCTGTACATGAAATATATTTTCAAAATCATAGTTATTTTGTGTTTGTACTGGGTGATTAGTGATCGATAATGATGCCAAAAATGCAATCAGTAAAATTTTTGTCTGTCTGTCTGTATGTTCGTTATAGAAACAAAAACTACTCAACGGATTTTAACGAAACTTGGTGCAATTATTATTCATACTCCTGGGCAGGTTATAGTGTACTTTTCATCACGCTACAATCGATAGGAGCAGAGCAGTAAAGGGAAGTGTTGAGAAAACGGGAGAAATTTTGATCTGTATGTTTGAACGCGCATCACGCGAAAACTACTGCATGGAATTGAATGCGGTACCAGAGGTCTAACTTAAAATTTAGGCCCCATTTTATAGAAGTCCGTTATTTTTGAAACCCGATATCCACAAGTGCGACGCCGCTGGCACAGCTAGTACTAATTAAAAATATGTAGGTACCAACATACATATAAAAAAGTCAACACCCAATTAATAATTCACGATGCCTTTTTTACAGGGGAAAATTCGGTAACGCATTAATGTCGTTTGGGGGAGTGGCAGAGTATGTAAAGCAGGAAATTCACAATTAAAACCCCGGTCCCTCCGTCAAGCGTTTTATGGAGTCGTACAATGGGACCTTAGGAATTAAGACTGCCATGACAGATTCGTGTTGTCTCAGCCAATTCAGTTATACAATATAACACTTGAACATTATCTTCATGTAAAAGAAATTCTAGTTTCAATGATATAAACATCAATCAAAGAACAGCTCAGGGGAGAAGCTGAAAACCAGCGCTGCCCAGGTTTTTCCCTGAGGTAGCATCAGTTGAGCTAATTCCCATTGTCTTTATTGTAATCCGTTATGTTGTTTTTTTTTCTTTAATGTGTTATTCTTGTAAGAAGACAAGAAATCTTTTTTTTTTTTATTTATTCTTATTCAATTAATTGTCAGAAAAACCCTGAATATTTTGATGGATAAAGTTTAGGCAACAGGGCTTTTCCTTTGTCACTTAATGTCAATGGTCAATGCAAAAATAGTTTTAAAAAAGCATAATTAAAACAATAACAATCCGTGTGATTGTATATGTAAAAAAATTAGTAAACTAAAAAAACAATTATTGCTAAAATTAATCAACTCACTGATTCCCCAATCAATAAAATAAATATTTTAGGAACAGCATGTTTGGAGTAAATATACTCGTACTCGCGCAAACAGATTTTGTTTTGTTTATTTTATTTTGTAATTTGAATCGTATTTTACGATTGTGCTGGTATTGTAGAAAGGTTGATCGGGTGTCACGAGAAACAATGCTCGATATATCAGGCGCCGGAGGAGCACTTGTCACCGCGAGCGGCGCGACCCGCTCGGGGCGGGGAAACTAAACGTTTCTGCCAAAAGTACGTGACCTTAATGTATATCAATCCCGGCATGATTTATACAGGAGGGATCTGTAAAATATGATATAAAATAAACATTGACAACCAAAACGATGAAATACGACGTAGCGTTGTGATTTAAGGGCGCGTTTCAGGAGATTTTATGACGCTATAAAATCAGCTCGCGCGTCCCGCCCGGCGCACGTACAGCACAGATTTGACAAAACAGACGACGGACATTTATTTGTACGCTAGTTTTTTTTGCAAGTTTTACGGACTGATGCCAAGTTTATTGCCCGCGGGCTGCGGGTATCCACGTTGACATTGTACACTTTGAGACGGGCGGGGCTGCATATCCAGTGCGTTTCATGTTTATTTAAGAATATACTGCCAAAAACAGATTTTTTTGGAGTTGAAACCTACCTACCTACGACTTAAATATTATATATACATATACATACAGAGACCTACATTTGAAAAAATAATTGCATATACATACATACAACAAATAAACATTAATAATTACGCCTGGAAGACGATGACGTTGAATTTTCGTGTTACTGACGATACTTTAAGTTTCCATAGTTTGAAACTTTGAATGCAGATTAAAACTGCCTTTATATTACCTTTCTATCGCTTTATGCAACAAATTTGTATTATTCATATTCATTCATTTATTCACTAATAATATCTACTATACACGGTTGTGCGCCTAGACACCTCTGCTCCCCTTAGATGTTGGTCATAATATTATCTGTACTTGTTTTGTTGTCATAATACACTTATGTAGGTATTAAAACAACAAGTAAGACTATAAAGCGCCAAGAGGTCTATTACAAATGACCCACTCATTGTAAAGCGTGTTAACATTAGAGGAGATCCAACACCTATGTGACATAGTGAGCCCTAGAGTTCATTGCGTCCTTCTCACATTCCGTTTGAAGGTTAACTAGGAACATCATAGGCAGTTACTTTACTTTACGGTTTGTTTGCGCGCCTGTAGCAAGGCTGCGTCTGACTTTTTGATATTTCATTTTCATGTTTATACACACGAAACAAAACTTGGTACAATTATTCTTCGTACTCCTGGGCAGGTTATAGTATACTTTTCATCACGCTACGATCGATAGGAGCAGAGCAGTGAAGGGAAATGTTGGGAAAACGGGAGAAATTTTTATCTGTATGTTTGAACGCGCATCACGCAAAAACTACTGCATGAAATTGAATGCGGTTTTCACCAATGTATTGCTAGAGGTCTAACTTAAAATTTAAGCATCATTTTATGGAAGTTCGTTATTTTTGAATCCGATATCCACGCGTGCGACGCCGCCGGCATAGCTAGTAAATAATAAAAACAGAGATAGGAGGTTCTTGAATGAACTTGATTGATTAGTATCGCGTATTTTTTAACGTAATCCTTTCGTACAAATGATAAAAACAAGACCTAAGAGAATAAGACATCGCCAGTTCGATTCAAATTGTTTTTATAAAATTCCGATTCAATTTGTCTTATTTTCTGTGTCTATTCGTAAGGAAAAGAAATAACAGGGCATTTCTTTTGCCACAAAATAAGTCTCTTCAAATAAAGCTATCAATCAGACCGCAAGAAAAGCAGACCAACCCATTCGTGCGCCATTATTTAAAAAAATACATTTTGGAGTTCGGGTGATCTTTCCTCACATTTTACAATACACATAAGGCCTCGGGCACGAAGTCGGCTGGCGCGGGGCGGCCCATTTGAAATATTTGTCGTACGTGCAAAATTTGGAATGAACTTGTAGTTCTTAAAACATAATAATGACATGATTAAGTATAATGACTTTGCAAAGTGTTAGTATTTTGTTTTTTATAAACTTGATTATTAGTAGAAAACATTTTGATAAAAACACTGTATTAAAGACATTTCTACTCCTTTGAAATCGATGACTGCTCGTGTGTCAAAATCAAATGTATTCGAAACGTCCTTACAAAGTTCTATAAAAAAGTTTTACTGACAGCTGTCATTCTAATCACGTTAGATTTTAAGGACGCGACGTCCCTACGAAAAATGAAAGTCCTACCTACTTCCGCCGACCTAGGCTATCGTGCTCGGGGACCGCGGTCCGACGGACCATCTTGGTTTGTCGTCAAAAGGTAGGTATCATCCTACTTGCAACATGTAGTTTGATTAGGTCAAAGTACATGTTCTCTGACTTCACAATGAGACCAAAAATCCTAATGTACTTACATCGTCATCTACTTTCGTTTAAAACCGGCCAAGTGCGAGTCGGACTCGCGCACGTAGGGTTCCGTACCACTGATTGAATGAAAAAATTAGGTAATTTGATTTATGACGTTTAAAAAAAACTACTGTCTAGATTTCATTCAAACCAAATATTGTTAGTAGTTTTTATAGTAATACACATCATATATTTTTTTCAGTTTTATCATGCCCATATTTTAGAAGTTACGGGGGGGGGACACACATTTTACCACTTTGGAAGAGTCTCTCGCGCAAACTATTCAGTTTAGAAAAAAATGTTGTTAGAAACCTCAACATCATTTTCAAATACCTATTCATAGATACCCTACACGTATAGGTTTGATGAAAAAAAAAATTTTGAGTTTCAGTTCTATGTATGGGGAACCCCAAAAATTTTGGATTTTTTTCTGATTTTATTTTCACATCTTAATGCGGTTTACAGAATACATCTACGTACCAAATTTCAATAACGTAGCTCTTATAGTTTCGGAATAAACTGGCTGTGACATACGGACGGACAGACAGACAGACAGACAGACATGACGAATCTATAAGGGTCCCGTTTTTGCCATTTTGGCTACGGAACCCTAAAAAACGGTCTAAGGCAAAGTTGTTGCACTATTTTAGCCTAAGTAAGTTTGGTAGTTGTTGCAAGTGTAAGCCGGTACTTGGCCCCGGTAACAAGCATTTGGGTAACTTTCCGTGGCGGAGTTAGTTGCCGGAGCAATGACTAACCGCGACTTGCTCGCCTCGCATCTAACAATATATTATGCTATATGTATATTTGAATCTTATTTCGTATAGAACATTGTTTTGATTTGATATTGTTAAGCCCGACAAAACAAACTTCAGGTGTTCGGGCAAACACCTGGAGGTTATACCCATAATCGCCACGCTGGGCAGGCGGGTTAGTGATCCCCGGGCGTAGCTCCTCCCTCCGGTGATGCTGTCGTGATTTCAATCGTGATGGTTATACCGCCACCAGTCGGTTTCCAGAGCCTCGTTCGTTATTCAGCAGGATGCACCATGGGCAGGTGAGGGTGGCTTGGAGCGAAAAGATGACGAGACGGTCTTTTGCATTCCAACGTAACTTAGTATCAGAGGCGAATGTTCGTGCGATCATTGCAGTTTCCCGAGTTGCACTCAGCATGTCTATTGTAATAGAACACGCTCTTTGATGTTATGTTAAACAGGGGATTGCTAATTGAACACCTTAATGGATACTTAGTTCAGACAGTATCGTGTCAATTTTACGTGCTGTCTGACTAACATACATGAAACCTAGCATTATGAATAATGTCTAGCTCCATCGGATCGGTAACAAAATACTGCCCAAAACTTCATTTTTTTTCCTAGCCTTTGATTACTTCAAGATTCTGTTATTTGATGCAGAATCATGAAATGTAAGACTTAAGATATTTATATAAAAGGGTGATTCCACAAAAGTTGGGCAACTTTGAGTTCCAGTGTTATTTATTACATTTCTTGTTAAATAACCAGTAATAAAAATGTCTGCCATATGAAATAATCGATTTTGTACTATGTCACTCACTTTTGCTACAATAATTTATTCCTTAACAAAAATACTAATCATTTTGTATTCTCAATATCAGTCCCTAACCATGTCATATTTCCAAAATAATATTTTCATTCGACTAATTTTTGTAAGAATTGGTGATATTTTGAACTTTAATTAACTTAAATACACTAAGCATTACATTACCTTGTTCATTGAATCTACTAAGCAAACAAAATTAAATATTTTTCAAATGTATTTTGTAAGAAAAGTAGCGTCATCGATAATTATAGTCAGGCCCTAGCCACTCAGTAAATTTAAAAATACAGGGCAATTGAAATTAGCCGCCGTTTTAAAATGAACGCGTTCAAAAGTGACAACGTTAAATGAGCCAAACGTCCCCCACGTTTCGAGTTGGCCATCTTGACATTAGTGCAATCGGCGTCGATGCTGAGGAAACAAACACGCGCTGTGCCAGTCAATCTCTCAGGCCCTAGGTGAGTTATTTTATATAAAGTTGATCAAGTTTTATTCTCTCTTTTTTGTGTGTACTTGTGATTTGTATGTTCTGATGTTGTGGTTATCTACAAGTCAAGATATTTCTTTTTAAAAGTAAATTACGAGTGATTTTTCAGATTTTCGTCAGTCCCTAGACCATCAGGCCCTGGCTGTAAATGTGATTGGGAACTGATTTAAATTCTAGGAATTGACTTATTCAGATATTGGGATGTAAGGGAGCGGCCTATCATCTTTTCGCTCCAAGCCAACCTCACCTGCCCGTGGTGCATCCTGCCGAATAACAAACGAGGCGCTGGCAACCGACTGGTGGCGGTATAACCATCACAATTGAAGACGTAGCTAAATACTAAAGACCGGTGACGGGCAGCAGCGTCACCGGAGCAAGAAGCTACGCCCTGCGATCGCCAACCCGCCTGCCCAGCGTGGCGATTATGGTTATATCCTCCAGATGTTAGCTCTAAGTGGCGAACAACTGGAGAGGCCTATGTCCAGCAGTGGACTGTAATAGGCTGATGATGATGATGATGATGACTTATTCATACTTTTTCACATAGGTTCGTTGTTCAGAAACTTTTGTTTGTTGTAGAGTATGCAGCCGCGAAGAAAAATATCGTTGTCAAAAGAAGAAAAAGCAAAAAAAGTCAGAACAGGAAAAAAAACGTTTAGAAAAATAAAACAGTATCCAGTTTTGCTAACAGAGTACAAGGAGAAAGAAAGATTAAAATACCTCAGAAAAACAACTACAGAAGAAGAACCATCTTATTACTAAATTAAAGAAGAAACTTGCTAAAAAAAGACAGAAGAACAGATGACTAAAAAATCGAAAAAGGCACTTAAATTTAAATTTTATAAATAAATATAATTAGATAAGAGTGAGATTTACAAAATAAATGCAAATAAAGTAACAACAATATGGTTTTATTGTATACTAAAGGTATAATATCAGTCCCTAACACAACCCGTCAGTCCCTAGACAAGAGATTTCAGAAAAACATTATATTTCTCATTAAATCCCTAGTAAAGTGACTGGCCCCTTTAGATACTAAAAGTATATTATTATATGCACTGTACTTACTAAAAAGTTTTTGATTTAGTATCTAAAAACACATATAGCAAAATTTGGCACAAAGTTGCCCAACTTTTGTGGAATCACCCAAAAAGAAGCGTTTTAAAAACAGCGCTTTCCAAGTCGATGCCATAACCAACAACTGCATTATAAACCGAAGCAGAGGTGCTCAGTGTGAAAAAGCTTTTCATACTGAGGGCCATGACATAATTTATGCATACAACTGTAATCAACTCTACAGAATATAATGCACTTCCTTATAAATATTATTTAAAATACCAACTCCAACCACCAACACATCTTTCTCGCACCATTTCTTCTTTCCTTGCATTTATATTAGACTTGTAAATTAATTTAATTTTAAAAGCTACTCAGTTCAAGAAACTAAACATCTACTAATTAAGGCTCTCTTTTTGTGGACTTACGAAGAAACCCTGTAGAATCGGACACCAGGTCCTTGTGTGATGTACCTGTTGCGTTCTGTTATATATTTCTTCAGATTCAGACGGGACTATACTGATAGCTTTAATTGTCAATTTAGCGTAACATAAGGGTTAATTTGAATAAGCCGGAGACTTGTGCATGGTAGCTGCAGATTTTGCAGCAACATCAGCTATTCCATTGCCGTCTACACCTATACGTGCTTTGGCCCTTTTTAATTTAACTTCTGTATGTTTCCTGTTATTATTACCCAACATAGATGAGTGCCGGTGCCGCAGTGTTAATATTTGCACTCACACATCTAAATAAAATAATCAAGTAGTGAGGCGTGACATTTTAGTTTAGACAATCAAGAGAGCCCTGATGATGAGAGGCATACGAGTATGTTCTAATAATGGAAATAGAGTATAATGTTGCACAATTAAATTAGGTTACACAGAGTTTTGGGTTGACTAATAGTGAGATGTACTTAAACGCTTGTCTTCAAGTACGGGCTCTAACAAAAGTCTAAAACAAGTGAGTCATCAAGACCATTGTCTCCAAATTACTTTAAGATTATAAAATTGTAATGAGGATTATTGTTTAGGGGGCAGCGGCCGGCGCGGCTGCGCATGGTTGGGTCCTTACTATATTTTAGGGCTGACACAACTGTAAATATATTGTGTTAATAAAATCCAGCAGTGGACTGCGATAGGCTGATGATGATGATGGATAGCAACATACTAGAGCTCATATTTCACCTAATGTGAAAGATAAGCTAGTATGTTAATGACAACCGATACAAAGAGACCAATTCACTGTGACAATAAGCCAGTACTTAAGTCTATTAATACTAAACTGTTAGTTGCAATAGGTACATGCATTCTAGTACATTAGGTACCATCTATTCCTATGCCGTTCCCTTTCCTGGTTCTGTTCCCGCTGCTTTCCAGTCCTCATTTCTATCGCCGTTCTTGTGTCCATTCCCTGTCCAGAAAATGACTAACCACATCGTTACAAAGTTTTAGCCCACATTTTATCCCAATAAGAGATAATTTAAAAAGAAAACGCACTATGGCCGAATATAGTCGCGTAACTTTTCAATTTAATCTGGAATACTCAGATTTGAAGTGCCACATTTTGATTTGAGAGCCATTGGCTAATTATTTTCATAATATGAACCAAT
This sequence comes from Conogethes punctiferalis, assembly GCA_031163375.1. NCBI lineage: Eukaryota > Metazoa > Arthropoda > Insecta > Lepidoptera > Crambidae > Conogethes > Conogethes punctiferalis. The sequence goes on along the minus strand of CM062077.1, from coordinate 17,486,104 downwards.
ACCGTTACTATATTTAATTTGTCTATGTTGTTACTTCAATAAAGAGGTATTCGATATAAATATTCCTCCCTTAAATATTAGACCAAAACCCGTCGCAGGTGCTTCAAGGAGGCCTTTACACCCAACGCCTTCGCCGGCCTAAATTATGAGAACGTGGAAGCGGTTTTATAACGGTTTAATCTAAATAAAGTAGTTAATTTAAATAATATTGGTTTAGACTGCGCTAAACAGTTTCAACTTCAATTTACTTTAAAATAAGATCATAATTTAATTAGTGATAAATAGTGGTACTTCACGAATATCCTACTAATAATCCTACTATATATTATAATATAAATGCAAAGATTTGTTTGAATGGATGTTTGTTTCTCTTTCACGCATTAATTACTGAACGGATTTTAATAAACTTTACAGTAATATAGCTTATACGTTGGGTTAACACATAGGCTATGTTTTATACGAATATTCACGCGGGCAGAGCCGCGGGCAGCAGCTAGTTGTTTAATAAAAATACATACAAATTTGTTGATGTTAGAAGTAGATATAAAATCACTTATAATTAATAAATTATGTTCAAGAGCGTGAATCCGGTGACTTGTCATGTAGATCATTGCTTTGTACAATATTACATTTTAAGCCTTGTCAAACTTCTAAGAAATCAGCAAAAACAACAATTAAGAGCGCGCATACAATTTTAAGCAACTCGAAACGCACGCGGGAGCCGATTCCGAAACACACATAGACATCATTTGTGTCTGTGTGGGTGAGCGGCGTGTCGGACGCTAACTCCGGCGGACGAACATATTTTGATATTTAACAATTTATTATTCATCTAAATTATTTGAACATTCTTTTATTGCTAAATATTTTATTAGTGTAGTATAGGTGCGTACTTATTAAATTTATTTAAACACTTTAGAGTACATTATTCTTAAGTGTTTATTAATTAAGGTTTAAGAAAAATATAACAATATTTTTGTCTTCCTATCTTTAAATGTACCAGGTACTTACCTAACCAAATTATATTTTGAAAGGTATTGTGTGAGTGATTGCGTTTTTAATGTTGTTTTATAAAAATCAATAATCCCTACTGTTTTTTCTTTGCCTTCTGATCATAAGTCAAAGGTCGTGAGTTTGATTCCCATCCAGGACAAACATTCGTGTGCTGAACATTTGTGTTTGTTCTGTGTTTAGGTGTTTGTATTATTATTTAAGGAAAGAGCAGTCTCCATGGTTGCCACGATATAACCCGTTTTATATTTTAATTTGTCAAAATTACTTTGTTCATTTTCACTCGGCAGATATGGATCTCACGAAGAGGCTGGTTGCCATCATTAAAAAAAGATTAGTTTGTAAATTTCAATTTGTCAATTTGAATTAAGGTCCTAAGTTCCTATGCACTGGTCACAGAGATCATGTATACCTACTGATGCTTGTGCTGAAAGTCGTGCTTGTGTTTCGTAGCAGAAACCCCAGATGGCCTACAACAACTTAAATCTGGTTCCTATCCAGCTTGACCAAACCATCACTTATTCTCGGGATGAATATTCGTCGTGACCCGAATTCTAAGGGTTACATTGAAGGAATCATTGACTACTGCGGCATTCTCTAAAATAGGTGTCCTGAACATGATTCTGAAGAAATATATTACGACTGACCACCGCTGTTTCTTGTATAAGACACAAATCTTGCGTAGAATAGTATTTTTACGCACTTTTATAAATGATGCGATGCAATGGACAGGTTACAAAGGCGAGCTATCTGAATAGGTAGGTATGGTGAGTCCTCTTGTGTATATTAAAAAATTGTATTTTTATTTCCTTCCAATTATCTTCATCAGCCCACTGCTGGACATAGGCCTCTCCTAAAGTTCGCCAGTTCTTTCCAATAATAAACGGACGGTTTTTGTTGAATAACTCGCCCCTTTTTGGTTTTGCAGTAAAACCGCGAGAACAAAAATTGTAGGAAATTTGATTTTCTACAAGTTTGATTCTTACTATTTTTCTTCTAGGATCGGTATTTTGGAAATTAAAATTGAAAACAACAGCAAGTAAAAAATGTTGTCTTTATCTCGTTTATTTTCTACTTTACGGTCTAAATTAAGAAGACTAAACATGTAGGAAATCAATTTTTAAACAATTTTGGTTCCTTCCTTTTCCCCCAAAATCGATATTTTGGAAATAAAACCCGCAAACCGCCACATATTCAAACTTGTACTTTTTATGGCATGAATGAAAAGAAACAAAGTTCTAGAGAGTCAAATTCCGAACAATTTTGGTTCCTACCTTTTGCCCCAAAATTGACATTTTGGAAATTAAACTGAATTAATTAATTACCTATTAATATTTCGAATTTAACATAATTCCAATGACGGCGACGAAGCAAATAAAAGAAATAACAATACCTATTATGGCAAACTGCTGCAATAATGAGGGCGTAATGAGGGCGCCCATATCGCGTGTGAATTCGCCACCAGAGGTGCTAGTGTAGCGTGAGGTATCCAAAATGTCAATGTATATAGGTTCTGTGGGTTAAACGAGTTTATTTCGGAAAATTAAATAATTTTGTGCAATTTTGGCATAGCTGGCATTAATTTTGGAAAATATGAGACACGGCTCAGTGATTGTCTGCGCTTTAAAAGTGGAGCCGAGAAAATGAGGTGTAAAAATTTGCGGTCTGAAAGAAAAGCTAGTTCACTGGTTTGTTTATTAACCGTTAACAAACAGTTTTGCTTTTCGGAAGCTTATGTCCTTCTTATAATGAACAAACAGTCATCAACTGCATAAAACAAACCTTAACAGCTATGCCTGAAGACCTCACTATAAAGTGGCGCCCTCTGGTGATTACAAAAACGGTAGCCCTCATTGGCAACGTTGCACCTTGCGACTTGCATACTGCAAGTTACATGCTCACCCTGCTCGTCGCCATAGCACCATTTAGCATACGTAGCCGGTAATTTTAACGTAATGTATGTTACCGTAACATATCCGTATTTTACCAGCCTTTTCGCTAAAATCACCCCTAATAACCGTAATGGTAATACATTTCACAACTATCATATCGCATTTTGGTTTTACATTTTGGAACAATTTGAACTATAAACTCTCCCATTGTTGACCACTTTGATCGATTTAATTTTAATCTCATATACTTGTTATTTATGTGACACAAAAATTCACTTATTCCACACTAAATAATTAAGCGACAATTCCAAAATTGGATTCTTGATATTTTCTAAATTTAAATAGATCGATTATCTAATCAATTTCGTGCATACTATCAAACATTTTATCATCCATTTTTACACATATAATTTTACTAATAATAACTCTACTATGGGATTTCTAGGACTTTCAGCTTCATTGTATGCCTTTATTTATAGTCGTGAACATGTGACGTAGATTCCTTAAATGCTCCCAACTCAATTGAATCTTCTTATCAGTTTCTTCATGGAAGTTGTTTCTGACCATTGATCTTAACGAGCATAATAATTATCATTGGAATAGCCTTACTTTAACTTGTAACTTCAATAGTGAACTAATAAATAAATATCATAATTACATTTTTGAAATATTTAGCAAATGTGGTTGTAGATAATAATAAGTAAGTATAATTAATAACCCTGATGTTTGTATTTGATACTCATGACTAAACATTAAATCATTTCATTCATTTAGTACATTATTATAACTTAATAAATTTCCATAGAAAAATAATATTACAAAGTATCAAACTCGTGGAGTTGCACTCGCGCAGAGCGGTATATGCCTATAAAAGTGGTTGTGCGTATGTGTGCGTGAGCGGAGCAGCGAGCGGCACGTCCTCCCTCTGGGATGACCCGATTTGGACTGAATCGGCAAGCGTCGCGCGCGTGGCTTTATAGTCACTTTTAAAAAATTCGTATAAAATAACAGGCATGGAATATTAATAAAATAATAATTAAGTGCACTTAAGCAAGACTTCTTTTACATTTACACAAAATTTCAACTAAAAGAAACAGTGTTTCCTACTAGAAAAACACTGTTGAAAAGTGTGATTTGAGCTTATTTAGAAAATTTATTTTAGGCAATTTAATAACACATTTTCGAAAGTTTTTTTGTCTAGTGCACTAATAGACCATATAATCTATTGTATAAACATATATTTAAAACATATGTATGTAATGCAATTGATATTAAGACATTCGAAATTGACTCTGACTAGCATTTTTGCGAAACGGCTTACGGGAGATCTTCGATAAACAAAAATATACTAGTAAATATTGTATTTTATCTAGCCTACGCACTGCTTCAAGACTTTGTCTATATAGAAAACTAAGTTTCCTATTTAAAAAAAATCGTTTTATATGATAATAGCTCGCCCGAAAATACCAGTTTCGCCGCAAATACGTCGAATTCTGTATGCGCGCTCTTAAATAGTAATCTATTCTTTCATCTGGTATAATATGTAGTTCGGTATAAGACAATTAACTTCACAGTCCTAATATATATATAGTCCTATAGATTTTATTTATTAACTAGTAGCCGCCGGCACAGCTAGTTTTGAAAATATATATAATGTACAGAATTTACCTCTCTACAGATTTATTATAAGTATAGATATAGATAGATACAAGACGTTCCCTATGTTAGTTATCCAATAAATAAATAAATATTCGGTGATTCTAAATAATGCAAATTTAGGGAATAATATAAGGCTTAATTTTTTTAGTAAGATCCTTTTTTAATTGAATATAATGAGAAAGATTGATGGAAACTTGGAAATGTCTATATTCAGCAGTGCGCTGCGAGGGGCTGATGATGTGATTCATGAATAGATTGACGCTGTTACACCTCGTTCGGAAAGGAAAACAAACGAAGTGTTACAAAAGCGAAAAGGAGCATAAAGTCATGTGGTGCACACCCCTAACTGAGACATGTTTCAATTACTACAAGCATTGTGTGACGAGCCGGCGCCTTCAGGGTCACTTCCCACTGATTGTCATCGTGAGCATGGTACAGACGCCATAGACATTGTACGAGTATTGTGTGGTGTTAGAAGTGACAGTACTTTAACTCCTAGTCCCACTTCGTCGTGTACATCGCTGAAGGCCTGTCCATTGCGCGGTACCACCTGCCCTATACAGGATTTCTTTCAGGCGACTGATAGATACCTAGTGGAGTTTCAATCTCTAGGATCTTGCCAGGATTTCTTTTATACCTCTAAATCTAAAAAATTGTCAACCTCACGTTTGCTACAGGCTTCATCATCATTATCAGCCTATTGCAGTCCACTGCTGGACATAGACTTTTATAATATATAATTTACTTTATCTACAATATTTAAAAAATAAACCTGATGGAGAAAGATAAAAAAAAATATTATATAAGTATAATTATAATAATAATAATAATAATAAAAATCTTTATTGATCAATGCTTCTTAGTTAATATTGGTACAGAGGCAACATAACAACAAGATAAAACTATCTCAGCCTTCGATCAGGAACCTGCCATCGAACTAGGAGTAAACCTGTATCTCGAGTGGCCGGTTCCTTCACGATAGACAACGAGTGTTACATACTATTAAACTAAAGGAAACATTTATACTTGATAGTCTTAGATACCCCGCCAACCACAGATTATAGATGTATACACGAGACCTTATTCGGGCATATTAATTGTTTATTTTTACTTTGAGATCTGGAGCGAATGTAGTTTCACGGTATTTCAGAGTTGCAAATTAATCAATTTATCTGACGGCAACGGACGACCATAAAAATAATAGCCTCAGGTAATTGGCCATTAATGGCACTGAGCGGGACAAAGGTGTGACAAAGGCTTCACTGAAGTTCGCTATTTCGCCGCTAGATGGTTTATCGCTGTCTCCGCTACATCTACCGTTTATACGTAAGTAGGTATAATATCGAATTTATATCGAAAAACATATATATCGACATACGGGATGTAAAGGAGCGGCGTATCATCTTTTCGCTCCATGCCAAACTCACCTGCCCGTGGTGCCTCCTGTCGAATAATGGCGGTATAACCATGGCAATTAAAGGCGTAGCTAAATATCACAGACCGATGACGGGCAGCATTGTCACCGGAGCGAGAAGCTAGCACTTTCTTTTTATGAGAGGTAGGGCATAGCGAATCTTAGCTCAAATTGAGCTGCCCGTCCGGAGAAGGACCTCCACCCTATAGAATACCGCAGCCAAATGACCTCCAGGTCGTGTTTCTGCGGGTGAGTAGAGTCTCCGGTGCTGGTGAGGTCAGTGCTGCATCAGCAGCCGGGGGTTAGGGTTACGCCGGCCTAACCCTAACCCCCGGCTGCTGCCTCCACTGGTCAGTTGCCGGCATAGCGGTGGCAACTGACCAGTTACTTGCCCGTTGTCACAGCGACTTGGGCTTCACTTTCGATTTCCGTCAGGCGTAGATATAGGAAGCCACTATGTCATGCTACTATAAAAGAAGCAATGTATAATATATAAGGCGTAGGTACCTACACACAGCTACCAATGCAATCTGTGGTTAAAATGGTAACGGTCTCATTGAAAAGGTATAATCAACAAAAGGGTGCACATATTAAATTGTACGGACTAATTAACAATTTGTTTTATCAGGGCAGCTACGTAGCGTACACAGCATAATATTATGAAAGTTAACATAAGCTCTCCAAGTAAGTCCTTCAGGGCTATAGTCAAAATTTATAAAAGCGAACAAATGAACCCTAGCATTTTTGTAGTTGCCTCAATTGCTCAGTGCTTTTATAAATATTTTATGTAAGTAAGTGTACTGTAAATGTATGAGCGCATGCAATACAGACTGGTTGATTAGAATGTTGAGAGGCCAAGAATTTCTTTGAAAATTATGAACCGTTTGAGTTGTTTGTATAAAGCAGTATTTTTAGCCAGCAGCGTAGGTATGCTGGCAGATACATTTTTATAATAAAAATACGTTTCTTGTTGTCCCCGTTCACATTTATAGTAGTACGACATAATGGCTTCCCTGCACCAGCTGCTAAAAAGCGAAAGAGGAGCACAAGTCGCTGCGACATCGGCCAAGTAACCAGTCAGTTGCCTGTCAGTTGCCACCGCTATGCCGGCCCAACCCTAACCCCCTGCTGCCGATGCAGCACATACCCCACGATCTCTGGAAACCCTACTCACCGGCAGAAACACGACCCGGAAGTCATTTGGCTGCAGTATTCTATAGGGCGGAGGTCCTTCCCGAACCGTAGTAATTGAGCGAAGATTCGCTATGCTCTACTCCTCCTAAGTACCTATGTGTGAAACCGAAGTTACCGAAGGGCACAGAAAATGTTTACGTATGTAATGCATACCAGCGCAAGGAGTGGATGATTCATACTCAACCATTTCTAAAGAAATCAAATATTCATCGGTAGCTTGTATCTGACACAAAACACAAAAGTGTCACCAGTTGTGCCTTCGCTAAGCTACTGACTTAAATTTGGATCGTGTTAATAAAATACCTGTGATGTTGTTCGATAGATATTTGTTTAAAAAGAAATCGAGGTTGCAATAATTTTATTATTGTCTCATTATCATCATCAGCTCGTATGCAGTCCACTGCTGGCCTCTCCTAATGTTCGCCACTTAGATCGATTTTGGGCCTCTCGCATCCAGCACTTGCCAGCCGTCCTGCGCAAATCGTCACTCCACCTGGCCAGAGGGCGTCCTACATTAACGTGTGCCGATACGCGGTCTCCACACCAGAACTCATTTACCCCAACGGTTATCGTTTCTGCGGCTGATGTGGCCAGCCCACTGCTAATTCAGCTTACTAATTTTAATATTATCTACCTACCTATGTACTACTAAACAACGATTCTTTCAATTCCCGCTTACTGACAGAGCTAGCGAATATCAGAAAGAACCAGCCACTAATTTGGCAATATAGTAGCTACAGAATCAGTTCCGGCCGGCGCGGACACGATGTTAGTACAATTGCCCATTAGGAGTGCTAACGAAGCATTTTGTTTGGGATCAATCACGGGACTTGTCTCGGCTGCGAGCGAACACTTCGGCACGAGGTTACCTGTTTGCGCCCAATTTTAGCTCTCAGTACCTACCAATTGCATAAATGACAAATTAACCTTTAAGGCTTCGATCTGAATATTAAAGCAACATTTTATCATTTAGATTAGATTGTTTGTGATTTTTTTTGTAAAAATTAATAACTAGAAATGTATTTTTTAATATTAAATTTTTGTGATCCCCACTGTAAACATATTGGATGTTTGTACATGCTGTAAAATAAAAAAGGACGAAATCGCGACATTACACATTTTTTTGCGTGATGTTCAGTTTCTCGAAGTAACAAATTTTATATGTATTACACCACTAAAAGAAAGACCAATTTTTCTCATAGGAATCATCATCAGCCTATTGCAGCCCACTACTGGACACAGGCCTCTCCAGTTATTCGCCACTTTGGGCAAACGCCTGGAGGTTATTCCCATGATCGCCCGCAGTATTTAGCTAAGCCTTCAATCGTGATGGTTATACCGACATCAGTCGGTTGCCAGAGCCTCGTCTGTTATTGAGCAGGATGCACCACGAGCAGGTAAGGGTGACTTGGAGCGAAAAGATGATAGGTCGCTCCCTTACATCCCCTCACAAGAATATTTAATTGTTATTCGTACGAAGATAAAATGCTTGAGAGAACAAAAAAACGTACACAAATATTTGGAATGGAAACAGAAACGGGAACAGTACCGGAGCCTGGCATGGAAAAGGTGACGAGTGTGAGAACCGCGATGATATCTGGAAAGACAATGGATACGGGAACGCAAGCGGGAACGAGGACAAAAACGGGGTAGGTACTTAAGTATTAAAATAAGCATTGGGCTTAGAATTCAATTCTATAACGATATGAAGTTCGCCGAGCTAGCTGGTTTAAAATACAACGGAGGTGTCTATGGACGCTAACGAAGCATTCTGTTTGGAATCAATTACCGCACTTGTCTGTGCGCAGCGGACCGATGAGGGTGCAAAATAAAAGTGTTTTCCCACATTCTACACGAACTCAATTACTTGCAAATTGATTTTGGTACATTAAAAGTTCTTACAGTCATAATAAGCTCAGCCATGATATAGGTACTTCATGAAGGTGTACGTATATTATTTACAATAAACTCTAAAAACATTACAATTAAAATTCAGCAAATGTCAAAATTCTGGATATAATAGTAATAAAATAAAATAAATTGAGTGATATACGGTAGCTCAGCCATGATATACGAGTAGGTACTTCATTAAAATGTACAATATATCTATCTATACTTATAATAAATCTGTAGAGCAGTCAATTCTGTACATGAAATATATTTTCAAAATAACTAGCATGGGGTGATTAGTGATCGATACTGATGCCAAAAATGCAATTAGTAAAGTTTTTAGTCTGTCTGTATGTTCGTTATAGAAAAAAAAACTACTGGACGGATTTTAACGAAACTTGGTACGATTATTCCTCATACTTCTGGGCAGGTTAAAGTATACTTTTCTTTACGCTACAATCAATAGAAGCAGAGCAGTGACGGGAAGTGTTAGCAAAACGGGAGACATTTTTATCTATATCTATCTATCTATATACTTATAATAAATCTGTAGAGAGGTCAATTCTGTACATGAAATATTTTTTTCAAAATAACTATCAGGGGGTGATTAGTGATCGATACTGATGCCAAAAATGCAATCAGTAAAATGTTTGTCTGTCTGTCTGTCTGTCTGTCTGTCTGTCTGTCTGTCTGTATGTTCGTAATAGAAAAAAAAACTACTGGACGGATTTTAACGAAACTTGGTACGAATATTCTTCATACTCCTGGTCAGGTTATAGTATACTTTTCATTACGCTACAATCAATAGGAGCAGAGCAGTGACGAGAAGTGCGTTGGAAACGAAAGAAATTTTTATCTGTATGTTCGAGCGCGCATCACGCGAAAACTACTGCGATGCGCTACTATGGAATTTAATGCGGTTTTCACCAATGTATTGCTAGAGGTCTAACTTAAAATGTAGGTACCATTTTATGGAGGTTCCTTAGTTTTGAAATCCGATATCCAAGCGTGCGACGCCGCCGGCACAGCTAGTCTATACTTATAATAAATCTGTAGAGAGGTCAATTCTGTACATGAAATATATTTTCAAAATAACTATCAGGGGGTGATTAGTGATCGATACTGATGCCAAAAATGCAATCAGTAAAATTTTTGTCTGTCTGTCTGTCTGTCTGTCTGTCTGTCTGTCTGTATGTTCCTTATAGAAACAAAAACTACTCGACGGATTTTAACGAAACTTGGTACAATTATTCTTCATACTTCTGGGCAGGTTATAGTATACTTTTCATTACGCTACGATCAATAGGAGCAGAGTAGTGAAGGGAAATGTTGGGAAAACGGGAGAAGTTACTCCATTTTTTAAGCTTCCGTCGCGTGTGCAGCCTTAATGGTTAAAGTTACATAGAAATTATGTATGACAGAAATATTTTACATAAAATTGACTAAAAAATATCCCGCAACAGCATATGTCTATCTTTTATGGTTGACTCACAATAACACGTGTAACTCCTGATAGCTTAGCAGTTCGGAGCATTCTGATTATATTTGTTTACTCTTACGTTTATAATACTCTCATTCATCCCTAATTTAAAAAAGTTATCATTATTACCTATTCAATAAAAAAAGAATCATAGAAATCGGTATAGAAACACCAAACTTATACATGAAATAAGCCATCGCGCCGTCGCACGTGAATTCTGAATCATGCTATAAGGATTATTTTTGTGTAACGGTTGCCGCGCTCGACACGGGTCGCGGCGGCGGTAGGGTATAAAAAGGCGGGAGGTCCGAGAGCTAGCTTCATTCAATATTTGGCTGTTGATGCGTTCAGAGAAACCGTGCTTATCAGCGCGACTTTTAGTGTTTAAATAGTTTATATTTACCGGCCAAGTGCGAGTCGGACTCGCGCACGTAGGGTTCCGTTCCGTAAAAAAAACTACTGTCTAGATTTCATTCAAACCAAATTTCGTTAGTAGTTTTTATAGTAATACACATCATATATTTTTTTCAGTTTTATCATGCCCATATTTTAGAAGTTACGGGGGGGGGGGACACACATTTTACCACTTTGGAAGAGTCTCTCGCGCAAACTATTCAGTTTAGAAAAAAATGTTGTTAGAAACCTCGACATCATTTTCAAATACCTATCCATAGATACCCCACACGTATATGTTTGATGAAAAAAAAATTTTTGAGTTTCAGTTCTATGTATGGGGAACCCCAAAAATTTTGGATTTTTTTCTGATTTTATTGTCACATCTTAATGCGGTTTACAGAATACATCTACGTACCAAATTTCAATAATGTAGCTCTTATAGTTTCGGAATAAACTGGCTGTGACATACGGACGGACAGACAGACAGACAGACAGACAGACAGACAGACATGACGAATCTTTAAGGGTCCCGTTTTTGCCATTTTGGCTACGGAACCCTAAAAACCGCATCAAAATCCGTTGCGTAGTTTTAAAGATTAAGCGCACATAGGAATATAGGGACAGAAAAAGCGACTTTGTTTTATTTTATACTATGTAGTGATAAAAGGTCGGTCCTCGTTGTGGTTGTGGGCTAAATTAACATATTATAGCCTATGTCTACGCAACGTATCTTCCCTTGGCACTTTTGTAAACAAGATTATACTTGAGGGTCCCGTAACTTGCCGCCGCGAGTTATGAAAAGTCGGAGCATGGATGCGAGGGTGCGGCGAAAAGCAATGAGCATTTATAACTCGCGGATAAATATCAGCACGATAATCCGGCGGCTATAGAAGTAATAGATTGGTCCGATGTGTTTGCTGCAAACGATGTTAATCGGCAGTCGAAAAATGTTACTAGCTGGTGCCCGCGACTTCGTTCGCGTGGATTTTAGGTCTTTGATTTTTGCATGATGATAAGCATTTAATGATGAATCAGCATTAAATGCTTATCATCAGCATGCAAACGTGCAATGCTGGATATAGGTCTCCCCCAATGACAACTGTCATTTGGGGGAATTTGCCTTAGTCAACACGCTTGGCAGGTGCACGCTTGACAAAACACTCCGGGGCCAATACTATATTCTCATCCTTATGTCCGCCTGCCTGATTGTGTTGGTCCGTCGAGGTGTCTCCTCTTTACAGATGATCTTACGTCTAGGAATCGATACTGCATCCAGCTCTGAATCTCTGCAACCTAAAATCTGTGCTGGATTATCAAACCAGCCACCCACAACTATTGCAAAGTAAGCTTCTAAGGATACGTTATACATAGCAATACTTAAAATTTTATTCATAAACTAGCTGTGCCGGCGGCGTCGCACGCGTGGATATCGGGTTTCAAAAATAACGGACTTCGATAAGATGGTACCTAAATTTTAAGTTAGACTTCTAGCAATACATTGAAAACCGCATTTAATTCAATGCAGTAGTTTTCGCGTGATGCGCAATCAAACATACAGATAAAAATTTCTCCCGTTTTCCCAACACTTCCCATCACTGCTCTGCTTCTATTGATTGTAGCGTGATGAAAAGTATACTATAACCTCCCCTAATGCGTAGTACTAAGTACGTAGTAGTAGTTGTACCAAGTTTCGTCAAAATCCGTCCAGTAGTTTTTTTTTCTATAACGAACATACAGACAGACAGACAAAAACTTTTCTGATTGCATTTTTGGCATTAGTATCGATCACTTATCACCCCCTGATAGTTATTTTGAAATTATATTTCACTAGCTTTTGCCCGCGACTTCGTCCGCGTGTTTAAATTTATACATACAAAAGTTTTTTCCCGCTAACTCCCGTTCCCGTGGGAATTTCTCAAAATACAGCCATAACTAAACTTTATATTTACTAAGGTACCTGCATGCCAAATTTCAAGCGTCTAACTTAAGCGGTTTAGATTTTTCATACAAAAGGATTTTCCCGCTAATTCCCGTTCCCGTGGGAATTTCGGGAATTCCTTTCTTAGTGCACCCCTACGGTACCTAAGCTACGTCCCTTCCAAATTTCAAGTGCCTACGTTTAGCCGTTTGGGCTGTGCGTTGATATGTCAGTCAGTCAGTCAGTCAGTCAGTCAGTCAGTCAGTTTCTCCTTTTATATATATAGAGATGTACAGAATTGACTTCTCTACAGATTTATTATAGTAAGTATAGAAGAAGAAATATTGATATTACACCAAAACTAATCAATAAATTAAAAGACGTCTATGGCAACATAATTCAAACTAATGACTTATGGCAACTAATAAAAAGAAAAGAAACCCTATGTTTCAAAAACATCATTTGTTATCATTACAGCGCGACGCGATCCTCAGAAATTATAGCAATTTTTAAACAAGCAAACACAATTCATTAATCATTAGTTAATTAGATTAATTTTCTTAAAGCTCGCCATATTTATCTGTCTTCTAGGGGCTTTGTTCCTTACAGGAGGTATCGTAATATTGATTTAAACAAATTAGGTGTACCTACTTTAAAATAGAATTAATTTGAAAGAAAAGTAGAAGTATTATTTATTTTAATTAATATTATTTTTATCGAGTGCTGACGTAAAAAGGGTAAATTCATGGCAATTTTAATCTATCTTAAATATATAAAACTCGAAAGGTATATAAGACTGACTGACTGACATAGTGATCTATCAACGCACAGCCCAAACCTCTGGACCGATTGGGCTAAAATTTGGCATGCAGGTAGATATTATGACGTAGACATCCGCTAAGAAAGGATTTTGATTAATTATACCCCCAAAGGGATAAAATAAGGGGTGAAAGTTTGTATGAAACTTTGTCAAGTTTAAACCGATCGGGCTGAGACTTTGCATGTAGAAAGCTAGTATGACGTAGTCATCCGCTAAGAAGGGGTTTTGATAATTATTACCCCCAAGGGGTTAAATAGGGGATGAAAGTTTGTATGCAACTTTGTAAATTTTAAACCGTCCGGGCTGAGACTTTGCATTCATAAAGCTACTATGACGTAGGTATCGCTAAGAAGGGGTTTGTTCATTTGTACCCCCAAGGGGATGAAAGTTTGTATGAAACTTGTCAATTTTAAACCGATCGGGCTAAAACTTTGCGTGCATAAAGCTACTATGACATAGGCATCCCCTAAGAAAAGATTTTGATAAATTCCACTCATAAGTGGATAAAATTTCAAATCTTTAAATTAACCCCTTACGGGATAAAATAGGGAAAGAACTTGAAAGGCCGAGAAATAAACTCACAGCCCAAAACTACTACTTGCTCTCAATAATAAATGGCGTTACTGGTCAAATTAAATCTAAATACGTAATAATAAAGATAAACTGACTGACATATCAACGCACAGTCTAAACGGCTAAACGTAGGCACTTGAAATTTGGAAGGGACGTAGCTTAGGTACCGTAGAGGTGCACTAAGAAAGGAATTCCCGAAATTCCCACGTGAACGGGAATTAGCGGAAAAATCCTTTTGTATAAAAAATCTAAACCCCTTAAGTTAGACGCTTTAAATTTGGCATGCAGGTACCTTAGTAAACTTAAAGCTTAGTTGCAACAGGATATTGCAAAATTCTCACGGGAACGGGAGTTAGCGGGAAAAAACTTTTGTAAGAAAAAATCTAAACCGCGTAAGATAGATGATTGAAATTTGGCATGAAGGTACCCTAATGAACGTACAGCTTACTTGCAACGCGATATTGCAAAATTCTTACGGGAACGGGAGTTATTGGGAAACAACTTTTGTATGTAAAAATCTAGCTTTAAAGCTAGTTGCAATAATAAAAATGTTGAGCGTAATATTGTACGTTAATGTGATGAGCTGCTAACGAATCGGTTGTACGTCTGACGATTTCTACGGACTTTTTTACATTTACTGATAATGTTTCTGATAGTTATAGAACAAATAAGGCTACCTACTAAACTTCGGGTAATTTTCTGGTATAAGTAATCTCCTCGTTCACTTAAGTGGCCAATAAGCATTTGTATTGGTTCTGTGTCTTGATGTTAATATTAGGTAACCCAAGTAGCATTCGGGGTTTTATACTCGTATAAGATGTCTAGTCATTCACATGTACTCCACAAGCTGTGTATGTCAGCTGTAAACGAGCTGTATAGCTTGCTATAATGCTCTTATAGAACCAGTTTGGGCACGAATTAGACAACCTTAAGTTCACTATGGTTCACTATTAGCAGTATAATAGCATTATAATAGCAGTTTAAGTAAGTAACATCGGACTTAAGGCTGACTTACGGCACTATATGGGACGCAGTGTGAACCATACAACATACGAGTACATGAGTGTAATAAGGAGTAACAAGTGGCTAAATACACAGTCTTTACAGTTAAAATCCGACAAAAGGTCCAGTGGGCTACCTAAAATTC
The DNA here is from genome assembly GCA_031163375.1 of Conogethes punctiferalis. Taxonomy (NCBI): domain Eukaryota; kingdom Metazoa; phylum Arthropoda; class Insecta; order Lepidoptera; family Crambidae; genus Conogethes; species Conogethes punctiferalis. The sequence continues at coordinate 17,470,710 of CM062077.1, read as the reverse complement.
AAGTGTGTACTAAATTATTTCCACATTTTAATATATTAGTTTGGTATTTATTTGTACGGAGTGCACGATTCGAGGCAAACCTAACTCCGGCGGATATATAATCATTATGATAATAACACGCGGTTAAGTACCTGTTTTAAATACTAATAATAATGTTAATGCCATGGGAATGCAACTTTATCGTGAAATGTATACATATTTACAGCTAAAAAATTCACGAGCCTCTGTAAAAACACGATATTCATTTTAAAATATTTAAAACTGGCTGAGAGGAAATCTACATTTTCAGTTTTTGATATTGTATTCGAATTATACTTAATTATACTACGGTAATCAATTATAACATGAAACCAAAACTCAATCGCTTTATCTGCGTATTTTGTGATAAATCTGCATTAATTTTGGAGATTTATTTGGTAAATATTTTAGGTTACGTAAAACAAAATGGTGGAAATGAAATACGGCTATGTGAACTGTTATAACTCAAATATAATGCGGTGAGCGTATATTAGGTTCACATGTGTTCTGTTAGAATGCTGTTATCTATATGAAGTCCCAGATTTGTACCACTACAGCGCCAATGTCCATAAATTTATTGTCATGTGAACTTTAAGATGTAGGTAGTTCAGGTCAAATCAAAATTGTATTCACTATCACTAGAACTGCAATCACCACACTCTGATATCTGTATATTTTGAAGGGAACTTTCAGGTTCAGGCATAATATTTTCCTCTGCATCATGTACAGAACCACAATGAACAACGGTTGAAGTCGCACTTATTGAAGCCTTATCGACGGGCTCATTTTCGGGCGTCGTTGTCAATCGACTTTTACTATGTATTTGCGAATATTCTTTTGCAATTTTTCTTCTTATTCCACCGGTTATCGCTCTTATTTTCCAAGATTTTTTATTCATTTTCACAAATTTTATTGCTCGCGACGTAAAAACATACAGCCTTGCATATGGGCTTGGGGAAAAGTGTAATAGAATGTTCGCGCCACTATCGAGCGTTAACAACCAATCGTCTGCCACCAACTTCATCGTGTCCAATTAAGGCGAAGCAAGCGCCCCTATTACACGCCTTGAGCCAATCACAGCCGCCGACGTGCTCGAGGCCAATAGCCAACGCAGCTGTCAAGTGACAACTGTCACATTACCGAAATAGAAGATCTACAAGCACGCTACCGGCAAGGTGCCGTCTATTTTTTAGTGCACAAAATCTTAGAATAATCGACGTGAAACGCCAAAAAAAGGACTATCTCCAGCACCAACGGGCTGCCTCCCTTTTGCGTCGACAAGAATATCACATTCACATTCATGTTCAGCTTGCAGCAATTAAGAGTAGTACTTGTGGACAAATAAACTGCTATTGATGTTAATGGACAACACATATAAGGCGAGAAGCCCAGGATCGATCAAGGTGGCGAACATTGGGAGAGGCCTATGTCCAGCAGTGGCCTGATGATGAATATTATTTAGGTTTAGTAACAAAAAAATAATGAAGAAGACGAGACGTCATAGTATAAATACGGAATAAGCCTGCATTATAGGAACTTGTTATTATATGTTTTTGGTAAACTTCGCAATCATGTCTAATAAGAACTTTTGATATGGGTCAATAGTCGGTCATTAGCATAATAATTTGCATTGTACGATGGGATGAGCTCCTCTTATTATGTAGGTATGTACCTTTAGGGTTTCGTTTATGTTTCATTTCATTATTTTTGCTATCAAATAGTTTTATTTACCCTCCTAACCCTCGTAATATATTATCAAGCACCTAAATTGTAGGTACTAATTGTACATTATTATTTGCAATAATTTGTTATTTTGGGTCTTTTAAAATATTATAAAATATATATAAGTATATATATTCCTTTTTATGGAGTTATTTAATTTCTAGCATATCTTGAGAGAGCGATTTCAAGAGCGAGCCTGTTAGTGGTTATTAAAAGTAAACGCAAAATCTCGTGGCAGTCGATGCCTTATTAGATTACTTTTGTAACAAGGATACGTAGGCGTGGATTACTGGATTTACCTAATTTTATTACATAGGTATCATATATTGAGAGTAATTAAAAATTATGTAATAGGTACTTTCGAATTTAATACTATTACCAATGTTCAGGACAATCTTTAAAACAAATTTGTGTTGTAATAAAAGTTTTAAGTTTCCTAACCGAGCTAAAACAGAGATCCTGTCAAGTTAAAGGAATTCAACTTTTACAAAGCTCGCGAACCAACTGCACTACAAACAACGCACATCTTAGTCTATGTGACGTCATCCATTAACAGTGCAAGTGCGAAAGAGAAAACGATGTGTATTGTTTTTTTTGCACGTTTTATTGCTGCGCCTGTCACCAATATTTGCCTTTCGTTGTGCACATGGTCGTGGGTGTTTAGGAACATGTTCTCTGCAAAACCTTGCTCCATTAGACTCCTAGTGTATATGTGACTTTAATGACGGAGGCGGCGGTTCAGAAAAACCACGAACCATTGAGTTTTCAAATTTTAATATTCATTATGAATGTGTCGAATAATAACATTCATAATAAATACATATTAAAATTGGTACATGGTCTTACGGTCACGAAAAACATCTTTGAAGAAAATGTATGGTCATGTAAAGTCAACCAGACCGCATATGGTCAGCATGGATAATTAGGGCCGAAGGCCAAACTAGGGCGAGATTGAGGTGGGCCGAAGAGCTGTTGATAATGTATAGGATTTAGAGCTAACGCAAGATATGAATTGCGAAGATAACATAGTTTCTAGTATTCTAATTGGTAGATATTTTGTTAACTTATTAAAAACTATATTATGTCTATTTTCGGAATAAGACATTGGATAAATGGTTTAGGTATATAAAACTTTATGTTCAAAACTTGCGTAATTTCAGAATCTGCAAATTAAATTGTTTTTTATTATTTTCCACAGAAATTTAATGGCTATCCTATAGATATAAAGGGAGATTGGCCATTGTGACCAAAATATGTCAGGTGAGTATTTTATTTGATTTAGATAAAATTTGATCACCATGCCTACACCATGCTATGGGCAAACCTACAAAATTATGTTTAGATTGAAAATTAATAGTTACGCGGACGAACTTGTCTAGAAGCAGAATGGGTTAAAAAACGCAGACAAAACAATACTAAATAAATCTGGGATATGGATAATATGGAAATACTCGTATTTGTATGTTGCCCACATCAAATTAAATCAAGAAATCATAGTTTGAATCACGCGAACAAATTAGAAGTAGTTAGTATGATGGCCCAGACTAGGGCCCCTGACTGAATATTGATGACTGAGCTACACTGTAGCCAATCTGTATTCTATGCATAAGTAATGAAGAAAATATGGAACCTAGATTCAAGCGAACGATAAATATTGACATGAAATATCTTTCACAAGATAGGTAGGTAAGTATACAAACAAATTTATTACACAAATAGACCATTTGCCAAGCACGCTGCGCCATTCTGATCATAATTCAATAAAAATTTCCGACTGCCAGATGAAATATCAGATCCAGGTCAAGTGATCTGACAAAAAAGACTTGAATACAATATTGTTTACTTCTGATCAAACCTTACAAATGCGATCAAAACTTTCAAGTAAGTGCTAAAACTAAACATTCAGGAAAAAATTACATCAAGCATACTCATTTTAGACAATAGCGAATCGAGTTTTTTATGTATCTTGCTTATGTATATAATTATTTATTTATATATCCTTTTACCCTATGGAATACATCATTATACCACAATCATCCTATATATATATGTTACCGGAAATGTGTGAAATCTCGGAATTATACACAATTCCTAGGAAATGTATACAATTCCGAAGATTTATAGGAAATATATAAAATATTCTTTTAAAAATAATTTATTACACACATATCCTAGGAAATGTATAAATTTCCTAGGAATTGTATATAATTCCAATATCGTATTAGGAAATGTATGAAAAAATGCATTCTGTAATGAAAATAGATTATTAAAATAAGAATAATAACTTTTAACAAGACATTTTGATAAGAGAATCAGGTAATAATGATTCTGTAAAATACAATATCTTAACTAATATTATAAAGCTGAAGAGTTTGTTTGTTTGTTTGTTTGAACGCGCTAATCTCAGGAACTACTGGTCCGAATTGAAAAATTATTTTTGTGTTGAATAGACTATTTATCGAGGAAGGCTTTAGGCTATATAACATCACGCTGCAACTATTAGGAGCGAAGAAATAATGGAAATTGTAAAAAAAACGGGGGAAAAATAACTATTCCACGCGGACGAAGTCGCGAGCACAGCTAGTCTCCAATAACGGGCAGCCGCGTCACCGGAGCGAGGAGCTACGCCCAGTGATTACCAACCCGCCTACCCAGCGTAGCGCATATGGGTAAAGGCTCCAGGTGTTTTCCCAAAGTGGCAAACAACTGGAGAAGCCTATGCCCAGCAGTGGAATTATCGCAGTCCACTGCTAGGCAACAGTTTGTATAGCACAGATATGTTGTTGTTAGATAATTCTTCTTGCAAAGGCACTTTTTAAATGCTTGGCAGGTGCCAGTGGATTGTAGGTTAGGAACTCACTGAACTGACGTAGTGCAATCTTCGTACTGGGATGCGTATTCCTCTGCAGTAAGAAGAACTTTTGGACACACATAACTTTGAGATCGTGAACACAATTGTTTTAAGATTTCGTTTTTGGAACCAATTTGATAGAATTCATCATTGGTTTTAGCCAATATTTCGGGCATCGTCGTTTTGCATTTCCGGCTGCTATTTGGGTAATGTATAGATTTCCTAGGAAATGTGTCTAATGTAATCAATTTCACACATTTCCTTGTGATTTTAGGAATTACATACATTTCCTAGGAATTGTATACAATGACGGTTTTGACACATTTCCGGCAACATATACATAATGCGTTTACGTAAAATTTGGTCTATCAAAATATTTTTTTTTTATGAAATAGGGGGCAGACGAGCAGACGGCTTACCTGATGGTAAGTGAAAACCGCCGCCCATGTACATCTGCAACATCAGGAGTTACAGCTGCGCTGCCGGCCTTTAAGAAAGAGGTACGCTCTTTTCTTGAAGATTTGAAGGTCGTATCGGTCTGGAAACACCGCTGGCGACAAAGCATTCCACAGTTTAGTCGTGCGGGGCAGAAAATTGCGAGAGAAGCGCACAGTTGTGGATTGCCAGGTGTCGAGATGATACAGATGGCAAGCTTGTCGTGAAGAGCGATGCCGGAAGGCAGCGGCTGGAATAGTTCCGAGCAATTCCTCGGAGCACTCCCCATGATATATGCGATAGAAGATGCAGAGTGATGCTACATCTCGACGCAGCGCCAAGGGATCAAGCCGCTCGGTAAGTTCCTGGTTATTGACGTTTCGAGTCTAATAAAAAGTGTTTTAGTAAAATATACTTATGTTAATAACCTTGCAAATGATATGTCACTAGTGTTGCCCAAATTCAGTCTTGGTCTTGCAGTCTTGGTCTTGTTCTTGCGTTTTTGCAAGACCAAGACCAAGAACAAGACCGCGTATTTTGAGCAAGACCAAGACCAAGACTGACCGTGCAAGACTTGAGCAAGAACAAGACATAGCCTGCAAGACTCTTGCGTCTTGCAGCTAGGACTTAGCGCTATTTCACTGAGTAGTTAGGTGTAACAGTTCGGTGTATAGGTAGGTACGCTTAGGAATTCTATGAGACGCAAAAAACTGTATCAAAGAATATGAAAAACTGGACCTATGCGCATTACGACTAATACCATAAACATAGCGAATAAAAAAAATATCTATTAAAATCAAACTGAGTGCATGCATAGTTATGTTTTAACCATCGGCACTTTGATAATGCGGCATCAAAGGTTTTGTACTTAATTCTCAAAGAAATTTGCCGCTTTTCGGAAGTACATGGTTATGATACACACATGATACACGCGCCGGCGGCTTCTTTTGAAATCTAAAACAATCGTTGCCGCCACGCCGAAATCATAACATTTGACACTATTTGATTGCCGCCATAGGGCGTAGGTATACTCATGCAAAATAATTTCGAATTTTAAGAGTACCTACAGGTGTTCCAAAGAATAAATAAGTTTCAGAGTGCTTAGAATGAAAATGAATACATTATACTGATCACGCAAGTAGTATTATGATTAGGATAAAATGGTAAGGATAGGTAGTAGATGTCATATTAATTCAGTTGATTTTGCGAATTTCTTATCAAATCTTCAGTTATTTATTAATCTGCTTGATCTTTACTATGGCTATGTTAATTCAAGCTCACAATGTTCCAATTCTAATACCTTTTTCTAAGATTTAAAGTAAACTTTAATAAATAGTAATAGACTAATAGGTAATTGCAAGACTTGCAAGACTCTTGCTGCAAGACCAAGACCAAGACCAAGACTGGGGGCACAAGACCAAGACCAAGACCAGGTGTATTGGCGCAAGACCAAGACCAAGACTGGCTAAGTCTCGTCTTGTTCTTGCATTTGGGCAACACTATATGTCACGTTTCCAAATCCGAATTGTGTCATAAGCTTGTTGGGTTCTCTTAGATTAATAAATGAAGACTAAAAATATCTTAACTGATACAAAAGAAGCGCTCTTTTTACCACCCAAGGACTACAGAGCGACCATCCTCTTTAACTCTATGATATGAGTCAAATGCTCCAGTGAGAATTCTTAACAATAAAAAAATCTTGATTGAAGTGGCCGAGTGCACGGTGGTCGATAGTCAGGCCTAGGTTGAAATTTTCAACTTCTTATCCCGTGGTAGGTATTTCAACTTGAAATCTCCGAGAAATAGAGTCCGAGTCCTACAACACCCACGGGATGGGGGCTTACCCGCCTGGCTGGCAAATGACAACCAGGAAGTGAGTCTGTGATCGGTAACGTTTGGGGATCAGTCGGTGAATCATCATCATAATGCAGGCTCGTTGGCTCATTTGGTAGTGAGCTCTGCTGGGTTCGATTCCTGCACAGTATACACATTTGTGTTCATGAACGAACATGTCTGTTTGTATGGAACTGGGTGTCTACTATGTATAATATGTATTGCCTCTCCAGATTGCCACTTTGATCAAACATCTGGAGGCTTCACCTATAATCGACACGCTGGGCAGGCGGGTTGGCGAACGCAGGGCGTATCACCTCGCTCCGATGCCGCCTGCTGCCCCTCATCGGCCTGTACTTAGTATTTAGGTACGCCTTCAATCGTGATGGTTATTCCGCCACCAGTCGGTTGCCAGAGCCTTTTTTGTTATTCGGCAGGATGCACGGGTAGGTGAGGATGGCTTGGAGCGAAAAGATGATTGATGGGTCGCTACTCGCTTCCCCCAATCCAACGAAACAACCGGGAAGTGACCTCGGTCACGTTTGGGGATCAGTTGGTGCATAGCATGAAATTATTCTACAGGCCCGCATCGCAGTGGCTGTACCTTAATTGATTTAGTTCCTTTTCTTCGCTTTCGCTATCCATTAGACAACGGATGCCTCTATGCAGTACTACAAAGAAAGCATTTTAAATTTTTGCGCAAATACGCTGGACGTGGACGACATAATTGCTTTGCCATCATGTCGTCGCTACGGTAGATATCCAACTTACAAATACAAAGCGAAAACGCCCTTATTCTAAAATATATGTAGACTCAAGTCGATTGACCCTGATACTTTTAATGACTAATAATTATGACCGCTGTTGTGTATGTACATGTATGGTGTTTAAAAATAGATCACAATATTGAATCTTCTATTTTTTCTATCTATACATATAATAAATCTGTAGAGAGGTCAATTCTGTACATGAAATATAATTTCAAAATAACTATCAGGCAGTGATTAGTGATCGATACTGATGCCAAAAATGCAATCAGTAAAATTTTGTCTGTCTGTCTGTATGTTCGTTATAGAAACAAAAACTACTGGACGGATTTTAACGAAACTTGGTACAAATTTCTCCTAGGCAGGTTATAGTATACTTTTCATCACGCTACAATCAATAGGAGCAGAGCAGTGAATGGAAGTGTTGGGAAAACGGGAGATTTTTTTATCTGTATATTTGGCGAAAACTACTGCATGGAATTGAATGCGGTTTTCACTAATGTATTGACAGAGGTCTAACTTAAAATTTAGACACCGTTTTATGAAAGTCCGTTATTGAAACCCGATATCCACGCGTGCGACGCCGCTGGCACAGCTAGTATTGAATAAACAGGTATTTGTATTTCAAAAATTTTATGAACTAAAACTTACTTTCCAACTGTTTTTTTCCTAAGCTTTCTCAATATTATTTTGTGATTATTTTCCATATAGAATAAAATACCTTATTATTAGGTCCTTACATATGAAATTAGCGTTTTGTCGTACTAACCACTTTGATCTGAAATATCTCGTCTTTGGTGAAGAATCTCAAATTCAAATTAATAAACTCATTTAGCTGGTACGTTTGAGTTTTGAAAACAGTAATTCATTTGTTTTTTTCCTAATCATTTTTTTCTTTGCGTCGCTTATTACTGCGCAATGGAAAACATGAAATATCGGTATATTTACGAATACGAGTTCTACCGTGGCACCAATGGTGCAGAAACAGCTCAAAGTATTAATGATGTGTACGGCGCTGGTGTGGTGGCTGGTGGTTCATAACCAACCTCGTGGGCGGCCAGAGACCAAAGTGGAAAATGAAGAATTAAAGGCTAATGTGGACGCAGATCTATCACAAAGCACTTCAGAGATAGCTACAGGCTTCAGGGTAAGTGACAAAACTTTATTAATCTATCTACTTGAAGCGAATCGGGAAAGTAAAAAAAGAGACACGACGACCCATCGTCCATGAATTGAGTGGATCAAACTTGCAAACACGCGTCGACTGCTGTGTTACTTTGCTCAACCCACACAATAATGACGGGATTTTAAATCGAATCATTACTTGTGATGAAAAGTGGATACTGTAATATGATAATCGGAAGCGCTCATTGCAATGGCTGAACCCTGGATACGCAGCCAAATCCTGCCCCAAACGAAAATTTACTAAGAATAAGTTCCTTGTGAATGTTTGGTGGACTAGCGCCGGTGTTGTTTACTACAGCTTTTATAAATCTGACCAAATGATTACGGCAGATATCTATTGTCAGCAACTGCAAACCATGAAGGAAGAACTAGCTGCTAAACAACCAAGATTGCTCTAGGCCACTGCTGCATCACGACAACGCAAGACCACTCACAGCATAACAAACCACCACTGAGTTAGATGAGGTACAATTGAAATGTCTGCGACCTCCACCATACCCCCCGGACCTTGCTCCAATAGATCACCATGTTTTCCGGAATTTGAACAACTTCTTACAAGAAAAAAATTGAACTCCGATGCGGCAGTCCAAACCGCCGTTTTTTTAATAAAAGGATCAATAAACTACCTATAAGATGACAAAAGTGCATAGATAACAACGGTGCATACTTTGATTAATTAAATTATATTTTACAAAAAAAAATGACTTTGTATTCCACCCGTACAAAACGCCAATTTCATATGTAAGAACCTAATATTTTCACACTGGATGATCCAGTGATCAACGGTATGGAAGTAAAACATTCAGTCACACTTTACACAGTATATTCTTGTACTAAATGGTCGATATAATGTTTAATACATATAAGGTTTTACGAACTGCTGGACTGACTGACTTTTAACTTTTTTATATTTAACTTTTGGTTTTTATTTTTATCAAAATTCGGTTGTGCGTGTGTGCTGTCCTGCCTTTTATTTATTATACTATTGGCGTAGGGAAGTGACGACCCCATCGCCCACTACTGGTGCAGTCAGTCTATGGGTGATCCACCATATTCCCAAAAGTCCCCACCGGTGATAGGAGGCAAGCAACATCGATAGATATCTGCATTTGGCTTCTGCAGCGCTGGGGCAAGGCAATGGAGGTGTGCCTAAAAGGGCGTACGTCGGGATCCTTAAGTGACGTACGGTCAATCTCCTGCGGTTTCGGTTTTCTGCCGGTCGTACCGGCCCATCCGGTCCATCGGCATCTGGAGATCGAGAAGGAGAGAGTGGACTCGTACCTGCGCAACTGCTTGTTCACTATAATATATTCACGCGTAGATGATTCCTGCATGTTTATCTGGATACGAGCAAAAGACCTGCGGCGATGGTGTGCTGATGGTGGGGGGAGGATATGGTGTGTCCGAACCTTAGTTGGCAGCTGCACGTAGGCGGTCTTCTGGTGATGGTCGCTCTTTGTCCCGCTAGAGACAGGGGACTGGTTCGGCAGCTCAGATGGCGACAAAGCAGCCCTATTCAGGGAGCGCCCTGCTTTCCCCAATCCGGGGAGGGGCCTAGAAAATGTGGCCTAAACATGGTCTGTCTTCTCTTGAAACAGGTGGTAAACCGCGATCACCTGTCGCCAACGTAATGCGGTCGAAAAAGGAAGCAAAAAATTGAGCAAAAAGACCTAGTAATAGGTACATGGAATGTTCGTACCTTACTGGATAATGATCTGAACTTGTGTCCAGAGAGAAAGACGGCTTTGATTGCAAGAGAGCTGGCCAGATACAACATTGATATTGCTGCAATTAGCGAGACACATCTCAGTGATTCTGGCGAGCTATGCGAGCATCTTGGAGGTTATACCTACTATTGGAGCGGAAAACCAAGTACTGAGAGAGCTGCAAGTGGGGTAGGGTTTGCTATTAAAAATAAACTGGCGCAAGCATTACGGGAACTACCCAAGGGCATAAATGATAGAATCATGACTCTACGGCTTCAACTGTCATCGAAGAAATACATTCATATAATAAGTATCTATGCCCCTACACTGCCATCTCCGGACGAGGAAAAAGCCAGTTTCTATTTCGAACTTAACCAAGCCTTAAGGAAAATCCCTTCTGCAGACAAGATAATTCTACTTGGCGATTTTAATGCTCGTGTGGGTAACGACCATGAGGCTTGGGATGGTGTTCTTGGGCGCCATGGTGTGGGGAGTTGCAACTCTAATGGCTTTGATCTCCTTACCCTCTGTGCTGAATTTGACCTTACCATCACAAGTACATGTTTCCGATTGCCTGAGAAGTTTAAAACCACGTGGATGCATCCAAGATCAAGGCATTGGCATTTAATAGACTACGTGATCGTGCGTAAGAGAGATCTTAGGGAGGTACTTATTACGAGGGTAATGAGAGGTGCCCAGGGCTGGACTGATCATCGGCTCGTTCGAGCAAAGTTTCGTTTGCTGCTAAGAGCACCACGTCGAACTGCCCACAGACTGCCGGCAAACATAGACTGTGGCAAGCTTGTCCATAGCAAAGAAATAGCAAATGAGCTCGATGATGCTTTTAATTCTGTTATGCCAGACATCGTGGAGGACGCGTCTGTCGATGAGGGATGGCGATCATTTGCAGAAAACTTGCATAGCTGCGCACTACGAGTTGTTGGGAAACCCGATCGGAAAAACCAAGACTGGTTCGATAGCTCCGATGTGGAAATTAAGAAACTTGTGGACAGCCATAGGCGCGCTCTTTTATCATCAGATGTCTCTGTACGGAAAAAAGCTCATCAAAGCCTTAAAGAAAAAGTCCGCACCCTTAAAAACAAATGGTGGGTGGAAAAGGCCGATGAAATCCAGCTTTACGCTGATACTAACCAATCAGGTAGGTTTTTTGAGAGTCTCAAGACTGTTTTCGGTCCACGTACTCTGAAGACAGCTCCAATTTACAACAGAGAGAAGACCCGACGCCTCACTGACCAGGGAGAAGTACTGGCTCGTTGGGCAGAACATTTTAACGACGTTCTGAATCCCGGTAGCCAGTCCTATGACTTGTTGTACATTGACTCTCTTGAAAGCCTACCAACCGTTGATGACCTAGCGGAACCACCTACATTTGATGAGTTTGCTGTCGCATTAAACAGAACGAAGAATGCCAAGACACCCGGTATAGATAGCTTACCGTCGGAATTGTATAAGTACGGCGGCATACATATTAGGAGCAGGTTATATGAACTTATCCTGAAGATATGGGAGTGTGAAATCGTTCCGCAAGATTGGAGAGATGCTTCCATTTGCAAGTTATATAAAGGCAAAGGAGACATTGCCGACTGCAGTTCCTACAGAGGTATTTCTCTACTCTCAGCAGCTGGGAAGATTTTAGCCCACATTATCAACATCCGTCTATCACGGCACGCGGAAACTATACTGCCAGAAACCCAATGTGGCTTTCGTCCTGGCAGAGGTACGGTAGACGCTATCTTTGTTATTAAGCAAGTACAGGAAAAAAGTCTGGAGCAGTACCGCCCTCTTTTCATGTGCTTTGTCGATCTAGAAAAAGCCTTTGACAGAGTACCGCGTGAAGCCTTGTGGATCGTGCTAAAGAAAGCTGGTTGTCCTGGAAAGTTGCTAAACTTGATACGCCAGTTTCATGATAATATGATGGTGAGAGTTCGGCATGAAAGTGACTTTTCAGACCAATTCCTAGTAACAAGTGGCGTGAAACAGGGCTGTGTTTTGGCTCCCACTTTATTTTCTCTGTATTTTGCGGCTGTGATGCGCGACGCCGTGGCGACCTGCAATAATCTGATTGAGATCAAATCACGCACGGATAAGAGCATTTTTGATCTCTCCCGCCTTAGATCTAAGCGTAGTGTGATCAAGCGCTCAATTCTCGATGTCTTGTATGCTGATGACGTTGCTCTGATGGCTGATTCTGTTCATTCTCTCCAAAGTTTCGTGACATCCTTAAGTACATCTTGCCACAGATTTGGCCTGGTTATAAGTATCAGCAAGACCCAAGTTTTAAAACAGCCACCCAGAACATCCCACGGAGACCCTTCAAATGTGTTCTTGGAAGGGCATATACTGGAGGAAGTTTCGAACTTTAAATACTTGGGTACGCGTATACGAAGCGATAACACCTTGGCATCGGAGATACCAGCGCGGGTGGCCGGTGCGGCAGCTGCCTTTGGTAGACTGAGGTCACGTGTTTGGAACTCCCACGATCTTAAGTTGCAAACCAAAATATTGGTTTACAAGGCGATCGTCTTGCCCACTTTATTATACGCTGCAGAGACTTGGTGTTGCTATAAAAGAGACATCAAGCAACTAGATGCCTTTCATCTTAAGTGTCTAAGGTCTATACTACGCATAAAGTGGCAGGATCGTGTTCCAAATACAGAGGTTTTGCGTCGTGCTGGCTTATCCGGTATAGAGGCGCTCGTCATGAAGCATCAGCTGAGATGGTGTGGTCACGTCTTGCGTATGGATGACAGCAGACTGCCGAAGGCAGTTTTCTACTCCGAGCTAGCTAGCGGAAAAAGAAAGCAGGGTGGGCAATATCTGCGTTACAAAGACGTGCTTAAACGCAACCTTGTAGCATGTGACATTCCAACTGACAGTTGGGAGGAGAGTGCTCGTCTTAGACCGGAATGGCGCCGCGCAGTTCACAAAAATGTGCATTTGTTTGAGGAAAAGCGTCTGGAAAACCTTGATGCAAAGCGCCATATAAGGAAGACTCGTCCGAAGCCCTCCTACAACTATACCATGAATTCGGCTGGCCAGCTTTACTGTGTGCCGTGTGACCGAATCTTTAGGTCTAAGTTCGGCTTTGCGAGTCACATTAGAGCCTACCACAAATATCCAGACTGAACATTTAGGAGTCGCCGTCGCCGGACACGGCTTGGATGACATATATATTATTATACTAGCTATGCCTCCGCGGCTTCGCCCGCATTCATGTAGGTTGGTCACAGAAATGTTTTACAAAGAGTCAAAAAGTAGCCTATGTCTCTCTCCATCTCTTTAAAAGTCACGTCAATTTACTTTTCCGTTTTGCCTTGAAAGATTAAGAAACAAAGTGACACACACAAACTTCCAAGCCCTATTTTATCACTTTAAGTGGTAAATATTTCAAAAAGCTGAAACACGTAATTTTTTATTTTGTTATTAGAGACCTAATTCGAAATTTCAAGGCCTTAACTTAAAAAATAAACAAAGTTTCATACAAATTTTCTACCCCTACTTAACCCCTTAGAAGTGTGCACTTCCGAAAGTCACGTCACTGTTTGTAATTTTTATGAAATTTACTTTAAAATTGACAAAGTTTCATATAAACTTTCAACCCCATATTACCCCTTTACCAGGTGAATTTCGATAAATCCCTTCTTAGCGGACGCTTACGTCATAAATGTAACCTACATGAAAAATTTCGTCGCATTTCCTTCAGTGGTTTCGGCTCTGCGTTGCTCGTTCACTCAGGACATGTTCTTTTATATGTATAGATTATTTTATATTATATTTATTCATTTGCTCTGAGCCCATCTTTCTTCTCAGGTCCCTCTTTCCCCTTCTATCTTACAGGTTCATTGTTTAAATAAGACACAAGTTCACGCGTTGTCCTATTTAAAGCCTTAAATTACGCCTTTACGAAATGCCTGTCTATATGAAAAGAAAATGCCTACCCATATGACACCATTACGGAGACAGCTTTACGTAATGGAAATTTGCATACGCACCTTAAAATTTTATTCATAAGGAGAAAATTGTTTCACATTCGCGGAGCCGCGCCGCGGGCCCGTAGACGCACTCAAGTAAAAAAATCGAATTATTGCTGAACATTACAAAATTTGGCAACATTACCTTAATAACGAATAACGAACCATACCTATACTTTGTGAATACTCATTATGTGACTGATTAGGAATAAAATACTCAGCAGATAAGTAAGTACCTTTCACAATTATTGTTCATTTGTATGACGAAAGCTACATCTTTTTTTTTTTTTGTTTCACCAGGGAGAAATGCAGTTTACGCATACCCGCTGCCCGGGGGAGCAACGGGTTATGTGGGACTCGCTCCGCGTCGGCAGAGAATACCCACTAAAAAACCCTGGTTGCCACCGTCTAGTGCGCCTTGGGTTGTGGCGACACGGGTCCTCTGTCAACAACACCGTGAAGCCACCAGCGCTTGTCTGCAGTGCAGACTCGGCTTGGCCCCCCCACTTGGGGCTGTCTAGGGATCAGTCCTGAAAAGGACGTCTCCCTCCTCCAAGGACGGGGTTCGTGCAATACGTGGCCGACACCCCCGTGCCGACCTCGCGGAACCCCGTCGGGCGTGCAGCCGCCGCCGCACGGTGGATTTTTATATGTAGACAGATTTGTTTGTATTGAATTGGCTCCAAAACAACTAGACCAACTTTCATACTTTTTGCGTCATTTGAAAGCATTTTATTTGAATTTTCATAGACCTGAAAAATCGTTTATGTTGTGAAAGTCCGCTACGGTGTAGCAATAATACGCTGTATAATACTCGTAATACGCTGACAAAACGGCCAGTCATAAGTTTAATTAAACTATATATTATGTACTACAAAAGCATTAGTATAGAGCAGATCTAAGAAAAGTCTGGGACACCGTATCTTTAATAAATAAGCCATAATAGCGGTTTTAACAACAAAAAATAATGATTTTTCACAATAATATCAAAGCTATTTTGTTTGCTAAAAAGCTAATGAGCCTTTGATGTATGACACAGTAAGGTTTAAAATACTTTTTTAAATTTTATTGAAACTAATAAGATTAAGTTACAGTTAAATAATTACAGTTAAATAAAACTTAATCACGTCAGAACAGTGGTTTTCCCTAGTTAAAATAGTTTCTACTAAATGCCTTTATCAAAATTAGACTAGATTAAGCTAGATGTCACCACTGATTTTCAGTTAAAACTAACTGTCAGTCTGAGATTTATTTAAAACTAGCACTGGGAATACTAATTTGGGAATGGAGACAAAAAGCGATCTGCCGACAAGTCAGTGAAGGCGACTATCACTCTGCCTCTACTCACATGTGAAGAGTGCCTTATTGCAGGCAACATACTACGGTTAGAATAAAATCTATTCGATTCCAACGATTCAGAGCATGTGCAGGGATGCCCCATCTACGAACGATCAAAGGCTAAGTCTTGAAACCCGCCAACAGAGATCAGCATCATCAGCCTATCGCAGTCCACAGTCTATAAGCCTCTCCAGTTGTTCGCCACTTTGGTCAAACATTTGGAGGATTTGCCCATAATTGCCACGCTGGCAGGCTGGCATAGCTAGCCGCTATGCCTTCAATCGTGATTGCCAGAATCTTGTTTGTGATTCGGCAGGATGCACCACGGGCAGGTGAAGGTGGTTTGAAGCTAGGAGATGATATGAAATGATGATGGTTTACCCTTACAAAAAATTAGCACATGTACTTTCTGAACTTTCGTGGTGACCGAGTGAATAACCTTTCATTTTTATATATTTAAATAGATAGATAAGTTTGAGTACTATTTCCTATCCTATCTCTAAATATATATAACTCAAAGGTGACTGACTGACATAGTGATCTATCAACTCACAGCCCAAACCACTGGACGGATCGGGTTGAAATTTGGCATGCAGGTAGATGTTATGATGTAGGCATCCGCTAAAAAAAGATTTTGATCAATTCTACCCCCAAGGGGATAAAATAGGGGATGAAACTCCACGCGGACGAAGTCGCGGGCATAGCTAGTCATTACATAAAAAGGTAAACTTAGGCTAATTAAGTTTGGATCATCGGCTATATGAGTCGCAGGATAGCACTGTATGCATGCTGCTTACAGACGGTCGTTATAGAAATCTTTAAGGGAATCCTATGTCCAGCGGTGGACATCCTGCTACTGATTATGATGATGCATATGTATAAGGGATGTAAGGGGCGATCTTTTCGCTGCAAGCTCACCTGCCCGTGGTGCATACTTCTGAATAACGAACGAGACTCTGGCAACCGACTGGTGGCGGTATAACCATCACGATTGAAGGCGCAGCTAAGTACCAAAGGCCAATGACGGGCAGCAGCGTCATCGGAGCGAGAAGCTACGCCCTGCGATCGCTAATCCGCCTGCCCAGATCGTGGAGATTATGGGTATAACCTACAAGTGTTTGCCCAAAGTGGCGAATACCTGGAGAGGCCTATGTCCAGCAGTGGACTGTGATAGGCTGATGATGATGTTGATGATACATAGGTATATATGACGAGACAGTTATGTTTATTTGAGATTTAAACGTACAGTATTGCGTCACAGTAAGTAAAATATAAATAATAATTCAGAAATATTCAGAAGAAATCATACGATCGTTAAGTTCACATTATACGAGCATTTGAACAACGGCAGCGGCTGTCGCTTGCTGCTCGAGATTGCTAAATAAAAGCTCAACTTCAATTATCGAGTCAAGAGAGGTAAACTCATAATTTATGACTTTGTGAGAGAACGGCGAATAGAAAAATACAATAATAATGTTGTTTAGAGGTTTTTTATTTTTTTTTTCTTTTTATTACTAAGGGAGGCAGACGAGCATGCAGTCCGTCTCTTTTAGTGTTAAATTATATTTTAACTTATATAGGTATAATCTTAACTAATATTATAAAGCTGAAGAGTTTGTTTGTTTGAACGCGCTAATCTCAGGAACTTCTTTTTGCGTTGAATAGACATTTATCGAGGAAGGCTTTAAAATAAAAATAAATAAAATAAAATAAAATGAGTTTATTTCAGACTATGGTCCATAAATTGTTAGTATACAAGCGACTTAAAAATTATGTTAGTAAACAAAAAAAAAAGATAAACAATAATAATAAAAAGAAATAAAAATAAAAACATGTAGGCACAACTCAGTTCATGTACCTGCCACCCTCTGGAGCCCCGTGCACGTGCACTTGTGCTCGGAGCCAGTGGCGCATAAGGGGGCAGGCTAGGGGCTTTAGGCTATATAACATCACGTTGCAACTATAAGGAGCGAAGAAATAATGGAGAATGTAAAAAAAAAACGGGGAAAAAATAACTATTCCACGCGGACGAAGTCGCGAGCACAGCTAGTATTTATATAATCAGACCAATACGAGTAGGTTCTTTCGGACCGTTCTCCGCAAGTTGACATTTTGCGTGTGCAACATGGTTAACTTTCTTGAAATATGATTGGCTATTCTCGCCAGCCTATCTGCTGCTCGATGTGCACGAGTATTCGGCTACTCTTTAACACTACGCTGTTAACATCAACACCTCCAAAGAAATTATTTACGTACTACAACATTTTAATTAATAAAAACAAAAACTTTATGAAAGTAAAACTTTTAGTGCGCCCACAAAATGATAAATTAGAATTAGAAGATGACATGCAATGCAAAGAATTATATTAATAAGCATGCCTATTACTCCCGTTTCCCACTTCTTCGATTGAAGACCGAGCGGTTGTTACGAGTCGAGACGGCTGAATAAAGGCTTAACACGAGTTAAACGAGTTGGATGCTCAAGTTTTCAGTCGTGACTCATGCTGAAGGACCCGGACGGCCCGTGGCGACAACCCTGTCGTCTCTTTTATTCACATTTCTACAGTTAGGATGTTAAAATCTTTCTTGTAGGTACTATGAGTATTTTAACTCCATATTTAATAGGAATAAAAGAAGTTGTAAATCGGATTATTATATATCTGCGAATCATCGTTTCACCCCAAAACAACTCATATAAAGGAGACGCTGTCTCTTTACGGTCTCTCTGCAAAGTATAGTACGGTATTTTGGCCACATCACACGTTGTAACACCAACCACTTAAAGCGATTGATGGTGACCGGAAAGGTGGAGGACAAAGGCTGGAGCAGAAGACAAAAATGGTGGTCTGACTAAAATAATTGTGAAGAAGTTGGAAAGACTGTCAGCGCCGCTTTTAGCGACGTTACGACACAGATTAATAAATAGTTACTACTTTACGATCCCCATTCCCTAGCGCGAACGATGGAGAAGAGAGACATATTATTATGTAGTAAAACAACTTCGAAGTTCTTACTATTATTGTACTTGAACGAAAAGGATCATGTTTATTAGAAATAGGTATTGTACCTACCTAATTCAGCGAATCGTTTAAGGATGAAAGCCCTCCGCTCCCCCAACAGTCCGATGATGATGACACACTGATGACAAGGCCTCATTTGCTTGATAGCAAAGATCGTAGTCATTTAGAAAAATGAAAAAAAAATAGCGAATCGTTTCAACGTTCGTACTTGTTTCGTTCGTGGTTATTCCGCCACTAATCGGTTACCAGAGCCTCGTTCGTTATGAGAGCAAGTTATGCGAGTAGTTAAGGTTAAACAGAAACAAACCTACTAAAATAAATATTCCAAGTTAAATCATTCCACTTCATATTCGGAATAATAATTACGATAACAGAAAGTAGAATTATTCCAGCGCTGAACATATCCCTTATGAATATCATTGCTAAAGTTTCCTTTAACTATTATATCAACATTCCAAATCTGATGTCTTCACTCGAGATGTAGCTGATGGCTTAAATTTGATACTCAGCAAACGGTATTTCCAATGCCCCATTCAAGGTTCCCGCCAATAGCAATAATGTCGAGTGTTTTATCCGCATGGCGGCGGCACTCTAGCCTTTATTGCAAAGGATATTATGTCATATTTCATAAATTATTTGAGACGGCGATTACGCCGGTAACAGGGCCGAGATAACAAGAGGGTCGCACGCCGCGCAGCCGTGGCCTCACTCTTTACGATATTTCCGCGGATTAAATAATAAAATTAATCATAATTTACGTTACATGGGATTTAACTGTAACGGATTTTTTTAACATTTTAGTAGATATGTTCTGTGTGTAGGTACTCAAGATATTTAAAAAAAAACAGCAAGGTATTTTTTCTATAGCTCATTAGTTATGTCATTCGGCGTTTTAAGGTCATAATAGCTCATTAGAGCCACCCGACAACAACTCCGCACCGCCTCGCCTCGTGCGGTTAGTTTTCTGGTATATGTATGGGTATGCGCTCACTACACCAACTCCGTAGCATCACCGCCTCGCCTCAGTCGCATGCCCTCCACGTGCGGACGGCGGGTGGACCACTCGCTGAAAACATGCTGCTCGCTCGCTTGCCTTGCGTTGAATGCGCGCTGCCCGCGAGTGGTTCACGTGAGGACGCGCGGACGGTACGTTTGCGATGCGCCGCTCCCTCCCTCCCTTCATTCCCAGCCGCCCAAGTGCTACAGCTATGAGTGCCAATTCACGGTTTGTAAAATTCGACATTATGAAAAACACGTGTAAACGTTAATTTGTTAAAAGACTACACGAAAATTCCTGATCTAACCGGCCACCAGTCGTAGACCACGCGGCGTCCACCAGCGGCCAGCGCGGTGTCCACTGGTTAACCGCGCGACGTTTATAGGTGATAACGCGGTGTCCACCCGTGGACCACGACCACCTCTCGGCAACGAGTGGACGCCGTGCGACGAGGCGGTGCGGGGTGGGTGCCGAGTGGCTCTAATGAGCTAGGTATGATCTTTATATTAAACTACATGTTGCGCGATTTACGTAGACTTCAGATTAACTCCGTTAAATATACATTTAAAATGTGTTACGTCTTAATGAAAAACCGGCCAAGTGCGAGTCGGACTCGCGCACGTAGGGTTCCGTACCACTGATTGAATGAAAAAAATTTGGTAATTTGATTTATGATGTTTAAAAAAAAACTACTATCTAGATTTCATTAAAACTAATTTCGTTAGTAGTTTACATAGTAATACACATCATATATTTTTTTCAGTTTTATAGTGCCCATATTTTATAGTTACGGGGGGGGGGGACACATTTTACCACTTTGGAAGAGTCTCTCGCGCAAACTATTCATCTGAGAAAAAAATGATGTTAGAAACATCAACATCATTTTCAAATACCTATCCATAGATACCCCACACGTATGGGTTTGATGAAAAAAAAAATTTTGAGTTTCAGTTCCATGTATGGGGAACCCCAAAAATTTTGGATTTTTTTCTGATTTTACTTTAAAATCTTAATGCGGTTAACAGAATACATCTACGTACCAAATTTTTATAATGTAGCTCTTATAGTTTCGGAATAAACTGGCTGTGACATACGGACGGACAGACAGACAGACATGACGAATCTATAAGGGTCCCGTTTTTGCCATTTTGGCTACGGAACCCTAAAAACCGACCAAGTGTGATATAGACTCGCACATTGATTGTTTTGTATACTTTAGAACAATATACTCACTAATATTACCTAAACCAAGTTTTTTAATTTTGGGTGCCAAATAAATATAATTATGTATGTTTGTTTTATACTTAGTTTTAACGCTACACCTACAATAATAGTCTTACTGAAGCGGGAAAACAACCACTGACTGAAAATAGTTATATAAAACTAAGTTTATGTTATAAAGGTAAATATTATATCTAATACCTTAACGTTTAGAAACTTGGTCAGTGGCTTCAGAGATTAGTTAGAAACATCATAACTAAGTTACCCTTACCCTTGTGCATAGACAAAACTTAATAACTTAGTAGAAGTAAATTAAATGTAGTACCATTCATTTATTTCAATTTTTCTTAACAATGGGTTTCGCTATTAATCCAACCCCAGCTGAAATTGAACAGGGATAGTAGTTCGCTATTACCGCTAAAGATGCGATACCTCTGTTTAATTCTTTATATTCTCTCTTGCCTGTCATCACATGCAATTGAATTACAATTACTCAGTATTGTACCTAAATAGATGTTTTTATTTAATTAAGTTAAAAGAGGAAAAGGAACACAAGTTTCATTGAACAATAAAATAAACTATATATCCTTTTCACATAAGAGCAGATGTTGTAACCCAGTAAACGTTGACAACCCATCTGATCCGTAGAAAAAGCCTTGCCGAAGAAAAGAAGGTTGGCATTTAATCCAGATAATACAAAAAGGATAGTTGCCCCCTTGTGAACGTACATTCTTTTGTTGTACGCTTTTATTAACCTTGTATTCACTTAATATGTTGTCAAACAATAATATCAGAAGTCTTTTAAAGGGTCATGATGATTAGAGGCTTCGCCAGATCGTAACATTCTTAAAATAAAATAAAATCAATTCTGTACATTAAATATATTTTCAAAATAACTTTCAGGGGGTGATTAGTGATCGATACTGATGCCAAAAATGCAACCAGTAAAATTTTTGTCTGTCTGTCTGTATGTTCGTTATAGAAAAAAAAACTACTAGACGGATTTTGACGAAACTTGGTACAATTATTCTTCATACTCCTAGGCAGGTTATAATATACTTTTCATCTCGCTACAATCAATAGGAGCAGAGCAGTGAAGGAAAGTGTTGGGAAAACGGAAGAAATTTTTATCTGTATGTTTGATCGCGCATCACGCGAAAACTACTGTATGGAATTAAGTGCGGTTTTCACCAATGTATTGCTAGAGGTCTAATTTAAAATGTAGGTACCATTTTATGGAAGTCCGTTATTTTTAAAACCCGATATCCACGCGTGCGACGCCGCCGGCACAGCTAGTACTATAAATATATTTAAACACTTTGGAGTCAACAAATTGGAGTCTACATTTAAGTTAGACCTCTAGCAATACATTAGTGAATACCGCATTCAATTCCATGCAGTAGTTTTCACATGATGCGCGATCAAACATGCAGATAAAAATTTCTCCCGTTTTCCCTACACTTCCCGTCACTGCTCTACTCCTATTGATTCTAGCATGATGAAAAGTATACTATAACCTGCCCAGAAGTATGAAGAATAATCGTAACAAGTTTCGTCAAAATCCGTCTAGTAGTTTTTTTTCTATAACGAACATACAGACAGACAAAAATTTTACTGATTGCATTTTTGGCATCAGTATCGATCACTAATCACCCCCAGATAGTTATTTTGAAAATATATTTCATGTACAGAATTGACCTCCCTACAGATTTATTACGAGTATAAGTATAGAAGATAGAAGAAGATAAGGAAAGGTTGTATGTTTATCTATTCTTTCAAACAACATAATATTAGTAGGATAGGATAGATAATCCTATAAATAAAAGCACGCAAATGAAAGCTTGTTCATTTACCCCGAGAGTAGCAAAACACGATCTGATTTTTGACAGATTCGACAAGATTTGAAAAAATGGAAAAATGTATCCGTTTAAAATCTATTATTTAACATTTTACAGAAATCTGTACTTTTTTATATTGGCTTGGCATAGTGGCTTCCTCTCGCCTGAAGGAAAGCTGAAAAGGAAGCCCAAGTCGCTCCGGCCACGGGCAGGAAACCTCACTTTCCAGTCAGTCACCACAGCCATGCCGGCCCACAAGATGCCTCTTCACGCTTCGTTTAAAGGATCCCATACTATAAGTAGGCGGAAACACATGAGCTGGCAGAGAATTCCATTTTTTGATGGTACGGCACAAAAAGGAGTTACCAAACTTTACATTAAAGAAACCGGCAGAGAACCAAAGTCACCGACATAGCTTAACGGATTAGAAAGCTGAAGTGGCAGTGGGCTGGCCATATTACCCGCAGAACCGATAACCGTTGGGGTAAACGAGTTCTGGAGTGGAGTCCGCGTCTCGGCAAACGTAATGTAGAACGCCCTCAGGCCAGGACGGTGGAGTGACGATTTGCGCAGGACGGCTGGCAAGTGCTGGATGCGAGAAGCCCAAAATCGATCAAGGTGGCGAACATTAGGAGAGGCCTATGTCCAGCAGTGGACTGACACGGGCTGATGGTGATGATGATGATGACATTAAAGAAAGGTATGTCGTGAGAAGCCGTGTTTTTTATAACAATTGAAAACACATTTGACCATTTTTGGTGGAATTTGTAAGTTTATTAGTCCTATAGATACCTATATTTGTTCTAGTATTATCCGGGACACAACAGGGCTGGTGGCAGGTTGGCCGGCGCTGGGACGAGGTAGCTTTGAATAGCGATGACGACGCAACTACGCGACTCGTTTCAATCTGTACTCTATGCATAAGTAATGTGAAAAGTATGGAGATACCTCTCCGATGCGGAATACACGCTTCTCTAAAATATCGTTGTTATTTTTATGATACGCCAGTTCAGTTATTTGTTTCTTACTAGAGCAACCACTGTGTAATATTGGTGCTATATGTTTACTATCCCTACACTCTATCTGCCATCAGTTAAGTATTTAAAATGCATATCTTTTAATTTTATCTGTTAGAAGCTGCTACCTACGTGTTTTACTTTTTACAAGAAAGTCATACAAATAAAATTGCATGTATTATACAAACAAAAATTTTATATATTAATATATTGTTGACAGGCTCGGTGGCTCATTTGGTAGTGACCTCTGCCCTCTGAGCCAAGGGTCGTGGGTTCGATTCCCGCACAGTACAAACATTTGTGTTCATGAACATTGTCTGTTTGTGTTGGTCTGGGTGTTTTCTATGTATAATATGTATTTATTTACAAAAAAAAAAAAATGTATCTAAGTAAGTTTATCAGTTGTCTAGTACCCATAGTACAAGCTTCGGCTTAGTTTGGGGCTAGGTGGCGCTGTGTGGCCCAGCGTGGCATGTCTTGGATTATTTATTTATTTATTTATTTATTTATTAATTGAAAATAAAACTTTAGGATAGCTGTAGTACGAGTATATCTACTTACTTATGTTAAAAAAAATAACAATGTAAGTTATTGAAATAAAAAACAGGTTTATTTGGTATAGAGAGTAGAGTTTTATGTCGTATTTCCTTTGTTAAAAATGTTAACCAACATGAAAAAAGAATGATTTGAGAGAAATGTTTTTCTTTAAGCATTTTTTTTTAAATAAAGGTTCATTAGAGATTCACAGTGTAGATAGTAACTATATCACAAAATATACACACTATCAGGCCATGCTAAGCTAACAAAATATGTTCTTAAAATTTCATAAAATTTTACATACAAATTATATACTTAAACTTTGCGTTTTCGTTTCGTTTCGTTTATTGCAAACATGTGGTCAAAAAATAGCATGGAATAAATGATTCAATCAAATTGACTAAAGAATTGCACTATTTCACGTGATTCGATGGGTATTCATCATGAGCGCGACGCGTCACGTCTAGTCGCCGGGCGCGGAGGCGGCTCGGCTGCGCGATAGTAAGACATTTCCACATAACCGAGTTATGGCTTATGGCTTGTAAATAAACGAGCGGTTGGCGTGGTTAGTGTCTATTCCGGCATGGGCAATAACTACACGATTATCCTATTTGTGCCCGCAACAGAGCTCAGGCGTGACTTGCTCCATATTTTTTTATATTAACCAACTTTGAACACATTAAGGTACTAAATTCTCATTCTTAATATCGGAAGTATTAGGCGATTTGGTAGCTTAACAATATCACGCATACGACTTACTGAACATAAGTACAATTATTTCGTCTTCATTGTTGGAGATAAACTCTTTGTATTCCTGAATTACGTTTATTGCGTTTTACTTTAATATTTTAGCTTTGTCAAAGAGTCGATCTCCATTAACTTTTGTAAAATTCCACTTTATGACACAGACACTGATACGAAATGGGATGAAAGTATCTGACGAATATACTAGTATTTAAGTAAAAAAGAATACACAGTGCTTTGTGATCGTTTAAATTGCACTGAAATACTGCATTGTCATCAATACCTTTACAGTTAACCAATACCAATATTTTAACCAATTCAAAATTTTGCATCGACTGCGCGCTCAAAAGTTGTTATAAATAAAACGGATCTTATAATAATGTGTTGTCCATGTGAATGCTTTTTGTTTGTTTTAGGAAGTGTATCAACTCAATTTATTCATTCAAACAACACTGGCCAATTGCAAACAACTTATAACGTGCCTTTATTGTCACTCGACATAGCCGGAATTAAATTTGTGTGATCAGGGGCACAATATAGAGGTAGATGCCATAAAACAAAAAATAACGACATAACTTTTGGGTAAGCAGGTAGATAAAAACAGGTAAATTGATTAGGTACCTAATTACCTGTTTATACCTTAGGAAATTAATTTATTATATTAGCTGTGCCAGCGGCGTCGTACGCGTAGATATCGGGTTTCAAAAATAACGGACTTCCATAAAATGGTGCGTACATTTTAAGTTAGACCTCTAGCAATACATTGGTAAAAACCACATTTAATTCCATGCATTAGTTTTAGCGTGATGCGCGATCAAACATACAGATAAAAATTTCTCCCGTTTTCTCAACACTTCCCATCACAGGTCTGTTCCTATTGATTATAGCGTAATGAAAAGTATACTATAACCTGCCCAGGAGTATAAAGAATAATTGTACTAAGTTTCGTTAAAATCCGTCGAGTAGTTTTTGGTTCTATAACGAACATAGAGACAGACAGACAGACAAAAAATTTACTGATTGCATTTTTAACATCAGTATCGATCACTTATACCCCTGATAGTTATTTTGAAAATATATTTCATGTACGGAATGGACCTCTCTACAGATTTATTATAAGTAGGTATAGATTTAATCAATACATAGCTAAAAGTGTGACCGAATGTGACAATTTTGCGGAAAATATTGAGTTCAGGCATTAAGGAGCATTAAAACTGTTGTTGACGGAAGCTGCTCCAAAACCAAAATTATAAATGCTGGCATCCCGCAAGGCTCCGTGCTATCACCAACGCTGTTCCTATTGCACATCAATGATATGTTGTCTATTGACGGTATCCATTGTTATGCTGACGATAGCACTGGTGATGCATTTTACCCGGGCCGAGCAAACATCCCTCACACTGTTGTGGAAGAAAGTCGGGAACAACTTGTAACTAAAATCGAAAATGCTCTATCTAGATTCCCGATTGGGACCGAGACAATTTAGTCCGATTTAACCCCACTATGACACAAGTTTGTGCGTTTACCGCGAAGAAAAAGCCATTCACTGTGGCCCCCCAATTTCAGGACACACCGTTGACCATCTCAAAAAGCATTTGGATCCTCGGTATCGACGTCTCAAGTGATGTTCAATTTCGAAGTCACTTAGACGACAAGGTCAAGTTGGCTTCTAAGAAATTGGGTGTCCTAAACAGAGCTAAGCGGTACTTCACTCCGAGGCAAAGATTGCTTTTATATAAAGCACAGGTACGGCCCCATATGGAGTAGTGCAGTCATTTCTGGGCGAGAGCACCTAGGTACCAATTTGGATCTTTTGACTCGCTTCAAAGATGTGCTTTGAGAAATTGTCGATGATCCCAAACTTCCAAGCAATATTGAGTCACTAAGCCTGAGGCGGGACTTTGCCTTTTTGTGTGTGTTCTATCGGTTGAACAACGGGTTCTGTTCTGAAGAACTGTTCGAAATGATGCCTACAGCTTCAGTCTATCATCGTACGCCATCGGCAAGGTGTTCATCCTCACACTTTGAGGCCTAATTGGTCACGCACGGTCCGATATCAGAAGAATTTCCTCCCAAGAACGTTGCGTTTGTGGAATGAGCTGCCTGCCGAGGTTCTCTCGGGGGAATACACTATGGGGCACTTTAAGTCAAAAGTAAATAGGTTTTTAAAGGTTCGGCTACACGCATGCGATGCCCCTGGTGTTGCTGGCGTCCATGGGCTACGGTAACTTCTTACTATCAGGCGGACTGGTAGCCATTTACCACCCTAGTCATCATCATTTTTAGCAGGCAGTTTACGGACTCTCGGAATTACGAAAACTTTAACTTGAATTTATCTGAGAAAGTAAAGCAAGTTGTCTCTACTTGTAAAGATGTTAAGTGATGGGAATGTGAAATTAGGAGAGAAAAACATAAATATTCAGCACGACTATATAAATAAAAGAAGTTTGGGCCATTTATTCCGATACACCGGGACTCAGTGCAGAAACTGGAAAAGTTAGGCGGAAACGGGATTTCCTAATGCGATTTTAATTCGTTCTTTCCGCTACGAAGAGGGTAATTTCAATAAAAGCAAAGTCAGTAGATATTTTGTCCTTCAGGAAATAAAATTGAGGAAAAGAAAGACATGTGAGTTGTAATTTGGATATTTCGCAGTTTTACTATCAAAAGTGCTATTCTGTGTTCTGTCTTTTTAAGTAATTGTAAACCATTAAAGACTATCCGATTATTATATTATGATTTGAAACAGAAAGCTATTTTAACGTCAATTTCGGTATACGCTTCAATGTGTGATATGTTTTATCTGTCTTATTTAAAACTAGCTGTGCCAGCGGCGTCGCACGCGTTCGGGTCGGGTTTAAAAAATGACTTACATAAAATGATGCCTAATTTTTAAGTTAGACCTCTAGAGCAATACATTGGTGAAAACGGCATTCAATTACATGCAGTAGTTTTCGCGTGATGTGCAATCAAACATACAGATAAAAAAAAATCCCGTTTTCCCAATACTTCCCGTCACTGCTCAGCTCCTATTGATTGTAGCGTTTCAGTTGTGAATTGAAGTTTCGTTAAAATCCGTCGAGTAGTTTTTGTTTCTATAACGAACATACATACAGACAGACAGACTGACAGAGAGACAAAAATTTTACTGATTGCATTTTTGGCTTCAGTATCGATCACTAATCACCCCCAGATAGTTTTTTTGAAAATATATTTCATGTACAGAATTTACCTCTCTACAGATTTATTATAAGTATAGATAGATATAGATATAGAAGAAGAAGATTGCTTTTGCTTGCATGACAGTGGCGGGAGACAAGTGCGCTGTGGTTAAAAAAGACAAACAAAAGCCCAAGTCGCTTCAGCACAGGACAAGTAACCATACCAATCACTTGTCAGTTGCCACTTGCCAGCTTGTCAATAGCCGGCCTTCAAGTATTTCGCATAGTGTACTCTGGCCGTCTACCAGGCAGGAAGGGTAAACCCTTCTACCGAGAAGCTGAAGTTAAAAAAGTCTTTTAGTCGACGCTTACGACATCCTTGGGAAGAGATGGGGCGGTGTATTGTATTCTTAACAGACTCTGCACGGAACGTCATTCTTGTAAAAACAAATGAATTCTTCTAATCTATAAATACGAGTAGTACAACATTGCATTGCAACAAGAAAAAATATGTCAGAATATCAGAATGTTTTCATAAAAAAAGGAGAATTGTGGAAGCTTCGTTAGGTACCGGGAGGAC
This sequence comes from Conogethes punctiferalis, assembly GCA_031163375.1. NCBI lineage: Eukaryota > Metazoa > Arthropoda > Insecta > Lepidoptera > Crambidae > Conogethes > Conogethes punctiferalis. Next base: position 17,441,749 of record CM062077.1, on the reverse strand, counting down.
GCTTTACCGCGCATAAAGACTTTTCCTTTACAAACCTCTAAGGAATCTGCTGTCTTGTCTTTGCGTCACTTCCTTATATTCTAGAAAGAAAAATGGATACAGAAAACAGTGAGTAACGGAATTATTACTAATAATAAACCCTTTCTGCAGTTACTTATAACCCGCGCAGAAACTTTCTTGAGTCTAGAACAACCTTGCCAGACCGCCGGGAAATCCGGGATTGTCCCGAAATCTTGCCTCTTGTCCCGTGTCCAGTAATTAGCGCTTATTGTCCCGGATTGGGATGTAAGGGAGCGACCTATCACCTTTTCGCTCCAAGCCATCCTCACCTGCACATGGTGCATCCTGCCGAACAACAAACGAGGCTCTGGCAAACCGACTGGTGGCGGTATAACCATCACGATAGAAGGCGTAGCTAAATATCACAGGCCGATAACGGGCAGCAGCGTCACCGGTGCAAGAAGCTACGCCCTGCGATCGCCAACCCGCCTGCCCAGCGTGGCGATTATGGGTATATCCTCCAGATTTTTGCCTTAAGTGACGAACAACTGGAGAGGCCTATGTCCAGCAGTGGACTGCAATAGGCTGATGTTGATGATGATGATGTCCCGGATTCTGGAAACTTATTATTTTTTTACAAATTCATCACAAAAGCATTCAAAACTGATACTTTTACACTCACATACGCACGTTTTGCTAACACTGCCAGATTATGTTGACAGCTTACAAAATATGTAGTGAATTTTGAACATTAGATCACTTTTTAATTTCCGGATTTAACGGATGACCGAAAAATCAAGTAAAGATTCTGTAAGTCCATACTTATAATAAATCTGTAGAGAGGTCAATTCTGTACATTAAATATATTTTCAAAATAACTACCAGGGGGTGATTAGTGATCGATACTGATGCCAAAAATGCAATCAGTAAAATTTTTGTCTGTCTGTCTGTCGGTCTGTCTGTCTGTCTGTCTGTCTATCTGTCTGTATGTTTGTTATAGAAAAAAAAACTACTGGACTGATTTTAACGAAACTTGGTACAATTATTCTTCATACTCCTGGGCAGGTTATAGATTTTTTTTTTTATTTTTTTTTTATAGTGGCTCGACATAATGGCTTCCCTACGCCTGATGGAAAGCGAAAGAGAAGCCCAAGTCGCTGTGACAACGGGCAAGTAACTGGTCAGTTACTTGTCAGTTGCCACCGCCATGCCGGCCCAACCCTAACCCCCCACGAGCTCCGGAAACCCTACTCACCGGCAGAAACACGACCCAGAGGTCATTTGACTGCGGTATTCTATAGGGTGGAGGTCCTTCCCCGGACGGGCGGCTCAATTCGACCGAAGATTCGCTATGCCCTACCTCTCTTAGATTCGCTATGCCCTACCTCTCTTTATCACACTGCTCCTATTGATTGTAACGTGATGAATAGTACACTATTCATCACGTTACAATTAATAGGAGCAGAGCAGTGAAGGGAACTGTTGGGAAAACGGGAGAATTTTTTATCAGTATGTTTGATCGCGCATCACGCGAAAACTACTGCATGAAATTGAATGCGGTTTTCACCAATGTATTGATTGCTAGAGGTCTAACTTAAAATTTAGGTAACATTTTATGAAAGTCTGTTATTTTTAAAACCCGATATCCACGCGTGGGACGCCGCCGGCACAGCTAGTAGGATATAAAATCTTTTTAGACGAAAAAAGAAACATATACTAGATACAAGAAACATAAACATATACACTCTTTCTAACTTTTTGACCGTAAAGAAAATAGGTACCTAAAACGGTGCTCCATCTATATATTATATCCTTAATCTAAGGTCCGCTATCTAATAAAAGTATGTATTTGAAAATAAATAGCATTTTTCCTTTTAAATACAAATACGAATCCTTTGAAAATAATATATTTAAGATATTTTCTATTATAACCTTGACCCAGCATTGTTTTTGTAGAACTTTCCCGGATTTGATAAGTTAGTATCTGGCAACCCTAAGTACAACTGATGTCAAATTTGTATGAACGTGTAAGAAAGTTTCCAGATCCGAGCGGAAATAGACATTGTGATTGCACCGCAGATAAAGTGTGCTTCCGAGTTCTACCATTCCTTTTTTTATGCTAGAGAAAATGCATTTACGAATACCCGCCACTCGAGGTAACAGGGTATGTGAACGAGGGGGCGCCCCCCCCCCCCTCCCCTCCCCTCAAGGCAGAAAAGAGGCAGGGAATACCCACTAAAAACTTCAGCCCCTCATTCAATCGCCTTGGGTTAATGTTTCGGAGCCTGGACTATCCCGTGACGAGTTCCATAAGACAAGAAAGTGCAATGCATCTAGCTTTTGGACAAGTTAAATTATTAAACAATGAGTAATAAGTAAAGTACATGCCCACAATCAGATGCCTTTGAGGGTTCCGTTCCCAAAGGGTAAAAACAGGACTCGATTACTAAGACTTCGCTGTCTGTCACAAGGTTGTATATCCAGAACCGCAAAGTTAGTTGAAATTTTTACAAATTATTTATTTCTGTTGCCGCTACAACATGTAATAAAAATAAGAAAAATATTTAATCAACAATCATACAACAAAGGCGAAGGGTGACTGAGGACAGACCAGGGTGGCGAAATCTCGTGTCGGACGCCAAGATCCACTTCGGGTCGCTGAGCCAGCGCAGTAAGTAAGTAATCATACAACAATAGCGAACGATTTTCAGCCCTTTTTAAAAACACACAAAATACTCTGTTGTATTTTTACTTTAAAAATAAATAATATAAAGTATTTAATCTCACCCAACAAAAGTTTTTTGCCGCTTTTTGCCCGATTTTTAAATCATCACCAGTCTGTGTAATCTACCCAATGGTGCGCAACCCTTCCTTCGTACGCGAATTCGACTCGCATTTGGCCAGTTTTTCTATTATAGAAGTAAGTAAACCTTATCGTTGTGTGAATGTTAAAAGCTGACGTCCGACGTCCTCTGTTGCGGAAAATCTGGTCATCGAAAGATTTAGGTGTATCTGGTTTGTCTTTTATACTAATCCAAGACCTACGTAAGTTTCAACCATTTGAATTAAATAAACATGACTTTTTGACCCAGTAAATCAGTACCTACAGAAATATTAAAACCCTCGACTCGATATAATAAAATAACCTCCGAACCCCGGGCGAGCAATCACAGCAAAAAAGGTGGCATAACGTTTATTCTAAATTTTATCAGCCGATTTAGTACCTAACCTATGTATGAAATTACGTTATGGACGTAAAATAAGGAGTAATAGGCTACTGGGTAACCAACAAATGTAATATACAGTTGGGTATGTCGTATCCTAATAATAAACTCAAGATGCTTCTTAGGGTTCCGTAGCCGAATGGCAAAAAACGGAATCCTTATAGATTCGTCATGTCTGTCCGTCTGTCCGTCCTTATGTCACAGCCACTTTTTTCCGTAACTATAAGAGCTATACTGTGGAAACTTATAGCTCCTATAGTTACGGAAAAAAGTGGCTGTGTTCGAAGTAGATGTATTCGGTGAACCGCATTAAGATTTTCCTACAAAAATAGGAAAAAAGCAATCAATTTTTGTGGTTCCCCATACCTAGAACTAAAAACTCAAATTTTTTTTCATCAAACCCATATGTGTGGGGTATTTATGGATAGGTCTTCAAACTCTTCAAAAATTATATTGAGGTTTCTAATATAATTTTTTACTAGACTGAATAGTTAGCGCGAGAGGCGCTTCCAAAGTGGAAAAATGTGTCGTCCCGGCGCCGTCCCGTGTTGTGTAAAATAGTTCTGGCTAATATTGACTGATCCCGCAATGCGACTGAAGTAACTTTGCGGGTATTTTGCAGAATTTAAATATAGGTTTGTTACTTTAGCTACCTTTGTACGCTTCTAGCTTCGCGTGGTAGGGGTTGGCTCGTGTAGGGCGACCCTTACGACCAGGAAAGATTTTACCCTCCTGGTTGGTTCAGGTGACGGGGAGCGGTCGGACACGGGGCCGTCCGTGCAAACACCGAATATCCCAAGGGATTCCCCACGTAAAAAAAGGCGATGGGAAGCCTCGCTGCTTCGCTTCGGGTTTTTCAGATGAACATTTCATTCTCCTTCTTTTCAAAAAGAGAATCTTCTTGAACAATTTTCTATCAATAAATATAGCCTTCATTACAGAATTTTTGAAATCGCCACTGTTTTTATATCTATTACAAACATACAAACAAAAATATTAATCTTTCTCCTTTATAATATTCGTTGCGTAGCTTTAAAGATATACCTTAGCATACATAGAGACAGACAGAAAACAAAAGCGACTTTGTATGTAGATATGAATCTCTTACCTCGACACAGCAAAACGGCGGCCAGGAGGAGTGCATGGGACGTTGCGAAAGCCATCATTCTGTCCTCAATGCGCGTGCGCACTCGATCGATCCCACCCCGGCCCGCAGCCGCGCGCCAAACTCATCGTATGCCCCGCGCTGTCAAAAATAAAATTACTACTTATTACTACAGAAAATATAACTTATTCCATTTAACTCTTAGAGGACACCGGAATAAAAATTGTTATTAAATGGTAATTATACACGGGCCTGTGTAGGTACGGCCATGAATATTCTATGGACTAAAGTCTAGTCTATTTGGTACTAATTCGGTTACATAATAATAATGATAAAATTCAGATAACAATATACATTGCTTCGATCCCAAAGGTATATCGCTTGAACACTTGTTTAACCTTTTGAACGCCATTGGCAACTTTAGTTGTCAAAACGGTCCCGTGACTGAGACGCCATTGACAACTAAAGTTGTCTAAATTAAGCTAATAAAATGACAATATTTTTAGTTATACTTGGAGATGTCCCATCACTAGTCAAAATCACAACCACAGACAGTTTTACTAAGCTTGGCGTCGGGCGTGAAGAAACGTAAAAAAGCGCTGGCATGCTAAAGGTTAAAAGTATCAGAACAACGTAGGTCCCACAAATATATACATAAATCCAAAACATTTCAGAATTTTATATAATTTTTGTATCTACGGAATTATATATACGCATACGCATGTTGAGTACAGCTCTAAGTAAATACATTCATAAACATCCATTTTGTACGAAAGTTTATTTTAGTGTGTATGTTATTATCTTATTATGAACCAAGTGATTAATGCGGCATTATTCATAATGCGCGGGCATTTTAAATAATGTCTAGCTCGATTGGGCAAGTGATTAATTACTATCTAAACTTCATTATTTATCACATTGACCGGTCATTATATATTCGACTGGCTCGGTGGCTCAATTGGTAGTGACGCCTGCCTTCTGAACCAAGGGTAGTGGGTTCAATTCCCACCCGGGACAAACATTCGTGTGATGAACACTTGTGTTTAGTAGCAATAAATAAATAAATATCAGACAACATCACATACATTGCTCCGATCCCAAAGTAAGTAGCACTTGTGTTATGGGTATCAGAACTACGAAGGTAGGTACCACTAATAAATACTTAAATACAAATATAAACACCCAGATACGGAACAACGACTCAACTCACAAAAGGAGTCAAAATATTAGACAAAATTAGATAGTTGTCAAAATAGGCATCAGATATTTTGTCAAAATATTAGACAAAATATTAGATAATTTGTCAAAATATCTAATATTTTGTCTGAACAGTGTTCTGTCGAATACGTGTGATGTCGCAGTTGTGTTCTGTCGAAACAATGGCTTGTCGAAATAGAATGTTGTCGGAGTAGTGTATTGTCTGACTAGAAATCTGTCGACAATGTGATTTGTCGAAGTAGTGTTTTGTCAAATCATCGCACGTTCAAAGAGGCGTTTAGCCGGAATAGTGTTTTTCGAAATTCAGGATAAGACTCGTTGTTTGAGTGTTTAGTTTTAATTAATCTGTTATTTGCTACACAATATTGTACCTATATTAATTATCGTTTCAATTGTATGGCCTACTTAATAACCTGCCCCCGCCTTTTCACGGATGCAATCACCATCAGCCTATCGCAGTCCACTGCTGAACATAGGCCTCTCCAGGTATTCGCCCCTTTTGGGCAAACGCTTGGAGGTTATACCCATAATCACCACGCTGGGCAGGCGGATTGGCGATCGCAGGGCGTAGCTACTCGCTCCGGTGACGCTGCTGCCCGTCAACTGGCTGTAGTATTTAGCTGCACCTTCAATCGTGATGGTTATACCGCCACCAGCCGGTTGCCAGAGCCTCGTTCGTTATTCAGCAGGATACACCACGGGCAGGTGAGGGTGGCTTGGAGCGAAAAGACCCCTTACATCCCGCCAATGTACGGGGCGCCAATATGGGCTGACGTTGTCTCACGTCGCGACAACATAAAACACCTTAGGCGCCCTCAAAGGGCCATAGCCCAGAGAGTCTCACGGTCCTATAGGACCGTGAGTTATGATGTGTCGTGCGTCTTGGCCAGCACCCCGCCCTGGGAACTCGAAGCCCAGGTACTGGCCAAGGTGTACTGGTGGACGGCTGAGCAGAGGGCGAACGGGGACCGTCCTGCTCCGGCCGAGAGAGGTGCGGTACGGAGAGTGGCTACTCAAGACATGCTCCAGCAGTGGGCCGAGGGTATTGCCTCCGTCACATATGGACGGCGCTTTTTAGACGCCGTGGGTCCGGTGTTGCAGCCGTGGCTGGAGCGGCCGCATGGATTCCTCACATTCCGATTGGTGCAGATATTATCCGGACATGGCTGTTTCGGAAAGTATCTGCATCAAATCGGGCGGGAGGAATCTACTGCGTGCTGCGAGTGTGGGGCGGGGTGTGACACGGCCGATCACACCCTAGCTGTTTGTCCGGCGTTTGCGGTACAAAGAGCCGGTCTGATCGGCTCGCTCGGACCAGATCTGTCGCTCCCCGCAGTCGTGTCGGCGATGCTGGGGAGCCGCACAGCCTGGACGGCTATGGCCTCCTTCTGCGAGACGGTCATGTCCCAGAAGGAGGCCGCGGAACGGGAGCGGGAAAACGACCCGAATGCTCCTCCGCTCCGCAGACGCAGAGGCGGTCGAACACGGCGGCAATTCCGTCGCCTGATGCCGCCTGACGGGGCCCAGCGGGTGGTTGGTGCGGGGGCACCTCCACCTGCCTTGCACGGGCCCCCGTCTCTGTCGGACGGGAGTGGGCTGTCCCTTCGGGCCCCTCCCGTCGCTCCCCCCTAGGGGGGTGAGCTTGTGGGGTCTGCCGCTTAAGGCAGACAGCGCTGGCGGTGTCATGGTCGTATGGGTCACCCCAGGCCCCTTGACACCGCCCCCATAGGCGCACGACGATGGGTCCGGTGTTTTTAGTGGGTATTTCCCGCCTCATTTCCATCTCCCCGAGGCGGGATGAGTCCCACATACGCCGCCGCTCCCCCGAGCGGCGGCCATGCCTAAACGCATTTTCACCGGATTAAAAAAAAAAAAAAAAAAAAAAAAAAGTGTATTGTCTGACTAGAAATCTGTCGACAATGTGATTTGTCGAAGTAGTGTTTTGTCAAATCATCGCACGTTCAAAGAGGCGTTTAGCCGGAATAGTGTTTTTCGAAATTCAGGATAAGACTCGTTGTTTGAGTGTTTAGTTTTAATTAATCTGTTATTTGCTACACAATATTGTACCTATATTAATTATCGTTTCAATTGTATGGCCTACTTAATAACCTGCCTTTTCACGGATGCAATCACCATCAGCCTATCGCAGTCCACTGCTGAACATAGGCCTCTCCAGGTATTCGCCACTTTGGGCAAACGCTTGGAGGTTATACCCATAATCGCCACGCTGGGCAGGCGGGTTGGCGATCGCAGGGCGTAGCTACTCGCTCCGGTGACGCTGCTGCCCGTCAACTGGCTGTAGTATTTAGCTGCACCTTCAACCGTGATGGTTATATCGCCACCAGCCGATTGCCAGAGCCTCGTTCGTTATTCAGCAGGATACACCACGGGCAGATGAGGGTGGCTTGGAGCGAAAAGACCCCTTACATCCCGCCAATATAAGTATTTCAAGTATTCGATAATAAATTGATTTGGACATCTCTCACATTATTGCCATACTGATCCAGAGGTAACAGATCGGCGAACGTTTGTTTTTAATTGAGATTAGGTATCATGGGTTATCTTGGGCTTACCTACTCGGTCACTGTCCTGAAATTTAATTACTCAAATGAGTTGATTCGCAATGTTTTGCGTTTATTACTTTTATGTTCTATAATTAATTTTATTTTATATTCTAGTTAAGGTTACGTGCAATCCTGTGAATGGAAAAGTGTCTTATAAATTGTTATTTTTAGATATAAGATATTTAAGATTTTCAGCCACATTACATTACATACTACACGCCTTCAAACAACATCTCCGAGGGCAGGGGAGAAGCTAAAAACCAGCGCTGCCCAGGTCTTTTCCCTGGAGCATCAGCTGAGCTAATTCCCATTGCCTTTATCCGTTATGTTGATGTTTTTTTATGTGTTGATCTTGTAAGAAGATAATAAATCTTTTTTATTTATTTATTTATCTTCAAGGAAGTTAGCCAAATACGCAGGAGTTCCTTTGTAGGAGACATTGTTCTTTTACTCTTATAATCCGATGGGATGATAATTTGACACGACCGGAGATCACGTCCAAGACCCACGACTTAACGTGCTTTCCGATGCACGAGAGTATAATCACCGTCAACTTCCTGACTCCGGAGCTACTGAGTAATTTCTTTGCAGAAAACCCCAGTTACAATTTTTTGTCCGACCCGGGATTCAAACACGGGTACCTCTTGGGAGTGGTCCGATATAACTAGAGCAACAAGGGGGGCATGAATGACATATTAATAGTACTCGTATTAATAACGTAGCTTTCGAATGTTTGATGAATTATGAAAACCTGTCCAGTACCTAATTGAAACAGAATAACAAACAAATTTTCAATTTTATTAAATTGACAATGAAATATGGTTATAAAGTTATATTATAATAACTAGACGTGCCAGCGGCGTCGCACACGTGGATATCTGGTTTCAATAATACCGGACTTTCATAAAATGGTGCCTAAGTTTTAAGTTAGACCTTTTGCAACATATTGGTGAAAACCGCATTCAATTCCATGCAGTAGTTTTCGCATGAGGCGCGATCAGCCATACAGAGAAAAAATTCTCCCGTTTCCCCAAAACTTCCCATCACTGCTCAGCTACTATTTATTGTAGCGTGATGAAATGTTTACTATAACCTGCCCAGGAGTATTAAGAATAATCGTACCAAGTTTCGTTAAAATCCGTCGAGAAGTTTTTGTTCCTATAACGAACATACAGACAGACTGACAGACAAAAATTTTACTGATTGCATTTTTGGCATCAGTATTGATCACTAATCACCCCCTGATATTTATTTTGAAAATATATTCCATGTACAGAATTGACCTCTCTACAGATTTATTACAAGTATAGATAGATTACAAACACTGATGAATTGGAGGGACGATCTCAAATTTAACTCACGACCAAATTAAAAGGTAGATAGATCACCCTTCACCTAAATCAGCTTTTGGGTCAGTATTCCAGGTCAAAGTAATGTAAATGGAGGTATAGCAGGATTCACCTGACCTACGGAAAAAAATCTAAAAATAGTTCTAGCTCCTAAACTACAAAAATCGCTGAACATACACGGGGATGATTCAGATACCCCGTAGCATAAGGCACCTAAATGTTCCTTTTGGACGCCAATGAATGGGTCACCCTGTATAATTAATATAAAAAAACAATTTGATGAATCGTCGCATTGTGTTTGCTTTTCGCAATGCATTACATACCTATTAGGTTTTATTCCCGAGTTCAAAATTAGGAAATTGACTTCTCTAAGTTTACTTGGGTCTGTCTGTTCTATGTGATATGCTGCTAGCGCTTGGGCACCGGAAGCAACAAAAGTGTGTGCACGAAAACAGTTCACTGCGGTGCAAAGAGTTTTTGCGCAAAAAATTATAAAAGCCTAAAGAACGGTATTACTGAATTCTGCACTGATTGCTGGATTGCTGCCGCGATCTGAGAGTACTCCCAGCAGGTGACGGATGATTATGAGGTGGAGACACCGGCAGCCTTTACAGAAATACCCCACCCTGCACAACAAGAGAAAATACACTTCGGTATGATAACAAATGGTGCGGAACTGCGTCAATTAAACGAAACCAGTAAAAAATCTACACAGACGGGAGCACAATAGATGACCAAGTTGGAGCTGCACTCTCGGTTTGGAGAGATAATGTAGAAATTAAAACCCAAAAATTAAATTGGCACAGTTCTGCACTGTTTATCAAGCCGAACTACTAGCTCTCTGTAAAGCAAGCGAAATCAAGCTTAGGGGACCGGACCAGGTCTACGAAATAGTCTGTGCCTCTAGTCAGCCTTAGAAACTGTGGCAAACGGCTCCTCCCTCCACCCGCTAGCACTTGAAACCAGACATAATATAAAGCTAACAAGGAACACTGGCAAAAAAGTAAACCTATTCTGGATCAAAGCACATGCGGGGTTAGACGGAAACGAGTGAGCCGACAAATTGGCCAAGGATGTGGCGCTGTTCACGAAAAAGAAAGCAGATTACGACCTATTTCCGATATCATACGCCAAAAAGACCATAAGAAAAGATTCACTGGAAGAATGGAGAAGGAGATACGTAGAAGTAGAAACAGCGTCAGGAACAAAACTCTTTTTTATGACCCTATCAAAGCATATAAAGCTATTCGCACCATAGAGCTGGATCCAACGCTGGTCCAAATCCTCACCGGTCACGGTGGATTCTATTCATACTTGAACAGCTTCGAGCGCAAGGAGACTCCGTCTTGCATTTGTGACCCCGTTAATGAAGAGGATGTCTACCACATCCTTGTAGAATGCCCTGTTTATAGTGGAGAAAGAGAAGAAATACAAATCAAAATAGAACAAAACATCAATAAACATCAAAAGCATCATCCCCCGCGCGCGACGTTGCCGACGACGGACCGTTTCTGCTACGCTCTGTGATTTTAATTTCTAAAAAGCTAGAAAAGTTATTCATTCTACACAGTGTTCTATACCATTGCAAAGAAGAAGACGCCAAGAATAAGGTGTTTCTACAGGTACCATTATTGGTGCAGTCATCGGTGAGCTTTTTCAATAAATATTTTACGGGTCAATCTGACTAACGGCTAAATCAACAAACGGCACCGTCACCATGTCGAGGCACTCAACGTGATTCATCCGTGCACGACCTCCGAAGTCTCCCGACCACGAGCAGCGATCTATCCCGATCTGCGCCGCATCTACTTAAAATACTGCAAAACGATAGCACGAAAAACAATAAATAGAAACAAATAATAATAAAAGTGTAAAAAATAAATAAAATAAAAGTCTATGTAGATAAAATCTCTGTCACCCTATACAGAGGAAACAAAGATAAAGAGCCTAAAAGGACTATTACCAAAAAAAAACCCTCCAGTCATAGTCATCATCTGCTAATTAATACCTTAAGACACCAAGCGCTCGCAACAGGGACCCTACTACAAAAAACGAAAACGATCGTTCGTTGAACGGATCGCGTATTTTTGCCCCTTAAATCCCTCTCATTTATCCCTACAAGGGAGGGACAAATGAGAGGGATTTATAGGGCATAAATACGCGATCCGTTCAACGAACGATCGTTTTCGTTTTCTGTAGTAGGGCCCCTGTGCCGAAATAGGTAAGTATCGTAGCCTAAAAAAACCGGCCAAGTGCGAGTCGGACTCGCGCACGTAGGGTTCCGTACCACCGATTAAATGAAAAAATTAGGTAATTTGATTTATGACGTTTAAAAAAAAACTATTGGCTAGATTTGATTCAAACCAAATTTCGTTAGTAGTTTGCATAGTGATACACATGATATATTTTTTTCAGTTTTATCATGCCCATATTTTAGAAGTTACGGGGGGGGGGACACTCATTTTACCACTTTGGAAGAGTCTCTCGCGCAAACTATTCAGTTAAGAAAAAAATGATGTTAGTAACCTCAACATCATTTTCAAATCCCTATTCATAGATACCCCACACGTATAGGTTCGATGAAAAAAAAATTTTTCAGTTTCAGTTCTATGTATGGGGAACCCCAAAAATTGTGGATTTTTTTCTGATTTTATTTTTAAATCTTAATGCGGTTCACAGAATACATCTACGTACCAAATTTCAATAATGTAGCTCTTATAGTTTCGGAATAAACTGGCTGTGACATACGGACGGACAGACAGACAGACAGACAGACAGACAGACAGACAGACAGACAGACAGACAGACAGACAGACAGACAGACAGACATGACGAATCTATAAGGGTCCCGTTTTTGCCATTTTGGCTACGGAACCCTAAAAACAAGGTAAAACCTTCATCAATAAATATACGGCTTCGAAGTAAACTTTGCATTTTAAAAACTCAATACGGCGGTAGCAAATTCTTTTACATTACTTTTCATATTCACATTTTTACATTACTTGTTGCTTACCTACATTTAACTTGACGATTCATATGTACTTATTTTAAATCTATGTGAATAAAGGTATTTTCATTTCATTTAGCTGATGTTGGTGACCGTGAAGACTTAAAACAGTACTATACAAATTACTGTTTTAAGTTCATATTAATTTACTAGCTGTGCCAGCGGCGTCGCACGCGTGGATATCGCGTTTTAAAAATAATAGACTTCATAAAATGGTACTTAAATTTTAAGTTAGACCTCTAGCAATACATTGGTAAAAACCGCATTTATTTCTATGCAGTAGTTTTAGCGTGATGTGCATTCAAACATACAGGTAAAACCGGCCAAGTGCGAGTCGGACTCGCGCACGTAGGGTTCCGTACCACTGATTGAATGAAAAAATTAGGTAATTTGATTTTTGACGTTTAAAAAAAAACTACTGTCTAGATTTCATTCAAACCAAATTTCGTTAGTAGTTTTTATAGTAATACACATCATATATTTTTTTCAGTTTTATCATGCCCATATTTTAGAAGTTACGGGGGGGGGGGGGACACACATTTTACCACTTTGGAAGCGTCTCTCGCGCAAACTATTCAGTTTAGAAAAAAATGTTGTTAAGAACCTCAACATCATTTTCAAATACCTATCCATAGATACCCCACACGTATGGGTTTGATGAAAAAAAAAATTTTGAGTTTCAGTTTCATGTATGGGGAACCCCAAAAATTTTGGATTTTTTTTTTTTACTTTAAAATCTTATAGCGGTTAACAGAATACATCTACGTACCAAATTTTAATAACGTAGCTCTTATAGTTTCGGAATAAACTGGCTGTGACATACGGACGGACAGACAGACAGACAGACAGACAGACATGACGAATCTATAAGGGTCCCGTTTTTGCCATTTTGGCTACGGAACCCTAAAAATTTCCCCCGTTTTCCCAACACTTCCCTTTACTGCTCTGCTCCTATTGATTGTAGCGTGATAAAAACCGGCCAAGTGCGAGTCGGACTCTCGCACGTAGGGTTCCGTACCACTATACAGCTAAATCAATGTTTTTCTTTACGTTTTATTATATTGGAGTTAATTAAATGAAAAAGTTAGGTAATTTGATTTATGACGTTTAAAAAAAAACTACTGGCTAGATTTCATTCAAACTAAATTTCGTTAGTAGTTTTTATAGTGATACACATGATATTTTTTTTTCAGTTTTATGATGCCCATATTTTAGAAGTTACGGGGGGGGGGACACTCATTTTACCACTTTGGAAGAGTCTCTCGCGCAAACTATTCAGTTTAGAAAAAAATGATGTTAGTAACCTCAACATCATTTTTAAATACCTATCCATAGATACCCCACACGTATAGGTTCGATGAAAAAAAAAATTTTCAGTTTCAGTTCTATGTATGGGGAACCCCAAAAATTTTGGATTTTTTTCTGATTTTATTTTAAAATCTTAATGCGGTTCACAGAATACATCTACGTACCAAATTTCAATACTGTAGCGCTTATAGTTTCGGAATAAACTGGCTGTGACATACGGACGGACAGACAGACAGACAGACAGACAGACAGACAGACAGACAGACAGACATGACGAATCTATAGGGGTCCCGTTTTTGCCATTTTGGCTACGGAACCCTAATAAAAAGTATGCTATAACCTGCCCAGGAGTATGAAGAATATTTGTACCCAGTTTCGTTAAAATCCGATAGAATTCCTCTTTCGAACATTATAACTTCCATAAGTGGCCACCAAAATTTAAAACGACTCCAAAATGACCCAAACCCCGTAAAGTATTTCGATGTGCTGTGGTCTAAGCATTGCTTAAAAACCTGATTTTGATAGGAATTAGACTTAATGAGAGTTAATTTAGTTGTAATTCATATTTTTTTATGTTAATTTAATAATAAAATTAAAAAAAACACAAATGTAGCAATAATAACTATATTTTTAATGTTGTTGCATTCACTTGTTACAGTAATGGTTTACGTAGAATGTTCCGCGAATATAATAGTATTCAACGCTTACAATATAAACCTATTTTTAATTTCACACGAATAAAGTGGTAAGAAGTTATTACTCACAATAGAATAGACACCAAAAACTAACGAATACTGTCGCTATGCCTCGCTGCGCGGGCAGTTTTGATAGAAGGCTGCCGCGAATAAAGTGGTAATGTCACCCTACGACTAAAACAATAATATTGTTATGCGGTATTACATATTTTTGAGGTTTTATCTATGAATTTCCCATTAAATTAATTTAGTTTTTAAATATTATTTACAATCAAAAATCTACTTTCAATTAAAGTTAAAAGCATTTATTTGAAAGTTATAGTTTCAGAGATATTCACCGATTTCGGTTTTTTGCTTCTCCTTAAAAAATAGCAATTCTGCAATAACCGCTTTATTCGCCGGAGGGTGCGATATATACAACTCACAACAAAAAAGAAATGAAAATAAAGCTGAAACGCCTGTGCAAAACTATCTACCTATACCTACTTCACTTAAAAATAAATACTTATAACTACTTTAATTAATAAAAGTACCTACGCTTAATAATTTTTAATTTGAACGAATATTTTACAATATAACAACAAAAGAAATTCAAATAAACTATTTAAACACTAAAAGTCGCGCTGATAAGCACGGTTTCTCTGAACGCATCAACAGCCAAATATTGAATGAAGCTAGCTCTCGGACCTCCCGCCTTTTTATACCCTACCGCCGCCGCGACCCGTGTCGAGCGCGGCAACCGTTACACAAAAATAATCCTTATAGCATGATTCAGAATTCACGTGCGACGGCGCGATGGCTTATTTCATGTATAAGTTTGGTGTTTCTATACCGATTTCTATGATTCTTTTTTTATTGAATAGGTAATAATGATAACTTTTTTAAATTAGGGATGAATGAGAGTATTATAAACGTAAGAGTAAACAAATATAATCAGAATGCTCCGAACTGCTAAGCTATCAGGAGTTACACGTGTTATTGTGAGTCAACCATAAAAGATAGACATATGCTGTTGCGGGATATTTTTTAGTCAATTTTATGTAAAATATTTCTGTCATACATAATTTCTATGTAACTTTAACCATTAAGGCTGCACACGCGACGGAAGCTTAAAAAATGGAGTAACTTCTCCCGTTTTCCCAACATTTCCCTTCACTACTCTGCTCCTATTGATCGTAGCGTAATGAAAAGTATACTATAACCTGCCCAGAAGTATGAAGAATAATTGTACCAAGTTTCGTTAAAATCCGTCGAGTAGTTTTTGTTTCTATAAGGAACATACAGACAGACAGACAGACAGACAGACAGACAGACAGACAGACAGACAGACAAAAATTTTACTGATTGCATTTTTGGCATCAGTATCGATCACTAATCACCCCCTGATAGTTATTTTGAAAATATATTTCATGTACAGAATTGACCTCTCTACAGATTTATTATAAGTATAGATAGATATAGATTTATTAAGGCGTCGTTAACCTGCCTATTTGTTCTTTGCGTTATTAATAGGTACTTACTTTATTTACGAGGTAAAAACGATTTTCGACCGTTCCCCAGCTGTAGGTACTTTACGAGTGGATTTTAAAAAAGTGTACAGGAGGAGAAATCTCTTAATTGGGCTTTTTGAAACATTAATCAAGTGTTGCGCTGGGGGGAGAATTTTTATGTCGGGTGAGACGGGACGCGATAGGCGCAGTGACGGATGACGCGGGCCGCGGGTCGCGCGCCGCCCTGCATCCATCAGCCGGCCGCGCTCCGTCTTGTTGCACTCCAGGAGAACCACCAAATCAATACTTATGTAACTGCGATATTTATAAGATAAACTACGAGTTTAAACCACAGTCCACATTGGATAGGGCATAACTAAAGCTGGTAGGGATGAATGGAAGAAGGAAACATATTGCGCCGACCCCAGATAATGGGAGCAGGACAGGCAAATGATGATGATATTAATACCTCCTTTTTTAATTCATTCGAGCGACTTCCATTCGTGATGAATCGAATCGCGATCGCATTTCACTGATCGTGTATGCAATAATTAAATATTAATTTATTGATATGCTTTACTTTGCATTACTTCATGTTGTCTTTTGTAATTTAGTAGCCTAGCAATCTAACGCGATTTCTATTTTAGCGCTCCCAAACTCTGGAGCCTATCTGGAGAGATATAGATCGTTTTTGGCAATAATATAATCAAGGTGATTTAATAATCATTAAAGATAAGCATGCATGTACTTATTTCTTTATTATTATTTACTAGCCGTGCCAGCGGCGTCGCACGCGTGGATATCGGGTTTTAAAAATAACGGACTTCCATAAAATGGTGACTAAATTTAAAGTTAGATCATTATTGAAAACCGCGTTCAGTTCCATGCAGTAGTTTTTGCGTGATGCGCGTTCAAACATAATTATAGATAAAAAATTCTCCCGTTTTCCCAACACTTCCCTTCACTGCTCTGCTCTTATTAATCGTAGCGTGATGAAAAGTATACTATAACCTGCCCAAGAGTATGAAGAATAATCGTACCAAGTTTCGATAAAATCCGTTTAGTAGTTTTTGTTTTTATAACGAATAACAGACAGACAGACAGACGGACAGACAGACAGACAAAAATTTTACTGATTGCATTTTTGGCATCAGTATCGATCACTGATCATCCCCTAATAGTTATTTTGAAAATATATTTAATGTACAGAATTGACCTCTCTACAGATTTCTTATAAGTATAGATAGATATAGATAGATAGAAGGTATAAATAGATAGATAATAGTTATTTTGAAAATATATTTAATGTACAGAATTGACCTCTCTACAGATTTATTATAAGTATAGATAGATAGAAGATTAAGACTTTATTGCACAAAAAGGTACAAAATGCGAACTTAATGCTAGAAGCATTCTCTGTGAATCAACCTACTTTAGCTATCTCTCTCTTTCTACCAGACAACAAATACGTGTGTCACTCTTGTCTAATTAACACTCAATCATGTAATTAAGATGCTTTTTCATAGGAGCGGGACTGTGCGGAGTCAAGCTGAAGCGAAAATGATGATGATGATGATGAACAAACCAATGATAGTGCTAAAATCACGCATATCATCTCCGCTCCACTTCACTGTTGTCAGCTTAGCACAGCTTTCTTTGTATGGAAGCGCACAAGAGTGCTTTTCGATACAAGCAAAGCTGTGCTTTAAGGCTAAGGTTCTAGTAAAAACTCGAATATACATACATACATCTTTATATTAGGCTGATGATGACATGTATAAATTAATAAGGTTTAATGGCTGGCCGCATTTCGGCAGTATTGTGTATCAAATCTGCCGGCTGTTAAGTATTCGAAAATAAAACTTAGCACAATACTTTTGTGTTCGGGTGGTCTATCACAAAAAAATCTCAGCTGACGAGGCGGGCGGGTGTAAAAATAAATAATAATAACAGAGCGCGTGCGCGCGCGCAGCGAACGTTGCGGTTTAGTAAAGTAAACATGGCATCCGTGATGTGGCGACTTCCGACGATATCAGATGATACAAACCACTCCTACTAAACTCTTTGAGTTCATAATATATACTGCAATGAATACAAAATTAGTGATAATATGATATTGTGTGTTAAAATTCTTTTACCCTATGTAACAATTTGGATATGTCCAAATTTAAAGAATAAAAAATAAATTATAATGGTAAAAAAGGTGTAATTTCCGACATTTTTTTTTTTCGAAACGTGCAGCAAGTATTAATAAGTCTTCGCCAAATTCATGTTAGACAAAAACCATAATAAATCAGAAACTGCAAATTTTTGAAGCATAGTTCCACTAAAATAGCACTGTTCAGTAGTAGTTTAGTAAGATCAATTCTCTAGTTTGAAAGCGTGATTTGGCGACCCCATTCTCCGTATAGAGCGCATTCAGAAACGTTTTTTCTTCACTTCAAGGATAACACAACTTTCGTACACAAACGTCATATTAACTCACCAGATAAATTAAGATCCTAAGTATAGAAGCCTACCGAACCTGCTCGTCTCCTATAGGTATAAAATTATGCGAAATAACGTGACTAGGCCAACCTTCCTAGGCAAAGTTTAACTTTAAGGGTCTACTGAGAATTCCACTTAAACCCATTGAGCCTCTCCGACGTACGACCTTTCCAAAAACAGTAAAGGAACCAAGTCTGCCAATCTGTTGGTTGTCTGGAAGAGATACTATAGCGACATGACTTACAATTTTATGGTGCAATATATTTTTTTTAATATATTTATGAAAATAACAACTGTTTACAACAAAATAGACTACTACTAATAAAAAGTATCTATTTATCCGTCTCCTATCCATACAAGATGTAAAAAGACCCTTAACGAAGCCTGAAACTACGCATTCTGTTCCTGTAGCTGAGTATTATTATCAAATATTTTTGCAGGGAAACGATTTTGGTTTTTATGAGTAAAAAAACAGCTGATTTCTAGACCTCGCAATGTACAGCGCGTAGGTACGTTTTGCGGCGCGGCCATACCTCCCTCTTTCGTTAAATACCTACGCGGGCGGGCGCGTGCGATGTACATTGCGGGCCGTGAATTGAAAGGCCTTGTTCGCTGAGAAATATTCAAAATTAAGATATGGTTTCTTTGGAAGAAATGTTAGTAATTGCGTTTTAAAAGCTTTAATATGAAAAACGTCGATATTTTTTTATCTTTGAAGGTCAATATCTCAGGAATCATACATTTCATCAGGTATTTTTCTAGAACTAACGTTGTTCCTCATGACCAGGAGAACATGTAGTTCGCGGTTTCGTTAAGGGTTTTTTTACACTCGATATACAGCGATACACCGTCACTTTTTATTGGTTGTGTACCGTAAAAAAAATGAAATTGTACCCACGCCCCGGTGGCGAAGCTGGTGTAGATTTTGAAACCAGACATCTCTGGCAGGATCTCGCGGCTCTCTTCACAGCCGGGCGCAGCCCAAACATTTAATAGCGCTGGCGAAGTTGATTGACCATAGTCTCCAAATTCGTGTGTTCGCATTTCTCGTGGTAGTGCACTTTAAGAAGCTGCACGATCTTGTGCTTAGCGTCTAGGACCACAGGGGTATACATAAAGCTTCCTGCCGTCATGGCATTAGTGAAAGCACCGGTTCTGCCTCTCAAGCGTATCAACCGGTTGACCAAGCTCAAGGATAGCTTACTTATACGACTTTTCTTATTAACAGGGAGGCCCGCTAACAAGGCCGTCCCATATTCTTCCTTGAAAGCGTCCACCTGAACCTTCATGAGCAAGTTCACGCGGCACCAACGACAACATGACTGCGGGTTTGTTCACTTCACTTACACCACAAATATGTTGGAAATGTATAAAGAGGTGAAAAATAATAAAACGCCATTCACAATGACATACCAAATTTTTACTTTCAAAAACAAAACATTGTGTTTATTAGCTTGTACAACAAACCGATTGTTCTATTCGTGGAAGTTTTCCACACAGAATATACGAAATATCATTGGTACAAAGTGGATTATTTAAAAGAGAGAATTTGTAATAGTATAACTAAAATTCGTTATTTTAAAATTAGCGTATGGTTTATTTAATAAATATTGTTTTATTGCTGAACTAGCTGTGCCGGCGGCGGCGCACGCGTGGATATCGGGCTTAAAAAATAACGGACTTCCTTAAAAAATGGTACCTAAATTTTAAGTTAGACCTCTAGCAATACATTGGTGAAAGCCGCATTTAATTCCATGCAGTAGTTTACGCGTGATGCGCGATCAAAATTACAGATAAAAAATTCTTCCATTTTCCCAACACTTCCCGTCACTGCTCTGCTCCTATTGATTGCACCGTGATGAAAAGTATACTATAACCTGCCCAGGAGTATGAAGAATAATCGTAGGTACCAAGCTTCGTTAACATCCGTCCAGTAGCTTTTTTTTCTATAACGAACATACAGGCAGACAGACAGACAGACAGACAAAAATTTTACTAATTGCATTTTTGCCATCAGTATCGATCATTAATCACCCCCTGATTGTTATTTTGAAAATATATTTCATGTACAGAATTGACTTCTCTACAGATTTATTATAAGTATATAAGATATTTTGTTGCGTATTTTTATATTTTATCGAACTGGCCACTTCGATCTATAAAATAAACAATTATGATCTCTAGAGCTGCAGCAACAGCTGGATGAATCTTCTAAACCGTGTGCGGAATAGCCACTGTAAAAATAACATAATGCGATTGTGGTACGAAAGCTTTCGTTCTGAAAAATTTGACTCCCATAACAACCCTAGTGGACGGCCAGGAACCCTAGTTATCAAAGAAGAATCTAAAGGAAGAATTCGGTGTGAGTGATAAAACCATCTTGTTATTCATATCTTCTATACTTATAATAAATCTGTAGAGAGGTCAATTCTGTACATGAAATATAGGTGACTAGTGATCGATACTGATGCCAAATATACAATCAGTAAAATTTTTGTCTTGTATGTATGTTCGTTATAGAAACAAAAACTACTCGATGGATTTTAACAAAACTTGGTACGATTATTCTTCATACTCCAGGTTATACTCGTAGTATAATTTTCATCATGCTGCAATCAATAGGAGCAGAGCAGCGAAGATCTAAAGATTTTATAAAACTTTTATTTGTGTATTTGACCGCGCATCACGCGAAAACTACTGCATGGAATTGAATGCGGTTTTCACCAATGTATTGCTAGAGGTCTAACTTAAAATTTAGGCACCATTTTATGGAAGTCCGTTATTTTTGAAACCCGATATCAACGCGTGCGACGTCGCTGGCACAGGTAGTCTTTAATAAGATGAATGAAACATAGAGGTTCCCTGCCATTGCACCATGTTCAGGCAGGGTGCCGCCTTTGAGGGCGGCGTCCGAGTCCTACATAACCATTGCAATGCATTTTCACATAAAAAAAACAGTAAGGCAATGAAAAAAAATACATAAGGACATGTCGGTTTGCTTAGGCTGACTACACTGCGCGAACCCTCGTTGGCCCGCGGCGTGCCACGTTCAGAAGTTTTGTCGCCACATAAACATAATCTATACTTATAATAAATCTGTAGAGAGGTAAATTCTGTACATGAAATATATTTTCAAAATAACTATTGGGGGGTGATTAGTGATCGATACTGATGCCAAAAATGCAATCAGTAAAATTTTTGTCTGTCTGTCTGTATGTTCGTTGTAGAAAAAAAACTACTAGACGGATTTTAACGAAACT
Source organism: Conogethes punctiferalis (assembly GCA_031163375.1). Lineage (NCBI taxonomy): Eukaryota > Metazoa > Arthropoda > Insecta > Lepidoptera > Crambidae > Conogethes > Conogethes punctiferalis. The sequence goes on along the minus strand of CM062077.1, from coordinate 17,420,042 downwards.
TGGTACAATAATTCTTTATACTCCTGGGCAGGTTATAGTATACTTTTTATTACGCTACAATTAATAGGAGCAGAGCAGTGAAGGGAAGTGTTGGGAAAACGGAAGAAATTTGTATCTGTATGTTTGATGGTGCATCACGCGAAAACTAAGTAATGCATGGAATTGAATGCGGTTTTCACCAATGTATTGCTAGAGGTCTAACTTAAAATTTAGACCATTTTATGGAAGTCTAATAGTTTAAAACCCGATATCCACGTGTGCGACGCCACTGGCACAGCTAGTAGTGAAATCATTCTGCCATAGGCCATTCAAAACTAATTATATGTATAATTATAAGTCAAGTTGTTTTTATTTTAAAAAGTGTGCTGCGGAGTTGTTTGATTTAATTCCACCTGACCTGCCCTTTTTTACCATCGGACGAGCAGGGTCACGGCGAGGAGACATCGATTTATGATCCAGGTTCCAAAAACTCGTACAAAGCGATTCGCCTCTACATTCATAGTGCGAACGGCTAAGCTATGGAACTCTTTGCCGGAGTCCGTGTTCCCTGATAGATATAGTCTTCAGATTTTCAAGGCGAGAGTGAATCGGTTTTTGTTAGAAAGTCCACCTTAGACTCTAACATCGCTTAACATCAGGCGAGGTAGGGTCACGAGCTACCCCATTCGAATGTAAAAAAAAAGTTAAAATTGTATCTATACGTTTGTAGAAATGTATATGAATATTGAGTAGCCCTCTCGGTCCACAATTTATAAGTGTTTTGACTTTTACAATATAGTTGGCTCATCATCTATACATTTATTTGACTGGCCGTATAGCTAATTTTCTAGCTAGTAATGCCACCTCCCTTTAAACTACGGAATTGCCATATACACCAGGGCACTGGGTACGAGACACCTGGGTTATGTGGGGCTCATTTTATTCAAGCGGAAAATATCCACTCAGCCCGACGGTGACCTGCTACAAGCGTTCTGTCCGAGGGGACTCAACACAACCCCCCAGCGTGGCAGCCCCGCGCCAGGCGGGACATCTCGGGAGGACGAAGTGGTGTCCTCCCGGCACCTTACCGACGGTGCACGATGAAATGTCCTTTCAGTCGTCTTACGACAAGCAGGGACACTTAGGTAATAGGCATTCTTTCGCCCCATAGCGCAGGGCACTATTAATCCCATCTGAACCAAGGTCTTAATCTAGTGTTCGTTTCCCTCGCGGTACAAACATGCAATGTGATTAACATTTTCAATTGTTCACTGCATAATACTATAACTTACATATATTACTCATAGATGTTCGCCCTAGAATGTACACAACCTAAACCCACAACTATTAAAGTCTAAGGTCTAAGGTTAAGTTCACATAACTAGATAAGTGACGAAAAATGACCACGCGCAACAGAGCGCTGGAACATTTGTCATTTAAATCAACCATCAAAAGATTTGCCTACATATTAATGTCTTAACCTTATGGGAAAAGTCGCTCGCTCGCATATCTAATGAAAAATAATTTAGGCGTAGACAGCCAGCATTAATATTAATAAATAATAAGGTGACTGTTCGCACGGTAGTACATAAATCCGGCACGCTGCGAGCCGTCACAATAGTAATATATTAGGACAAATGTTATTACAAGCTCGACTCGTTATGTTATTTTTGTTCATTCCCCCGAGTTACGAATTCAAGGCAACCAGACGGTTCGTGCGACCGCAGCCCGCGCCGCGTTTCATGCTACACCGCTCCTGGAGCAGTGGGTAAACGGGGTAGTGGTAACTCAAAGTCTTATTGGAATTAAAACAATAAACCAGTGAACTGAGATCCCTATCAATCATTGCCACGGTTATTGAAATTAAAAGAACATGGGGTTCTTGTAAAACATGTAAACGATATCCTGTAGTTCATACCGAACAAATGACGTAAAACTAAGTATAGTAAAACTAAGTATAGTAGTAGTAGTAGACATATTTTGTATAATTTTTTTTCCAGGCAACCTTTAGAGGTAGAGGATAGTTAATATGACTTTTTAAAAAAGACTGTTGTTATACATATGACGCGCGCGGCCGGCAAATCCACACGACAAAATATATTTATTTGTTTGGCTGGCAGTCCTAGAGGCTGTCACCGACTTCAAAAATAAGTGATATTTGTAAATATTTAAATAATTATAGTTATACGTATAATATGTATTAAGTAGATAATTACTTACGTTATTTATCGCTTTTTAGTTTTGGTCGTTTGTGTTTTTTTTGAAGTCGGTTTAAATTTTTTTTTAAAAAGTCATTTTATTTCTCGATTTTTAGTTGCGTTATGAACGTTTATGTGTTGTGAACTTGAATAAAGGCTAATTAATGTCCTTAAGAGTTTTACTTAGGAAAGAAAAATTTTGCTTTAAGTCAAGTGAAGACTTTGCGATCTAAAATTAAGCAAATTACTTACCAAATCACCTGCCCTATTAGCCCTGCATAAGTACATACTACTACCTAGTTTCCATCGACCAATGGCAGTACTGTCCCCTAACTCCTAACCGTTAAGGAGTTCTGTGGCTTCATCATCAGCACCAGATGTTGACGCCCGGAAGCATATACCTGAGTAAGATATGATTACGTAACAAAAGCACCATATGAGCATACAATTTTCGATTGTTGCCCTCAATTTCTCCAGGATCCCATCATCAGATCCTGACTTGGTGATAATAGGACCACCTCGAAAGTGTCCTCTGTCGAACAAAAAAACATCTTTGAAATCCATCTATAATTGACGGAAATATCGGTGAAAATACATAAAAAAAATAATATACATACAGACGAATTGAGAACCTCCTCCTTTTTCGAAGTCGGTTAAAAAGGGGTGGGTGGCGCCATTCAACTAATTTGGAACTACCAATAAATTACAACTGGACGATGTATTATTTTATGATACATATTTAATGCTTTAAGCATTAAAAACGCTGACTTAAACGCACACACACTCGAACACACACGCACACAACACACAATCGAATTTGTTATATTGATGTAAATTTAATTTTTTAAGGAAATCTGTAATTGGCCTTAATAAGTACCTATACTAATTAATGTAATCAAATGAATACGCTGTTGATTTCTAATAAATAAATAAATCTTTTTACAATTACTTGATTATGTTGTTTATACAACTTCCAGGAAAAACGCTTCTTAGCTTCCAAATAGCTACCTATTAAAATGTGTGTCACTAAATTTCTCTAAATACATTATAGTACACAGTGCAAGATCCTAACGTTTAGTAATTCATTAGGTACAATTAGTTATTTATACACAATATAATACTACAATAAATTATAGAACATTTTCACAGAATGGTACATTTTCAAAACCTACTATTTTAAGCTCTGAAATAAGCCCTTGAAGTAAATTTATTTATGATGGATTTTATTTTCATTAAAGGAACGCGCCTTGTAAAGTAGCTTACACACAAATTAAACGAGTTAGGACCGTGGAAGCGTATTTGGTGGAGTAATTATTTTTTGTTAGGGCGTTGAGTTTAATGGGCTGCCGACATGTGGCTGCGGGGAGAGCGGCCGACAGGCCAGAGGGGATTAAATGTTCACGCCGGCCACTACTTGCCATATGGAGAAATCAACACAATGTACCCTATTCCTATCTTGAATATTGTACGAACCCAGGGCCTGATTGAAAATTTACCAAATAGAAATAGAAACTATCTTTATTCTAGACTTAAAATAAGAAGTTATGGATCTTTAAGCACAAAAGTAAGTAAATACGACTCTACCGGCGAGTTCTAAAAGTCGTTTTGTTTCTGTAGAGAAGAACCGGTGAAAAACTCGATATTTACTCTTTTTCATCATCAACTTTATTCTTATAATGACCAACCAAGCAAATGAAAAGGTTAGGATTAGCTACATGTGAAGGAGCGCATATAATTTCTAATTTTGTAAAATCTTGCAACGCGGGAAGCAGAACTGGGGATGTTTTGCTTTGCGAATTTATAAACTTTTTTGTCACTTAAGTTAATGAGCTCAGTTGAAGCAATTTCACTATCTTGCCGCACTTCGCGAAATTATTAGAGTTTTACTGAGTGCTGTATCATTACGCTAATTGGCCAACGACATAAATATTTCCACCATAGACTGACCCGATTAATTAATATTACATGAATGTTAATGCCGACAGTTTATTCGAATTGCGTGCTCCGAGTAAAATGCAACTTATTTCGGGTTGCGTTCCATTTATTTCGGAGTCCGGTCGAAGTCAATTATACAATATGGCGCAGGCAATAAAGCGATGGCTGCGTCGACGCTCGTTCTCGATCACTTTGATCGGCCGGATGTCACAGTCGTTCGGCTCGTTTGGAACAGTTTCGCGAATGTTTCGACCAATAAATATCGTTTAATTTTAGAATAATTCCCAACAGATCTGCCATCCCGGTCCTACGATTCATGGCTCTATAAAGTTATCCCGTGGCTTGTTTATTGCTTTGCCAATTTGATGTGAAATATGCTAAAAAGGAAACGTTGTTAGAATTTCGATATTATTCCAGCGAGTACGTGACTCGTGCAAACAAAATTCGAGTACATTAGAATATTGCAGAGTTTAAAAGTCGATTAACAAATATTGTACCTATTCGTAAATTATACACCATAACCATAACTGAAGTATGGTGTATCAGTCATGGTTAGGTATAGTTTACACACACTATACTATTTCACAAGCTATATTTCACAAAGTCAATATTTATCTAAACTAATATTATAAAGCTGAAGAGTTTGTTTGTTTGTTTGAACGCGCTAATCTCAGGAATTACTGGTCCGAATTGAAAAATTCTTTTTGTGTTGGATAGACCATTTATCGAGGAAGGCTTTAGGCTATATAACATCACGTTGCAACTATTAGGAGCGAAGAAATAATGGAAAATGTAAAAAAAAAAAAACGGGGAAAAAATAACTATTCCACGCGGACGAAGTCGCGAGCACAGCTAGTTAATTATATTTAGAGTTTACCTACCTGTTAAAAAGATGGTGCTTAGTAACTTACTCATAACTAAATGGAGTCTGTTTTTTTTTTAACTGTCATGTGTACCTATACGTACACAGTAAATATACACAGACTCCACACAGACAGATGAAAAATGCTTTATTGTAAAAATACTGTGTATATTATTGTACTACAATTCTAAAGTGAACAAAAATCTAAACTTATAATAAATCTGTAGAGAGGTCAATTCTGTACATTAAATATATTTTCAAAATAACTATCAGGGGATGATTAGTGATCGATACTGATGCCAAAAATGCAATCAGTAAAATTTTTGTCTGTCTGTCTGTTTGTATGTTCGTTATAGAAACAAAAACTACTTACTGGACGGATTTTAACGAAACTTGGTACAATTATTCTTCGTACTCCTGGGCAGGTTGTATAACCTGCCCAGGAGTACGAATGTAGCGCGATGAAAGTATACTACGAGTATTCGTAGTATACTTTTCATCGCGCTACAATCAATAGGAGCAGAGCAGTGAAGGGAAGTGTTGGGAAAACGGGACAAATTTTTATCTGTATGTTCGAACGCGCATCACGCGAAAAATACTGCATGGAATTGAATGCGGTTTTCACCAATGTATTGCTAGAGGTCTAACTTAAATTTTAGGTACCATTTTATGGAAGTCCGTTATTTTTTTGAAGCCCGATATCCACACGTGGGACGCCGCTGGCACAGCTAGTCTTAAATAGAATTTTAAAATAAACAAATATCCCCATTTACATACTTGGCCCAGAAAGTGCATTAGTATTGCTTGTGTTGTATAGTAATAGGCAGTTTCGTCACATGCAGGCATTTTAAACTTTCAATTTGCAAGCTATTCGGTATGATAATGACAATCAATTGAATTTTACGGGATGCTCTCCGTCGAAGGAGGGACGTAGGAATGCGGATTTAAATAAAACTACAATGCATTTGAGCAGCGCCATATTGGCAGACGTTGGTGCTTATGTCAAAATTAAGCTTACCTAATCTAATCTGTTTGCTTATATTACGTACTTCTAAGGCAAGAGACTACGATTTTTTCTACAAATAAGAAATATAAATTACTGAATGAATGACCACACTTCTTATTATAATGAACTTATAAAACAAATAGGAAAACAGTTAATTTTTATTATCACGTGGAACTATGATGCGGTTTGATAACAGCTAGATATTATGTGAGCGAGCCAGTGTTCTTCTTTAATATGCCATTGTTCACCTTACAGTATATACTCCCAGTCAAAGTCCTTATCCTTACCGTCCTTATCTTTATCCCAAATCCCAAAGCACCCCAACAGAAGAGAGAGAGGCAGGGCATAGCGAATCTTCGCACCCTTCCGGGCGGCCGCGCGCCTTCCTGGGGAAGGACCTCCACCCTATAGACTACCGCAGCCAAATGACCTCCGGGTCATGTTTCTGCTGGTGAATAGGGTTTCCGGAGCTCGTGGGGGGCTAGGGTTGGACCGGCATGGCGGTGGCAACTGACAGGTAACTGACCAGATACTTGCCTATTGTCACAGCGAATTGGGCTTCTCTTTCGCTTTCCATCAGGCGTAAGGAAGCCATTATGTCAAGCTACAAAAAAAAGAAGACAGGAGCTCGCAAGTGTGCGAGATATACCTATTCATAGAAAGCCAGCAGTCGATTGACCAGAACAGATCAAGAAACAATATTTCTTCTTCTTCAATATTCCTTCCAACCCTACCATACCACTGCAGGCCTACCATATTCTAGTCTAGATGCGACTCCGGCTCGTTCAGGGCACCTATTTATAACATATTTACGCACACATCGATATAATATTATCCACTCCGTACAAGAAAATAAATAGGGATGTAAGGGAGCGACCCATCATCGTTTTGCTCCAAGCCAACCTCACCCGCCCGTGCATCCTGCCGAATAGCAAATGGTGGCGGTATAACCATCACAATTGAAGGCGTAGCTGAATACCACAGACCGGTGACGGGCAGCAGCGTCACCGGAGCGAGAAGCTACGCCCTGCGATCGCCATCGAGGTAGATTGGACTAAGGAATCTCGCTATCCCAAGCAAACATTGTCCTATCTTATCGGATGATGCCTGCGTCATACACACCATCCATGTTTCAGATCTCTACAATCAGCTATTAAGTAATTGTACCTACTAGCTTGAAAAATTCGCTATTATTTCCGCCGCTGCTGGTCATGTCCCTTTAGCAAGCCCCCATAAAATAAAATAAATATTCTCTGGAATATCATTAAAATATAAGAGTCATAGTGTACCTACATTAAGCTCTGGATTGAGGGTGATGAGTTATCCACAGCAACTGTGCTGTGCTTGCCACTGGGCAAGCACCAGTACTTAGTAGTAAGCAATTGGAAACAACAAAACCACGGTTCCATGAATTTCGGGCGCCGTAATCGGCTAATAATAACAATGGGTGACCAGCGCAGATGTCGAACCCGCACTCATTTGCGACAATCGCCGTGATGGCTGATTGCTTAATTGCTTCGTTTAATCAATTGACCGCTTGAGAAACGCCGACAGGGTTGCCATACGAAAAAGAGGTACTATACAATCAAGAAACCAGAGATATTTGTCTTACTATCACCCGTATTTATATCAAGTTATGAACAATAGTAATGGTTATCCACGTGCATTCGCGTTCCTGTGACGAAACCGATGTTTTGTCACCACAACTTCATGATTCAGGAAGCAGATAAAAGAACATTGATTCGTAGAACGTTTTATCTATGAAATGCAACATATATTTTACAACAAATTTGCCGTGTTTACCTACTTTACGCACCTAATACCATAGTCGTAATAATTTGTAGAATTAACTCAAATTTCGAGAATTAGGATGTTACACTATTAAATAACATAAACCTCATAATTTGCCAGTAGCGGCCTATAAAATGTATACTGATATATAATTATATATAAATGGGGTCAATAGCTACCCATTTACTTAAAAAAATGTATAATCATATCATATCTAGCCAATATTTCATTTCCATTGCACACTGCATTAGTAGTGTACTTATTCTCTAATAATATTATTGCATCTGCGCATTTTAGCTAGATGTTATAATTTTAAAAAACCGGAAAGGGTTCCGTACCACTGATTGAATGAAAAAATTAGGTAATTTGATTTATGAAGTTTAAAAAAACTACTGTCTAGATTTCATTCAAACCAATTTTCGTTAGTAGTTTGCATAGTAATACACATCATATATTTTTTTCAGTTTTATCATGCCCATGTTTTAGAAGTTATGAGGGGGGGGAGACACATTTTACCACTTTGGAAGAGTCTCTCGCGCAAACTATTCAGTTTAGAAAAAAAATATGTTAGAAACCTCAACATCATTTTAAAGTACCTATCCATAGATACCCCACACGTATAGGTTTGATGAAAAAAAAAATTTGAGTTTCAGTTCTATGTATAGGGAACCCCAAAAATTTCGGATTTTTTCTGATTTTATTTTAAAATCATAATGCGGTTAACAGAATACATCTACGCACCAAATTTTAATAATGTAGCTCTTATAGTTTCGGAATAAACTGGCTGTGACATACGGACGGACAGACAGACAGACAGACATGACGAATCTATAAGGGTCCCGTTTTTTCCATTTGGCTACGGAACCCTAAAAATCACAAAACAATATCTCAGAAGTTCGGATCGTAATGATATAACAAAAGTATCCTGAAAATAAAACAAAGTTTTAGTGGAAATCACAAGAAAAAGTACGTACTTATTGTAAAGAGAAGTATCTCAAGTTAGTTGGCTGGTAACATTGCCCGCCGCACGCCCGCTCCTTGCCGGCAAACGCAGAGTTATTGCCGCGACTCAGGGGGTCAATAAATCTTTCGGTTAGAGGGCGTTTTTATTAATGGACCCGTGACATGTTTGCCCGGACGCATATGTAATTGCGTTCCGACAGCCATAAGCTCGCGTAGAATAAGTGCCAAACGATTCGCTTTATTCAATGGAAAAATTAGAGCCATTTAATGGTTTAAACTGTATTGCTGTTACTACTTGACAGAGCAAATTTATTTCATAGTGCAACCTATTTCCGAGATTTTAGACTTCCATAAAATGGAACCTAAATTTTAAGTTAGACCTCTGGCAATACATTGCTCTGCTTCTATTGTTTGTAACGTGATGAAAAGTATACTATGACCTGCCCAGGAGTATAAAGAATAATTGTACCAAGTTTCGTTTAAATCCGTTTGGTAGTTTTTGTTTCTATAACGAACATACAGACAGACAGACAGACAGACAGACAGACAAAAATTTTACTGATTGCATTTTTAGCATCAGTATCGATCACTTATCACTTATACCTGATAGTTATTTTGAAAATATATTTAATGTACAGAATTGACCTCTCTACAGATTTATTATAAGTACCTATAGATAACGTAAGCACCTTCTCTACGCATTTCGTGTATATGAAATCCGAGTAGAATACGGGCTTATTTACTTTACTTTATTTTTTTATTAGGAAATCAACAGCGTTTACAATATGACAATTAAATAGTGTTACTCAATAATAAGGCCAATAACAGATTTTCCCAGAACTAACAAATAGTTACGCTTAGTGAAGAACACATTCAAATTCAGACATCCTACTTATTAATATTATAAACGCGAAAGTTTGTATGGATAGATGGATGGATGTTTGTTCCACTTTCACGCAAAAACTACTGAACGGATTTTAATGAAACTTTACAGGAATATAGTTTGTAAGTACATCAGATTAACACATAGGCTATGTTTTAGCAGCTAGTAAGTAATATATCTACATATTTATAGCTCATTCGAGTGCAGCTGAGTATTTTTCATATATATGACAACAGCACCCACATTCAAACATCACAACATCAACACACTCCTACACCCGATCACATTGTAAATAATGATTAAAATTAAGGTATCTGTTACATTTGAAATATACGAAATAAATATATATATATATATATATATATATATATATATATATATATATATATATATATATATATAATTTATTTGAATAATGAATAGCATTTTATTTTTGGATTATAATTATTTTAATTGAATTAATGTTATTAACCAGTTCCCCCACCTATTGCTCACTTCCTAATTATCATTAGAATTTGTGATGATTTTAATGTTTTCTCTTTTAAATAGTTTTTTGTTCATATGAAAGGGATCAACATCATTAAAATTCGTGTTATAATCATGAATGAACGATACGCCAGAGTGTAGAATTTTCTAAGTAGTTAGTGCGACGTGATGGCATACTTAACATCCTTGTATAGCGTGTGCGATATTTAGGAGTAGGTACTACGAGTATATGAAATTTTAGATATCAATTCAGGAGAATCTACCCCGCTACGCAGAATGTCGAACAGCAGACTCATGTCCGATACAGTGCGTCTCTGTTCTAAGGTGACTCGTCCATGATGTGCGCAAGCCAGCTCATACGACAAAAAGTTAGTGCGACTTCTAAAATTTAGGTACTTAACAAATTTCCGCTGTATTCTCTCCAAGCATTTCTTGTACGCGCTATATTGCGGTGACCACACCGGACTAGCATACTCGAAGATGCTCCTGATGTATGCGAAGTATATTATAATCTTAACTACAAATAAATCCGTGAAGGGGTTGCAAGTACGCAAGACAAAACCAAGACTATAAACTCAGTTCATCTATAATGGAAAAACAAATCGGGTAACCAGTAGATTTCCCGATAACAGCGAGCCCTCCTCACATTAGTATTCACTTAGCGTAGGACTTTAGCCTCCATAATCTATGTTACTAATTTGATTCGGTGCCTTATCATAAGAAGTGAGTCTGGAGGTGACCGACCATACTTCAAGTTTGGACACAATCTTTGTAACAATTTAGCGAAAATGCAATTTATACCACTGCACAAATTGCTTTTTTAACCGACTTCAAAAAAAGAGGAGGTTCTCAATTCGTCTGTATGTATAATTTTTTTTTATGTATGTTGACCGATATTTTCGTCAATTATAGATGGACTAGCTATGCCCGCGGCTTCGCCCGCGTTCATGTAGGTGTGTCACAGAACCCCGAGTGGTGAGTGCGGGGGCGCGATCCACTCATAAGGGCGTAACGATGTGGTGGGTGCAGCCACACCGTTGCACGAGGTCCGCCCGGGGAGCATCCTATTGCTCCCCGGAAGCCGGGGGTAGGGGTATTTGCCCTCCCCGGACCAGGAGTGCCGGCCGCTTGCCATCTGCTTGGCTGGCCAGGGCATGCAGGGATGCGGCCGTAGGCTTCGGCGTTACCCGTGTCCCTGCAACTCGCTGCCCACTGGCGACACAGGGGGGTTTAGGGGGTATTCCCTCCCATTTCGGGAGGTGTGAGTCCCACACACCATGTCACCTCCCCTCGGAGTTTCTGGACCGAGCAGATAACTGTTAAGAATATAAGTTATATCTCTGTGTAAAATATGACACCTATTATTATGTAGGGCTGTACACCTGAATGATGACTGGTAACCGATAGAAAAATCAACTGAAGCGATGTCAAAGATCAGTCGTCGAAACACAAAGACAGCACGAGATGTACTTACTTATGAAATCGTCTTTGAAAAGAAGGCAACTGAGTGAACTTTATTGAACATGAGATTCGAATGCCGACATAGATACGAACTAAACAGCAGTCAAGGAATTAGCTCTTTCAGCACGGAAGAAAATCCATGTCATAAAAAGAAAAGCTCCAGGAAAGAATAGAAGAGACATCGGAGGCCATCAGAGAAAGAAAGGAGTTTTGCGTAAAAAAGACACCTACTCGTAATCGACAGGCCGAATACTACCTTCTTTTAGCTCGAGTTCAATATTTGTGTCGAATAGATTACAATCAGTAGGTAGCTAAACTCCACTTTCTGTTTTAACGATTCGAACAGGCATTACAAGAGGATTATATTATTGCAGATGCTTGGCATCCCTTATAATATGTGGGTTTATACATAATAACAACTTACCGCTGAAGCCTGAAGTAAGAGGTCTATTTTTACCGTAATAGAGTAAGAAAGTACATAAGACGTTGGTTAAGTGAACAAAGAAACCGAAAGTCAACAAGGAGTACTTGCAGACATTTCTTTGGGTTGCTTTTGTCTTGGGAAGAGCCAATATGTAATCTGCACATATCTACCCAGTGGCCATTAAGGTAAATGCGTTGGATGGGGCCGAATGGCGAGTACAAGTCAAGGGCCTAATGACAGTAAGTAGGCTTCTTTATAAAATATTATTATACCGAATATACGGGCCGCAGGATATTACAGTTACGAATGAAATATTGTATCAAATATGCCTGCAGGAAAATTTACTAAATCAGGTGGTGAATTTAGTAAACTCCTTTAATAAATTTTTCCCCAGTACCTATTTAATGATAAAAAAAACACGTAGCAGGTGCGCCGGTCGGAAACTTATGACGTACCCTTAAGCAACGCGATATTGTCATTAGCTCCAGTACAATATCGTTCCTTGTGACAAAATACTCGTACTTACATAGATCACGGTTGCATGGCATACCTAACTGTATTTCTAAAATTGCACGGCTCGGTTCGGCATCGCTTTAAACTCGCATATTTTGTAAAACCGGTCCTCAGTAGGTATCTTCGGCCCTTAGCTTCTTTTAATTTATTTACCCCCCTGATCTTTCCTGATTATCTGGTGGTTATTCGCAGACGACATACTCGTATTTATCTTCTGTACTTATAATAAACCTGTAGAGAGGTCAATTCTGTACATGAAATATATTTTCAAAATAACTATCAGGGGGTGATAAGTGATCGATACTGATGCCGAAAATGCTATCAGTAAAATTTTTGTCTATCTGTCCGTCTGTCTGTATGTTCGTTATAGAAACAAAAACCACTGAACGGATTTTAATGTAACTTGGGACAATTATTCTTTATACTCCTGGGCAGGTTATAGTATACTTTTCATCACGTTACAATCAATAGGAGCAGAGCAGTGAAGGGAAATGTTGGGAAATCGGGAGAATTTTTAACTGTATGTTTGAATGCGCATCACGTAAAAACTACTGCATGGAATTGAATGCGGTTTTCACTAATGTATTGCTAGAGGTCTATATTAAAATTTAGGTACCATTTTATGGAAGTCCGTTATTTTCGAAACCCGACATGCATGCGTGCGACGCCGCCGGTACAGCTAGTTATGAAATAAAATAAAATAATTTATTTCTGCAAATAGATTCACGAGTAATACATTTGCACGTCAAACATTTTTCTTACCAACACTTTGACGTAAGGTCTGGTGAGAAGAAGTGCCTCGACAAACTTACCAGTTCGCCTTTTTTTAACAAAAAATATATTTGTCAAGTGTAGGCGAGCAGCTCATTATAGCCATATAGGAAGTCTTGTGTTTTATAATATTTTTCTTTTACTAGACATGAAAAAAAGATGAAAAGCATGACGCAATATGTATATGGTACCTAATGGTATAATGAAATAAATTAGCTTCTTACGCTTACGCCTTGTAGAGACGTTGCCTAAGTAAAGCTAATCTAACGTCTACGAATATTGCAAGATATTAGCTAATTGAGCCTTAGACTCAATATACGAGCCGAAGTTGAGGATTGAGAACAAAGACACACCGATCATATCACTAAACTAGCTGTGCCCGCTACTTCGTCTGCCTGGAATAGTGCCTTTGGGTAGCATTTATAATTATTTAGAATAATTAATTTACAAATATTTAATCAACAGTCTAATATATCAGTTTCAAACTTCTAGCTCAAAAATTACGATACTTCCATATACCTGACTTTACATCCCCATGTCATCATACCTATATATTAATAACCTAGTCAGTGTGGTTTCCGGATTAAGAAAAGAATCGTTTACCTGGGTACACCTACTGCGTGTAGCTTGCTGACTAAGCAAATCCTTCCAAATGACAATTTACCATTTGGAGGCCTATCTCCAGAAGTGGGTGTTTGCAGGCTGATGATAATGACGATGATCATATAAGATATAAGTTTCAAATTTATATTTCTAAAGACGACGATTCTTCCACACAACTTTAAATAATAACAGTAGATATCCAAAACAAAGTAATATGTAGGTACTGCCCTTTATAAAATCTGCTATGCGTGGAATAACCATCAATGGCTGTCACCATCATCATCAGCCTATCGCAGTCCACAGCTGGACATAGGTCTCTTCAGGTGTTCGCCACTTTGGGCATACATCTGGAGGTTATACTCAGAATCGCCCCGTTGGGCAGGCGGGTTAGCGAGCGCAGGGCGTAGCTCTTCGCTCCGGTGACGCTGCTGCCCGTCATCGGCCTATAGCACTTAGCTGAGCCATCATCATAACCATCAAAATTTAAGGCGTAGCTAAATACCACAGGCCGACAACGGGCAGCAGCATGACTGGAGCGAGAAGCTACGCCCTGCGATGCCACCAGAAAATTAACCTATGCCACCAGATGATGGAGAGGCCTACTTGTATGTCCAGCAGTGGACTGCGATAGGCTGATGAGCATTGGACCCGAGCGCAACCAGGTCGTACTCGTATTTATAAAACATAACATAAAATTAAAAAAACAATAATTAGCATGTTTATTGTTTACAATAAAAAAAATATTTGGTACACATTCATTTAGGTACGATACAAAACTAAACGAAAACAATAGACTGGCTCGGTGGCTCAATTGGTGGTGACCTCTGCCTTTTGAGCCAAGGGTCGTGGGCTCGATCCCCACACATTACAAACATTTGTGTGCATGAACATGTCTGTTGTATTGGTCTGGGTGTTTTCTATGTATAATATGTATTTATTTACAAAAAAAAATGTATCTAAGTAAGTTTATCAGTTGTCTAGTACCCATAGTACAAGCTTCGGCTTAGTTTGGGGCTACATGGCGCTGTGTGGCCCAGTATGGCATGTCTTGGGTTATTTTTTTTTAATAGCGAATGGCGGTCTCTGATTAATCGGGTAATCTGTGGATTAGTCAAACCATGTCACGCGTACTTTCATCCCCACACCGAGTCAAATTTACCTTTATTATCAAAATTCCTAGTTGTCAGATACTAATTAATATAATAATGACTGGGCAATGTGATAAATATAATTAAGTTTAGAATCTAATTAATCTCTTAACCCGATAGAACTAGATATTAGGTATAAAAAAGGCAGGCGCTTTAATAATAATCACTTGGTTATTATTATATTATATCTACTATTAAATAGTACACGTATGTTACTGTAAGTAATAAGTTATAATGCAGGTTTCAGAAGTGTCTAGTTTTCCGTTTATTTCTATTTAATATAATTTTTCTTACCTCTTAACTAACGTTTTGCAGTTACAAATACCGACTGGCTCGGTGGCTCAATTGGTAGTGACCCCTGCCTTCTAAACCAAGGGTCGTGGGTTCGATTCCCACCTGGGACAAACATTCGTGTGATGAACACTTGTGTTTGTTCCGTGTCTGGGTGTTTATATTTGTATTTAAGTATTTATTTGTGGTACCTTCGTTGTTCTGATACCCATAACACAAGTGCTTAAGCTACTTACTTTGGGATCGGAGCAATGTATGTGATGTTATCTGATATTTATTATTTATTTATAAAAAAACAAATAGTAGAAAATACCGAATAAATTAAACAGCCACATAACTTTAAACAACATAATTAAATGTAAACTGAATATGGGTATGATATTATGAATGTGCATTTTTATGTAGAAAATAAACGTAATTTGGACTCGTACCAAATCATTTTTCATTAACAACAGAATAGGATCAACGAAATCAAACCGACTTTGAACTCAAAGTTTGATGACATCGGAATGTCTCCTCAAATCTGGAGGCATGGCAGTGCCCCTGCCAAGTCGAGCAAAAAAGCGGCACGGCCTACCATCCTTTTCTCGAAGTAGTTCAGGCCATTTTCGACCCCTATAACTTCATTTTGGATAAAACCAGAAGCTTGAATTTTCAGTAACTAAGCAGGCATTGTACAAACACGATATATTTCAAATTTCATTCAATTTGAAGCAGTAGTTTAAGAATTACAACGAGTCAAATTTTCATAATTGTGTCACTCAACTGACTGACCGATCATCAAAATTCTATGGCACCTCTAGCAGACATAGAACCTTAAATTTAGAATATAATTAGTATTTAGTGTATGAACCAAGGTTTTTTTTTTTAATTCTGTTTAGTTTTCTAGATACATTAATTAACTGCATAAGTAACTTTGTAATCCCATACCCCAGATTACAAAGTTACGAGAAGTAGAAGGTAAAAGTAGGACTATCTACAAAAAGAAATGAGATCCCATAAAAAACAATACTTGTCAAAAAAACCAAGTCTCGCAACTCAGTTGTTCTACCGTAAAAAGTTGTGAGATCCATGTAATACCAATTCGGTTATTAATTTATGATGAAATCATCATCATCATCAGCCTTTCGCAGTCGCACCACTCTGCCTCCACAACTTTGATCGATCTTAGCCTTTAGCACCCACCACTTGCTGCTCTTGCGCAAATCGTCACTCCAGCCAGCCTGAGGGCGTCCTACACTACGTTTGCCGAGAAGCGGTAACCACTGCAGAACTGGCTTTTTATCCAACGGTTATCGTTTTTGGCCAGCCCACTGCCACATCAACTTATTTATCCATGGACCTATTTTCCTAAGTGGACTTAGGAAAGTATTTTTTAGCATTGTCAAAATTAGTTTTCTTTGACATTACAAATTATGAGGATTACAGCTTGATGTACACACGCCCTACTACCTTAACTAACGGTCATAGCATAATACATAATATATCAAATTCTTTCCCTAATTCCTTGGGTCCCTAATACCCCACACGTATGTGAATTGAAAAATCTGAAAACGATCAAGCCATGATGTAGGCTGTATGTGGCGTGGCGAGCCGTAAATCATTTGTACCGTTGCAGCGATGATGTTAAACGGTTCCGTAAGTTCATTTTACTGCCGACATAAATATGCATTTCCTGATCAAGATAGGCTACCAGATATACCACATTAGAGGATTCGATCCCGGTCGATTTTTCGGATCCCGGGATTTCGGGATTTTCTACAGTTAGTCCCGGGATCCCGGGATAGTCCCGGGATTGTATTGGTAGTAGAAAGTGGTAACAAAAAGACAGTAAAACAAAAATCTTCAAAAAACTAAACAGAATTAAAATTATACACCATTCAAAATTCCGTGGATTCATCGTTAACTTCTTTAACCACACGAAAAAAACATTTATCCCGCGGTCACATATTGGATTCAACTTTACGTCCAATATTAGACGTAGTTTATTTATTAGTAGCTGTGCATGCGGCGCCGCACGCGTGGATATCGTTTTTAAAAAAAATGCTTAAATCTTAATTTAGACCTCTAGCAATACTTGGTGAAAACCGCATTCAATTCCATGCAGCAGTTTTCGCGAGATGCGCGTTCAAACGTACAGATTAAAATTTCCCCCGCTTTCCCAACATTTCCCTTCACTGCTCTGCTCCTATTGATTGTATCGTGATAAAAAGTATACTATAACCTGCCCGGGAGTATGAAGAATAATTGTACCATGTTTCGTTAAAATCCGTCAAGTAGTTTTTGTTCTTCTTCTTCTTCTTCTTTTCTTGAGAAGAAGAAGAAGTAGTTTTTGTTTCTTATAACGAACATACAGACAGACAAAAATTTTACTGATTTCATTTTTGGCCGTTTTTTCAATGGGCCGTTACGCGTACGAAATAGGTACATAATTATGCTTATTACTTGCATCAGACATGTACTCAACTAAAGAAAAGCCGATGGTGGATAATAACTCGATAAACTCCAAGACCTCTAGTGCATTTTGTTTTTTTTATAAATCCTTTGATTAACAAAATAAATATCAATACTTATCACGACGTGATGAGGAATTTTCACTCACTTTTAAAAATAATCCGGTGCCGGTCGTTAGCGCAATCAAATGAAATCAGCCGTGTAAATGAGATGGCCGTCAAAACGTTGGATGAAAGTACATAAGTGCGTTTCGTTTTACGCACATTTTCCACAATATACCAGAATGCGAAACCCGAAAATTTTTAATAGATTTAATCCCAGAGGGCTTTGAAGAAAATTATTATTGTCAGTGATTTCGCCAAATAAAGTTTGTCGTCCGCTACATCGAAAGGGTAGGCGGAGGTAATAAAATAAGATTTTAGGAACAACGTAATACCTAGCTAGGTGCTTATGGAAATTCCGGATTTCTTTTTTTGTCCATTTGCTAATAGGGGCAGTGGGGCAGAAGATTAGAGGATAGTTTAACGTGTTTTTTAAGGTTCCATAAATTCCTTACTGCCCGTCTGCCTGACAAGCGAGACCCCTCAAATAGGTCCCCGGATTAATAAGTTGATGTGGCAGTGGGCTGGCCAAATCAGCCGCAGAACCGTTGGGGTAAACGAGTTCTGGAACGGACACCGCTTCTTGGCAAACGTAATGTAGGACGCCCCCAGGCTGGGTGGCGTGACGATTTGCGAAGATCAAAAGCAGCAAGTGGTGGATGCAAAAGGCCAAGACCGATCAACATGGCGAACAATTGTAGAGGCAGAGTGGACTGCGAAAAGCTGATGTTGATAATATCTCTGGAATCTCTTAGGGACTATTTCTGAAATTTGGCATGTCGTTGCGACTATTTCAAGACTATTTTTTGGAATACTTTTAATAGCCCCCTTTTATTAGTAATGATTTTAATGATTGGTACCTTACATTAAGCAAAACCGAAAAAACTTTTAACACAATTCAAAAACTTTGCATTTGGATTTCAAATAGGTACCTAAAAGCTTTTGATTGTGAGAAACCTAACTTAAATTGTATTGTATGTAACATAGTAAGAGCATGAAAGTTTTGCGTGAGATAAAGCTGAGCTACAAGAAAATACGAGTAGTCTATGTATTTCAGCCTCACAGAAAAGTCATTTATATACGTGTATCCTACAATAATTCGGCTTTTAAGTAAAGTTTTTTATTTTTTACATAAAAAGCTTTGTCAGAATAGACTACGCGCGCCGCTGCATAAGGTATGAATAAAAGTTTATTATTATTTTTTTAAATTTAAAATATAAAAAACGTAAAAGAAAATACTCTACACACAAAACGTAAACCTTAACTTTATACAACAAACTTACCCATTAGCCGACGTTCAAAAGCATCCATTAAAGTTCTATCACAGAAACTAGAGAAATAGTTTTATAACTTTTCAAATGCACAAAACTCTGTCACTGCACTATGTAAACTGCACAAATTGCATCCAATTTTGTACGGAGCACCGCGCACTTTTTGTTCGAGCTTAGTTCGCAAGTTCAATAAAGTTTTCACGAGTTGCGTGCTCGGGATACGGCGGACGCGGTTGGGTGACGCGAGCGAACGGCAGCGCGAGAATACTCCGACTGCTGAAACGGACCCGCTCGCTCGCTCCGCTCCCGGCCCGCCCACGACCCCGGCCTCCTGTTGCCCGACGCCCGATCGTATCGCCGCAACCCCTTAGCGTTAGCCATTTCCTTTATTCAATAACCGTAATTAGCCGAATAATTTCCGATATGTCACCCGTATACAATTATGTATGCGAGACACGTTTGCTGGAACTTTCGCGAGCTTTCTTGTAAAATAATAGTTCTCAATTTATTTAGATGTGGAATATATTTTTAACCGACTTCAAAAAATGAGGAGGTGCCAGCCAAACAAATACGAGTAAATGTATTTTGTCGTGTGGATTTGCCGGCCGCGCGCGTGACACAACAATCTACGTTACCTAGAGGCTGGCACCGACTCCAAAAATAAGTGATATTTGTAAATATTTAAATAATTATAGTTATACATATAATATGTATTAAGTAGATAATTACTTACCCTATTTATCGCTTTTTAGTTATGCAGGTACAGTTTTTGTCAGATTAAAGTTTTGGTCGTTAAAAATTAATTTTTACTAATTCATATTCTTCTCTCTGCATAAATAATTGAATATAAAATATTATAGTCACCCCAATCATTTATTTTTTCGTCAGTCATGCAGATGACCTTAAAGGTCCTTTTATTCGACTCTTGTGACAGACAGGAATATATCGGTAGCATTCTAAGCCGCATACTGCAGGGCACCGGCGATGTTACACCACATCGCGTCGCGACGTGGACACCTCAGTCCTCGACGAGACGGTTTTATCCGCTCCCGCTGCCTCTCGGCCTCCTCCTTCTGCGACGTGACGCTGTCACAGAAGGTGGACACCGCGACCCACATGCAATCGTGGCTATGTCGGACAGAACCGTCTCTAGTGAGAGGTCGCTCCCGATGGCACGGATCACAACCGCCCTCTCAGGAGCTGGGCACTCCTCCAGCGTGTGCTACGCCAAATCAGTGGCCGCGTCACAGTGGTGACAGGCAGGGCTTGGAATACCGGTAAAAATATGGTAACGTTACTTCTGCCTGGCCCTTATGATAGTATCGGTAAAAGTATTGGTAAACGTTTAACGTTACTTACTTAATTTTGGATTAAATTCATTCTCTCTCTCTATCGCTCCCACCCAACTTGGTCTCATGCGTCTCGTGTCGCGAAGTTGCCGCTATGCTATAGGTAACCGTGCGGAGCGGCAACGCAGCAGAAGTAGCGTAATAAGTATCGTTAAGGATATGGATACTTTTACCGGTAACTTAAGCAGGTATCGATACTTTTAACGTTATATTACAGTATTGATACCTGAAACTTAACGTTAAGTTTGAGTTCCGGTAAAAAATACCGTTGTAGTTTACCGTTAAAATTTAGTATCGCTACCGACTTACCGGTAATTTTTTTACCGGTATAAAATTAACATTATGAATTAACGTTACTTACCGCTACTTATAATGTTAAATTGGTAACGTAACCAAGTCCTGGTGACAGGCGTCACTCACCTCCCTCCCCTCCTATCCTACACACATTCCCACGATCATCCCCGGAAAGGACCTGTGTAAAAATATAAAAACTAACTTAACTTAAGCCCCTATGGGCAATAGTAAGCTCTACTCGTATTGTTATTAGTAAAAAAGAACTAAATTACAACGTTTTACGTTTGTTTATCTCTAGTTTATGAAACAGGATCGCAACTCGTTAATCAGAGGACGAGTATAACGTGAAAAACCAAGATTAATTAGTTCTATTTGAATTTAAACAACGACCACGGGCTTCATTAGAATTAAACCGGGACATTTTAACTCGTCCGTACGAGATGATACGTCCCAAATTCGCGACGATTGTTAACGTAACTTAATAGTTTAAACAGTGAATAGTTAACAACCGAGCACAGGCCTAATGGACTCGCCCAGTTTTCTGATTTGACAGTCTGTTTCCAAGGGACGAAAACTTTATTGAGGCCTTATTGTTATTCAGAAAGACGCATAAGGAGAGTACTTACTCTTGAACATTTTATTACAGTTAGGCTTACCTGACAAAACAGTAGGATACAAAATGTAAATAGCATGGCAAGCTGGTGGGCCGCGAAAGTGAAATTTATATGTCCAATGTTACTATTTGATGTTTATGTTACGTTTTACCACAAGAAAAATGTGTCTCAATAGTACCTAAAATGTTTTTTTTTTACTTGTACCTATGTTTGTTACCACATATCTCCGAGAATTGTGAACCGATTACGAAAATTATTTTTTTTGTTGTTGTTTATTGTACTTCATAGTTAGTCCCATAGTCACTATACTGAAGTCGGTTTTTTTCATTCTTTACACTTTTTAAAAGTCAAAGCTATTTTTTTAAAGAGAAGGTATTGGTCTTGATTTGCACTTATGCAAATTCATTTTCCACTTTGACAACCAATGTTCAGTGGTATTAAACGCAAAGAGCTACACTAAAACACATTAGGGCTTTAATTAAATAAATACGTTTACAACACATCTTCTATATCTTCTATCTATCTATACTTATAATAAATCTGTAGAGAGGTCAATTCTGTACATGAAATATATTTTCAAAATAACTATCAGGGGGTGTTTAAGTAGTTATCGATACTGAAGCCAAAAATGTAATCAGTAAAATTTTTGTCTGTCTGTCTGTATGTTCGTTATAGAAACAAAACTACTCGACGGATTTAAACGAAACTTGGTACGATTACTTCTCATACTCCTGGGCAGGTTATAGTATACTTTTTATCACGCTACAATTAATAGGAGCAGAGCAGTGATGGGAAGTGTTGGGAAAACGGGAGAACTTTTATTTGTATGTTTGATCGCGCATCACGCGAAAACTACTGCATGGAATTGAATGCGGTTTTGACCTATGTATTGCTAGAGGTCTAACTTAAAACTTAGGCACCATTTTATGTAAATCCGTTATTTTTGAAATCCGATATCCACGCGTGCGACGCCGCCGGCACAGCTAGTTAATTAAATAAATACCTTTGAACGCTGCCTCTGACACAGTGGTCCAGGGATCGATTCCCGAACAGTGCAAACACTTGTGAGCATGAACATGTCTGTATTGGTCTGTGTGTTTCAAATCTAAGTTTGCTATATATTTCAAAAAAAAGTATTTAAATAAGTTGTATAAGTAGTACCCATTTTAGAAGCTTCGGTTTAGTTTGTGACTAGAATGACACTGTGTGGCCCACCGTGGATGGTCTTGGGTTTTGTGTGTGTGTGTGTGAATTAATCCAAATGAATATACATACATACATAGTGAATGTAATATATGATATATACATAATATAATATATACATAATGTTTGCATCTCAAATGTTTAATCATAGAATTGACTGTCCACAACTTCTTCAAAAACGTAAGTTGCGCGTGGCAGGAAGTAAAATCCACGAAATAAAATAACTTCCCTACGTAGAACAGTTTTCGGCTTGAACTCCCCCATTGCCAGAGTGTGCAGGCTGGTGAACAAACACAGCGCCCATCTGGATGTTCACGCCGACTCACCTAACAAGCTCCGCGCCATTTTTATGAAATTGTTAAGAAATTAGGTGCACTACATTGTATGTATAATTTTTTTTTGTTTTTGTTTCTTGTGTTTTTTTAAGCTAATTATATTATTTTTCTATGTGTTAACCATATTTTTGGCATAATGTTTTCGCCTGTAAGTGTTGGTTACACTTAGCTTAATTCTCTCTATCTTCTTAAATATATAAAACTCAAAGGTGACTGACTGATTGACTGACTGACTGACTGACATAGTGATCTATCAACGCACAGCCCAAACTACTGGACCGATCGGGCTGAAATTTGGCATGCAGGTAGATGTTATGACGTAGGCATTCGCTAAGAAAGGATTTTGATCAATTCCACCCCCAAGGGGATAAAATAGGGGATGAAAGTTTATATAAAACTTTGTCAATTTTGAGCCGATTGGGCTGAGACTTTGCATGTGTAAAGCTACTACGACGTAGGCATCCGCTAAAAAAGTAATATAATAAGACATTATTACATTAGAGGAAAACGATTCTGTGAGATGTGCAAGATTTTGTATTTCGTGAAAACTGCTAGCAAATAAAAAAATATTTGCATTAATTACATTAATGTACATGGACAACATAAGGTTGTCCATGTACATTAAGTGACACAAAGTCAAATGTGCATCGTCGTATTTTAAGTTATATTCACCGCTACTGTTGTTTTAATTTGACTTGATAAAGGACTAAGCGTCAGGCAAAACCAGATGGATTTAAAGAGTCTCCCTTAAATATACCTCCGTACTATGTTCATTATTGTTCATTATGATATCAGCCTCACTCTGGTTCTACGTATTATATCTTAAGTCTTGTTGACCAGTTTTCCATTGTACGTTTTAGGAACTAAACTATAGTTGTATGAATTTTGTAGTGTTCTAAAATGTATGAGCAAGAGACAGAATCATATACTTTTTTGTTATCAACGTACATAGAGTAAATAGGTATTCCTTTCGATTTGAAGGCTTGCTTGGATACTATCGAAGTCTAGTAAGTTGTTCTTTACAAAATAAAAAAGTAACATAAATAAAAATCTGCTGATAACAATTAACTAATGACAACATTATCATTGTTTTCATGGTTCTGATCCAGTGGATGCGCGCCTTACAAAAATGTTTTATGTAGGAATGCTGATTTAGAGCGGGTCGTAATCTCACAGATTCATATTCATCGCATGTCACATTACAAAAAAACAGATAATTACACAGATATTTTATCTGAATACTTAAAATTCCAGACTACAAAAATACGGTCGTTTTTAGGGTTCCGTAGCCAAATGGCAAAAACGGGACCCTTATAGATTCGTCATGTCTGTCTGTCTGTCCGTCCGTATGTCACAGCCAGTTTATTCCGAAACTATAAGAGCTACATTATTGTTTGGTGCGTAGATGTATTCTGTAAACTGCATTAAGATTTTCAAATAAAATCAGAAAAACATCTAAAATTTTTGGGGTTAATAGAACTGAAACTCAAACATTTTTTTTTCATCAAACCTATACGTGTGGGGTATTTATAGATAGGTATTTTAAAATGATGTTGAGGTTTCTAACATCATTTTTTTCTAAACTGAATAGTTTGCGCGAGAGACTCTTCCAAAGTGGTAAAATATGTGTCGTCGTCGTCGTCGTCGTCCCCCCCCCCCCCCCCCCCCCCGTAACTTCTAAAATGTAGGCATGATAAAACTGATATATGATGTGTATTACTATGCAAACTACTAACGAAAATTGGCTTGAATGAGAGTAGTTTTGTTTTTAAACGTCATAAATCAAATTACCTAATTTTTTTTCATTCAATCAACTCCAATTATAATAAAAAATAAAGAAAAACATTTATTTAGCTGTATAGTGGTACGGAACCCTTTAGCATGCTCCGACACACTCGCTGCGCTGCTGGCTTGTCTGCGTTAAGTTCTGAATTTAACCTAAATTTTTACGTTTTTCCAACAGTAGGTACCTAGGTAGTTTGAGTTTAAGTGGTTTCCCAAATAAGTACGTATTTAAACTAGATTCAATAATTTTCATATACCTAATTGTAACAATAAAATAGGTTCGTTCGTCTCTGAGCGCCATGACATATACTTAAACCGATTAACACATTACCCTCCATTGCGCCGCACAGTTGAGTTAAAAACGTACTTTAGGTCAGGTTGTACAATAAAAACAATTTACGTACAAGCATTTTCCGCATCACAATATTTGTAATGTATCTTGAAAGTTTCTCATAGCGAAGAAAGCAATTTATAAAACTAAATTTGCCAAGCCCCTCGGGAACCGCAGCCAATATCAGTCAGCCATTGGCCTACCGACTAGATATTTTGAACAGTAGATCTATATACTCGTACGTACATATATCCACACCCTATTCACGGACAAATATTTCTAAAACAAGCTCTTGCAAATCAATCCCATTGATTGGAAACCCGGGAGTCAAACCTGAGACATCACAGTTCTAACGTAGCACTTGGTTGCAAGTGACTACTAGACCAACAAGGCAAGAGTGTTTCATACACATAAAGGAAAAATCGGAAATAGTAAATTTGTTGCTCTAACACACACTAAAATACATTAAGGTTAAATTAATATGTTTTACGGAATTCACCATGTGTAAATCTCTTGACCAGTTTGAATTTAAAATACAAAACAAATAGTTATTTTGACTTAAAACACACTTTATCTTCTTAATTCAAATTAGTAAAACACCTATTCAACCTAGCCCGAGGTCGTTAAATTTTTATCGCTAATGTTGATTAAAATGCACCAACACTGCGCTATAAATACAATGTAATGTTCTTTTTGTTCTAAACAAATAGGTCACGCTGTTCTTATAAAATTAGATTACGATGAACTCATAACCGCAACGTTCCGCGGAACTTAAAAATTATGGTACTCGAGGTAATACTGGCTTATTCTAATTAAAAAAAATAAACACGTTTCGTTGTTATTGAACAATACCTCCGAGGAATTCATTTCTCGAAGTTATTAGTTATGCAAGACTTGAAATATCATTGTCTTTGTGTATTAGTAGGTACCTACTAATAATGTACAGCCTATGTCAATTGCTACAAGTTACAATAATGTAAGTAGTATCTTTTTAAATCCTTTTAAGGGGTCCATAGTTCACGTCCGGGACCTTATGTTTCGTGGCGAATTCGCACGATAAAAAATTCTGGTAGAAAACCCTGTATATCTATTTTTTTTTTATTTAGCCGTTATTGTCCCACTGCTGGGCAAAGGCCTCCCCCAATTCTCTCCAGTCATCCCTACCTGCAGCATGATCCTGCCAGTCAGGCAAATAGTCATCCAGATCATCACGCCACCTTTTCTTTGGCCTCCCTCTGCGACGGTGGCCATCTGAAGGCCGATATTGGGTGACGATTCTGGTCCATCTATTTTCTTTCATTCTGCATACGTGTCCCGCCCAAGCCCACTTCAATTTGGCAGACTTTTCTCCCACATCTGCTATTCCCGTTTGGGAGCGAATCACAGTGTTGTATACCTATTAAGATTCTTTGTTTTGAAGACACTAAATATATTAAGTAGGATGTTGAGTGGGCATATCGAGTATTTAGTACATAAATGATATTAGGTACACGTGTAGCAGGCACAAGTGGAGAATCGAAAATTAAGTAGGTTTTATTTTAATAAATAACCCAAGACATGTTACGCTGGGCCTAACAGCGCCATCTAGTCCCAAACTAAGGCGAAGTTTGTACTATAGGTACTAGACAAAGATATTTTTTATTAAATACCTACTTAGTTATACATAACATAATATACATATAGCCACACAACAGTTGCAACAGTCGTGTCCGGTCTAATCATCCTGTCTTAGTGTTAATCTTTGTTTGTGTATTAGTTGTTAGCATGCGTTTACTTTATATGACGGTGCGCAATAAAGAATATCTATCTATCTATAACATAACTCTTTAAAGATTGCTAAAGAAAATGTCCTGTTAGCAGGAATATGTCGTCCGCAAGAATGAGCACTACCGGATGCCGTCCGGCAAACGCCGCGCCCGACCAACGACCGGAAAATTGCTGTTTGTATGCTATTTACCGATAAAACACCTTCTCAATTACCTTATCATTATTTATTCTATTGTTTCTAAACATATTAGGTGAAATAGTATATCATTACGTCCTCTAACTATAATAATAAGAAAGACAGTAAACTCAACATGCGTAGGTATGCCAATAAGTTGACACAGTTCCTTGTTATCTTTGGTAGCTAAATAGCTGCTGTGCCCGTGACTTCGTCCGCGTGGACAAGAACCTTTTTTCTTTCACTTTAATTTGAGCAAGATTAATATTAATGTGCATAACAAAAGACCTAAATTTTGTTCTTCTATTGCCAAAAATTAAGTATACCTACTCATAGAGAAAAGGACAAACAACTTTGATACGGACAAGGTATAAACAAAGTAAATTATTATAGGCAGTAGTCCGTAAGAACTCAATCTGAATAATAGAAATCAGCCTATCGTAAGAACTCAATCTGAATAATAGAAATCAGCCTATCGTAAGAACTCAATCTGAATAATAGAAATCAGTCCCGTGCTAATAGGGTAAAAGTTAATTCGAAGTAGAGCCAATTATAATAATTGTTAGTCGTAATCTACCTACAACAGTACCTACCAACAACAGTAATTGCTCGGTCGGGGAAGACAACTAGTCTTTCTGCGGCAGCATCGTGCGAAAGCCTCGCTACCAAAGTTTTAGTTTATTAGATTCGAAGTTTCTTCGAACCTAAGTATATCCATGCAGCTTACTCATAAACATGCATTATTACGAATTCATATTCCCATTAGGTCGGAAACAGATGCTTTGGCCTAATTAGTCTCAGGAATTAGGTCTTGTGTTATGCCAAAAGAAATTTTCTCTGGTCCATTACGTGCCAACTAGTAACAGAGGGAAATTTGCAAGTAAATGCCATGTTCTTAAAAATACCTACTTATTATGTAAATTATAATGAAAAAGTTCACTAAGATACATTTATGCAAACTTTATGCCCGGTATGTTTATCATAATTTGCATTGCCATAACAATTAACAAATAAAAAACGTTTTACCGGAGCGAGGAGCTACGCCCTGCGATCCCAGCCGAGTGGCGATTATTTATGGGTAAAGCTTCCAGATGTTGATGAAAGGCCAATGTCCAGCAGTAGACTGTGGTAGGCTGATGATGAGGATGGAAAAGTTTTGCCTTAGATTTCGCGAAATAGATTTCCGTGCGGTGACAGAAAAGAATACAAAGAACCATCCCCTGTCTTTGCGGTCCTCATAAATAAATATATAAATATAGAGACAACATCACATAGGTACATTGCTCCGATCCCAAAGTAAGTAGCTTAAGTACTTGTGTTATGGGAATCAGAACAACGAAGGTACCACAAATATATACTTACATAAATACAAATATAAGCAATTCACAGGAATGTTCGTCTCGGGTAGTGATCGAACCCACGACCCTTGGTTCAGAAGGCAGGAGTCACTACCAATTGAGCCATCGAGCCAGTCATGACATCCACGTGTCGTGAGTGTGGGTCTTTTTAAGGTTCCGTAACCGAATGGCAAAAACGGAACCCTTATAGATTCGTCATGTCTGTCCGTCTGTCAGTCCGTATGTCACAGCCACTTTTTTCCGTAACTACGAGTATAAGAGCTATACTGTGGAAACTTGTTAAGTAGATGACGTATTCGGTGACCGCATTAAGATTTTCATTCATAAATAGAAAAAAAGCTAAAAAATTTTGGGGTTCCCCATACTTAGAACTGAAACTCAAAAAAGTTTTTTTTCATTAAACCCATTCGTGTGGGGTATCTATGGATAGGTCTTCAAAAATTATTTTGAGATTTCTAATATATTTTTTTTCAAAACTGAATAGTTTGCGCGAGAAACGCTTCCAAAGTGGAAAAATGCCAATGGCTTTCAAATGATTGATTTAGTTGCTTGTCCGTTACTGCAGCGACTTGGGCTTCTCTTCAGCTTTCAGCCACCTATGCTATGCGATTTCTTAAAAATTGTGAAACGTTATGAAGAAACCTAAAAATCTAGTTAGTTTCTATACTTAACATGAGGTCCTAAGACCAAATATGTTTTTTATACCAAATTCCAAATCTTATCTCTGCTATTACTGAAAAACCCAAAGAAAATCCAAGGGGTAGATAGGTATGTAAATGATAATATTACACAAATTTATCAATTACGTAAGCACTTCTTCAAATTTAAAACGAAACATTATCTTGTAAGTAGGTATTCCTGTACAACTCACATAAATATCCTTGCCCTTATCGACTGTACTCTTCACGGAGCAAATACAAAGATAATATTTGATTAACCGACTTTTATTTAAAGCATCTTCCACTTTATGTAAGCCCATTTATGTAAATGCATTAAAGCAAATAAAATCGATTGTTAAATAAACGTATTACACTCATTTCCGAGCGCGACCCCTTTCGCCTGCCCCAGTTCACTTTTTGTCATCACAAAAGCAATTTCCATCAAAATGCACGAATTTGGGACTTGAACCGTGAAGCTGTATGCACTCCCGGTATAAACAAATACGTACATATCGCGCGACATACGAATTCTCGTAACGTGTGATCCATGTATCAGTATTAAAATATGCTTCAAAATAATGATCCTATTTCTAATTGCGTCACCGGAGCGAGGAGCTACGCCCTGCGATCGCCAACCCGCCTGCCCAGCGTGGCGATTATGGGTATATCCTCCAGATGTTGGCCCTAAGTGGCGAAAAACTGGAGAGGCCTATGTCCAGCAGTGGACTGTAATAGGCTGATGATGATGATGATGATTTCTAATTGTCGCTCAATGCTTGAGCACGATGGCTATTGGCTTTTTAGGATCCCGTCATCGGCTTACCATCCATATCATTAGTGCAATAAAGAAACATGAAACTCTGTAGGTGCATAAAATTACTATCAAATACCTCACAATGCCTATTTCCGCGCGAATTCCAATCGGAATCCAAACATATTATACCTATGTGTGTATTGCTTAAATAAAATAGCATAAAGTTTTTTTCTTGCGTCTTCCCCACCGTGTGGTATCATTGGATGGATATGTCGCAGTCATCTGGTTAAATCTCCTATTCAATTGAATGGCTAGCGCGTTCATTGAATGACGACATTCAATTGAATGCCTAATGGACAACTCGTCAAGTTATTGATTGAAACGTTCAACGTCTTGACTGAACGTAATTTTAGCATAGTCGTTGAATGGGTAAAAGCCGACTGTGTAATGTTTAGTTTATAATTTTTCTTTAAAAGTATCCGGCGGCGGCGTATTAATAGGTAAATCCATGCTGTCACACTATTTTCTAACGAATAGTCAGTTTACAGTGAATCTAAGCAAAAAAATATCAAAACTGTTCATATCTTTTTGACCATGTTTGACGCCATATTGGTTTTGGTGACTACTAACGCCGCGTGGGAAAAGAATGAACTAAATTACAATCACCACAATGCTTTTACATCCGCTCTTTTCAAAGAGCTATGTTTCAATCCGCTACCTAGTTGGACGTTAAGTGACGCGTGTTTAGTCAACGTGCGGTCTAGTCATTCAATGAACGCGCTAGCGATTCAATTGAATAGGAGATTCAACCAGATGACTGCGACAGATATAAGAGGTTGTTTGTGAGATATTACAATTTAATCAGCATTTTTTATGTTAATCTATACTTATAATAAACTAGCTGTGCCAGCGACTTCGTCCGCGTGGAATAGTTTCTTGGGTAGTGATTTTAATGACCCCCAGTGCCTGGCAGCTGGCAGCGGCGCGGCGCAGATCTCGAACGTACAGCAGGCTCGACGTGATTAGTTAAATGGGCGTAACTTTTTTATTTATGGACCGATTGACATGAAACAAACACTAAATGTTAAGGGAAGCTTCCAGCAATATATTAATGAAAACCGCATCCTAATCGGATACGCGGTTTCTGACATTAGCGTGCACAAACATACAGACAAACAGACAAAAATTCCAAAAATCATTGTTTTGGGTACTATTGCATTAATAAAGGCCTCCCATAATATTTTTTCACAAATATCTTCCATGTACCTACAGACAGCGATTCGTTACATTTTTATTATATGTATAGATAGATCTGTAGAGAAGTACATTAAATATATTTTTAAAATAACTATCAGGGGATGATTAGTGATCGATACTGATGCCAAAGATGCAATCAGTAAAATTTTTGTCTGTCTGTCTGTATGTTCGTTATAGAAACAAAAACTACTCAACGGATTTTAACGAAACTTGGTACAATTATTTTTCATACTCCTAGGCAGGTTATAGTATACTTTTCATCACGCTACGATCAATAGGTGCAGAGCAGTGAAGGGAAATGTTGGGAAAATGGGAGAAGTTACTCCATTTTTAAGCTTCCGTCGCATGTGCAGCCTTAATGGTTAAAGCTACACAGAAATATTGTATGACGGAAATGTTCCTCTTAAAATTATATAAAAAATATCCTACGACAGCACATGTCTAACTTTTATAGGGGTTGAAAAGGGGGTGGTGAAAAGTTCTATGAAATTACCGTCACTTTTCGAGCTAGGAATTTGAGACTTATATCTTATGCTGTCAATGTAATATAATTAAACATGACAGTTAAAGCGTACATGAAAGGGTAGTTAGGGGTTGAAAGGGGGTATGAAAAGTTATATGGAAGTATTGTCATTTTTAGAGCTAGGCTTATATTTTAGGCTGTTGATTCGATATTTGTAAATGAATTAGTCTAAATAATTAAAAATTCTACCCAAAAAGTCGCTGGCACAGCTAGTATTTAAAAAAACCGGCCAAGTGCGAGTCGGACTCGCGCACGTAGGGCACTCGCGCATGATGTTTAAAAACTACTGTCTAGATTTCATTCAAACCAATTTTCGTTAGTAGTTTACATAGTAATCATCATCATCATCATCATCAGCCCGTGTCAGTCCACTGCTGGACATAGGCCTCTCCTAATGTTCGCCACCTTGATCGATTTTGGGCCTCTCGCATCCAGCACTTGCCAGCCGTCCTGCGCAAATCGTCACTCCACCTGGCCTGAGGGCGTCCTACATTACGTTTGCCGAGACGCGGTCTCCACTCCAGAACTCGTTTACCCCAACGGTTATCGGTTCTGCGGCTAATATGGCCAGCCCACTGCCACTTCAGCTTACTAATCCGTTGAGCTATGTCGGTGACTTTGGTTCTCTGCCGGATCACCTCGTTTCGGATATGATCCCGGAGAGAGACGCCGAGCATAGCCCTTTCCATAGCTCGCTGAGCGACCTTTAACTTGTGGACTAGCCGTACCGTTAGTGTCCACGTTTCGGCTCCGTATGTCATGACCGGTAGGACGCACTGATCGAAGACTTTCGTCTTTAGGCACTGTGGGATCGACGATGTGAAGACTTGACGTAGTTTCCCAAACGCTGCCCAGCCTAGCTGAATTCTCCTATTCACCTCATCCTCAAAGTTGTTACCACCCAACTGCAGGGTCTGCCCGAGGTATATATATTTTTGAACAACTTCGAGGACGGCGCCGTGTACTGCAATCGGTTCCGGTAGAACATGTTCATTGAACATGACCTTGGTTTTATCCAAGTTCATCCGTAGGCCGATGCGCATAGAGGAGTCAGCCAGTTCATTCAGCATTTGTTTTAGGTCCTGCAGCGATTCTGCCATTATGACGATGTCGTCTGCAAATCGCAAGTGAGATATGTTTTCGCCATTTATGTTGATGCCACGTCCTTTCCAGTTCAGCGTCTTGAACATATCCTCCATTGCATTAGTGAACAGTTTCGGGGAAATGACATCCCCCTGTCTCACTCCTCGATGCAACGGTATAGGCCTTGTTTGCTGATTCTGTACTTGGACGGACATAGTGGCAGCTTCGTAGAGACATCTCATCACTTGGATGTATCGCCAATCTACTTGGCATCGCTGCAGGGACTCCAGAACAGACCAGATTTCCACCGAGTCAAAGGCTTTCTCATAGTCCACAAATGCAAGGCACAGGGGCTGATTATACTCTTGGGTCTTCTGTATAATTTGCCGCACTGTGTGGATGTGGTCTATGGTGCCGTATCCGCTCCGAAATCCAGCCTGTTCTGGCGGTTGGAATTCGTCGAGTCTTCGCGCAAGACGGTTCGTGATCACTCTTGAGAACAGCTTATAGACGTGGCTTAGAAGGGAAATGGGTCTATAGTTCTTCAATAGGGTTTTGTCTCCCTTTTTGAAGAACAGGACAACCACACTCCTAGTCCACGCCTCCGGAGTTCTCCCTTCAAGTAGGACGGCGTTAAAAAGCTTTTGGAGCTCCCTCAGTACGGGTTTACCTCCGGCCTTTATAAGCTCTGTTGTAACGCCATCCTCTCCAGGGGCTTTTCCATTTTTCAGCTGCCCAAGAGCGATCCCGATTTCGTCAATGCTGACTTCTGGCAAGTCTTCGGTGAAATGGCGTGTTAACGTGGCTCTAGTATCCTCATTTTCGGGATCAGGTCGAGATGCATGCGAAGCGTATAACCGGCCGTAGAAGTCTTCCACCTCCGAAAGGACCGCTGGCTTGGAGGCAACAACTTCTCCACTTGTTGTGGTCAACTTGGTCAGGTGGCTTCTTCCAAGAGATTGTACAAACACTTTAGACCCCCGATTTTGTTCAATAGCTCTTTTGATCAAAAGAGTATTGAATCGTCGGAGGTCCCGTCGTACAAGCTTATTGATCTCTCGGTTTAGAGTCCGTTTTCCTGACGAAGTGACGGGTGGGTCTTCACGTCGTTGCCTCATTAGCCCCAAGGTCTCTTCGGAAAGTTTCGACTCCCTACCCATACGCCGCATGTTGCAAAATCTCGTTCCTTCTTCCCTGAGGATTCGAACCACATTTCCGAGTCTCTGGTTAACGTCAGTTGTGGTTTCCACGGCAGCGAATCGGCTTTCCAGGTTTAACTGGAACTTTTCAGATCCCGCCAGGCTTTGGAGCAGAGTAGGCCGGAGTCTTGACTTCATCAAGCGGACGCGTTCGGCTCTAAAGTCGATATTCAGAGAGCCTCGGACAAGTCTGTGATCGCTACCGGTTGTAAACCTGTTGATCACGGAAACGTCTCTGAATATATGCCGGTTGTCCGCTATGATATAGTCAATCTCGTTCCTTGTCATAGCGTCGGGGCTTTGCCACGTCCACTTTCTTTGGGGCTTCTTCTTGAAGAAAGAATTCATCAAGAAGAGCCCCTCGCGCTCGAGAAAGTTGACGAGCATCTGCCCCCTATGATTTCTGACTCCAAAACCATGGGATCCTACTACCGATTCGCTGCAAGTCTGTACTCCCACTTTAGCGTTGAAGTCCCCCATCACGACATTGTAGTGGGCCTTGGTAGTGAAGTGGAGGGCCCTCGATATGTCATCGAACATTTCCTCCACTTCATGATCCGAGTGTGTCGAAGTCGGTGCGTACACTTGCACCACCTTGAGGCTATACCTCTCGGTGAGCTTGACGATAAGGTACGCTACCCTGTTCGACACGCTGGACATTTCCACCACGTTGTCGGAGAGGGACTTATTTACCAGAAACCCCACGCCACCTTGGGAAATTTGGTCTCCCTCGCGGAAGTACATAAGGTGGCCTGACTCTAGGGTGATGGTGTCCTCCCCCTCTCTTCGGACTTCGCATAACCCCAGTATGTGCCACCTAATTTTCCCGAGTTCCACCTCCAACTGTGCCAGATGCGAGTCAAGTCTCAAAGTGCGTCCGTTGTATGTCGCCAGGGTCAGTTTGGTTTGGTGGCCTGCCGTAGCCCGGTGATTTTTAGCACCCCCCGCCCCGCCGTTACCGTGGTCGCCACCGTGACCAGGGATAGCGGGGCCGCCGGGAACTGGGGGCCGTGGCTTAAGTTTCTTTTTCATAAGGAGGAGTTGCCCATAATCGCCACGCTGGGCAGGCGGGTTGGCGATCGCAGGGCGTAGCTTCTCGCTCCGGTGACGCTGCTGCCCGTCATCGGTCTGTAGTACTTAGCTACGCCTTCAATTTGTAGTGGTTAAACCGCCACCAGTCGGTCGCCAGCGCCCCGTTCGCTATTCGGCAGGACGCACCACGGGCAGGTGAGGTTGGCTTGGAGCGAAAAGGTGATAGGTCGCTCCCTTACGTCTATGATGTGTATTACATAGTAATACACATCATATATTATTTTCAGTTTTATAATGCCCATATTTTAGAAGTTACGGGGGGGGGGGGGGGGACACATTTTACCACTTTGGAAGAGTCTCTCGCGCAAACTATTCAGTTTAGAAAAAAATGATGTTAGAAACCTCAACATCATTTTCAAATACCTATCCATAGATAACCCACAAGTATGGGTTTGATGAAAAAAAAAATTTGAGTTTCAGTTCCATGTATGGGGAACCCCAAAAATTTTGGATTTTTGCGGTTAACAGAATACATCTACTTACCAAATTTAAATAATGTCGCTCTTATAGTTTCGGAAAAAACTGGCTGTGACATACGGACGGACAGACAGACAGACATGACGAATCTATAAGGGTCCCGTTTTTGCCATTTTGGCTACGGAACCCTAAAAAGGCGCATTCAACGCTTCGTGGAAACACCTTACCTACTTGTCAATGGTTGTTTTAAATAAATCGATCGATAGTAAAATCGATTACATAGCTACTATGCCAATACTAGGTACCTAGTTTAACTTGTAATCCTTCAAATTTACACTACAAACATTTTAACCAAAAAGGTATGCAACTTATTTCGTACGGTATAGCCGTTGTATTCTGCGCTATGCAAATCCTTTGCTGTTCCCTCGGGAAATGCGAAGTTGGTACAATTTAGGCGTAGTCTCATAGTCTGTCTGTGTTTGAACTAATATTATGAAAATTTAAAATATGACTAGATATGTACCGTATTAAGGTTATCTATCTGAACATAAAAGTAACGTATACGAGACTATATTTCTATTATAAAAACAGTTATTTTTAGTTGTAAGTTAATTGTTATGTGACAAGCAATAAACAAATTCGAATTTGCAATGAATCATCGTAATAGGATATTGAATGTCAATTTAACGCCCCACAATAACAGCCCAGTCAATCGAGTGAGGTGATCCAGATATAAAAAGTATAGTAATAATAATGCGCAGGGGTCGCGTGCGGGCGTGCGCGCGCGCTTCCACGCCAGGTGAGAGCCGGACCATCTGCCGCGGGTAGGGCCCAGGTACGCAAACAGAGAAGCCGGACTCATACTTATCTTTAGTAACACAGTTAGGGTACTTTCGCTAAACGTAGTTAATTGAAAGCGCACGTGCATTGCTAGGTTTAATTACATGCATCCGTGCGATGACGGAGGCAGAATACAAATCAACGCCCCATCACTTCTCGTGCGTGTCGGGAAGTCGACTAAAGGATTTCTTCGATAGTAGGGTTTACTTAACTAGCTGGCGACATCTGTATCCAATTCTTTTTAAATGTTCGTTGAAGTACAGGAATGGTTTTACGGCGAGAAAAAATCGAATAATTGCAACGCAAAACAAACCGCGGGTAACACCGCGGGCGCAGCTAGTGATAGATAAAAATACTTCAGACATTTCGCACCAACATAAAGCGGTAGGTTTGTCTTTTGACTTCGGACAGTTGATTTGGCGCGCATATTAAAAGCTGAAATGTAAGAATCTACAATCATTAGATAATGTAAAAATTAAGGTAGATTTTTTTATGGAAATACAAAGTGCAGATACTTTATTTACTGCTTTCCCGAATCCCCTTGATTTACCACTCACAGCATGCAGAAATAACATCAGCCTATCGCAGTCCACTTCTGGACATTAGCCTTTCCAGTTGTTGGCCGTTTAGGTCAAATATCTGGAGGCTATACCCACAATCGCCACCCTGGGCAGGTGGGTTGGCGATCGCAGGGCATAGCTTCTCGCTCCGGTGACGCTGCTGCCCGTCATCGGCCTGTGGTATTTAGCTACACCTTCACCATCGCTATCGCCACCAGTCGGTTGCCAGAGCCTCGTTATTCAGCTGGATGTACCACACGCGCAGTTGGCTTGGAGCGAAAAGATGATGGGTCGCTCCTTTAAATATGTGCGGAAATACGGTATTATAAATAATACGGGTAAAGTGTGATGATACGAACTATTCAAAAACACAACATCGGGCATCGGACTCGAGGCGAGTAGGTATCGCCGCGCGCGACGGACCACAACAACACATGTACGTATCTACCAGTTGCCTAGACTCGATTTGGTACATAATTTACTACGAGGACGCCAGACGCCTCCGATCACGTTTCAAGCATTCTAAATACCAACGCACGAAACAGCTTCAATTAGATTAGTTGTTAGTTAGTCTTCATTCGGTTTGGGTCGAGCCGGCCATTCTAGCTTAGATGTCGCTAGTGTGCCGCTAAACTAGACATATCTGCCATTCGTCGAATATCTCGAAATAATAAGTAAACATACATCATGTATTGTCTTCGATACTACACCAGTACTGTAAGTGAGTACGGAACCCTATTCTATGCGTGACCTGACGCGCACTTGGATAATTTTATAATCTACACTAATCTACATCTACACTAATAATATGTATAAAGAGGAAAGATTTGATTGTTTGTTTGTTTGAATTTAATAGGCTCCGAAACTACTGGACCGATTTGAATAATTCTTTCACTGTCGAAAAGCTACACTATCTCCGGTGACTCCAATATGAAGTCGTACTTTTATTATTACTGAATTATAAATACACTAGTTGTGCCCGCGGCTTCGGCCGCGTTCATGTGGGTGTGTCACAGAAGTGTTTATTATGCGTGTTCCTATTCCATCCTGCTCCATGTCTCGATCTCTTCGCCAACCTATATATTCCGAACCATATAACGCTCTCGATCCCTAACACTATAACGATCTCGATCCCTAACAATATAACGATCTCGATCCCTAACACTAAAACGATCTTGATCCCTAACACTGTAACGATCTCGATCCCTAACACTATAACGGTCTCGATCCCTAACACTATAACAATCTCGATCCCTAACACTATAACGATCTCGATCCCTTACACTATAACAATCTCGATCCCTATTCCCGCCCTCCCTTGATCCCTCTCTCCTCTCTGCCCCGTATCCTATTCCGTGCGTTATCCCGATCCCTATTCCCGCCCTCCCTTGATCCCTCTCTTGATCCCTTTCGTATGATAGTTCTTATGCCTAATAATCCCGATTTAACCTGATCCCGATCCCGATAATGTGTTTCAGAAACCTATCAAAGTCACAGTCAAAATAATCTTTATTCGTATAGGTTTTTTAAAATACACTTATACATATCGTCACACTACTACCAGTACGGAAAGCAGCATTCTACCGAGAAGAAACCGGCAAGTAACTCGTGTATGTAGTTCCTCTTTTCAACAAAGTGCTTACAATATTATCATCACATTTATACTTTTAACTACGTCATACAGTCTACGTTTTATTAAACCTAACAAAAATACTCGTAGTCTGGAATTAGACTAAATAGATATACACTAATGTTACATACATGTATACTGCTAGTGTATCCATTATACCTGTATAGTCCAATCTCCAAAGATAACACCTGTTCACATGAAATATATTTTCGAAATAATTATCAGGGGGTGATTAGTGATGAATACTGATGCCAAAAATCCAATCAGTAACATTTTTGTCTGTCTGTCTGTCTGTATGTTCGTTATAGAAACAAAAACTACTCAACGGATTTTAATGAAACTTGGTACAATTATTCTTCATACTCCTGGGCAGGTTATAGTATACTTTTCATCACGCTACAATCAATAGGAGCAGAGCAGTGAAGGGAAGTGTTGGGAAAACGGGAGAATTTTTATCTGTATGTTTGAACGCGCATCACGCAAAAACTACATGGAATTGAATACGATTTTCACCAATGTATTGCTAGAGGTCTAACTTAAAATTTAGGTACCATTTTATGGAAGTCCGTTATTTTTGAAACCCGATATTCACGCGTGCGACGCCGCTGGCACAGCTAGTATGTAATATGACATGAGTACCAGTCATCGCTTCGTTCTACAATATTGAAAGAAATGTAACGGCCCGCCACGGTAAGATTTAATGTTTTTAATATTGTTTTATTTAATTAGTTTTAATTAAATTATTATTATTCGTTTGTATTATAGAACCTGTTTTAATTTTGCGGAGTCTCACACACATTTCCATCCCCTATTTTAGGGGCTGGGGGACGATTTCCAAAATATGACAGGTATTTTCGTTAGTAACAAAGAGTCTGTGTGCCGATTTTAGCTTCCTGCCTTGAATACTGCGAAAAGTCCCATATAAAATTTAACCCCATCTTTTAAGGGGTTGGGTGCAGATTTCAAAAAAAAATGATGGGCGATTTTTTTAGTAGTCATAAATCTTAAATAGTCAACATACCAATTTTTAGCTTCCTACCTTGAAAATTGCGGAATGGTCCATACAAACTTCCACCCCCCATTTTAGGGAAAGGGGGGGTTAGAAAGGGGCAAAAATCAGCCTATGTTACTCTCCATCCCTTCAACTATCTCCACTTAAAAAAGTTACGTCAATTCGTCGCTCCGTTTTGCCGTGAAAGAAAGACAAACATACAGACTGGCAGACACACTTTCCCATTTATAATATTAAGTAAGTAATTAAGTATGGATATTAATTGGTGTTTATCTGAAATACCCGAAGCAAAGCGAGTCCGGGTCGCTTGTGATAATAATAAATAGGTATTATAATTTATCAAAATACCTACACACCAAGCTTTTGGTCCAAGACTAAGGTTGTCCTATGTATGTATTGTACATCAATGAAGACTACGACGGGGGCATCTACGGGTATAAGATCGCTGAGACAAGAGCCTATTTAACAAAGTTTATTTTCATAGATTGACCTAACCCCAACATAACAGATTAAACCGTACCTACCCGGATTCGATAATAAATAACCCAAGACATGCCTTGCTATGCTACGCTGCACAGCCCTATTTAGTCCCAAACTCAGCCAAAAGTTGTACTATAATATGGGTACTAGACAACTGAGGCACTTACTTAGATACTGTTTTTCATAAGAGTAAAATTGTAGGCATGAACATGTTTGTTTGTATCGGTCTGGATGATCGCTATGTCATAAAATATTAAAATTAAATAGCAAAGCAAACACCCAGCCCAATACAAGCAACAGGAGGCAGTGGCCTCCTGTTGCATGAAGTAGAACGAAATAGATGCCCAAGTCGCTGCGATAGCAGACGAGTAACCAGATTAATCACTTGTCAGTTGCCACCGCCACGCTGGCCTGTGAGATAGCTCTGTTTTTAAAGCTACTATGGCCACCAGCCAAGCGGGTACACCCTACCACCATCTGAAAAGCTGAAATTTCAATAAATCCCTTATATAGACGACTCTTGCGACATCCATGGGAAGAAATAGAGCGAAGATTTGTATTCTTTTCCCTCATCGCACGGGAAACATTAATTTATGTAACTAGACAGTTACAATTTACCTAATTATGTTAGGTACTCTTTGTAATTTAATTGTAAGTAGAATTGTTATATTATTGTTTATATAAAATTATCTACGTAGTATTAAAGTAAACCACTATTATTTTTCGGAAATATTTGTTATTCGTTGTTAATTATGTATACGGTTGGCACAATAAGCCGGCTTATCCATTAAATTACTGAAGTTAACGAGCCTAGAGCTTGTGTTGCTTTTACATAAATTAGATTACAATTAAGGCGCATATGGTTCGTATAGAGTATCCTGGACTTGGTTATCATTAGAGACAGCCCTAGGTAGGATCTCATTCACTTGTAGCATTAGTAAGCCTATTTATTCTCACGAAAAGAATTGACAGCTAAATGTCCAAAGCATAATGTTTTTTTATAAATAAAATGGAATGGACCTCCGCTGGCTCATTTGGTAGTGACCTCTGCCTTCTGAGCCAAGGGTCGTGGGTTCGATTCCCGCACAGTACCAACATACAAATGAACACAAGTTCATGAACATGTCTGTTTGTATTGGTCTGGGTGTTTTCTATGTTTAATATGTATTTAT
Source organism: Conogethes punctiferalis (assembly GCA_031163375.1). Taxonomy (NCBI): domain Eukaryota; kingdom Metazoa; phylum Arthropoda; class Insecta; order Lepidoptera; family Crambidae; genus Conogethes; species Conogethes punctiferalis. Next base: position 17,379,013 of record CM062077.1, on the reverse strand, counting down.
TTACAAAAAAAAGTATTTAAGTACCTAAGTGAAAATTGACAAAATGATCGTTGACAAAGATGCAACATAACTCAGGTGTTTAAGAGTCATATCGATATCGGGGATTCCTTGGAGACTGGACATGGACACTCTTCCCGCAAGCAAGACACAAAATAACAAAACCCATCCTATATGATGATAAGAGTGTTTAATATTTTTTGTAGCTAATATAACAGCATTTTTTAGCAAAAAAAAAACCGACTTCAATATGGTGACAATGGGACCAACCAGAAAGTGCACCTTGGATGAAAGAACAAAAAGAATTTTCCAAATGGATTCACAAGTCTCGGAGACAGTCATAATATGACTACCATATTATGGTAGGACAAACAAAAAAATTGTCGAATTGAGAACCGGAGGATAAAGAAAGAAAGCAATAAGGCAGATACTTCCCATTCAACTATCCTCTAAACAAAAAGCATACATTTATCCATCGTCTTATTTTGACAGATTTGGGCAACTTGATGTGTGGCCTAATATGTATCGTTGAAGTTAATTCCATTCATTTACAAAGGTAAGTAATTCGTTTATCAGCCTATATATAAGCGGAGCACACATTTATGATTGTTCAAAAATCTTATACTTACAAACACGTCGTCACTTGTATTTAACAGTGAAAGGTACTTTGTGAATTTATTATTATTTACTTGTAGTATAGTAATTAAGTAATTTGATCTGATGAAAACTTAATACAAACCTACAACTGTGTCAATATGAGGATATGCAGATAAGTTGGTAAGAGTACCTACAATAGGAAACGTTCATTCGTGATCGTCACAACAAATTGCGCGTATTCGCGGCCGCGAGCGGACGTGCGCGGAGTGAGCGGAACGGTTTAAATGACTACCAAATTATTATTTGTTGTCACAAAAATGGGAACTAAGTGTATTGGATGTGATTCGGTGATTTACGATTTATCGTACATGGAATGTTCGCAAGATAATTGCAAGAAACTATATCATTTAAAGTGTCTTGCAATATCGGAAAAGACATTCGAACAGTTAAGGCAAGAATTTAAGAATAAATGGCTGTGTCCTGAATGCGTAAGAGATATACCAAAGCGCGGTAATTCAGAAACTCCTGTGCATGGACGTTTAATGATGGGTAAGACATTTACTTCGAGCAGCTTCGTAAATACTGAGCGGGGAAGTCGGTGCCAAAACAACGAGTCGCACAACTATGACGAGAGGAAAATGCTTGATGAGATAAGAGAGTTCCGGATAGAAAGGAGATCTAGGGCTAAGGAGCAGACAGAACAGTACGAGAGTTTAAAAAACAGGTTTATTTCTACAGAAAAAGAGTTGCAAGAAGTAAGAACATACATGCACTACCGTCAGTGCAAGAAAAAGCAAACAAGGTCGATGCATTAAAAGTGACGGTTAAAGAATTAAGTGATCTAAATAAACGCTTGGAGACACGATTATGTAATGAAAATGCGACGTCTATACCAAAACCAAAATTATTATTACAAACAAGTTTATTAGGTATCTATACCTGAAGCGGTATGGTGTCTATCCATTTTACCCGCTCAGATATCCTAATTTATTTGTTCTGGGCATGGTGGGCCTACTGTGAGCTGAGGGTCAGAAGGGACTTTGCATTGGTTTGTTATATCCACAAAATTATAAGAGGGAAGCTACACAATGCAAAGTTCCTTCAACAGATTAGGTTTAGTGTGCCGGACCGGTACGCGGAGAGGCTGCGCGCGCCGCCGCTGCTGGCGCTGCCGCGCGCGCGCACCAACCTGCTGGCTTTTGTTATCTTTGTCAGTTAATTATGTTTTTTTTTATTGTTTTATGGTGGCAGACGAGCAAGCGGCCTGTCTGATGTTAAACAGTAACCGCTGCCCATGGACATCTGCAATGCCAGGGGCACAGCGATGCCGCTACCTACCGTGAGGAAAGAGCTCTCTTTAAACCTCGTTTGAAAAAGTACATGTCGTAGCGATCAGGAAACATCACGGCTAGGAGGTCGTTCCAGAGTTTTTTTTTTTTTTTATAGTGGCTCGACATAATGGCTTCCCTACGCCTGATGGAAAGCGAAAGAGAAGCCCAAGTCGCTGTGACAACGGGCAAGTAACTGGTCAGTTACCTGTCAGTTGCCACGACCCAGAGGTCATTTGCAAGTCCGTGGCAGAAATGAACGCTGAAAACGAACGGTTCTGGAGGTAATTGTTTTCAGGTGGTACGGATGGACCCTAACGCGGCTTATTAAGTATGTACTCCATTCAGTTCTTCAGTTTCATTCTACTACTCATTTCTACAAAAACGTATCTTAATCCAATATTACAGAATTTAACTGAATTTTTTGTACAATTTTGAAGTCAATTGAACACTTTCTCTCTGCTGGTACAAAAAACAGCTTTCTAAGTATAATAGGAACATCCACGTAACACAAGTCCTTTCTTTTTTTGGGCAACGACAAAAAATTCAATTTACATCTCCTTGCTTGCCTCGCAGTTACTTAATTCTTTCTCTCGGTGAAAATAAATCTCCCGTAATTGATTCCGCTTTAGTTCAATTTGTCTTCGTTAAAACTCAATTTCCCTAGTCTATTTGTGAATAATAAATTGCGTACTTCAGCAATGTGCCAGACTGGTTGTTTTGTGTATGCTCCGCACCGAAAACAATTTCAGTGCGCTGGAAACAAGTCAATCTAAATTACCGTGGAACAACCTTGACGCAGCACTCTTCACTTCGGTACATTCGTTTCCAATGAATCAAGCGGGGAATTGTCTGTTTATTAATGTACACGCAGATCCCAGAGCGGGGCCATTCTCACCTGTGCTCCGACCTACTTCATGCTCTCTCGGTATAGCTTTAACCACTTTGCGACATTGTTTCTGTAAAATTTGTTCAACCGAGCATCGATTTTGTGTCTATCTTACCGGCAATCTGTATAATGCGGCATTCTATACAATACCTAGGCAATGTATAGAATGCCTAAAACATGTAGGTAATGTATGAAATATTACTTATTTTATACTTTGCCTAGGTATTCTATACAATACCAAATGCGGAGACGGTAATGTATGAAAAAGACGAGAGCAAGGAAGCGTCTCGTCTTAAACGTGTTGCGATTTGCATCGTATAACCAGAGCTGCACCGGAGTAAAATCATCTCACTCTGTTTAGGATTCCGAGTTTTAGGTAAGCTGTTTTGTTTGATGACGCTCTCGATATAATCCGAATTGTCCGTTGATACGAACATATCGATGCCAAGGTTACTAAGCATATCCTGAGTTGGTAAGAAGGTGCTGTGAAGAGTGGGATAGGAACGGATAGGTGTGACTGAATATCAATCCCACCTAGACCGAGAATATAAATTAATAAAATAATTAATATCAGGAATTAGTTATATAATATTATAACTTAATCTATTATATTTATAATTATTATTGTATTTATAGAAATATATATATATATATTTATATATCTATCTAGTTATTATGTTTATTTTAAATATGTTTTTGTGTATATATTGTATTATTTATTTTATGTATATAATATATTATTTATTTTATCTTACTTTTCACCGTTTGCACTGCCTTCCCTTTTCTTTAGCAATTGTCCTCTACCTGAAGGTTGTCTGGAAGAGATCGCTCCCAGCGATAAGACCGCCTACATTGTACCTACGATATGTTTGTATACTCTTTCCTGTAAATGTTCATGTTTGTGCAATAAAGAATATCTATCTATCTATCTATCTATCATCTTACGAAGTTTGTCATAATTAAGAGCCCTGAAGAAAAACGAGCAGAGAAAGTAGCAAACAGTTTATGGGATATGGAGGATTTTACACTGATTACATATCAGCAATCCTACTTTTTTACACATTGCCGGTGCAACAGCAGGTACTCTATACAATCTCTAGGAATTGCATACACTACCTAGGTGAAGTATGTAATGGAGAAATATATTCATAATATTTCATACATTGCCTGAACGCCCCAGGTATTCTATACATTGCCTAGGTATTGTATAGAATACCTGAATTATACACATTGCCGGTAGCATCTATACTAAGAACATAGTTTATGTTTCAAAGAACGCTACTTAACGTTAACTCAATTTTATTTTCTAAGCAATTTTCGAGAGCGGTAAAGGTGTCCAAGGAATTTACGTGGATCTTAGATCAATATCAAGATGGAGCACTCTTATAAACATAGATTTGAAAATTTGTGCCACTTTATTGTATATAGAATAAAAGGACATAATAAAAACCAACATCCATTATCCATCTTTAAAATCCCATAATTTAGACGGCCACAGAAAGATTGCCATATTAGTCTACACATATTTAAAATATAAAAGGATAAAGAGAATTCTACCATATGCAGTAAAACAGAATGAAAGCAGATCGCAGTATAGGATTAAAGAACAAGCAAATATCGCTTTTGAAGAAAAAAAAACTCATGTTTACCATTACATATTTGCAGACATATTACGCACTTCGAGTTATCTGGAATTGGACAGTAAAAAGATAAGGCGAGCAGCGATGAAGTCGTCAATGTAACGATTCCCACATATTGGGTCCCCTTTGGCACGTCTCGGGCGACCCTCGAGCTTATCGGCGGGACATCGCGGTTGGAGGGTAAACATCTAATCTACCGCACAAACAAGCTGTCTCAATTGCCTCTAAGGTTATCCAATACTAAATTAAATTTGTTACCATGTTACGATAAACCCTCTTCTGTACTAGCCGCATCCGGAAGCAGAATTTACACGCACTTCCATAGACAAGCCCTGTGATATGGACCAAAACGGGCGCGTTATTGACATCAAACTGCTGAAGTTTTATCTGGGACCCTTCGAGACCAGGGCACGAGAAGTAAAGTGTTAAATGTGATGCCAGGAAATCACCATGTTGATCGCTATTCGGGTCTATTAAATCTTCCTAACGTTAATAATATAAATTTTTCAGGTCACGAGTTCTACAAAGGAACCTGACTTTTGAAAATATTCAACAATAAGAAAATATAGATAGACTAGCTGTGCTCGCGCGGCTTCGCCCGCATTCATGTAGGTTGGTCACAGAAATATTTTACAAAGAATCAAAAAGTAGCCTATTTCTCTCTTCATCTCTTCAACTATCTCTACGTAAAAAATCACGTCACTTTGCTTTTCCGTTTTGCCGTGAAAGATTAAGAAACAAAATGACACACAAAACCTTTCAACCCTGGTAAATATTTCAAAAAGCTGAAACACGTAAATTTTTATTTTGATATTTAAGACGGAATTCGAAATTTCAAGCTTTAACTAAAAAATTAACAAAGTTTCATACAAACTTTCAACCCCTTTTTAACCCCTTAGGAGTGCAAATTTCCAAAAGTCATAAGCGCGTCATTATTTGTTTTGTTTTATAAGCCTGAATACCAATTTTTATTCAATTTATTTCAAAAATGACAAAGTTTCATATAAACGTTCAACCCCTTTTTTACCCCTTTAGCGTATGAATTTCGAAAAATCCCTTCTTAGCGGGCGCCTAGGTCATAAATGTAACCTACATGCAAAATTTCGTCGAATTCGCTGCAGCGGTTTCGGCACTGCGTTGCTCGTTCAGTCAGGGCATGTTCTTTTATATATATACTAGCTGTGCCAGCGGCGTCGCACGCGTGAATATCGGGTTTCAAAAATAACGGACTTCCATAAAATGTGCCTAAATTTTAAGTTAGACCTCTAGCAATACATTGGTGAAAACCGCATTCAATTCTATGCAGTAGTTTTTGTGTGATGCACGTTCAAACATACAAATAAAAAGTTTTCCCAACATTTCCTTTCATTGCTCTGCTCCTGTTGATCGTAGCGTGATGAAAAGTATCCTATAACCTACCCAGGATTATGAAGAATAATTGTGCCAAGTTTCATTAAAATCTGTTCAGTAGTTTTTGTTTCTATAACGAACATACAGACAGACAAACAGACAGACAGACAGACAGACAGACAGACAGACAGACGGACAGACAGACAAAAATTTTACTGATTGCATTTTTGGAATCAGTATCGATCACTAATCATCCCCATATAGTTATTTTGAAAATATATTTAATGTACAGAATTGACCTCTCTACAGATTTATTATAAGTATAGATAGATATAGATATATAGAAGATAGATATATATTATTCTATATTGCACAAAATTCAAAATAAATACAGAAAAAGGTGATACTGACATTTTGTGGTACAATCTAGGCCAGGCGGAATCTTAAACATTATAATAGGTACATCCATTCTATTATTGATTAATGATCAATATTTAATTCTAGTTTTAACAATGATTACATTTTATTAAAGACTTAGAACTAGGGAAAACGCGTTCTATCTAAAAACTGATTGTAATTGTCACATAATACAAATAAATACAAATGTGTACCATCTGAATTAGCAATTAATTTAGGTGTCCTTAAAATAAAATTTGAACTTTGCTCCAGACTCTCAGGGATTTCTAAAGTCGTATTGTTAGAACTTACGACGATTATTAAATAATAATAAATAAATAAATAAAATAATAAAATAAATAACCCAAGACATGCCACGCTGGGCCACACAGCGCCACCTAGCCCCAAACTAAGCCGAAGCTTGTACTATGGGTACTAGACAACTGATAAACTTACTTAAATACATTTTTTTTTGTAAATAAATACATATTATACATAGAAAACACCCAGACCAATACAAACAGACATGTTCATGAACACAAATGTTTGTACTGTGCGGGAATCGAACCCACGACCCTTGGCTCAGAGGGCAGAGGTCACTACCAAATGAGCCACCGAGCCTGTCAAAAATAACCCAAGACATGCCACGCTGGGCCACACATCGCCATCTAGCCCCAAACTAAGCCGAAGCTTGTACTATGGGTACTAGACAACTGATAATTTTTGTAAATATATTTATATTTAGCTACACTAATATTATAAAGAGGAAAGATTTGTGCCTATTTTTGTATGTGTGTATGTTTGTAATGAATAGGCTCCGAAACTACTGGACCGATTTGAATAATTCTTCCACTGTTGGAAAGCTACACTATCCCCGGTGAACATAGGGTATACCTATACTTATAATAAATCTGTAGAGAAGTCAATTCTGTACATGAAATATATTTTCAAAATAACTATCAGGGGTGATTAGGGATCGATACTGATTCCAAAAATGCAATCAGTAAAATTTTTGTCTGTCTGTCTGTATGTTCGCTATAGAAAAAAAAACTACTGGACGGATTTTAATGAAACTTGGTACGATTATTCTTCATACTCCTGGGCAGGTTATAGTATACTTTTCATCACGATACAATTAATAGGAGCAGAGCAGTAACGAGAAAACGGGAGAAAATTTTATCTGTATGTTTGATCGCGCATCACGCGAAAACTACTGTATGGAATTAAATGCGGTTTTCACCAATGTATTGCTAGAGGTCTAACTTAAAATTCAGGTACCATTTTATGGAAGTCCGTTATTTTTGGAACCCGATATCCACGCGTGCGACGCCGCCGGCACAGCTAGTTATATTTATAAAAACGTAAGGGATCCGTGCTAAAAGTTTAATAATGTAACCCAAGGTGTGAAAAAATTGCCAAAAAGCTATCTTTCAAACTGACGTGTATTGAAAACGTTACCATAGCAACCTAAACTGTTATGTCATGTAAATGAATAACTATTAAGAAATCGTACTTTTATTGTTTTATTGTTACTAAATTATAAATACGTATCAATTATCGTGCGCCATAATCCACCAATTAACTATTTTGCTAATTATAATCAACTAGCGGCCCGCCCTCCCTTCGCTTCGGTATCTATACTTATAATAAATCTGTAAAGAGGTCAATTCTGTACATTAAATATATTTTTAAAATAAAATAACTAACTGGGGGTGATTAGTGATCGATACTGATGCCAAAAATGCAATCAGTAAAATTTTTGTCTGTCTGTCTGTCTGTATGTTCGTTATAGAAAGAAAAACTACTGGACGGATTTAAACGAAACTTGGTACAATTATTCTTCATACTCCTGGGCAGGTTATAGTATACTTTTCATTACGCTACAATCAATAGGAGCCGAACAGTGAAGGGAAGTGTTGGGAAAACGGGAGAAATTTTTATCTGTATGTTTGAATGCGCATCACGCAAAAACTACTGCATGGAATTAAATGCGGTTTTTGCCAATGTATTGCTAGAGGTCGAAATTAAAATTTAGGGACTACTTTATACGAGAATAATAATAATAAAGATTTATTTAACGGACAACATGATCCAAAATTATGTTAGTATAATTGTCTTAATTACTATGTTAGTACATTGAGAATTTATAATTACCTATCCTACAAATTTATATCTATACAGTGGATTAGGTTGTCAATATAACATTATATTAACAACCCAAATACAATGTCGCAGAAAGGGGCAGTCGAACCTTTCAGCAATCACTTTCATGATGCTGTTAGTGCTGCCACGTAATCTGTCCCACAATGACGCCGCTTTTTTGCCCATAATTGCATAAGTCATCAGTGCGTGCCTCAGCAAACATGCCGGACGCGCTACAAAACCGCGGCAGCCCTAACAGAATCCTGAAAATGTTATTATATTGGACACGTAAGGCGCTAAACGATTTCTTGGTATAGTCGATCCACAAGCTACTCGAGTAAAACGATTGGCAATATGCCTTAATTAAACAGTGTGACTTTTGGGTCCAGTGAACGTCGAGCAAACCTGCGGGCCAATATAATTACCCCTCACCGCCAACGCCCTACGTTCCCTCTCCAAGTCAGACATGTCTTCCGATACAATATGACCAAGGTACTTGAACTGTCGTTGTCTCACTAAAGGTTTTCCACAAAGTTTAATGGGTGGTAAATTATCTGAGAGCTTGTTTTTAGATTGAAAAACCACAAATTCGCTTTTCTTTGTATTATACAACAGTCCATGTTCCTGAGCATAATTCTCACAGACCTCCAATAGCCTACGCATGGAGCTGATTGACGGCGCCAGCAGGACCATATCATCAGCGTAGCACAAGTTGTTCATACACACACCATCTATAAAGCATCCGACATGCTCTCTACTGAGGTCCTTTTTTTTTTATATGCCGAGGAAAATGCTTTTAGGCATCCCCGTCACCCGGGGGGAGTGACGGGGTATGTGGGACTCACCCTGCCTCAAGGTGGAAAGAAGGCAGGGAACACCCACTAAAAACCCCGGCCCCTCCTGTCAAGCGCCTATGGGGATGGTGTCACGGGACCCGGAAAGACTAGGACTGCCGCGACACCACCAGCACTGCCCGCCTACGCGGGCCCAACTGGCCCCCCTCTAAGGAGAGCGGCGGAAGCGGCCCGGAGGGCCGGCCCACTCCCATCCGACGGGGACGGGGACCCGTGCAAGGCGGGTGGACGTGCCCCCGCACCAACCACCCGCTGGGCCCCATCGGGGGGCGTTTGGCGGTCGAAGATCCGCCGAGCACGCCCCCTTCTGCGTCGACGCTGAACTGGAGCCGAGGGATCATCCTCGCGCTCTCGTTCTGCTGCCTCCTTCTGCGAGATGACTGTCTCGCAAAAGGAGGCAACAGCTAGCCAGGCTTCCCTGCTCCCGAGCATGGCCGCAACGACCGCTGGGAGGGAAGTTATGTCACCTATGGCGCTGGTAAGAACCGCGCGTTCGTCCGTCCAAGACGGGCACGAGACGAGGGTGTGGTCAGCTGTATCAAGCTGTGCCCCACACCCCCAACAACCCGGTGAAGCCTCCCGCCCGATGCGATGCAGGTAACTGCCGAAACAGCCGTGTCCGGTCAGTACCTGCACCAGGCGGAAGGTCAAATACCCGTGTGGGCGCTCCAACCAGTGCTGCAATGCAGGGCTCAGGGCGTCCAACAGCCGCCGACCATAAGTTGCGGAGGCGAGGCTCTCGGACCACTGTCGGACCAGTTCGTCATAAGCCTCCCTCCGCATGGCGCCTCTTTCTGCAGGAGCAGGGCGGTTCCCACTTGCCCTCTCCTCAGTCGTCCAAGTGTAGACTTTGGCCAGTACCTGGGCTTCGAGCGCCCAGGGTGGGGTACTGGCCAGAGCACAAGCCGCATCGTAGCCGACGGATCTATAAGCTCGGGCGACCCTTTGGGCCATTGCCCTCTGTGGCCGCCGGAGCTGTCGGAGATTTTCAGGACGTCTCTACTGAGGTCCTCAATTAGCCCATTCAAGTACAAGTTAAAGAGCCTGGGAGAGGTCAACCCCCCCCCCCCCCTGCCTCACCCCGCAATCCAACCGGGAGGGATCGGATAGCACGTCGTTCCATTTGACTCGGTTAATTTGATTGCAGTACCAATACTCAAAAATTGAGACAACTTCTTCGGGAACATCCTTTATTTCTTCCATAGAAGGTCATACCGCACCAGATCAAAGGCCTTAGATAGATCAAGAAAGCATGCGATTACTGGGGATTTTCTGTCAGTATAATATCTAATAATGGACTTAAGGCCCAGAATCGCAGTCTCCGTAGACAAGCCACGCTGAAAACCGTACTGCGAATCATGTACTTTCACATATCGATTCAAATGCTCATCCAGTAATCTATCCAAGACCTTCGACAATATGGTAGCCAAAGAAATTGGTCTATAATTGTCACTATCTGCTATATTTCCGGTCCTATTCTTGACGATTGGCACAACAATCGTTTCCAACTTTTTTGATGTTTTTTATAGAAGTCCGTTACTTTTGAAACCCGATATCCACGCGTGCGACGCCGCTGGCACAGCTAGTTATACATATAAACCTCTTGAATCACTCTATCTATTAAAAATCTGCCACAAAATCCGCTGCGTAGTTTTAAAGATCTATGCATACCTACATAGGGACAGACCCGAAAAGCGACTTTGTTTTAATACTATATACCTACTTAGTGATTGAAGCATTACAATACAAGAGAGCGTCAAATGTAATAGATTTAGTAGAAATTAAATATCATAACATTACGACCTTATATTATTAAAAAAAACCGCACCGCTTACTTGCCCTCGGCATGATATTCAATCTCTGCACTTTAAGTCAAGCGTGGCTAGAATACTTTGTAAAGGGTCGGCAGAGCGCGTGAGATGCCCATGATAGATATAGATAGATATATACTTTATTGCACACCAAACAATTTACATAGAACTAGGTACAGTATAACAGTAGACATTTTGTTGTACAATATAGGCGGCCTTATCGCTATAAGCGATCTCTTCCAGGCAACCTTAGGGTAGAGGATAGTCAAGCAGAGAGGGTGGGGTGGGCCATCAACTAAATCATAATTTATGATAGAGAAGAATAGATAATAATATAATACATACATAAATTTAATCAGACCTACATACTAATAATATTTACATACATACTTAATATATAATTATAAAATATCTACATACATAAGCACTACTATAAGAGTGGTAAGTGAAACTCTGGAGAAAATAAACCATAAAATATATGTGTGAAATTGTTACAAATACGTACATTATACTTAATAGTCAACCCTGACATCGACAACACAAAGGAAGAAAGAGATGAGGAAGATTTAGAAGGAATTTATAGAGCTAGAAAGTGTTCTTTAACGCGCGATTTAAATATTGTTAGAGATTCGGATTGTCGGATGGACAGGTGTTAATCCAAGCAAGTGACTCTTCAAAGAATATGCGTATGGCATGACTAAAACTTCAAGACAGCAATTGGACGGTGATTCGTGCGGCTGCGCTGGAATGAAAGTTTACAAATTAGTGTTTAACAAGGACGCGTTTAATAAGCAACGTGTTAGCTCGTCGCGAATGGCAATCAGTTTCATATTGCGTCACGCGTGGACTTAACGTGTCTTCTTTGAAAAGTCAGACCGCGTCTCGGTTTTAATGAGTTTTCGTCTAATGCCTTCCTTGCCGAGCAAATTTATGTCATGAATAATAATAGATGCTAACAGAGCACCGTTTAAATCCCGTGCAGACACGTCCAACGATAATCCTCCAAAGAAATATCTTAATAAACACTCTTAAACGAGTTGACGACAAGCGAAAGCTGCGTCGGGATTTCTGCTTAGATTAGCGCTGTTCGATATTAGCGCGTTACAGGCCAGTAATGTGATGTGTCATAACATTGAATGTAATGAAAATAAATACATACGCAAAAAGATACATTTAGATAATACCAGAGAGAAAGGGCATAGCGAAAGAGGTAGGGCATAGCGAATCTTCGCTCGAATTGAGCCGCCCGTCCGGGGAAGGACCTCCACCCTATAGAATACCGCAGTCAAATGATCTCTGGGGCGTGTTTCTGCCGGTGAGTAGGGTTTCCGGAGCTCGTGGGGGGTTAGGGTTGGGCCGCCATGGCGGTGGCAGCTGACAGGTAACTGACTAGTTACTTGCCCTTGGGCTCCTCTTTCGCTTTCCATCGGGCGTAGGGAAGCCATTATGTCGAGCCACTATAAAAAAAAACAAAACTGGATGCAGGAAGTCGCTCCAGTGTAGAAGGCGCTGATTATACGAGTATTTAGAATTCATTAACATTTTCGCAGTTTAAATAGTAGAAGAGTAGTGGTCAAGGTAGGTACATTTTAAGCCAGTAAGGGCTTTTGTTCTAAAATTCTCGCTAGCCCCATTGCGCAAATAGTGCAAACCTGGGGAGTATTTGAATATTATGCTTTTGTAGCAAACGGTAAATTTTTAATGTTATACGGACGGCCACAGCCACACGTAAATTTACTTTATATTAAAAAAAAATGTTTTGTTCCTATTTTGTTTTCTTAAAATGGATAACAGTTTTGACTTAATAGTTGTGATAATGCCTATTCTATTCCGCGATGCAATCACTCAACTAATTAAGCTAATCCAGCCATAATTACTATGTATAAAGTACAGTCAAACAGTGCAACCCTAGCTTTTAATTGCGTCAAAACTAGTAGACTGGGCTGGGTGCATCCATGGCAGTTAGCCCAAAGTGACGTTCAACTCTAGTCACAAAACTCACTCTGGTTTGCACGGGTAGGGTGTTTTTTTTTAGGATTGGAACGAATACGGAAAGAGTTTCGAATACGCTTTGTTAGGTGTGATGTGACTGTTAACGCCTGATTCTAAAGGGTGATTTTCAATCAGACTTGGAAGATGATTTTTCCATTAACAGTCGTATCACACCTAACCTAACATAATTTTTGTCTATCTGTCTGTCTGTCTGTATGTTCGTTATAGAAAAAAAAACTACTAGACGGATTTTGTCAAAAACTTGGTACAATTATTCTTCATACTCCTGGGCCGGTTAAAGTATACTTTTCATCACGCTACAATCAATAGGAGCAGAGCAGTGATGGGAAGTGTTGGGAAAACGGGAGAAATTTTTATCTGTATGTTTGATCGCGCATCACGCGAAGACTACTGCATGGAATTAAAGGCGGTTTTCACCAATGTATTGCTCGAAGTCTAACTTAAAATTTAGGTACCATTTTATGTAAGTCCGTTATTTTTGAAACCCGATATCCACGCGTGCGACGCCGGCAGCACAGCTAGTAAACAATAAAAATGTTATAATTATTATAGTTATACTCGTAGCAGCAGGTTATGTGGGACTCACTCCGCCTCTAGGTGGAAGCGAGACGGAGAATACCCACTTAAAACCCGGTCGTCACCGGGGACCACCGTGGTCCCCTACGAGCACTCTGTCTGATGGGGGTCGGGATGGCAACAATGGCAACCCCCCACAGCGCGGTAGCTCTGCGCGCCGCCTAGCGTGGACGGCACACCTATTGCGATCTTGTCTACCGTAGGCCGAAGGTCATTCAGAAGTGAAAAGGTTGCGGATTGCAAAATTCCCGTGAACTGTAGGCACGGTCTTCTCGTGACGTGTTCGTGGTCCGTTCCGCTCCGCAAATGTCTAACTAATTTGTGAACGCGCGCCCGACGCTTCACGGCTTGTCAAAACATTTGCTTCGCTTCATATTTCTGCGTGAGCTGATACATTTCTAACTAACCTCGACTTATTTCAATATTACATTTATAAAAAGTGTATGATAAAAATATGAAACAATTTATTGTTGTCGTTAAGATCAGACCCAAAACTTTGATCAGCATAAGATTTTGGATGTGAATTAACTATGTTTACGAAATCTTCAACATCGCTTCTATCTATATCTATACTAATATTATAAAGCTGAAGAGTTTGTTTGTTTGTATGTTTGTTTGTTTGTTTGTTTGAACGCGCTAATCTCAGGAACTACTCTTCCGAATTGAAAAATTATTTTTGTGTTGAATAGACCATTTATCGAGGAAGGCTTTAGGCTATATAACATCACGCTGCAACTATTAAGAGCGAAGATATAATGGAAAATGTATGTTCGCGCGCAAGGTGAGCGCGGAGTGTTAGTCAACGCGGGGGGCGGGGGAAACGATCCGCGACCGCGATGCCCCGCGCTGCCCCGCACCGCCCCCTCTCGGCCGCCTGGAGCACTGGGACGCCGGGAAGCGGAGTCGACGACGGAACTCGGACGCAGACGCAGCAGCAGCTGCCACGCGCTCCGAATATAATCCCTTCACAATTATCAAAGTTAAATATAAAAACAAAGGGTAAAACTATTCCACGCGGACGAAGTCGCGGGCACTGCTAGTATATATAATAAATTTGTAGAGAGGTCAATTCTGTACATGAAATATATTTTCAAAATAACTATCAGGGGGTGATAAGTGATCGATACTGATGCCAAAAATGCAATCATCTATACTTAAGTAAGTATAATAAATCTGTAGAGAGGTCAATTCTGTACATGAAATATATTTTCAAAATAATTTTATCAGGGGGTGATAAGTGATCGATACTGATGCCCAAAATGCAATCAGTAATTTTTTTTCTGTCTGTCTGTATGTTTGATTTAGAAACAAAAACTACTCGACGGATTTTAACGAAACTTGGTACAATTATTCTTCATACTCCTGGGCAAGTTATAGTGTACTTTTCATCTCGCTACAATCGATAGTAGCAGAGCAGTGAAGGGAAGTGTTGGGAAAACGGGAATTTTTTTTTCTGTATTTTTGATCGCGCTTCACGCTAAAACTACTGCATGGAATTGATTGAATGCAGTTTATTTTGGCACCATTTTATGGAAGTCCATTATTTATGAAACCCGATATCCACGCGTGCGACGCCGCTAGCACAGATAGTCTTAAATATAATTATAAAAGGAGAAACTGACTGACATATCAACGCACAGCCTAAACGGCTAAACGTAGGCACTTGAAATTTGAAAGGGACGCAGCTTAGGTACCGTAGAGGTGCACTAAGAAAGGAATTCCCGAAATTCCCACGGGAACGGGAATTAGCTGGAAAATCCTTTTGTATGAAAAATCTAAACCGCTTAAGTTAGACACTTGAAACTTGGCATGCAGGTACCTTAGTAAATTTAAACCTTAGTTGCAACAGGATATTGCAAAATTTCCACGGGAACGGGAGTTAGCGGGGGATAAAAGAGGGGGTGAAACTCTATTCCACGCGGACGAAGTCGCGGGCACAGCTAGTTCATTTGTAAAAGCCCGAAAAATAATATTCGCTAAAGCTTTGTGCATCACGCATACTATATGCTGCAGCTTGTTGCTGGCCATGTCCTGATAAGACCCTCGGATCGTAAGAAGGTCGGAATATACCTGTAGAAAGAGCACACAGCCGAAAGATGTGGTAGATAGAGGAATGATAACCAATTCGAGTAGGTTCTGGACATAATGTTGATGACATCTCGAGCTTCACGGAAATTTAAGGACGCGGACAGAGGCAACAATACAAGATTAATCTAGATAAAAATATTAACTACTGAAGGGAGTGTGCAGTGAAACGCCAAATATATCCTTATGGTCCGTTTATTATGCGAGGTAAACATACAATTTAGTGTCATACAGAGTTTCATATATATATTTAGGTCATACACTTAGTGCCTTACAGGCGTCGGGGAGGACCGCAAGTGGTTATCGCCCTCCTAGCCTATAAGTTATCTAATGTGAACCTAACTAAGACTCTAGAGTGGACTGACGGGGCTATCTCACTCCTTTGTCTATACTGACTGTAAGTGACTATCGCTCCAGCACGGTCGCTAGCTAACTGACGATGGCTTTTTTTTTTCTAAATGACTACGATGATGACCAGGCCGGCCTTGTCATCATCACCGGACTGTTGGGGGAGCGGAAGGCTCTCACCCCTAGTCTGACGATGGCTCTGCGCGCGGCGGCTTATATAGGGACCGCGCGAGTGCCGTGTGCAAAATTGTGGGAGAGGGGGCCGTTGACTGTGCGTATGGGAAAATATTTGTATTAAAGCAGTTATTACACCACCCGGTATTCAGGGACCCTAACTCTGAATAAGGGTGGTCTAATAAGATTTAGGGTAAGGGTCCCGATTTAGGGCGATCGGGCTGCCTAGCTACTTAGCCGCTCTGCCTATCGCGTAATGTAATAACATTTAGGGCGATTATCGCGTATCAACTGATTAAGGGACCGATTTTCAGAGCAGTGTAATAAGCGCCGCACTAACTAGGGTCCCTGCCCACTAAGTGTAATAAGGCTTTACCGCGCGCCGCGCGGTTTGTTACGATGGATGCTTGTTACACTACTCCGAAAGTATTCACTTTATGACCCATATTCTTTGGACTATTTTCGTTAGGGAATGTAGGTAGTCCTAGTCCTAGGTCATACAAAAACGTACTTATAAACAATATTAACACACATGGACCAAATACAAACGCTTACCACATTATTTTCGTCTTGGGTGGGGATCAAATCCACGACCGGGTCGTACCACAAGATCGACCACCCCAGTCATAATTGAAAACCTTATCTATTTCTCGACATCGGCAAAATAGCAATGCGTTTTCACAACCAGCGGCGTCTATATCGGTCTTGGTAATTTTAAAAGTCTTTACTCTATTAAATCCACTCTCTTCATATACATATACTGAAAACGTATTTACGTACGTACGTATCAGTGACCATTTAGTCAGTTTATGCAGCTAAAACTGAACCATTACTCTTTTTTTGACTAGCGTAAGTAAGACGTAATGTTAAAAAAAATATTTCAGGCTAAAATAAAATGCCGCTTGGTACGTCTAAAAATACAGTGTACTAGCAGCCCGCTCCTCACTTCGCTTCGGATAAATCAATTATTTCAGATAAACATTTAATACATTGTTGGTGTTTTAGGAAGGACCTTTCATATTTTCTATCAATTAATATAACCTATACACGCGCTTACAATGCTAAAATTAATGGATGCTAAAAACAAAATGAAGATTCGAAGGCTGAGAAATCTGAACATAGTTTGACACATAAATGGTAAAAAAATAAAATAAATATAAATAATAATGGTACAAAAGGCGAAATTAATGCTAGGAGCATTCTTATTTTTAGCTATAGCAATTTGCTTATAGTATTTTCCGAAGAATTCTATCCTGAAAGTAAGCCGACGGTTCATAAATATTTATTTCATTGTTTGTTTATGTGAATTTCCGATAATTCCGTATTTACTTCGATGTCAGTACCTGTCATGTCAAAATGACAATTTCTTTGACAAATTCAAGAAATGACAGTATCTATGGTCATTTCAAAAAGTATGTAACATATTTTGCCGAAATTGTAAATTCAAAAATGTATGATACCCTTGTAATCTATAGCCTGTGTGTAAAACTGATGCATAAATAACATTCCTGTAAAGTTTCATCAAAATCCTTTCAGTAGTTTTTACGTGAAAGTACGACTTCATAATTAGAATTTATTTATTTAGATGTCATAACAGTTTAGGTTGCTATGGGAACGTTGGCAAGAGACGTCAGTATGTAAGATCTTCTCTTTTTTTGGAGATTAAAATCTTTTTGGTAAATTTGGGTTACATTATTGGAGTTTTAGCACGGATCCCTAACTTTTTTCAAAATATAATATAGCCTATGTTCAGCGCAGATAGTGTAGCTTTCCGACAGTGAAAGAATTATTCAAATCGGTCCAGTAGTTTCGGAGCCTATTGGTATCAAACAAACAAACAATCAAATCTTTCCTCTTTATAATATTAGTTTAGATTATTGTTATGAACTGGCCGCATGTATGCCAACCTCATAAACTACATTTTTTTTTTCGTTTTTGTTTTTGTGAAAATTTCGTCCGGTACTTTGTGGATTCCACATTATTTTATTTATTTCTTACTAAGTCTGTTTATCTGGTGTCCACCATCGAATCCAAAATTCGTCAAAGTATAGAAAATACACTTTATGTGCAAAGCCTGTGCAGGTACATACGAGTACATCTTCTGTATGGTGACCGCACTGACCGCGGAGACGGCGTGACGGTGAGTAACGCAAAAATATTACACCTATAAAATTTAGGTATACCATTTTAAACGTATAATACTTATTGGCGTTTTATAGTCAGTAACTACCATTGATCCGCTTTTTCAAACTTAATAAAAATTAGTTTATCTCAGTTTTTAGAAAAAATTAAAACTTCGCCGTGATGTTGTTACAATTTCTGCCTATTTATTTTATTCATTAGGCTTACCAACAATAGGGATGTTTCCAGGGTCAAAATACTTACATTATATTTAGTCCGTATTTTCGATTATAAAAATATATTGGACACGTAATTTTCCTTATTTCATTTACACGAAAAATAACAAAGATACAAAGCATCAAAATTTTGGAGTGGGGGTTTTTGATGTCACGCCGTGCGACAAAATGCTGCACGGCGTGACGTCACGCGAAACTTTAACGGGGTATCTCTTTGTAATCTTTGGTCTAATTTATAAATGAAAAAATACGTATCTTTTATTTTTGAATAATCTAGAAGACGGACTAATTAATTTTTTTATGGACACAAGCCTATTGCTACAACAATACATCTTAGGAAAAAAAAACAGTTAGGAGTCTTAAAGTTAATTGCACAATTAATTATAGGTAAACACCACATGGAAAATAACTTTTAGGGGCTGCGCAGACGACAGACTTTTTGTGCGATAGAGTCTGCGTCTAAGACATTTAAAAAGAGCATCTAGGTCCCTACAGCTCTGCCGACAGAATGATCGAGAGGTGAGTTGAGTCTGTGAAATATCCGCGACAGATTTTTGCGCGTCGTGTGCGTTACTCCATATTATTGCATCACAGACTAAAAAGTGCGTCACGGATAGTCTGTCGTCTGCGCTGCCCCTTAAGGTACATAAATCGCCTAGCTAAACTATGTATCTTCAAAACAAATAAATTTATAAATCGACTATGGCTTCGTGCAAGTGCTTCCGAAATTTATTCATACAACTACATACTAATGCATACACCAAGGCCCTGGGTACGGAACACCTGGGTTATGTGGGGCTCACTCGTATTTAGCGGAGAGTAACCACATACCCACTAAGCCCGACGGTGTTCCGCTACGAGCACTCTGTCTGAGGGGGGTCGGGATGCCCGGAGGGATTCGACACAACACCCCACAGCGTGGTAGCGCTGCACCGCCCAGCGTGGAAAGCACACCTCGGGAGCTTCGGACCACCTGCATCTTGCGATGACGACGCCACTGACCACTGAGCACGAGCGCAAGGAGACCCCCCAAGGGATACCTCGATAGTACGAGATAATCTACGTCCCTTACCGCAGGGCGTAGTTTCGAGATTACTGACTCAACCCAGATTATCCAGATGCACTTTGATTGTTCGATCGGTCATCTGATACAAATAAGTAGGATGAAATCAATTGACTACACATTGAAGATGATTAACAAAATGCTTAAATATAAAAATTGCTCTTCAGCGTGTAAGTAGTTAGTCAAACTTAAATACTTAAGAGTTTAAAAATAGAAATTTATATTCCGTTGCAGCCTTGATATTAACTATTCTAGCATTATTCCCCAGAATCGTATTTCATTTTAAAGGTGCCATAAAGGGTCAGTTTTTCGTCATATTTCACTCGGTCATGTGGAACTGAAGGAAAATCGATTAGCGATAGTTAAAAGGGGATATTATATGGCGGGAGCAATATTTAAAGGTGTTATTTATTTCTTTTGAATCTCACTGGCGTAATAGGTATAGATACCTAATCAATCGTGCTTCTTTACTCTGGCGTCATAAAGTACCTACATAGGTACGTTCTAAAGAAAATAGCTAATAATGTACACAAGGAAATTCTTTCCCTGCTTTATTTTGTGATACCTGAATTTTCGATCTTAATAATCCCGGAATTTATTTTGTTACCTAAACTGAATCCTGAAAATTTCATAACCTTAATTAGTTAATAAGGTCTTTACCAACGAAATTTCCGTTCTTTAATGCGTCATTTCAAACAAAATTAAATTAATATGGTTTGTAAAACCGGCCAAGTGCGAGTCGAACTCGCGCACGTAGGGTTCCGTACCACTATACAGCTAAATAAATGTTTTTCTTTATTTTTATTATATTGGAGTTGATTAAATGAAAAAAATTAGATAATTTGATTATGAAGTTTAAAAACCGACTTCAAAAAAAACACAAACGACCAAAACTAAAAAGAGATAAATAACGTAAGTAATTCTATCCTTAATACATAATTATTTAAATATTACAATTATCACTTATTTTTGAAGTCGGTGCCAGCCTCTAGGTACCTAACGAAGACTGTTGTTGTATGACGCGCGCGGCCAACAAATCCACACGACAATATATATTTATTTGTTTATCTGGCACCGACTTCAAAAATAAGTGATAATTGTAATATTTAAATAATTATGTATTAAGGATAGAATTACTTACGTTATTTATCTCTTTTTAGTTTTGGTCGTTTGTGTTTTTTTTGAAGTCGGTTTAATTTTTTTTAAAAAATAATTTTATTTCTCTATTTTTAGTTGCGTTGATGTGCTGTGACCTTGAATAAAGGCTAATTAATGTCCTTAAGAGTTTTACTTGGGAATGAAAAATTTTGCTTTAAGTCAAGTGAAGACTTTGCGATCTAGAATCAAGCATATCACTTACCAAATCACCTGCCCTATTAGCCCTGCATAAGTACATACTACTACCTAGTTTAATATCGACTAATGTCAGTACTGTCCCCTAACTCCTAACCGTTAAGGAGTTCTGTAGCTTCATCATCATCACCATATGTTGACGCCCGAAAGCATGATACCTGAGTAAAATATGATTACGTAACAAAAACACCATATGAGCATACAATTTTCGGTTGTTGCCCTCAATTTCTCCAGGATCCCATCATCAGATCCTGACTTGGTGATAATGGGACCACCTCGGAAGTGTCCTCTGTCGAACTGTCGAAAAATGTTTGAAATCCATCCATAATTGACGGAAATATCGGTGAACATACATAAAAAAAAAAAAAAATATTATACATACAGACGAATTGAGAACCTCCTCCTTTTTTCGAAGTCGGTTAAAAACAAAACTACTGTCTAGATCTCATTTAAACCAGGGATTGTGTAAGTGGGTCGCCAGCTTTTTGTCTGGGCGGAGCATTAAAGCTATCGTTGACGGAAGCTGCTCCGAAACCAAAATTATAAATGCTGGCGTCCCGCAAGGCTCCGTGCTATCACCAACGCTGTTCCTATTGCACATCAATGATATGTTGTGTATTGACGGTATCCATTGTTATGCTGACGATAGCACTGGTGATGCATTTTACACGGGCCGAGCAAACATCCCTCGCGCTGTTGTGGAAGAAAGTCGGGAACAACTTGTGTCTAGAATCGAGAATAGGTACTCTATCTAGAATTCTAGAGTCTCCGATTGGGGCCGAGACAATTTAGTCCGATTTAAGTAACTACCCCACTAAGACTCAAGTTTGTGCGTTCACCGCGAAGAAAACCCCATTCACTGTGGCCCCCCAATTCCAGAACACACCGTTGATCATCTCAAAAAGCATTGGGATCCTCGGCATCGACGTATCTAGTGATGTCCAATTCCGGAATCACTTAGATGACAAGGTCAAGTTGGCTTCTAAGAAATTGGGTGTCCTAAACAGAGCTAAACGGTACTTCAGTCCGAGGCAAAGATTGCTTTTATATAAAGCACAGATACGGCCACATAATGGAGTACTGCAGTCATCTCTGGGCGGGAGCACCTAAGTACCAACCTTGAAACTGGACCTTTTGATTCGCTTCAAAGACGTGCTTTGAGAATTGCCGATGATCCCAAACTTACGAGCGATTGTAGTTTGCATAGTAATACACATTATATATTTTTTCAGTTTTTTTTCAGTTTTATCATGCCCATATTTTAGAAGTTACGGGGGGGGGGGGGGGTACACATCTTACCACTTTGGAAGAGTCTCTTGCGCAAACTATTCAGTTTAGAAAAAAATGATGTTAGAAACCTCAACATCATTTTGAAGTACCTATCCATAGATACCCCACACGTATAGGTTTGGTGAAAAATTTTGAGTTTCAGTTCTATGTATGGGGAATCCCAAAAATTTTGGATTTTTTTCCTGATTTTATTTTAAAATCTTAATGCGGTTTACAGAATACATTTACGCACCAAATTTCAATAATGTAGCTCTTATAGTTTCGGAATAAACTGGCTGTGACATACGGACGGACGGACAGACAGACAGACAGACATGACGAATCTATAAGGGTCCCGTTTTTGCCATTTGGCTACGGAACCCTAAAAACGAAGTTCTTTTTAATAAGTCAGTCTTTTGCTTATTGATTACCGTTGTATATACGAGTACATAACGTTTGAACATTTTTAGGGTTTCGTTACATACAAAAATACAAATCTTTCCTCTTTATAATATGAGTGGATAGTAGTAGTTTCAATGGATACTTGTCTATCTATGTTTATTGATGTGTCCAAGGGGTGGGATCCTGGTGGCTTGAAGTTCAGGCAATTACATGCTTAGTTCATGCACCAGTCTTCCACAAAGTGTAGAAATAAGTTGTACCTATTTTGTAAACATTGACTCTGTGTATACTTTGTGGAGAAAATAAATAAACTTATTATTAATATATAAACTTATTATAGTGTACATGAGTTCCGTCGTGCCACCACGGCACAATTGACACAAGGACATGTCCTATTCAATTTGCACGGAAATTGAAAATTTTGAACTGAATCGTACATGGAACGAAAAACGGATCTGTTTGACAATCGAAAGCTCTTAGCAAATTGGTTAGATCTTCGTTCAGTACCAAACAGGGCTTTGTTGCCGAAACAGGGCGAAATAGTGCATCTGTCCCAGGCAAATTCTATAATTCGCCCGTATACAAACGGCGTCGGCAGTTTACAAAGACAAATTCGTTATATAAAATGCCGTACGCCGTATGTAAAATGTCGTTCATTTTCTAATATGCCGAGCTACGTTAGTACAGCCGATTATAAATTGCCGCGGCATATCGTTCGAATCAGTACCAAATTTAAACGCGTCTGCAGTGAAAATGTAGAAGAAAAAAATATTAAAAATATGTCTAATATCGGCTGTCTCAAATAGATTTTAAGGGCTAGTATTATAGGAAACTATTGAAATTAAACCAATCACAAAGGAGGCTCCGAAAACATCATGGAAAGAAACAAAAAAAATTAGAGGTTATCCAGCACATAAAAACGTTAGGGTGTCCATGGAAACTGGTAATCTAGAACTGAAAATTGCAATAAAATGCTTTTTATTTTGATTTTTGTAAAGCAATTGTTTCGCTTATGGTAAAGATAACATGAATTTCATGTACATGTCAAAACTTTTTTAAATACCTATCTTTAAATGTTATGCTTGTTTATGCTTAGCAGAATAAGTGAAACAAAGAAACATTGTTCAATTTATTTTTGTTATTACCATTGAATGTCTTGTTATTTATATTAACTAATAGTAATTCTTGGTAAATTTACTATGTATGTGTAAGTATCCTAAGATTAGGGAGAATTTGTTCTCACACGGTGCCATTTAGTGCAGGTTTTGTTTGGTTTCGGTTTCAATTTCATGTTTATTTAATCGATGAATTTATTTTCGCAGTCAATAATTTAATAATATTCTATTATTAAACTTAAATACCAAAATAAAATAATCAAAAACCCTGTTTCGTTTCTATTATCATGGTCACCCTAATACACAAACCAAGTCGACGTTGATGCGATGACAATTTGCCTTAGGCATTTTATAACACGTATTTATCTTTGTAAACTGCCGACGCCGTTTGTATACGAGCGAATTATAGAATTTGCCTGCGACACATCCATGGGCACAAGAGGTAGTACAAAATGCATTTGAAGAGTTTGTTACCTCAAATTCAGCATTAACAAGAAGGGCGTCACTCTCTTGGGCTTCCGCGGAAGACCAGCGCCGCGGCCCGGCGAGATTGAGCGAGATGCCTTTTAGTATCATAATAATACTTGTTCCCTGTACTGTATGTATAATACAAATTTAACATATGGATTCTACTGAATTAAATGAAACGGTTCAAATTAGTGAGAGGCAAAATAAAGTTCTATTACTAAAAGTGCGTAGTTATAAAAAAAAGGTCCGCAGACTAACTATTTTACATAACGGCTTGGGAACTTTGACTGAATAATCAGTTTTGAATTCATGAGTATCGAAACTATCAGTGGCCGGGAGAAGGGGCCGCCCGACCGCCCCCAGTCCCAAGTTTTCCCAGGGAGTGTTTTAGCGACATAAATTGCCAGCGCCTATTTACATTACGCTCCCGTAAATTAACATATCCGCGGGTATTCCCAAGCCAACAACCTGAATATCCCCGCAAAATTCACACAATTTACAGAAAAAACAGTAGGTACACTCGTGAAAACGAAATTGTTGAACCTTTTTTAATAAAGGAGGGTTTTACAGTCATTTTGCTTCTTTTCCAACGTAGGTATTTTCTGTTTCGTTAACTGTGAGGCATGTGTGGAATCCAATTACGTGAAAACAAAAGTTCACCAAAGAATATTATAGGTATACACTAAAGCAAACATGTAATACCACTCCTGATCGAAAATAATCACAGATTTTAGGGAGACGGCACCACATATTTTTAGAAGACTATTAAAATATACATATGTAAATATCTGTAGAAATGTAGGCGTATTAACTCTATCTTCCTACATACTCACAAAACGCTGGAGCAACAGTCCCAGCAACCACACGAGCAAAAAGAGATTAGGAGTAGGTGCTTAACGTGTTTTCGTATAGGCACACGGGCACTATGGCAGACTTTCTGCCTCCGGTATGCCCCTGAGTAATTTCAGTGCATAAAACCCAGTAACATTCGATAGATCTCTAAAATGGGAGGATAGGATAAATAATAGAAGGTACATTAAACTATTATTGTGGATGTTGATGTTATAATTTAATCCTCCGGGGTAAAAAGCGGGTATAATCCGAGGATACGATTTTAAATTGGCCAATTGACGTCTTAATCGCAAAGTTCCTTAAGTTTTAGAATTCATGCACCATAGTTTAAAGTTAAAATACGCTACCTGTAAATGACCCAATAGGGTATCTAAGTAAGTAAATTGTTTTGGAGGAAAAATAAGTTTGTTAATTAGCCCATTACGGACAGTTTACCTACTTCATAGTTGCGAACGCTGGCGATTTTTTTTTACTTTGCCCCGTTATATTGACTTCCCCTTTAAATTTTGAAAAAGGTTATTAATAGCCCAAGTGGCTGTGACAACACACAAATAACCAAATCAATCACTTGTCAATTGCCACCGCCTTGCCGGCACGTAGGATTATTCTGGCTTCTTGGATCTCGAAACGCGACCGAAGTCACGTCACGGTACGGAAACCGCCGGCCAGGTAGGTAAACCCTACCAGAGGCCGATAGGTAAGCTGAAACCTTAAAAATCGACTCTTACGACATCTACGGGAATTGGTCGGTGATTTGTATACTTTTACAGTCACCGCTTAGAAAAATCCCCCGGCTGGATATGCAAGACAACGCTTTATTCGGTCATCGGTTCCCCCAATGGGTCGCAAAAACATCGGAGGTCAGTCAGCATTGGCTTCGTTTCCAGCTATTAACCGCATGGCTGAAGTAGTGCCCAGCTTCAAAGCGAAACCTAATTATTGCCATACATTTAACACGAGAAACAAGAACAAACTTCCAACGCCGTTTTAAGCCTCGGCCATTATTTGCACGGCTCAATGTAAATGTTTTGACAAAATATCGAAATATTGTTGAATTACTAATACGTAGTCTGTGTAATGAAAACAAGATATTGCAAAGCACAATACTTCTTGGACTACGAGTATAATATCACATAATATATATGTTACCGGCAATGTGTATAGTTCAGGGATTCTTTACAATACCTAGGCTTCAAGGATTCTATACAATACCTAGGCAATGTAAAAAATACCTGGGGCGTCCAGGCAATGTATGAAATATTATGAATATAATTATCCATTACATACTTTACCTAGGTAATGTATATGTTATGGACCAAGTGATTAATGCGGGCATTATTTATAATGCTAGGGCATTATGAATAATGTCAAGTTCTATTGGGCAGTTCTATATACAATTCCTAGGGATTGTATAGAGTACCTGCTGTTGTACCGGCAATGTGTAAAAAAGTAGGATTGCTGATGTGTAATCAGTGTTAAAATATCCCATAAACTGTACGCTACTTCCTCCGCGCCTTTTTCTTCAGGGCCCTTAATATGACAAACTTCGTGAGATGGTCCTGATAAACCATTATTTTTTTTATTAATTTATATTCCCTGTCTGGATAGGATTGATATATTCAATGACCATTTCTTTCCTATTCCACTCTTCACAGCATATTCTTAGCAACCTTGGCATCGATATATTCGTAGCAACCTTAATCAGGGGGATTATATCGAGAATAGATTCCCGCAAACTCGAAATCCTAAACAGAGTAAGATGATTTTTTACTCCGGCGCAGCTCTGATTCATATACGAGACACAGGTTCGCCCGTGTATGGTACTCCGCACACGGGATGTTCTCATCTCTGGGATGGTTTTCCTAAGTAGCTATTGGAGGCCCTCGACAGGTTGCAGCGACGTGCTATCCGTATTGTTGGGGATGAATAGGACCCTAAGAGACCCTAGAACTTCTTCAGCTACGGAGAGACATTGTCAATCTTAGTGTGCTCTACCGTCTCTCTAATGGGGAATGCTCCGAAGAGTTATTCCAACTGATCCCAACCTCTCCTTTCCACTCCCGAACAACACGAATGGTATGCGGATGGCAAGGCTGTTCAGCAGAACAGCCTTGCCATCCGCATACCAAATAAGACGATAGTGGCGCGCAACCAGAGGTTAAGTTCCTCGTTCCTGCCTCGTGCCATTAAGTTTTTGAATGCCCTTCCAGTTCATGTGTTTCTTTTTCTTTCCTCTTACAATCCTGGTTCCTCGGTTCTTTAGACGGGACGTGAAGCGTCATCTCAGTGGATCTTCGCAGACGCGGTTGATTTGTTCTATTATGCCTGTCGACCTAACTTTTAGACCTCACAACCGCTTATCATTCGGTGGAGTGAGGTCATCCTGAATGCCCCATTTAGAAGGTAAGTAAGTAAATTGCAACATCTCCCCTCTCTTCTTCCCTCCCCTTCACTTCCCTTGCTCTCGTCTATTTCATACATTACCGTCTCCGCATTCGGTATTGTATAGAATACCTAGGCGAAGTATGAATATTTCATACATTACCTACATGTTTTAGGTATTTTATACATTTCCTGGGTAGGTTGTATTGTATAGAATGCCGGATTATACAGATTTCCGTTAACATAATAATATACATAAAAAATAGCGCATAATGAGAATTATTGTATTTAAAAAAAGCTGGCTGTCAAATTTTTGCCTTACAAAGTCTCTTTGTTTCTCATCAGGCTTCACGTCAAAGTGCTGGTAGGAAAAAAGTTCGACGTGCAGAAATATATGTGTCTTTGTAAATCAAATGAAAAAGGTATCTCTTTGTAAAGATATCTATTCTTCTTCTTCTTATACAGCGATATTTCAATCTCAAAATTCCAGGGTTCTTGCCCTGTTATTTCTAGCTTATTTATTCTGATAAAGGAACCTCTATCTTTGCCCTAGTATCTCAGATTCCATTACAGAAATATGTTATCTGTGTGTACCGTTCGTGCAAAGTTCTCGCATCTGGGATATTCCAAATCACTTTTAATTCTATAATGCACAAGAGACCACAAATAGCGAACTTAATGCTGAATGGTATTCTCTACCCATCAATCATTGGGGGGCCATAAATCTATAATGTAGTATGTGTAATAGGAATACTAACAACTACTATAATTATATTTACTAATATACAAGATTATTATTATTATTCCGACTGTCTCTACATTTGAGCGTAGTGAACCGTGCCTAATATTATCTCTTGGAGTGTCTTGAGGTACAAGTAGGTACTTGTCCGAGCAGGCAATTATTATAATATACATACATACATACGTTACAGTTAAAACCGTTTCCGTTATAACACGGTTTCCAAAGTTAAAATTAAAAAGTAGACCTTTGTGAAAAGTAGAATTGACTGCTAATTTTCAATTAAACCTAGTGTGATCCTAAGCTTTCGTTAAAATTAGTCCCTACCTACTAGAGAAACTAATTTGGGATTTATAACAACTAGGGATATGCCAACTAATCAGAAACGCTGTCTACTACTGGCTAGTGTGTGGGCTCCGTCTATTGGGAAGCAAATTACCAACTCGCAAAATTTCGTGTTGTGACATAATTATAGCCAGTGGCGTAGCTACCTAGGGGCTAAGCACGGCAGTGCCCCCGGGCCCCCAAGAACATGGGCCCTCGAATCCTTACCAGAGGTCTCGATCGAGTGAAATATTGGAAATTTGCAAAACAAACATGACCAGTGGCAACCCGAATTTAATCATGACAACGCAGTTGAGAGTTCTAAAGATTCGAAAGTTATACCTAGGTATTCCGTAGGGAATTCCCCTAAATTCTACTAATTTGGCAGTATTGGCAATATTAATTGGCAGTGTTGTCAGACAGCCCGATATGTGTTTTAAGTACCTATTTGTTTATTAATTTAATATTTTTATGTCATAAAAGCTAATCAATTTAAATAGCTGTGGAGCCCCATTATTTAATTTGCTCTAGAGCCCTTTGTTGCCTAGCTACGCCACAGGATATAATGTAGCCAACCCTATCGGTCCGGTTCACAAAGTATTTTCAATAAGCCCTTATTTTGGTGGCACTTGCCGAGTATTACCTACTATTGAGTGGGTGTGTATCGTGGGTTCTTGGGGCACTCACAAATGGTGCCCGGCCTGTGTATCTCACCTCGAATCCTACACACATTACAAGGTATTCCTAGTTGTCAACGTCTAGGTGTTTGTTAGTGTGCCCCCAACAAACATTCTCGCAACAACGCCTATCCATGATATCACGGGAAGGTGAAAAATATGTATAATACCTTCGCGTGTGGCTTAAATGCCGAGTCCGGTCCAATCGTCTTGTTTATTATGTTGATATTTGTTTGTGTATTTGCGTTAAGATGCGTTTGTGTTTTATTTTTGATATCCAAGAACCATATACATTTCATATTTCAACAGCACAAAAACTAAAGCTTCTTAAGGGCTTAATGTTTACATTCTCTCATGTTAGCTGATATTTTTTGTTGAAATATAAAAAATCTATGTATATGTTACCGGAAATATGTTAAAACCGTCATTGTATACAATTCCTAGGATGCAATTCCTAAAATCGCAAGGAAATGTGTGACATTAATTATATTAGACACATTTCCTAGGAAATCTATACGTTTCCTAAATAGCAGCCGGAAATGCAAAACGTGTTGATGCCCGAAATATTACAAATGTAGTTTTGGCTAAAACCGACTATCTATAGTCATATCGACTCTATTTACCATCATCAGCCTATCGCAGTCCACTGCTGGACATAGACTTCTCCAGTTGTTCGCCGCTTTGAGCAAACACCTGGAGGCTTTACTCATAAGCGCTACGCTGGGCAGGCGGGTTGGCAAACACTGGGCGTAGCTCCTCACTCCGGTGACGCGGCTGCCCGTCATTGGCTTGTGGTATTTAGCTACATCTTTAATCGTGATGGTTATACCGCCACCAGTTGGTTGCCAGAGTCTCGTTTGTTATTCGGCAGAATGCACCTCGAGCAGGTGAGGGTGAGGGTGGCTTGGAGCAAATGTCAGGTCGAAAGGAGGTCGCTCCCTTACATCCCTTGACTCTCGACATCGATTTCCCTGTTTATGTTTAAGTAACTGTAAAAACTAGCCATGTCTCGATGGAGCTGCTTGTTTATCTCTAAAAAGTAATGAAGTCTAGACAAAGTCGTTATTATAGTTAATTAATGGTGTGTGACTTTTTAATGGTGTGTGGTTTTTATACATTTCCTAATACGATATTGGAATTATATACAATTCCTAGGAAATGTATAAATTTCCTAGGATATGTGTGTATTCAATTATTTTTAAAAGAATATTTTATATATTTCCTATACAGCTTCGGAATTGTATACATTTCCTAGGAATTGTGTACAATTCCGAGATTTCATACATATCCGGTAACATATATACTTTATACTACTGTAGTGTGTGTTATTTGTCTCGCAATATGTATTATTGATAGGTATTCGATCCAATGAAAACAAATCACTTTGATGGTCGAATACCGTACAGCGCAGTGCGGGCCGGATACATCGGTCTCGAGTTCCGTAGAGATATGTCACCGACGCACGCGTGCGGCTGTGATGCCGCATCGTTCATAAGTCATTTATCATTAACGAAAAGTCTTTTCTGGGATGTAAGTGAACAACCTATCTTTTCGCTCCAAGCCACCTGCTCGTAGACATTTGCGGAGCGGAACGGACCACGACCACGCAAGAAGACCGTGCTGTACAGTTCACGGGAATTTTGAAGCCAACAACCTTTTCACTTCTAAATAACATTCGGTCTAAATTCAATCAACAGCTCATATATCCCCATCGAATATAAGGGAGCGACCTATCATCTCTACTTACCTGCCCGTGGTGCATCCTTCTGAATAACAAACGAGGCTCTGGCAACCGACTGGTAGCGGTACAACCATCACAATTAAAGGCGTAAATACCACATGCCGATGATGGACAACAACGTCACCGGAGCGAGAATCTACGACCTGCTATCGCCAACCAGCGTGGCGATTATGGGTAGAGCCTCCATGGTACAGGCTGATGGGGAATAGGCTCTTACCTACCAACATTTTCATTTAGCCATTATCTTTGAGTCACAAATTGTTTCGGCATTGTATTGGTGTAATAAAATAATAACGACAAGAATTTATGTAGCCGTAGTTCGAGATTTTAGGAACACTCAATCGGCGCCATTGGAGGATTGAGTGTTCTACAGATACCTTTATAAAATCCATAGAAACCGACAAAATCATTTCAATAATTGTGAATACTTTTAACAAATTGTGCACAATTTTTTAATCAATAAAATATACGAGTATGTATGGAGAAAGTAGTTTATAAGAAACGAGATACAGTATTTTTCTCGAGTTAGCGGATTGAGTGTTCCAGTTAATTGACTATAACTTTCTCCCCATACATTTTACAAATTTTTGGCTCCACCATTTACTTTTCACAATTATTTCCTAAAACATTAGGTACTGAATTTCGTAGCGTTTGGATGAAATTTAAAAAAAGAACACACACACCACACGCACATGCTGGAAGCTGATTCCTAAGAACCTTTGCTTTATTTATTTTTGCTTTCCTTTCTTTCGCCTATACCATGGTGAATATTCTGTAGAGTTGTTTTTCCTTATCCCACCTTCCTTCTTCTCTCACCGAACCACAAGTGCTACCCTCATTTGTTTACTGTAAAAAACATTCCTTCGTGATCCAAAATGTGGCGATATTTGTCGGTACATGTGTCTCCTTCCTTATTTTGCAGCATCTTACGGCATGGCGATGGCAACTGACTGGTTTGGCTAGTTGCCTGTTGTCACAGTGACTTGGGCTTCTCTATAGCTTTCCATCAAGCGTACAGTAACCATTAAGTATGCTGTACTTCTACAAATAAATCTGTCTAGTATCGGCGCCCTATCAATTATAAATCAAAAATCAATAATAATGTAAGAGTTAAAACGCCAATGTCATAAGTCAAGACCTAATATTTTGTTCAACGTACATAGACCTAACTGAATTTCTATACCTAAACCACAAATAATTTGGCATAGGAATATAAAACCATGCCCCTTTTCTGGCTTTTCCTTTGTATGTTTGAAAATATTGAATTGAATTTGGACCTACAAATAAAAACTAAAATTCCTTATATCTCAGTTTTCGTTAGGTATAGCTATGTGTGACCCATGATAAAGTTTGTTAACCTATATGTATTGTATATGTTAAAAAATATCGCTAATGATAAGGGATTGCACGGCAAAACATAATATTATGTGACAGATTAAATTCACGTGAAATGCCCCTATGAATCAATGATATTACAATGATAAAAAAAAACGAAAATATAAAATATAATCGATTCTCCGTATTTACAAAATGGATATTACAATTTCAAAGTAATTTCGATTCCATATTTGTGCAATTTTCATTAGTGACCTTTACTTTTTTGAAGGTTTAATAAAAGTCAAATCTGTTTTTGTAGAATTGGAGGTAAGAGTGGTTTTAGCTGGATTGGAGTTTTGACTGTAAAATAAACATACGCACCGCGTTTTCACTACAGATGTCTTCTGTAGTTTGATAAGCAGCGGATTCTAGAAATATTTTCATCTTTCCATAGTCAAGTGTAAAAAGATGCTTTCGGAAAGCATCTTTCCCAACTTAACGCTTGTAATTTATGATCTGTTTAATATCTTCTTCTATCTATACTTATAAATAAATCTGTAGAGGTCAATTCTGTACATGAAATATATTTTCAAAATATCTATCCGGGAGCGATTCGTGATCGATACTGATGCCAAAAAAGCAATCAGTAAAATTTTTGTCTGTCTGTTCGTCTGTCTGTCTGTATATTCGTTATAGAAACAAAAACTACTCGATGGATTTTAACGAAACTTGGCACAATTATTCTTCATACTCCTGGGCAGGTTATAGTATCACGCAACAATCAATAGGAGCAGAGCAGTTAAGGGAAGTGTTGGGAAAAAGGGAGAAATTTTTATTTGTATGTTTGAACGCGCATCACGCGAAAACTACTGCATGGCATTGAATGCGGTTTTCACCAATGTATTGTTAGAGGTCTAACTTAAAACTTAGGCACCATTTTATGGAAGTCCGTTATTTTTGAAACCCCATATCCACGCATGCGACGCCGCTGGCACAGCTAGTATAATAATAAATGCATACAAAATAACAAGAGCATGAGATGGCATTCCCGACGAAAAAAAAAGGCTCAGGACAGAAACATTGCTTTTCTTTTTTGAGCTCCACAGGTGTATGGCTGTTGACTGTTTCAGCTCTGGGCTACTCGCTAAATTTTATAGCGAGTTTATACACAATACCACGTATCATTAATAAAGGTAGCTAACAAGTGCATGGATTATAGGTACAGAATAAAATGAAAATGCGCGGAGAGGCGAGACGGGCGCAATATCGGGCCGATGTGCTGATGACGCGACATCACGTGCGTCGCGCCCCGAGCCACATATTACCTACCGTATCTATCAACGAAGCAGGCATTTTTCATCATCATACTCGCACAAGAGCACACACTGCGTTCTTTATAATGATGACAGACATGAAATTTATTATTTTTATAAACCGAGGAGAAACAAGTTTATTAATTTCATGAACATTTTTTTTTATTCATCGCCATCATAACTATAGGCTAACAACCCTATGAACAAACATCCTCTCCTGTTCAGGATCAAGTGTCGGACTATTTACTGTACCTACCCACAACACGGAAGATTTGTTTCAAACCGTGCGCATGATTCATGCACGGTATTACGCCACTCAGGTCGATGCTGCGCAAGTTCTTCCCAAGTATCATATGGTATATTACAAGCCGACAGGTGCCTCTTAAGGACATCCTTGTAACGCAAAAATTGTCCTCCAGGCTTGCGCTGACCCAGTCCAAGCTCTGAGTAGAAAGTCAGCTTTGGAAGCCTCGAATCCTCCATGCGTACAAGATGACCGCACCATCTGAGTTGCAATCTGAGTCCAGTACTGCAAACTCTGCCGGATGCAAGGTCCCACTCCTCATCATGTTCTCCACGAAGCAGTAGCGAGCGTTGTACAACGAACGCTCCATAAGCTTCACGGGCGTCGGCGTGGGCCTCCGGTGCATGTCCAACATCGTCATAGAAACGTACGATTGAAAGGTCATCGCCTATTTAGCTGGATCTTTGTACATCAAGTCCAAGAGATTCCATCCTTTGAGATTGCGCCACTGCTCCACAGGTTTAGTCAATAAAGTAATATCTTCAAATTGATTAAAATGCTCAACAAACGTTGTCTTCCCACTTCCAATGTTACCTTTGACGAATACCGTAAAAGGCTTCGCGTTTTGGCTACTCATTTTGCGGAATGCTATTTGCGCTGGAACAATTTCAACCAAAATTGATAAACACAGCCTCAAATCAAGCAAATAACTGTTCGAAACGACGAAACGAAACGAAACTAATATGCAGCTAGTCGACAAAATATAAGCATTGATGAAGATTTATGATTACATGCTAAACAACTAATGTTTGTTACTATGTTATGATAGTGGAAACATTGCTAATATAAAATCTGAATAGCGAAATTATACTAATTTTTTCCGTAAAAACATGAATACGGCGAGCCTAAACCATCTTAAATTTGTGTATGTTCCCGAAGCGCAAAAGGGTGTCACATAGCGAATTTCGCTATGTCCCGTTTTAATAAATCTCTATTTACAATTCCTCGCTCGCAGAGTGGAAAGGCTTAAGCTAAGACATTTTTCTTCATTCGCAAGTGTGTGCTAACAAAGTCGCTGTCGCGCGGCGCGGTGGGGGACATTTACCCTTCTCAATCTTTGAAATTCGGTTATACTTACTGCGCTTCCACATGATGCCGGAACGCCCGTCCATAAACACAGATTATGTTGTTAGCGGAGGCTACGTAGCTCGAGAACCAAATTAAAAGACTTTTTATATATAATTAATATTGTATAAGTACCACTTCCGGATTTGTTAAAAAAGACGTGTGCTTTTTAAAGAGGGGGAATATTGTGCTTGTATCTGTTTAATTATATTATTGCATCATACATTTTACATTCATCATTTCGTGTCTTACATGCGCATAGCCATGTATGGCCATATACCAGATATGTACCAGATATTTAGAACAGATTAATTAAAAATTATCTCATTGTGATTTAACCTCGGCACCAATCCCTAGATTGTAATATTTCATCATAATAACTTGTTTTCATTCTAGTTCTCTTAAAATCATACACTGTCGCGCAAGTAACATCAAACATAAATCAATCAATAATAATTGTTCGGTGTTTTATCTGCAAATCTCCTGAGGACCTGTTAGCGACCTAAATCATAACTAAGTACTAGCTCTCCACAGACGTACCTAAGTAACCTTAACATGATACATTTTTGTAAATTTTAATTTGTTATTGTAAAGTCACAACACTGAGTATAAGTTAAAGTAATCTATAAAAAACGTGTAAGCTCTGGAATAAGCTCCCAGCCGCGGTGTTTCCTGATTGCTGCGACTTACCTGCGCCCCTGGCATTGCGTCAATGAGCGGCGGCCGCCCACAATAAAAAAAAATCCTATTAATGTTTCATAGCTACATACAGATATGAGTATAATAGAAAAATACAATAAAATATGTTTAAGTACACATAATAGAAACAGATTAGGCCAAATCAGTCGCTAATATTCAGTCACAATTCCAGATAAAATATAATTAGGTACTATTTAGGCTTTGTCGTCAATCAAGTTATTGTAGACAGATGAACCATTATAATGGACATTGATAATTATCAAACGCGTTTAACAAGGTTTAAGCCATTTTGGGAATTTAATTAGTCACGCTGGTCGTTTCGCAGTCACGTCAAATGAAGCTACTAGTCAGATGTATAAGATGTAGCTCGTAGTGTATCCGACCGCCATATATCACGATCGCCACATTGCGACATTCCTCGCGGCGCCAGGCTAGCGAGGGACCATTTAATTCGGCTCAATTAACTGCAAAATAAAACAAACAACGATGTAACATTATCCAAATTAGCAATTTGCTGTGGCTTACGATACTGCTGATTTGTACCTACATAACCCAGTCAAAATAGACATTCAAGGTTACATTAATTCGCACCTTGCTGAAAATTGGTATGAATGTTGAGGACCCTATTACAAACAATTTGTCAATTATCCACATGAATCCAAGGTGTGGAAAAAAAATATTCAAGGTCAAATGTTGCAAAAATCGGTTTACTTATTGAGTTTTCCAGCTAAACGGTAAATTATATCATAAAAGTATCTCAGACAAAGTTGTAGATCATAAAATTATCTATAAAAATTTATCAAAATTTTTTGTCTACGAGCCATCGTTTCTGAGATATAATGATTCAAAAAGTTATAAAACTTGTTATTTCTATACATCTATAAAACATATCCTGACTACACGAGCAAAGCAGAGCCGAAACCGCTGCATCAAATGCGACGATATACCCTATTTTTGAGGCTAATTATAAATATAAATAAATAAATATAAATATCAGACAACATCACATACATTGCTCTTATCCCAAAGTAAGTAGCTTAAGCTCTTGTGTTATGGGTATCAGAACAAACAACGAAGGTACCACAGATAAATACTTAAATACAAATATAAGCACCCAGACACGGAAGAAACACAAGTGTTCATCACACGAATGTTTGTCCCGGGTGGGAATCGAACCCACGACCCTTGTTTCAGAAGGCAGGGGTCACTACCAATTGAGCTACCGAGCCAGTCATATTTATCGTTTCAAGTCAATTTGATAGGGTTTATCTTTCTTTTTGATTTATTGTATAAAATCTATGGTTAGCCAATTTCCGTTGCATTTGATTTAGTAAACGTTAACTACTATACCACACGTTTACTTATACTCGTACTTATACACGGCAAAGGACGATAAAGTATCCCACAGTTAATAGACTTAGAACTCGGAAGCTTAAAAGTAATAGAATAAAATACAAGCTCAGTAAATCTTATCCTCTTAACACGAGTACTGGGAAATTGGACCTGAGGCGAACTAGATACTATACCACTTAGCTGTAAGTGTTGAATGATCCAACAATCCTTCGACTTAATAGATAAAAGTGCCTATACAGTTAGATAGTACATAGATAAATCATGGACGATGGCATGGCATACGGCCCCAACATCACGTCAATGGTCTACCAGAAAAACGTAAATGGTATAATCATTCAGTGAACTGGGGATATCAGTTGTAAACTGGGTATATCAGTTTTAAACTGGGTATATCAGTTGTAAACTGGGTATTTAGAAACTCTATTATAGTGATGTATGAAAATTCTGGAAAAACAGATTATCGGTAAGCAATCTCTCCAGGTTAAGTTGAGGTTTTATTATTTACAATCATCGTGAAATATCACTTAGGTTATAGGTTAGCTGCCGAGCAATAATATTAGTACATTATACTTGCTCGTCTGCCGCCTCTCGCATAAAAAAAGAAAAAAAAAAGTAGAGAAAACATAATTAGTTTCAAATCGCATCGTTTCGCATCGTCTTATATTATGTTAAAAACATAATATAAGACGATAAGTCTGCACAGTCAACAAGTGCACACTGCACAGCATCCAAAACCAAATCAAATTTTATTACTACTACTCGTAGTACCTCCACTTCTAAATTGGTAGAAGAGCTGTTAGTTCCGGGTTCGGTTTCTAGTCCAAAATGCGTTAGACAATACACCAGGTCGTCAAATAAACACACATCGACTAGGTAGGTATCAATATAACAAAACAATAACAGCCATGTTTCTTCTGTACTGAAAGAGTTGTATATTACTAAAATACGACATTATCGTCTATTCGCTAAGGTTCCCCAAAATGATCCCAATGCGTTTTATATATCTTAAGCACTACTCGTATTCAAGACCGAAACCCACTTCCATACGTTGTCCGCAGGGGTCACTCATAAATTTCAATGTACTATTCTGGCCTGCGTACTTTAAGTGAAATATCTGCTCCATTTGGGGATCCAAACACCCAAAACTACTTGATGAATTCCAATACTCTTTCGTAACTTAAAAAAATACGAACTTCTTTCTCTTATTTCGTTTTATTACTACAAACTTAGATACGTGGGGCTGATAACAGTTTCATTATATAAATTTTATTAAAATTCTTTTTCATATAGAAATATGTACATATTATTATACGAGTAGAATATATCCCTGCCGAAACTTTGTAATTAACTAACAATATCTTGATTAGGTATGATTTCATACAAATTGCGCATTATAGTGTAAATTCCCGAAGCATTCAAGCAACACAGCTAATTTCAAGTTATCTAGGTACTTATTACTCGACCCCATCTTTCTATTTCTAATAGGTATATTTTATCCGTTGAAATTTCATTTACGTGAATATCCTGTTTTGTTATAATTATTGCAAACACACAAAATAAAATGTTTTTTATAACGTCTCATCACAGCGGCTTCTAACAGCACATGTATGCGTTTGATTTGAAAGAATTTCTTCTTTTAATTAAATGTGCGGCCCAGGTAATTAAAAGTTGCCTTACTTTTTATTGCGTGACTAAATATATTGTTAACTTTCTCTATACTTATAATAAATCTGTAGAGAGGTCAATTCTGTACGTAAAATATTTTTTCAAAATAACTATCAGGGGGTGATAAGTGATCGATACTGATACCAAAAATGCAATCAGTAAAATTTTTGTCTGTCTGTCTGTCTGTCTGTCTGTCTGTCTGTCTGTCTGTATGTTCGTTATAGAAAAAAAAACTACTGAACAGATTTTGACGAAACTTGGTACAATTATTCTTCATACTCCTGGGCAGGTTATAGGATACTTTTCATCACGCTACAATCAATAGGAGCGGAGCAGTGACGGGAAGTGTTGGGAAAACGCGAGAAATTTAAACCTGTATGTTTGAACGCGCATTACGCGAAAACTACTGCATAGAATTGAATGCGGTTTTCACCAATGTATTGCTAGAGGTCTAACTTAAAACTTAGGCACAAGGTATAGATGGGTATTATATGGAAGTCCGTTATTTTTGAAACCCGATATCCACGCGAGCGACGCCGCTGGCACAGCTAGTACATAATATATCTAATTTTCTGACTTAACTATACTTATAATACCTAAATGTGTAAAGAGGTCTGTTCCATACATGAAATATATTTCCAAAATAATTGTCAGGGGGTGATTAGTGATGGATACTGATGCCAAAAAATGCTATCAGTAAAATTTTTATCTGTCTGTATGTTTGTTATAGAAACAAAATTACTGAACGGATTTTAACGAAAGTTGGTACAATTATTCTTCATGCTCCTGGGCAGGTTATAGTATACTTTTCATCACGCTACAATCAATAGGTGCAGAGCAGTGGTTATTTTTGTCTGTATGTTTGATCGCGCATCACGCGAAAACTACTGCATAGAATTGAATGCGGTTTTCACCAATGTATTGCTAAAGGTTTAACTTAAAATTTAGGCACTATTTTATGGAAGTCCGTTATTTTTGAAACCCGATATCCACGCGTGGGACGCCGCTGGCACAGCTAGTTTATAAATAAAATACCCAGTAGGTACCTAATGACATGATGCACAATGTCAATGAAAACATATTAACAAATATAGACCTTTTCTACTTGAGTGCTACACTGCGAAATAATTATATTAATAAATACCTACATTGTGACCGATTAAATTCTTCGGGTTGGAAGAAATTTAGTTATTCGACAACACTTGAGCGTGATTTGTTAGTGTTTCCCCTAATCTTTTAGAGATTATCATTACTTTTTGAATAGATTTGGGCGAGATTCAAAAAGTCTCCTCCTCTACGAACAGTGCAAGAAACAAGCTAGACTTAATTGGGTCACGAACAAGCCGGTGTCGAACATGGCCGCGATTAATTGAACGACTCTCCTTTACATTATCACGAGCTGCCTTAAAAATAATGGCGGCCGATTTGTTCCAAAATGAAAACGACGATTTTAATTTTGTGCCAATTACAAAACTTAAGTTGTTTTAGAGATGGAGACTGTGATTTAAAATAGTCATTCGGATAGACACTTTGCTTATAGATTCTCGTAAATGGGCAATTTAACTGACTTCGATTATTATAAAGTACGTTCAAATCTGTTCAAACATAATATTGGAAACCTCATAACATACCTATTAGGTACAAACTATAACTAATAATAGATACGAGTAGTTTAATTTAACATATGAATGTAACATTTTACTCTCTGTCAGTGTATAAGTACTACTCGTATTACTCGTATTTTAGTACATTTTTAATTTTTAACCCATTTAGACCTGAAACTATTTTTTTTTTCAAATACAAATGGTTTTGTCCATTTTCTTCTTTAGTCATAGAGTAACACAGAACATGAAAAAAATATTTAAAAAAATATACTTCAATAGGTGAGGTAGAAAGCATCGCATCGCATGTGATACGGTAGGCTCATTTGTATGCATTGATACCAAACTTAGTACAGAGGATCTTTAGTGTTGAAGCTATCAATATTGTGTCACTTTTAAATATGATAAGCAAGGAAACAATTAACATGAGGCCATTGTGCACTTGACGTATTTTGCAGGACATAATCGTTGACAAAGTGCACATCTAGTATTTTTATTTTGTGGCTGATTGATGACGTAATGACCTTTTCCATCAAACCTGGCATCCATTGGAAGTGATGATGGTCTATTCGGTCCTGGTTTATTTCTTAGTGGATTTGATGCTTTAAGTGCGATTGCTACACGGCATCTAAATGTTAGCATATCCATGCGACCGCCATTGTACCTGAAGAGACACTAGACGTTTATGGGTGACTTGTCAATGCACTGCAAGTCGAGGGGCATATATGGCTTCTTACCGAGTGGTGAGTGGTGTTCGGGGCGAATACTTGTTCCGAGTAATGATATATTATGGTCGGGAAGATCTCCACCCCCCATATTTTGATTATATTGGTGTACCAAATGTCGTTGAGAAATGGTATTTTCTGTTTCTCTTTTTGAGAGTACCTTTCAGTTTTGTGGAAGGGGGTTATACCAATTTGAGCACACTGTAGCCATGCTATTGCCATGCTTTTTGCAAATTATAATTTCGACACAGACACGATAGTCAAAGAAACCCCCTCTTCTTTCATTTTAGCGTCTTTATTTTCTAGTAAAAGACAATTTCTGGTTTTATTTTCTCTCATAGTAACGGTTACTCATATGTTCCTCTTAGTAACTTCAGCAATCAATAGCAATCCAGTAAAAATTGTCTATAAACAAGTGGTAATTACCTCCGAGACCCATTTGACTAAGTTAAAAATCGGAAATAAAAGTCAATGATATAATGTGTTTAGACCTACTGTATCAAATAAGATACACCACTTTTAACGAATAAAAAATACACTAAAATAAACAAGACAATAAAAATTGTGTAACGAATTTGTTCTCACACTATTGTATTTACTATAATTTTACCAAAATACGTAATATTTAAAATAAATAAAAAAAAATACTGTTCATGACATGTTAAAATTCTGTGTGCTTCAAGCTGGAATCCTCATCTCTGAAACCTGCATGAAAACGAATTTTGACTATGCCAAAAAATAGTCATGAAATAGTCATAAATAGTCGCCAAGTAAAAAAAATAGTCGCATTATAGTTTCGGAGTTATAGCTATAGGTTGGTGAGGATTCTAGCTTGACGTTCAAGCTGTAATCCTCACCTCTGATGCAAGCAAACGGCAAAGTCTATCGAATTGGTTTATGTTCCAAAAAATAG
Source organism: Conogethes punctiferalis (assembly GCA_031163375.1). Lineage (NCBI taxonomy): Eukaryota > Metazoa > Arthropoda > Insecta > Lepidoptera > Crambidae > Conogethes > Conogethes punctiferalis. The sequence goes on along the minus strand of CM062077.1, from coordinate 17,337,116 downwards.
TCATGAAATAGTCGCAACGGCATACCAAATTTCGGAATTAGTCGTTAAGAGATTCCAGAGATATAAGGGTAGGTTGGTGAGGATTCTAGCTTGAACATTTGAAAACTTCAAATATCTCCGAAACGGCTACGATTTTCGATTTGAGTTTTTGCCAAAAAATAGTCGTGAAATAGTCGTCTCCAACGGAAATAAATTTGAGCTGATTTAATTAGAAAATAAAAAGTTATAATTTTCCCTACAATTTTGGAGGTACAGTTGTATACAAAATGTTACTTCATTTGATATTATTGTGAAATGTTCTGCTTAACCCTTAATTTGATTTTGTCCGGTGGGGCGGACAAACTTTTAAAAAAAATCTGGTGTACACTGTAAACATTATTTTATTACATTCTGTACGATTATTTCTTGGAAAATGTATAAAAAAGGTGATAGAAAATAAAATTGCACGTTGGCGACACTATATCTGTCAATCAAGAACAAAATGTCAGCGAGGAGGCGGTCATCAGATTTTGACAAGGTAAAATTATAATTTTTTCAATGTTTTTGCAAATAAAATTCATTGTCTTTTCTGTTTTTATTAGGATATACGTGTGTGATAATGTTTAGCTGAAATGCCTAACATTTTGAACGTGTTTTAGTGATTTTTTATTCGCTTACTCTCTTTGTCCGGCACAGCGGACATTGCCAAATACATACAAATATAACTTTGTCCGCTGTGGCGAACATCGTCAAATACGGCTTATTTTGGTTTATTGGTTGTTCGTTACTAATTTTTATTTTTCGCTTGTCAACAGCATGCGTGTATATCATGAATATTGGCTTTGGTCCCTAAGGAATAAGCTGCCTCAGGCGCAAGTGATAAAACGGATTTGCAGTATAAAAAGCTTGATGAATTTGCTTCTACTATTTTGTTTGCCAACTTGTGGATATTTACATAAATAATGCGTAGCTTATCCATCGAAAGCAGTACAAAGTCGATAGGAAGAAGAGGATGGCACTCCAAGCCTTCAGATATGCTATTTAAAATATTATATTGGCGGAAAACTGCAGTGCTAATCGGACGAAAAATAGAGCTCCAAAACTAAAACAATTTCAAGCAAAACGTCTTTCCAGCCCTGTAAAATGTGATAAATAGGACAATTTCATGTTTTTTAGTGGCAAAAATATTTTAAAGCCTTTTTTATGAGTTTTTATAATAAATAGATATGTAAACTGACGACTTTTTATTACACCCAACATTTGGCAATGTCCGGTACAGCGGACAAACATAGCAGCCAGTCAATTGTGAGATCTTTGGCAATGTCCGGTGTGGCGGACATGAATTTTCCCAGCTGTGGGAAATGTAGGATTTTTTTTCATAATATTTTTGGAGTTCTTAGGTTACCCTTGAAGCCTAACATTCATCAAATGTATACATTTACATATTTTATTTCTTTGCCAAATTAAGGGTTAAAATATAATATTTCGTTCAATTAGGTATTTTCCATGGCAGCTGTTATGATTAAACAAAAAAAAAAACAAACATTTTTATGTAGCTATTTTTATTTATTATAATATAAAGTTTGCATATTAGTACAAAACTTGTTTAAATCTGAAATCAGTACATATAATACACAATTACCGACCTGTTCCCACCCAGCAAAAAGAATAACTATGAGCTTTAATTATTGATCTTTACATATATTTCACATTTACCTTTAATGTTAATGTCACAGCAATGCGTTTTTAAAATGGTTAGAGCTAGTTCCACAACACTTACTAGATGGCGTGACTGTCAAGCAAAATACTCAAGTCAATGAAATGTCCGCGACGATGATTGTGGGAAGACACTAATGGTGCTCCCACACTGCCGCGCCGTTAGAAAATGTTTAGCAACGTTAGCAGACATTTAATCACATGTCATTGTGTTAAAAATTATTTCATGTTAGAAAATGTTTCGTAACTGAGTAAACATTTTATAACAAGTTATCTTCTATCCATACTTATAATAAATATGTAGAGAAGTCAATTCTGTACATTAAATATATTTTCAAAATAACTATAAGGGAGTCATTAGTGATCGATATTGATGCCAAAAATGCAATCAGTAAAATTGTTGTCTGTCTGTCTGTATGTTCGTTATAGAAAAAAAACTACTAGACGGATTTTAACGAAACTTGGTACGATTATTCTTCATATTCCTGGGCAGGTTGTAGTATACTTTCATCACGCTACAATTAATAGGAGCAGAGCAATGGCGGGAAGTGTTGGGGAAACGGGAGAAATTTTTATCTGTATGTTTGATCGCGCCTCACGCGAAAACTACTGCTTGGATTGTTGGTGTCTGATTCGTTTATTGAATTTGCGACTTTAAAAAGCACCCTTCCTACCAGCACTGTATTACATTGATTTTTGTAGAAACAAACCTGTGAACGTAATCCAACTCATATTGAACTAACTATGATAATTGTGATCAAAACTAATTGCTGTGATATAAACATTATATTTAGTTATTTTTAATTTAAACATGTTATGTACGCATTTTCAAGCTTTAAATTGTACTAAATAAAAATAGCTACAAAAATTATAAATGTTTGTTTTTATTTGTTTAATCATAATAGCACTCGGTCTAGTCACTAGTCTTGGAAAACACCTAATTTGACGAAATATTATAGTTCAAGCGAAATATTTTACAATAGTATAAAATGAAGTAAACATTTTGTACACGACTGTACCTCCATAGAAATGTAGGGAAAAATTAACACTTTTTAATTTCAAATTAAATCAGCTCAAATTTATTTCCGTTGGAGACGACTATTTCATGACTATTTTTTGGCAAAAACTCAAATCGAAAATCGTAGCCGTTTCGGAGATATTTGAAGTTTTCAAATGTTCAAGCTAGAATCCTCACCAACCTACCCTTATATCTCTGGAATCTCTTAACGACTAATTCTGAAATTTGGTATGCCGTTGCGACTATTTCATGACTATTTTTTGGAACATAAACCAATTCGATAGACTTTGCCGTTTGCTTGCATCAGAGGTGAGGATTACAGCTTGAACGTCAAGCCAGAATCCTCACCAACCTATAGCTATAACTCCGAAACTATAATGCTACTATTTTTTTTACTTAGCGACTATTTATGACTATTTCATGACTATTTTTTGGCATAGTCAAAATTCGTTTTCATGCAGGTTTCAGAGATGAGGATTCCAGCTTGAAGCACACAAAATTCTTGTCTTCTTCACGAATCACAATAAAAAAATATAGATAAACACCTTTTGTTGCCAACTACGACACTGAAGTTATTGTTATTGCATTGCTTAGACCTTACACTTGACACATAAACCAAATGTAAACAAATTCTTATCAAGGGTACTTAGAAATAATTTATTACTTTTGGTGTATCGTATATGAGACGGTTGGTCTAAATGGGAGTTATTTTTATGCCCCGTGGGGGCGCCGCACCACTCAGGCCATTGGCCCCATCTTGGAAGAGTGGATGCGGCGCCCCCACGGGGTGGTGACGTACCGGCTGACCCAGGTCCTCACGGGACATGGATGTTTCGGCCGGTACTTACGGAGGATCAGGCGAGAGCCTGATCCTCTATGCCGTCACTGCGACAGTGGCTCGGAGGACACGGCAGAGCATACGCTTCGGCATTGCCCTGCCTGGGCCAATGAGCGCTCCGTCCTCGTCACTGTCGCACAGGACCTCGATCTGCCGCAACTCTTGCGGCAGATGACGGCGTCGAAGGAGACCTGGCGAGCGATGCTCGCATTCTGCGAGACAGTGATCTCGCAGAAGGAGGCGGCGGAAAGAGAGCGTGAGGCTGCGGTAGACGCGCCCGCTAAAGCGGGACGTAAACGTCGCCCCCGGCCCGGGCGTCGCCGGAGGGCATACAACGCATCGTATGCCCTTTGAGCCTCTCCTTCGTGCCCCGAGTGGTGAGTGCGGGGGCGCGATCCACTCATAGGGGCGTAACGGTGTGGTGGGTGCAGCCACACCGTTGCACGAGGTCCGCCCGGGGAGCACTCTATTGCTCCCCGGATCCGGGGGCAGGGGTATTTGCCCTCCCCGGACCAGGAGTGCCGGCCGCTTATCATCTGCGGCTGGCCAGGGCGCCTGCCCTGGGGATGTGGCCGTATGCTTCGGCGCTGGCATTTTTGGCCCGAGTCCCTGCAACTTGCTGCCCACTGGCGACACAGGGGGGTTTAGTGGGTATGCCCTCCCTTTGGGAGGTGTGAGTCCCACACACCATGCCGCCTCTCCCCGGAGACGGCATGAAGGTGCATAATGCATTCCCCTCTTAAAAAAAAAAAAAACAAATGGGAGTTATTTTTAGTCCGTTATTTTTCTTTACACAGTTATTAGCCCACGACACTCAACTATCTATCTACCTACACAGTTTAACAGGTGGGCTGAAAAGTTCGTAGGCTAGCATAGAAAAAAAATTATAGCGGTCATACAATTTTTCGATACCATTTTATCAAATTATTTGTCTTAAGCATCAAAATAGGCTTCAGTTTCGGCGATTATCTTTTCATTTGTGCGAATTTTCTGTCCAGCAAACGTCCTGGTTAAGGTTTGAGAACAGAAAAAACCGGCCATGTGCGAGTCAGACTCGCGCACGTAGGGTTCCGTACCACTATATAGCTAAATAAATGTCTTTCTTTATTTTTTATTACATTGGAGTTGATTGAATGGAAAAAATTAGGTAACTTTATTTATGACGTTTAAAAACAAAACTACTGTCTAGATCTCATTCAAACCAATTTTCGTTAGTAGTTTGCATAGTAATGCACATCATATATTTTTTTCAGTTTTATCATGCCCATATTTTAAAAGTTAAGGGGGGGGGAGGGGGAACACACACATTTTACCACTTTGGAAGAGTCTCTCGCGCAAACTATTCAGTTTAGAAAAAAAAGGATGCTAGAAACCTCAACATCATTTTACGATACCTATCTATAGATACCCCACACGTATAGGTTGGATGAAAAAAAAATTTTGAGTTTCAGTTCTATGCATGGGGAACCCCAAAAATTTTGGATTTTTTTCTGATTTTATTTTAAAATCTTAATGCGATTTACAGAATACATCTACGTACCAAATTTCAATAATGTGGCTCTTATACTTTCGGAACAAACTGGCTGTGACATACGGACGGACAGACAGACATGACGAATCTATAAGGGTCCCGTTTTTGCCATTTGGCTACGGAACCCTAAAAAGCAGGTAGAGGCCAGGTCTGGAGAGTAGGGAGGGTAGGGACACAATTCAAAATCCAATTCATGCAATTTTGCCATCGAATGCATTGCTTTGTGAAACGGTGCATTGTCTTGTTAAAACAGCACTTTCTTTTTCTTCAAATGAGACTGGTTTTCCGAATTTCATCTTTTAAACACTTCAATGACGCTACGTAATAGTAGCTGTGCATTGTTTTTTCCCTTTTTAAGATAGTCAATGAATATTACACTATGAGTATCCCAGAATACTGATGCCATAACCTTGCCAGCTGAGTTTTGAAACTTTTTCCGCTTTGAAGTCGGTTATCATATGCATGCAGTCCACTCGGTTGACAGTCGATTCGACTTCGGTATAAAAGGATGGAGCCATGTTTCATCCTTCGTCACATATTGATGCAAAAATTCAGTTTTATTACGATTAAACAACTCAAAAAACTGCTTAGAATTAATTATTCGTTGTTGGTTTTGGTCGACTGTGAGCTCGCGCGGCAGCCATTTTGAACAGAGCTTTCGCATACCCAAATATTCATTCACGATATAATATCAGTACTACTTAGATCATATACATCTACCTATATTCACAGAATTGAGTATTTCATGCCTAAATGTTAGGCAAATCCCTGGAATCGTTTTGTAAAGGTCGCTTATATACTGGACAGGTATCATCCCCGCTGAGGCGAGACCACGAGTGGGTGAGCGATTTGCGGACCTACGCCTACAATTCCCACGCTTTGAAGTATCAATTGATATTTGATATTATTTGATATATATTGATTATCACACACAGAATGAACTGTATCATTCTGTGTGTGATATTCTTTTTCATGGAGAAAGTGCTGACACTTTTTAAGCACATTTTGTAAAAGCATTTTATAGAAAATAGCAAATTGTTGATTTGGTTGCAGCAGAAGGCTGCAGAAGGGGTGCAATGATGAGAAGCCTCCTCGTGTGGCGGTCTGCTACTAATTCCCTTCGGGGATTGGTAGTAGAGAGTCCTGGCGCACCACGGGCAACGGCGGGTGGTAATCTCTTAGGAGATTGCCAGAGAATTAGGATGCCGTCTTCTGTTGGCGCCTTTTGTGGGGCAGACGCAGTCTGCAGCTGCGCGTTGAGGGGCGCGCGGCTCTGGTGGGGCCGCATTGGCGGCACCAGCGCGTAGCGTTGGAGTGTGTGGTTTGGGTCACAGAGGAAGAGGAGAGAGGTGTAGCGCATGGCACGTGTTGGGCTGCTTGGCGGCCGCAGCGCTTGGCGCTGGTTTGTCGGCGAGGGTGGCAAAAGAAGAGAAGTGCCCTTCGGGGGACCTCGCGGTGTTTTGTTGCCGTGCTCCATATCCTCTGCGATTCTTGCCACCTGACGGGGCCCAGCGAGTGGTTGGTGCGGTACCTCTACCTGCCTTGCACGGGTCCAGCCGTGTCGGACGGGAGTGGTTGGTGGCCACTCCCTTCACTTCCCCTTAAAGGGAAAATACATATCTCTAAGAACCTGCTCATTATTATGAATATTATGTACAGAGCTTCGTAATTAACTTAATAATTATGTAGACACAAAAATATTCCCTGCTATTACGTAAGTACCTACGCTGCAAGCTGTGCCCGCGGCGTCGCACGCGTGGATATCGGGTTTTACGGACTTCCTTAAAATAGTGCCTACATTTTAAGTTAGACCTCTAGCATTACATTGGTAAAAACCGCATTTATTTCCATACAGTAGTTTTCGCGTGATGCGCGATCAAACATACAGATAAAAATTTCTTCCGTTTTCCCAACACTTTCCTTCACTGCTCTGCTTCTATTGATTTTAGCGTGATGAAAAGTATACTATGACCTGCACAGGAGTATGAAGAATAATTGTACCAAGTTTCGTCAAAATGAGTCCAGTAGTTTTTTTTCTATAACGAACATACAGACAGACAGACAGACAGACAAAAATTTTACTGATTGCATTTTTGGCATCAGTATCGATCACTAATCACCCCCTGATAGTTATTTTGAAAATATATTTCATGTACAGAATTGACTTCTCTACAGATTTATTATAAGTTTAGAAGAAGATAGATAGAAGAAGATAGATAGATGTAACTAGCTGTGCCCGTGGCTTCACCCGCGTTCATGTAGGTGTGTCACAGAAGTGTTTCTTGATCCCTTTTTTCGCAATAAAAGGTAGCCTATGTCCTTTCTCAGGGTCTAAAGATTGTCTGTGCCAAATTTCATCAAAATCGGTTGAGAGGTTTAAGCGGAAAAGCGTAACAGACAGACAGAGCTACTTTCGCATTTATAATAATTATTACTAGTAGGGATTGAATATGTTAATAAACATAATGCATTGCATATGGGTTGCCGATCAAATTTTAGCCCAGGGTATAATTTGCTGGATGGTGAAAGCTTTGTTAAACACTACACCGGTTTGATTATTAGATAAATTCTATGCCAATCGATGAGAGTATGAAGGTATGAAACATGCGATAAAATATGATATGCATAGATAAAATGACTAGCTGGAAGTCAAATTTCCCAAATTAGACAATTATGAAAGTTCATATGCTATTTGAATACGATCCCAATGTACGAAACGCCTACGAAATTGTACAGATTACCACAAAACAGATACGGCCGAGTATGATTTAATTTTCTTTCAAAAGACATTAAAACTTGCTGTCACGAGTGAAAAATAATCTCGGTAAAATTATAGCTTACAAGATGAACGGCGGCAGATAAGGCTTGCGGATTACCAACAAACCTAGGGGTGTGCCGGGCGCGCCCTATCGCCTTTGTGTTTCGACTCTTATCCATCTTATTTTATACTTCTTGTTTACACTTCACTGTCACATAAAATACCGCCCTTGCTATTTTGTTTTCTGAATGTGTAATTAAATTAACTCAAATATAGGTAGGTATACAAAACGAGGCGGAATACTGTATAACTTTTTAATTAAAATTATTATTATGTTAATTTTAAAACAAACAACTTGTTTGTGAGCTTTTTATTAAGTTCTGAAACGTTAGATGCACGTTTTTTCTAAGTTTTATAATTATAATCTATCAAAAGTACGAAATCTAAATTTTAATTAGCCATTTAAATTACAACATATAAATGAAGTAAGCATACCAACCATAGAGAAACTCACTGAAAGCCGCCTACGATAGTTCGAAAATGTCATGACACGCCCCGAAGACCATGTCGTGAAACAGGCCCTAGGCCAGATACGAGGAAACGTAGAGGACGCCCTCTAGCCACCTGGTGGTCCACAGTGGCCAGGACTTAGACCGTAGGTACCCATACAAATGTTTCGAGAACCCAGGACAGAGCATCCTGGAGCCGCACAACAAGGAAAGCCGACCCCAAATAATGGGTAGTGGCTAGGACAAAGAAAAGAAGAAGATATTAAATGAAGTAAAATAATCGTATAATTCGTTCGGGAGTACGATGCCACAGACAAACTTGATCACATTTATAAGACCCCTCTTTTGCGTCGAGGGTTAAAAATATAATACGTCTTGTAATGACTAATGAGATATTGTACTGAGATTATAAATTAAACAACTTTTACTGTGGTAATGGCCATTGTCGTGAAAGAAACGTCTTAAATACCAAGATTACACAGCAGTGACAATCCTAAAGCGTCCTAGAAACTTATAATTAGTTCGAAACGAATAAAGAGTTAAATAATTTCCATTTGTAAGTATTGGGTTTGTGTAGTGATCTACTTACAAGCAATATATCGAGATATACTCGTAGTTTTCCGTACGGTAACGGAAAATAATATAAAACATCGCCCAATTTCTTCCAGTAGATATTGCAAGAATCGACTAGGGGACCACTTAAGATTTCAGTTTCTTAGCTGGTGAAACGGTTTCAGTTTCATAACTGGTGAAACGGTTTCAGTTTCAGTTTCTCAGCTAGTGAAACGGTTTCAGTTTCATAACTGGTGAAACGGTTTCAGTTTCAGTTTCTTGGCTGGTGAAACGGTTTCAGTTTCAGTTTCTTAGCTGGTGAAACGGTTTCTGTTTCATAACTGGTGAAACGGTTTCAGTTTCAGTTTCTTAGCTGATGAAACGGTTTCAGTTTCAGTTTCTTAGCTGGTGAACCGGTTTCAGTTTCAAAACTGGTGGAAGGGGTCAAGTGGCAGGTTGCCTTCTTCTTCTTTCAGAACTTATAAAAGATGCGAAAGTCAGGTGGTAATATAGTAGAGGATTCCGCTATACAAAGACCTTAACCGAGACGTTTATTGTATGAAACTCATTTTATATGTAATTAAATAAGTCAATAAATATAATGCATATGGGTTGCCGATCAAATTTTGGTCCAGGGTATGATTTGATGGATGGGGTAAGCATGGTTAAACATTTCACCGGTTTGATTCATCCAATAAACGTCACGGTGAAGGTCGTTGTATAGCGGGATCTTATACCAATAAGGTTAACTGTCAAGTCAACTGATCTTATACCGTAGACAATAAATAATTATTTCAATTCATGTAATACTTCATCTTTTGTATTTCAATTCATTCAAGTTCAATCATATTAATATCTTGGTAGTAGGTACACACGCACACATAGATACATTGTATCGTGTCCTAATTAGACGGTAACCCGGGATACTAAGCAGTGTCTGTGAACCTCACCGTGCGTCTGCCCACACCTCCTAGTTGGAACTAGGGAAGTTCGAAGGAACTATCCGCGGATATGGATCCCGTTACGGATATTCGGTGTCAAGACATACGGATACGGAACATTATTTTCTTACTCAATGCGGTCAGGGGGGATATGCTTTGTCTTGCTATGCACGTATCAGTTATGTTTTTGCCTATAAATATTTGCAATAAGTGCCAAATATTTCGTGCTAACATTGTACTTGTTAATAATTAGAGGACAATAAAGATGAGCTCTATAGGTTTATGTTATTCGTTCTTAGACGTCAGTTTCCGGAGGACCTGACGGCCCTCATTCACAGTAGGTACATATTTCATTCGTAGCAGTAAGGATCTTCGCACTACGAACACGACCCATTCGGCCTACAAACCCTCCTACATAGCTACCGGTCATTACAACACAATATGGTTTTGACAGCAAAGGTACGACAGCAATTCCAACCTTATTACATAAATACCTTATACTTACTTATTATTCTCTCAATACGGGTACGTAACATACCATAGAAAGGAAATGCTTAATTACAATGTTGTCGGAGCCTACGCAAACTCTCGCTTGTTCACGGTACCCGAGAAACTTATCGGTGAAGCGTGCCCTTTATCCCTACCATTCGGAAAATATTTATTTAGCATCCTTTCCTTAAGCTCCGCGGCCGGCGCCCAGGTGCGAGATCGCCCTAACTCAAACACGGGCAGCCATTTAAATAAGGCCGCGATCTCATTACGCCGGGCTGGAGGAACATTGATCAACAACACCTTTCCCGACCTTCAAGACGTCTTATTAACAAAAATATTTTTAGAAATCGATATAAATGTACTTCTCTAATTTATTATCACCGTAGCTTTGGCTCATGCATGAGATTATGTTGTCAGCTGTTTTAGATACCAATGTTTTCGTATATGTTTCGTATCGTATATACGAAAACTGAAAATATTTCAGCTAAAATAGATACTAAAGTTACAAATACCGTAACCCACTAAAGTGACATTTTTACAGGAGTGTGCCGGACAGGTGCAATAGAATAAAAATAAATAACCCATATGCCACGCTGGGCCACACATCGCCATCTAGCCCCAAATTAAGCCGAAGCTTGTACTATGGGTACTAAACAACTGATAAACTTACTTAAGTACTTTTTTTTGTAAATAAATACATATTATACATAGAAAACACCCAGACCAATACAAACAGACATGTTCATGAACACAAAAGTTTACACTGTGCGGGAATCGAACCCACGACCCTTGGCTCAGAAGGCAAAGGTCACTACCAAATGAGCCATCGAGCCAGTCAAAAGGGAAAGTAAATGTAATAATGTTAAAGTAAAATCCGTTTTCTCTAGATGTCTGAATTCTACTAAAGGCTTTAATGAAAACAAAAAAACCGGCCAAGTGCGAGTCGGACTCGCGCACGTAGGGTTCCGTACCACTGATTGAATGAAAAAATTAGGTAATTTGATTTATGACGTTTAAAAAAAAACTACTGTCTAGATTTCATTCAAACCAAATTTCGTTAGTAGTTTTTATAGTAATACACATCATATATTTTTTTCAGTTTTATCATGCCCATATTTTAGAAGTTACGGGGGGGGGACACACATTTTACCACTTTGGAAGAGTCTCTCTCGCAAACTATTCAGTTTAGAAAAAAATGTTGTTAGAAACCTCAACATCATTTTTAAATACCTATTCATAGATACCCCACACGTATAGGTTTGATGAAAAAAAAAATTTGAGTTTCAGTTCTATGTATGGGGAACCCCAAAAATTTTAGATTTTTTTCTGATTTTATTGTCACATCTTAATGCGGTTTACAGAATACATCTACGTACCAAATTTCAATAATGTAGCTCTTATAGTTTCGGAATAAACTGGCTGTGACATACGGACGGACAGACAGACAGACAGACAGACATGACGAATCTATAAGGGTCCCGTTTTTGCCATTTTGGCTACGGAACCCTAAAAACTACAATTTACTACCGATTTTCAGATAAAACTATTTGTCACTCCGTGTCCGCTTTAGTTAAAGCCGTCTACCTTCCGTTTTTTTAGCATTAGGCTAGGCGCGCACTGGTGACTTTTTGTCACCGTGACAGTCGTTGCATCTCTTTTGCACTTTTAAAATGAGAAGAAGAGAGATATCTTACTATAACTTCGTATGGGTTAAGGCCCATATCGGTATCAACGGCAATGAAATGGCGGATAAAGCTGCTAAAGAAGCGGCCACTAGCAAAACTCCGACTGTTCTCAACGAGTTTTCCATTTCATTCGCCAAATTAAAAATTAGAAAACGAATGCACGACGAATGGTCTAAAGAATAGGGATGTTTCCAGGGTCAAAATAATTACATTTTATTTAGTTCGTATTATAGATTATAAAAATATATTGGACACGTATTTTTCCTTTTTTCATTGAAACAAAAAATAACAAAGATACAAGGCATCAAAATGTAGGAGTGGGGGTCTTTGACCTCACTCAGTGGCGAAAAAACTCCTACTCTTTGACGTCACGCGTAATTTTAACGGGATATATCTTTGTAATTTTTGGTCTAATTTACAAATGAAAAAATACGTGTCTTTTATTTTTGAACAATCTAAAAGACGGACTAATTACATTTTTTACGGCAACAGGCCTATTCTTGACTTACACACAAGGTCAGGGGACGAAACGATGGTTTCGCTCCATCAATGAAATTAAAACCTTCAGAAAGCAAGTTCCCCTGACATTTGAGCTGACACAGTTCCTAACAGGACACGGTTTCCACAAACCCTACCTAAATAGGTTCTGCATTTGTGATGACAACCGCTGTCCTTGCGACGATAATTCCGTTCAGGATATAGAACATCTTCTCAATGAGTGTAGCATATTCGAATACGAAAGAGAAAAATACCGAATCATTTGCGCCAATAGAAAAATCACTCCATTTAAAATTATAGAACAGTTAAAAAGCGAAGAGGCCACTGACGAGTTCGTCAAATTAGTGACCCTCATAGTGACAAACCTTAAAAGAATTAACAAAACTTAATCAAAAATTACACCTATTTCTTGACCTGTATCCATTTGCAGGCAAATATAATACTTACGAACCATCATATAATATACTAGCTGTGCCGGCGCACGCGTGGATATCGGGTTTCAAAAGCAACGGATTTTCATAAAAAAGTTCTTCTTAAATTTTAAGTTAGACCTCTAACAATACATTGGTGAAAACTGCATTCAATTCCATGCAGTAGTTTTCGCGTGATGCGCATTGAAACATACAGGTGAAATTTCTCCCGTTTTCCCAACACTTTCCTTCACTGCTCTGCTCTTATTGGTTGTAGCCTGATGAAAAGTACACTATAACCTGCCCAGGAGTATGAAGAATAATTGTACCAAGTTTCGTTAAAATCCGTCTAGTAGTTTAGATAGATAGAAGATTACAATTTATAAAACAAATCTGTCACGGTGACAAAAAGTCACCAGTGCGCGCCTAGCTTAAGAATGAATATTTGGGTCTTTGTAAAAAGTTTGCACTATAAATGACCTAGAGACCTTCTTTTATTTTAGCGTTCCTCAGCCTATTGCAGTCCACTGCTGGACATAGGCCTCCCCAGTTGTTCGCCACTTAGGACAAACATCTAGGGGATATACCCATAATCGCCACGCTGGGCAGGCGGGTTGGCGATCGCAGGGCGTAGCTATTCGCGCCGGTGACGCTGCTGCCCGTCATCGGTCTGTGGTATTTAGCTACGCCTTCAATTGTGATGGTTATACCGCCATCAGTCGGTTGCCAGCGCCTCGTTTGTTATTCAGCAGGATGCACCACGGGCAGGTGAGGTTGGCTTGGAGCGAAAAGATGATAGGTCACTACCTTACATCTGTCTAACGTCATGTTATTTTTGAATTTATTTCTGAGAATTTACTTCAAAATGGTAAAAAAATGATGTGTAAAATTTTGTAAAAGTGAATCCTTTGGTGGTTGTCGAATATCGTTTCACAGGTAAACCAAAACAAGACAATGTTGTTTTTACGAAATAGGGTGACCATGCGATAGGCACTGAAGACAATTGCTATTATAACGAGCGGTTAAAATATTGGAAACGGGCTATATGCACATACAAACTGGGACTACTAAAACAACTTAACACCAAAAATGCACCTGCAAATCATTAGGATTACTTTGTAATTTTAAATACGAGTAGCACCCGTACCCATTTATATATGTATACAAATAATGAGTTTTGATTGTATTTGTTTAAAACCAAATAATAAGAAGAATATTTGTTGAATTAGACTAGCTATATATAAGCGTTATGTTGTATTTGATAAATGCCAAATAGAGAAGTGCTGATTCAGTTAGATAGATATGATAGAGATTGAGATAATTAGAGATCTTGTATGTTATGTGTTTTTTTAAGAAATAATTTAATTAGGTTAAGATTAGTCATCACTTATAACTACCGTCAGAGATTACACAACACAATTTCGTTTAGTCATGTTTGATTATAATAAAAAGTCTAAGTTTGTTGTTGGTTGATCACGTTTTTTCTTCTTTTATTTTTGACATATCTTCAGTGGCAACGAATAGAATTCATGTTTTAGATGCATTGCACCGATTACCACCATCTGATTTTGTTGTTTGTTTCAAGGAACAATTATATCATATCAATAAATATCATGGTCACCCCAGTGTAAAAGGGACAAAGGAATCGGTTGTGAACGTCTCGCTCGGCTCGTTTTTATGTTGAGAGTGCTCAGTCCTGCTTACTTTATACGTCCATGGATCAACATCATTTGTTTTAAAAAAATGTTTCATGTTGTATGTCAAATTGCAGTTTTCAAAAAGTTTGATTTTGTATGAAATCAACAACATAAGTTATGGAGTACATACTCTTAATTCAACATTACAGATATACTTAATTTCCTTCTCTTCCATACTTTCCTTGCAATATTTTACTACACAACAAATAAACTTTTACTACATGGAGGATGTTCGAGTTTACTTTTAAATCATGATATTTTCAACCATTACTATTCTAGGGGCTAGCCTTCCGCTTCCCCAACAGTCCGGTGATGATGACAAGGCCGCCCTGGCCATCATCGTAGTCATTTAGAACAATAATACAATAATAATACCATTACTATTTATTTGGATGTAGACTCCTGAATTTACATTTAATTCATGTGATAGCATAAATAAATGGTATTTTTCTTGATGGTCTTGTTATTATTTATTATTAAGACTGAAAATAAAATAAAATATGCATTGTGTTAACATTTTATTTCAAAAGCATTGTCAAAAAGATCCTACCAAAAGCAACAACTTGTGGTGGTTTCCAAGACGAGAGCACAGTTGCCGGACACATAAATTTTGTCCTTAGCTACTCTGTACCTGAAAAAGAAAATGTAATTTATCATTAAATGAAATGAAATGAAATGAAAATACCTTTATTCATATAGACTTAAAATAAGTAGGTACTTATGAATCGTCAAGTTAGCAACAAGTAACGTAAAAATGGGACTTTAAAAGTAACGTAAACGAAGCTACCGCCGTGTTCGGAAACTAGATTTCTACCGAGAAGAAACGGCAAGAAACTCTGTAGTTACTCTTTTTCAATCGCCAATTGTTACAACATGTTTTTGTATTACAATATTTATAAATATTTTAATATTATACAATGCAAAATAAAAGTTGAGTTTATATAATGCAAAGTTTACTACGAAGCAGCAGTCCAGGAGATGTTGTCGTTGAGGAAATCTTCTATTCTATAATAGCCCCCTTTCATAAGTAGGAATTCATGTATGATTTGAATTTATGAATGGGCAGTTCAACAATATTTTCCGGTAACTTGTTAAACATTTTGATACCCAATCCTACAAACGACCCACTCACCTTACTCAGCCTCAGACGTCGAACGGCAAGCTTGTGCTTATTTCTAGTGTTTAAATTATGATTATCTGAATTTTGATTCTAATTGAATTGACTTTAAATGTTTATGTAAATAAACAACACGGTCAAAGATGTACTGTGATGCTACCGTCATTATGTTAATTTCTTTAAAACGTTCTCTAAGCGATTCGCGTGTCTTTAAACCGTATATAGCGCGGATGGCCCGCTTCTGCAGTACAAAGATTGTTTGTAAGATTGTTTGTTGTACAAAGATTGATTGTTTGTTGATCCCCCCAATAGAATACCGAATGACATAATGCTATGGAAATAACTGAAATAAACAACCCTTGCCGTTTCAACGTCAGTCAAAAGCTGGATTATCGTTACCGCATATGCAGCTGAACTAAGCCTTCCAGCCAGGACTGCAATATGGGGACCCCATTGCAATTTCGAGTCTACATTAATGCCAAGAAACACTGTAGAGTTAATTAATTCAATAACTTCATTATTCATGATAATATTAGTGTTAACCTGTTTGACATTTGGCATTGTAAATTTAACACACTTGGTTTTCCTGGCATTAAGCAGCAGGTTATTGTTTGTAAACCAGTGTATTATTTTAGCGAGAGCACAATTTACATCATCAAAGTTGGTTTTCTTTCTATTTACCTTAAAAATGAGGGAAGTATCGTCTGCAAACAATACTGTCTCACATATATTATTTATGAAGTGCGGAAGATCGTTTATATAGATGAGAAAAAGCAACGGTCCCAATATTGAGCCCTGGGGCACACCTATCAACAATGGGGCTCCAGAAGAATCTGTGCCATTGACATTAACTTTTTGAATTCTGTCACTGTTGTCTGTTTGGTGATCAATACAATCAAACGCCTTCGACTGTCGCAGAAAACTCCTATCCCATCAAAAACATTCTGTAAAAAACTAGCCAAGTCTCGATAGAGCTGCTTGTTTATCTCTAAAAAAGTAATGAAATTTAGACAAGACGTGCCAACTCTAGGGTTCCTTACTGCGATTTCTTTATTATTATAGTTAATGGTGTGTGACTTGGCCGTTGAAGGGTACACAAGGATTGTACCCTTGTAACCAGGTGCTTCATGACACCATTGCACTAATCGGTCGCCAGAATTGGGTAGCGGTACCCATTGACGATGGAAAATTGCCACTTGGAAAACGTTACAAACATATATAACATTATGTGTAAACAATATTGACTTGTACCCTGTACCCTTGTATTGTGTAGCTTAGTACCTATAAAGAATGTTCAATGTGCCTTTGGTAAATCCACATTGGTTTTATGTAATCATTCGTTGTCTTTGAAATGCGATAATAATTGAGTAAAGATAATTTTTCAGCAAGATGGAGACCGGAGTTCAAGCCACTCGTCGCAGATACTGGAATTTTTAAGAAGAAAGATTCGAACGCATTAGACACGCCTGCATTGGAATCAAGAATATTGTCATTTACTTTAAGAGATAACTTGCGTTCTTTAATTTTATTTTTACAAGTCTCTTTATTTATAATTTTCTAGGTAGCTTTGCTTTTGTTAGGTGCAGACATAAGTTTTCCTTCGGACATATTCTACTATTAAAGGATCGTTGTAATGGGCTTTAGTATCGTACAGTTCGAACAATTTCCTTCTACTTTTATAAATACCCAAAGTTGCCCAGTCACTGAATATTAATTTAGTACTATCGATTTTAATAGATTTTTTTGTGAAAATACCATTATATTCTTTCTCAACTTCTCATATTATTGCTGATCACTTTCAATGTCACAATTGTTTACCAAACTTAGTCTACTGCAAACTGAATCTTTAAACTTCTCTATACGAGCAGCAGTGATAGGCCTGCAAGTAATGCTTAATGAAAGGAACACATGTTGGTGTTCGAAAATCGCCCTCTGTCCACTATGGTCCGATTTTATAAAATGTATTAAGTTTTTATCAATAACTACACAATTACAAAAGATAATAACCAAACATGTAGCTGTAGTGGGAGTGATTTGAGTAGGTTCATTAAAATGTACTTCAGATGTCTAAATTTTAATTCTTGCTCGCTTTACACACTCTTAAGAAACCTATGTTGGTAACATACCCGTTCTGAAGTGCACAGCCAACTCCTGAAGCGATCACTTTCAGTGGCGAAGACAGCAAATTGATAGAAGTGAGGTCGATGATTTCATACTTGTCAGAGAAGTTCACAATCCCAACCACAGTAAATTGACGAGGTAACATCCTGCATATAAAACACAATTACTTTTACCTCTTGGAATTGAGAATTTGGTTTTGAAAGGCATTCACACGTAGGACTAGGTATAGATATAATTACAGCAATGAAATTATTAACATTCTTACTTTAAACATTCTAACAACTTACTACCTATATTTACATTATCTTCTAACAATACTACTGTAGTTATTTGATACCAAGTACCAACCTAGTGACAACAAGAACATTCTCCGATATTGCATGAGTGTCCAAATCGCCTTTCTGTACTGCAGTTTTCTTTTTGATAGTCGCCATGTCTTTATAGAACTGTAAAAGAAACAAAATATTAAAGGTTTCAAAGACAGTTTCTTCAAAGACACCAAAATAATACCTTGTACATTACGTCAATTAAATTGGTTTCATAACAAAAGATGCTAATATAGTGCAAGCTTAAGTTTTAGTTTAGATTTAAAATTTAATTCACACTTCAAATTGCCTAATCATTTTAGAAGGCATAATTATGAATTGTTATCGAAGTTATTTCTCAAATAGTTACATAGGTCTTTATTCTGTCTGGTAATCGCAATAGGAAGTACATGTATACAGTGGAATAGAGAAGAATTTTAACTGACTGCGATTTATCGAACGGAGAAGTCGGAGACTTCGATAAATCGCAGTTGGTTAACAGTCACACAGTTTAATGTAGGTATGTAGCCTGTCCCACCTTGTAGTGACTCTTAGTAGCTTGCATCTGATTGGCCAGATTGACCTCCTGATAGTTATCAGCAACCGGCAGCCACGTGGTCCCATTGGTGTCGGAGAAGCCTGCGTATCTTGTCGCGTCCCAGTGGTAGGGCGTCCTGTTCGGGTCTCGGGACTTCTTCCAGTAGTTCACCGGGTCCTCCGTGTTGCAGGCTTGAGGGTCCACTGTGTCTTCCCAGGACACGTAGCCGTCTGTCATGCCTATTTCTTCTCCCTGGTCGTAAAATTCAATGAGATTTATTTTTCACTGAAAACTAGTGTTATAGTAAACAGAAATTTACCATAACATTGTGCTGAGTAGACACCAATTTGGACACATCGCGTAGATATCTATTATATTTTACGCACCAATGTTATTACATAGTAGAGATGCTCTTAGCATTAAGATCGCTTTTCGTAAAATTTTGTGCAATAAAGTTAAAATAAATCATCATCAGCCCGTATCAGTCTACTGCTGGACGTAGGCCTCTTCCAATGTTCGTCACTTTGATTGATTCTGGCAATCCCGCATCCAGCACTTGCCAGCCGTCCTGCGCAAATCGTCACTCCACCTGGCCTGAGGGCGTCCTACATTATGTTTGCCGAGAAGCGGTCTCCACTCCAGAACTCGTTTACCCCAACGGTTATCGGTTCTCCGGCTGATGTGGCCAGCTGACCCACTGCCACTTTAGATTACTAATCCGGTGAGCTATGTCGTTGACTTTGGTTCTCTGCCGGATCACCTCGTTTCGGATTCGATCCCGCAGAGAGACGCCGGGATATGCTCATCCCTTTCCATAGCTCGCTGAGCGACCTTTATACTAACTACTAGGTAGGGTTCTGCTACTCATTCAAGTTGCGACCCATGTGATGGTATGTGGTCACCGCAGCCTATATGATCTTTTTTTTCTAAATGACAACGATGACAGCCAATGCGGCCATGTCATCATCATGCCGCTAGCTAGCCCATAATGCTCTTGCAGTGATCAGTATATAATATAATAGTGATTGCACCCACCTGATAAGTACTGCACCCACCTGATAAGTGATTGCACCCACCTGATAAGTGATGGCGCCCACCTGATAAGTGATGGCGCCCAGCTGATAAGTGATAGCGCCCACCTGATAAGTGATGGCGCCCACCTGATAAGTGATGGCGCCCAGCTGATAAGTGATGGCGCCCACCTGATAAGTTATTGCACCCACCTGATAAGTGATGCCGCCCATCTGATAAGTGATGGCGCCCACCTTAAAAGTGATTGCACCCACCTGATAAGTGATCGCGACTCCAGGCAGGATGAGCGCGAGCATGTTCATGGCGTCCACGCGCTTGGGGCCGTGTCTCGAGGCCAGACGGCTCTGGTCGTGGTTACCGTTCTGCAACAAACCAGACGGTTTTTTATATTTCTTCAACATTTGACCTAAAAAAAGCAAAAGAGATTAAGTTGCCTAAGTTTGTTGGCAAACGCAAATGAATGGTCCACTGCAATAATTATGAATGTCCTTGGTTTTTTGCTTTATATAAATTATTGGGCTTTAAGTTAAAAAACAGTGTTAAATAAACGGCTGGAAAGATGGTCCTTTTTTCTCCGGTCTGCTAAGACCTTGCTGGCAATCGGGATGAGTACAGAAAACTTGGGGAGGGCTTTGCTCAGCAGTGGAACAGTAGTAAAAATATCCAAAACATATTCAAGTAACAATAACTTTATTTGTACCCAGGTAAACGCTGCCCGTTTCCTGGTATTACCTTAGTCTACTTCCACGACCCACAGGATGAGATGGTACTTACGTAAACAATATTTTTAGTCTATTCTAAAGGGGTCTGACGCAGAATGTGCACTTCGCAAAACCAGCACTCACCCAAAAATGTAAATTTCGCAGAATGTGCATTTCTCATAAGGGGCACTTTTCATAATGTGCATTTCTCAAAATGAGCATTTCGCAAAATGCGCACTTCGCAAAATGTGCACTTTCCTAGGATATGACTAAATATCGTGCGTAACAAAGATGGGTCCCAAAATAAAATTTCTATACACACATTACAAACTTGTAAATACAAATAAACAACCACATTTTATATCACTTAGCGCCGGTTTCACTAGTTGCAGATACCGCTACAGTAGTCTAATCTTGTCAGTTTTTTTACCTACCCCCATACTATAAGTGCTTTTAGTGCTTTTTTTACTATAAACTGTGTAAACAAAAGATTTTACTCACCAAAATATTTATTATGTTATAATGTCCTATATAACATAATATTTTAGTAATATCCTAAGAAAGTGCACATTTTGCAAAGTGCACATTTTGCGAAGTGCGCATTTTGCGAAATGCTCATTTTGAGAAATGCACATTCTGAGAAATTTATATTTTTGGGTGAGTGCTCATTTTGCGAAGTGCACATTTTGCGTCAGACCCTTCAAAAGCAACTCACCACCCAATTAGCCGTCTTCCCAGCCGGCATGTACGTCATCCACTTATCGATGACCATTTTGACGTCTCTCGCATTCGACTGATTGTTGATCTCGCCCAGGAACACGAAGTTGAACGGGATACTTCCGTCCCTCTGCCCGGTCCCGTAGTACTGCATCATCAGAGACAGGTCTGTGTACGCTTCGGTCATCATCATTTTGTACTCTCCTTGGATGGCGAAGTACTCGTCTAGAAGCTCCCTCCAGTTGAATACGACGTCGTAGGTCTCTGGGCGGTCCTTTGTGTACGGGTGGCTGAGGTATTCGTAGGATTCTGGATCGGCGGTCGGGTCGCCTAGTAAGAAACAATTAAGAAAATTGGTAAAAAATAAAGTTTCAAGGATGACGGGCAGCAGCGTCACCGGAGCGATAAGCTACGCCCTGCGGTGGCCAGCCCGCCTGCCCAGTGTGGCGATTATGGGAAAAGCCTCAAGATGTTTGACCAAAGTGGCGATCAACTAGAACATAATCATGTGTGGCCTCTCCAGTTGTTCTCGCTGTCCACTGCTGGACCATAGACCGATGGTCTAGCAGTGATAGTGCCGCATAGGTCAATGATGAAGGTTGCCAAGAACTTGCGAACAAGGCTTGCGAAACATCCACGAATTACGTCTCACAAATTTTATTACTTTTTGACAACTTTTGAGGGACTCCTGTCGTACATGCACTTGCGTTTGTAATGTAACGTAATGTCTTTTCTCTTTTTTTATCCTAAATTTTTTATGGAAAAATGCAGGTGTACCTAAAGAAGTAAAAGCCCAAACACTTAAAGTCCGTTCAGTATAATTATAAAAATAAAATAATAATAAATAATAAAAACTTTTATTGACATAAGTTCATCACAATCAAGTACTTATCTAACGGTAAGTATAGAAAAAAAAAGACTTGATGAAAGATACAAAAACAATAAAAACAAACACATGTAAGTACATACTTTGGACAAAACTTAAGTAAACACAAAGAAACTTAGCAAAGGGGAACAGAGAACCTCGCACTAGGCATAGCCTGTCCTGCGAGGTCCATAAAGTACGGTTTACAAGTCCAGTTAGAGCACAGTTACAAAGAAATTTTAATTTTTATATAGAAATATAATAAATGGAAAAATTATTTACTGTAATGAAATCAAAAATTACGGAACATAACACAAATTTAGGTTAGTTCAGACTAAAAGTTAAAACCAATCATCAGACAGGAATCCTAAGGAACTGTTCTGTTTCTGTATAATCCCATGACATAAGCTCGTCAAACACTTGTTTTTTTACTGCAGAAATTGAGCTGAGAGAAGATAATTTTGTCCTTTTAATAAACTTATTATATAAATATGGATACAGGAAACTGCTAAAACGGTTTGCAAATGCGGTTTTTACAGCGGGTACCGGAACTCTAAAAACCCGTTTACCCAATGATCTGCAATCGGAGGTGCCAATAACTTTCCTATGAGTTGCAAGAATAGCGTGTCGAATATACAGTCCCCTAACACTCAACACCTCTGCGTCACGTACAATTATTTAGTAATAGATATAATTTATTTTACCTGACAGCGGTTCGTCGGGATATTTCCCGCCGTGTTCGTCGGGATCCACCTCGTACATGATGTTCACAGCGTCCACACGGAATCCAGAGACGCCTTTCTCAAGCCAAAACCGGAGGACATCCTACAATACAACATAGTATATAAAAAAAATATATTTTTATATCTGCACGTCAAAAAGACTGCATTTTGAAGATTAATCAAACACCGGAACATACAAAGAACCCTGAAGTTTAGTCGAATTTTAAATTATATTTTCCCTGCGCTTAAATTTGGTAGGTAGGAAATATCTTGCACCTCAAATCAAATCAAATCAAAAATTTCTTGATTCATATAGGCTTTTACAAGCTCTTATAAATCGTCAATCTTCTATTATTACTTATAATAAATCTTATAATAAATCTGTAGAGAAGTCAATTCTGTACATGGAATATATTTTCAAAATAACTATCAGAGGGTGATTAGTGATCGATACTGATGCCAAAAATGCAATCAGTAAAATTTTTGTCTGTCTGTCTGTCTGTCTCTCTGTCTGTCTGTATGTTCATTATAGAAAAAAAAACTACTGGACGGATTTAAACGAAACTTGGTACGATTATTCTTCATACTCCTGGCCAGGTTATAGTATACTTTTCTTCACGCTACAATCAATAGGAGCAGAGCAGTGACGGGAAGTGTTGGGAAAACGGGAAATTTTTTATCTGCATGTTTGATCGCGCATCACGCGAGAACTACAGCTTGGAATTGAATGCGGTTTTCACCAATGTATTCCTAGAGGTTTAACTTAAAATTTAGGTACCATTTTATGGAAGTCCGTTACTTTTGAAACCCGATATCCACGCGTGCGACGCCGCCGGCACAGCTAGTACGGAACAAATTTAAATTCTTACGAACATATATAATACAGTCCAAAATAAATTGAGATGCTACTGTAAGTATGTTTATCTCTTTAAACCGTTCTCTCAGTGAGTCACGCGGCCTCAGACCATATATACCGCGGATGGCCCTCTTCTGCAATACAAATATTGTTTGTATATCCGCAGCAGACCCCCACAAGAGAAGGCCATCAGACCTAATACTATGAAAATAGCTGAAATAAACTAATCTTGCCGTTTCGACATCGGTTAGGTGCCGTATTTTTCTTACTGCAAATGCAGCAGAGCTAAGTCTAGCAGCCAGAGCACTAATGTGAGGGCCCCATTGTAATTTACAATCTAAAGTAAGACCAAGAAAGGTCGTGGTATTAATGAATTATTCCCAGTTGTCCCCTCTTACCTTGTCCTCCGGGGTGACAGCTGGGAATTGACTTCCCGGTTGTCACCAAACCACGACAGTTCAGTGTAGATGATGCATTTGCTTTAAAGGTAATTTTCTTGTGATGTAGGTACCTACTTAGAGAGTTTTTCTCGGAAACGAGACGGTTTTTGTCAATGTTTTCGACGACCTCGGCTCTCGTGAAGTTTACAATACCAACTAGAACCAACCAGAACCAACAAAATTAGCCGCTGTGACCGAAATTCAGCCAGGATCGCATCATTACCTGCATCTCCTGCTGCACCCTGGGCTCGCGGTAGTTAAGGTCGGGCTGCCCCACCACGAACTGGTGCAGGTAGAACTGCTGCCGCTCCTCGCTCCACTCCCACGCGCTCTTGCGGAATATGCTGATCTGGAAACGGACAACATTTTTCTTACAAGTTCGAGCGGTGCCAAATGGAAGAAGAAAGACACACTTTTATTTACACCACACATCCAGTTACCCCAATCTGTCAAAATATCTTTATGTACCTACCTATATTGAAATGACATTTGACAGATTGAATTTTGACAGATAGGGGTAAGTTAACTTATAATCGGCAGTATAATGAGTTTTAATAATCGTTGCCACATGATGTGAAAATCAGTTACTTATTCATTAAATTGACGGATATACTTATCAGAGAGAAGTGAAGTGACTTCGTTTGCGGATCGGTTCGTGTAAAGCACGAAGTAGAATTTTATAACTGCAAGGTCAACCTGACAAGATAAACTTACCCAGTTATTGGGGGGCAGGTAAGACCCTTCATTGTTCGGGTCGGGCACCCCGTCGACCCACACATAGTAATTCTCGTAGCCCGGTTCCCGTTTCTTGGACTTCACGAACCATTCGCTCTCGTTACCCGTGTGATTAGGCACATAATCCAAGATTACCCTGATACCTAGATCAAAAAGAAAATAAAATTACCCAATAAGTGTTTCGGTTTGTCGTAAGATAGGTACATAATGTACGTAAACCACATCACATCTTTGTCTTATCTAACACCTACCTAGGTATAGGTGACTTAACCAGCTAACAGTGAAACTGACCTTTAATAGGTATCCATGAGAAAATAGGGATAAAACATTAAATTTCATATTTTATCATGATTATCATCATCAGTCTATCGCAGTCCACTGCTGGACACAGGCTCCTCCAGTTGTTCGCCACTTTGGGCAAACATCTGGAGGCTTTGCCCATAATGGCCACGCTGAGCAGGCGAGTTGGCGATCACAGAGCGTAGCTTCTCGCTCTGGTGACGCTGCTGCCTGTCACTGTAGTATTTAGCAACGCCTTGCATCATAACTATGCCTTACATCGTAATATCCCCCGAAAACCTATAACTCCGCTCTGCCCTCCTCTTCGTCGCAGTCTTGGGTGCCAACTCTGCCATTCCTCGCCTATCGAAAATCCTAAATCATCACAGTAGCCAGATTGACATCTTCCATGACTCAATTATAGTAAAACTAGCTGTGCCCGCGACTTCGTCCGCGTGGAAAAGAGTTTCATCCCCTATTTTATCCCCTTGGGGGTAGAATTGATCAAAATCCATTCAATTAGCGGATGCCTACGTCATAACATCTACCTGCATGCCAAATTTCAGCCCAATCCGTCCATTGGTTTGGGCTGTGCGTCGATAGATCACTATGTCAGTCAGTCAGTCAGTCACCTTTGAGTTATATATATGTCACCGGAAAATAGCAAGAATCGTAAGTTGATCAATTTCCTAGGTAGTTGATTAACTTCCGGAAAATAATAAACGGCAGTTGAAATGTATTATTTAACGTATGTATTTTAGTAAATTGATCATTTTACGGGGTCTTTCCGTAAAATGATCCGACGAAGGTGAGGTGAACGTTGATTGGTTCAATGGCTCATGTGGCGTTATCCCGGCAACCAATCAGGGAACAGTGTATTAAGTTACGGGTAATAGTGCACCGTTAAATAGTACATTGAGAAACGATTGGCCCATTTGAGGACGATTTTACTTGTGTCAAAATCGTAAATTATTAAATGACTGTCAGGCTACCGTAAATTGATCAACTAACTGAAATCCATTGCGTAAAATAATACATTTCAACTACCGTTTGTTATATTCCGAAAGTTAATCAACTACCTAGGAAATTGATCAACTTACGATTCTTGCTATTTTCCGGTGACATATATATATAGAATATAGATATAGATACGCAAAATAATATGTAATAAAATATAGTTCCCTCCAATGTGTCTGGGTATAAATTCTAATATAATTAACTAAGTAAAGTACCTACCTGATATCATCATTACCAAGGTTTTCCCCTGTATTGTAAGTAGGAACCAGATGACGACTGACCGGGATCTCCCAGAACTTAAGTAGGTATTAGGTATACAAAATGGTACATACCAATCCGCTTAGCGACCGTCATCAGGTTATCAAAATCGTCCATGGTGCCATACTCGGGCGCGATCTGGCGGTAGTCGGTGATGTCGTAGCCGAAGTCGTACATGGGCGACAGGAAGATAGGCGACATCCATATCGCGTCCACGCCTGTCTGTTTGAGGTATGGCAGCTTCTGTGTTATACCTGGAGAAATTAGCGTGGTTTTACTGATTATTATTATAAGACAGGTTTTTGAATTGGTAGCAAGCACTTGTAAATGAGAGATTTATGAGAGATAGGGCACAGCCAATCGTCGCTCGAATTGAGCCGGGCACGAGCACGAGCACGCCCGGGGAAAGACCTCCACCATATAGAATACAGCAGCCATATGACCTCCGTGTCGTGTTTCTGCCGGTGAGTATGGTTTCCGGAGCTCGTGGAGGGGTCAGGGTTGGGCCGGCATGGCGGTGGCAACTGAAAGATAACTAACCTGACTTGTGCTTCTCTTTCGCTTTCCATCAGGCGTAGGGAAGACATTATGTCGAGTTACTATAAAAAAAATGAATGGCCAGCGCGTGTGAAAATTACTACCGCGCAGGTTATTGATACATCAAGTTCTTGATTCTTTTAAAAAATACAAAGCATGCTGACCAGATAATTAACTAAGTAAAGATGCCGCAAGGGTAGGGTTCTCATCCATTCGGATTTATTCTAGTTTAGAAGCAATTACACTTAATCGGATTTGTAGGTAGGTACGAAACGAATGTCAGTTTTGAGTGAGCGTGCATTGAGAATGCCACTTTCGACTCAGATGCGCAGAAGTTCTGCCGGGGGCATCCAGGCGGGGTGAAAATTTTGTACCTAGTCCGGATTAATAATAATTTAAAAAAAAATCACGCACAACTACTGAAAACCAGGGTCGCGGTGCCCCCGCGTCACGTCACATGCTGAGTGGCAGCCTATTTGGATGCATACCTTATTACTTATACCCTGTAACCAGACTTAAGTGGCCTACCAAATTGTTGATATGCTCCATATAAATTTATTTTAATTTCATTTCACATGCTCAATGATTGCGTGCAAGAGAATCTGTTCAACTATCCGGGGTGTAAGTTCCAAAATCCGGCGCTTTCATCATTCGTGTCCTAGTGGATAAGCTTTTGGGATGGCAACCCAACTCAGAGGAGATGCAGAGCCTCAGCTTAAACCGGTCATCAAACAACACCTTCTAAAAAGTAGGTACCTATAGAGTCCACAGGACTCACCATTAAGATCCCCAATACCGTCTCCGTCGCTATCCTTGAAGGAGCGCGGGTAGATCTGATAGACCAGCGCCGTCTGCCACCAGTCCGCGTCGGATGCTCCCGTGATGGCGATAGCTGCCACCACCAACACCATCAAAGTTGTACCACGCATCGCTTTTCGTTTATGAGAGTTCGCTTAAGTTCAGGTGTGTAATGTCAATCTTAAAATAAAAAAAAATGGTTATTATATTTTTGAATCGGGTTTATGCAAATGGAACAGAGTTTAAAAAATATTCCTTGCACATTTGTTCTTTTTAAATGATGTTCAACAATGATTTAGATAATTCTTCTTTACAATTCATATAACTTTGATTTTGAAGTCTTTTTCAATTCAAGATTTCAAAATCTAATCGAAAACAGACATGATTTAACTACTGGTTCATTATTTTCTAGCTGTATCAGTCAGGAAATCAAATCAAAGAGGAAAGATTTAAGATTAACCGGTTTGGGTACCTACATATGAAAAACTTAAAAAACAATTTTGACTCGCCAAAAAAAAAAATTTAAAAACGTTATTTATACTCGTAGTAAAATAAATAGGAAACATGACTCACTGACCTCATCGGACACCGCAATCCCAATGTCAAGATTTGCACCCGAGCCGCCATTAAATAGCAAATCGCACAAGTGTCCGCAGATAACGATGCGAATTAGTGCACTTCAACTTGTTTTGTCACTTACGCTCGACTACACTTGTTATCTTTAGGATTACGCTCTATTGTATGCACGTTGGCGAGGAAACTTCAAATTACCGTCCGATGTTGTAAACACTTGTTG
The DNA here is from genome assembly GCA_031163375.1 of Conogethes punctiferalis. NCBI lineage: Eukaryota > Metazoa > Arthropoda > Insecta > Lepidoptera > Crambidae > Conogethes > Conogethes punctiferalis. The sequence goes on along the minus strand of CM062077.1, from coordinate 17,308,658 downwards.
TTTTAAGAGGTAATCTAGTGATGCGCTGGAGTGGAAACATGTGTATTAGGTATATAATAATAATAATAATAAAATTCTTTATTAGACAAACATTCGAAAAATATAACAGAATTTGTATACAACTAAATCCGATTTAATTACAAGAAGAGGGTACTTTTAGTATAGGTACCACGAAGCAAATACAAAGAGGAGATGTCATAAGCTACTCGGTCTAGTGATAAAATAACTAGAGCTCGGTCTTTAAATTTTACCAATCAACGCCGTTTACATGCCGTTAGTGGGCGTGGCTTATTAATTTGCACTCGGTCCTTCTCAGTACTCTTTTTGTGTGGACTTATTTCTATTTTCGACGTATTGTAGCATTTTACGAAGAAAATCATGAAAGTGGTGTGTGTTAATGTGTAATAATTACTCTGGTAAACATTCAATTGCAATGAAAGGAATCAAAATTCATGTGTAAGTATATTTAATTCGCATTTTGTTAAAATAAAATTCATAAAATACGCTTTTGACATCTTTCATGCACGAATAATGATTTTACTCAACGATAGATGGCACCTCTGTGCGTAATAGGAGCAAGCAATATAAAGACACATCAAGCTCAAAAACCTTGGATTTATTGAAATTTGTTTTAAATTTATGCATAAGGACGTTTATCTTGATGAAAATAATGTTGTTTTATGTAGATTCATTGTCATTGTACAAAAGTATGTGCTATCTGGCAGCAATTTTTAAGAGGCATACAAATGTCAAAATACCAGGTCCGTAATTGGGATGTAATTTATATTCGGACATAGGCCTATGTCCAGCTGTGGGCTGCAATAGGCCGATGATGATGATTATATTCGGATTATTATTCATTGAAGAAAAATTATATAAATTTAAATATTAAAATTAAACTGTGTATTATGTTTATTCTAGACTAGCTGTGCCCGCGACTTCGCCCGCGTGGAATGAAGTTTCATCCCCTATTTTATCCCCTTGAGGGTACAGTTGATCAAAGTCCTTTCTTAGCGGATGCCTACGTTTGATATATTTAGATTCCCGTCTAATAAAATCCTTAGAAAGGAATGGGTTAGACAAATAAATAGATAAAACTGGACTCCTACCAAATACCTACACCAAAATTTGTTCTTCCCAAAGTTTGTTTTTGATTGCAAGTAGTAACTCTGTTTAAGTAGTGACTTTGTTAGTAACTCTGTTTGATTAAGTGACTTTGTAAATTGTGTACGAGTATATGTGAATAAATCTGTTGAAACTCTATCGGCCTTTAAATTGAATACAGTCCAAAACAGTTTATATTGTTAGTTAATCACTATCGTCTGTTTGTTTTTTAGGGTTCCGTAGCCAAAATGGCAAAAACGGGACCCTTATAGATTCGTCATGTCTGTCTGTCTGTCTGTCCGTCCGTATGTCACAGCCAGTTTATTCCGAAACTATAAGAGCTACATTATTGAAATTTAATACGTAGATGTATTCTGTGAACGGCATTAAGATGTGAAAATAAAATTAGAAAAAAATCCAAAATTTTTGGGGTTCCCCATACATAGAACTGAAACTCAAAAATTTTTTTTTCATCAGACCTATACGTGTGGGGTATCTATGGATAGGTATTTGAAAATGATGTTGAGGTTTGTAACAACATTTTTTTCTAAACTGAATAGTTTGCGCGAGAGACTCTTCCAAAGTGGTGAAATGTGTGTCCCCCCCCCCCCGTAACTTCTAAAATATAGGCATGATAAAACTGAAAAAAATATATGATGTGTATTACTATAAAAACTACTAACGAAATTTGGTTTGAATGAAATCTAGACAGTAGTTTTTTTTTAAACGTCATAAATCAAATTACCTAATTTTTTCATTCAATCAGTGGTACGGAACCCTACGTGCGCGAGTCCGACTCGCACTTGGCCGGTTTTTTGTTGTATGTTGTGTTGTATTGTAACCTGTAGAGCCAATAAAAAAAAATCTTTCTTTCTTTCCACGAGGTTCGTGGCGCAGAGTCAGCTAATTTGTATTTATACTTACTGTTTTATATAATTATGTACATAATTTAATAAATATATTAATAATACAAGCAAAACACTATTTATTTTTTACTGTTCGAATCAATGCACCCTTTCTCCTTTAGTTATACATAATTGAAAAGTGTCATGCGCTTGATGTAATGTAATAAAAGCAACCGTTTATAGTCACAAAAATGTTAAAACTATAGGTCGCCTCAAGGCGTGGTCTTCTACTTACTTCTGGTGTCACCATGATCCAAAAAGTTCCTATGGACTAAAGGCGCAGATGTCGCTAGGAGTACTTTTTATTGAATAGGTAGGTATTCTAAGTACGTCCCTTATAATATAGCTAGCGAAATCTAGTGCCCGATAGCTAAACTACATAAGAAGATGAGACTAGTAGTTCGGCTTCTAGCCGCCATACGGAAATAAGAAAGGGGCGTCCCCCCGTACCCCCCTTCTTTTTGCCACGCAATTTTCCTATGAAAATATTGGTTATGGCATCTCCTCTTTGTATTTGCTTCGTGATAGGTACCCATGCCTTAATCATTACAAGTTACCCGTCTCAATCCCTCCGACGATATCTGCGAACTACTCAACGTCATGCACGGTGCGTGTGTCAGTAGATAATAGGTTTTATTACCGCGCCATAAGACTGACGCTGACGTGCAGTGCGTAAGAGAGAATGTGGTAAGCACGGAGCAAATACAAAGAGGAGATGGCATAAGCAACTCGGTCTAGGTCTAGGGATTAGTGCACACCTAAATTTTACCAATCAACGCCGTTTCCACGCCGTTAGTGGGCGTGGCCTATTAATTTGCTCTCGGATGTTGTCATTACTCGTTGTGAGGACTTATTTCTATTTTCGTGTTATGTGTAATAGTTACTCTGGTAAACATTCAATTGCAATGAAAGGAATCACATTCCATGTGTAAGTAGGTATATTTATACAATATCATTTTGTTCAAATAATTGTTAATATAAATATCATTTTGTTAAAATAAAATTCATAAAATACGCTTTTGACATCTTTCATTCTCGAATAATGATTTTACTCAACGATAGATGGCACCTCTATGCGTAATGGGAGCTAGCACTCTAAAGACACATCAAGCGCAAAAACCTTGGATTTTTTGAAATTTGTTTTAAATTTAGACTTTTATCTTGATAAAAATAATTTTTTTTTTTTTTTTTTTATTAAGATTTTAACGGCCTGGGATCTCTCCATACAGCCAAATCTGTATTTTCTTGTGATTTCTTTATTCTTGTTGTTTATATTTTGTTGTATACATTTCTGTGTCTTTTTAACTATGATGATATTAGTCTGATTGCTTCCAGTAGGTATTCCATTTCATATATTTACAAAGGTGGAGTTTACATAATCAAATATTTCCATATATGTGTCAGTATTTTGCAGAATAGATGGCAGGAGGCGGGGAATGTCTTTAGTTTTATAAACCTTTATTGATAAAAATAATGTTGTTTTATGTAGATTCATTGTTTTTTTGTTATTGTATAAAAATATGTGCTACCTGGCAGCAACTTTTAAGAAGCATACAAATGTCAAAATACCAGGGCCGTAATTGGGATATAATATTATATTCGGACATAGCCTATGTCCAGCTGTGGACTGCAATAGGCTGATGATGATTATATTCGGATTATTATTCATTAAAGAAAAATTAAATAAATTAAAATATTAAAAACTAGCTTTCCGCCCGCGACTTCGTCCGCGTAAAGTTTTTTTTTCCAAAATAAAATTGTGCCTATGTTACTCGTGGATAATGTAGCTTTCGAATGGTGAAAGAATTTTTAAAAACGGTCCAGTAGTTTTTGAGCCTATTCATTACAACCAAACAAACAAAGTTTTCCTCTTTATAATATTAGTGTAGATAAACTGTTTATTCTAGATTCCCGTTTAATGAAATCCTTAGAAAGGAATGGGTTAGACAAATAAATATAAAAAACCGGCCAAGTGCGAGTCGGACTCGCGCACGTAGGGTTCCGTACCACTGATTGAATGAAAAAAATTAGGTAATTTGATTTATGATGTTTAAAAAAAACTACTGTCTAGATTTCGTTCAAACTAAATTTCGTTAGTAGTTTTTATAGTAATACACATCATATATTTTTTTCAGTTTTATCATGCCCATATTTTAGAAGTTACGGGGGGGGGGACACACATTTTACCACTTTGGAAGAGTCTCTCGCGCAAACTATTCAGTTTAGAAAAAAATGTTGTTAGAAACCGCAACATCATTTTCAAATACCTATTCATAGATACCCCACACGTATAGGTTTGATGAAAAAAAAATTTTTGAGTTTCAGTTCTATGTATTACATTAGGGAACCCCAAAAATTTTGGATTTTTTTCTGATTTTATTGTCACATCTTAATGCGGTTTACAGAATACATCTACGTACAAAATTTCAATAATGTAGCTCTTATAGTTTCGGAATAAACTGGCTGTGACATACGGACGGACAGACAGACAGACAGACAGACAGACAGACAGACAGACATACATGTCGAATCTATAAGGGTCCCGTTTTTGCCATTTTGGCTACGGAACCCTAAAAACTGGACTCCTACCAAATACACCAAAATTTGTTCTTCCCATTTCAACAAAGAGGATTTCATAGTAACACAGAAGGGCCTGAGAAAACTAAAGAAAGGAACATTACCTAGTTTAAAGCTAGATTTATCTGTTAGTTTCTGTATATTTTGTATTAGATTAGTATAGTGTAGAAAAATCGTTATTCACATGAACATTATTCGAGAAGTTGTTTCCATCGATAAGGACCGGCAAAAAATTAAGGTTCTTCATCAGATACTTCAAACCTTCGATTTTCTTACATCAAATGAAGCGGCCCACCAAGTTGAATATTTTTTGTAAAGGCGGTATATGTCGATCTCTAGTATGGAATCTCTAGGAATGTAATAATTTTTTATATTTAATAATGTTTATTTTATGACCTTAAAGAGGTTTTCAGTTTCATCATATGAAAGTGATTTTAGAAAGCCAGTCATTACGTGTTTACAATTAAAATTGTTTAGTGGATATATGTCAGTGATTTTATTTATCTTGACAAAGAGCTTTCCTCTAAGGGCAATTTTTTTTTTTTTTTTTTTCTAAATGACTACGATGATGGCCAGGGCGGCCTTGTCATCATCACCGGACTGTTGGGGGAGCGGAAGGCTCTCACCCCTATCTAAGGCCAATGAAGCAATTGAATCGGGTTATAAAAGCAGTTTTAGTATTAGTATGCGGGCAAACATTTTTCTTCCTACGTCTTTAAACGTTTGCGTTGCAGTAAATTCTTGTTTTTTGTATTGGGCTAGAATGCTCTGAAGAACAAACAATTGTCTGACGTTAAGTACGTCACACTGGGAGTACAGCTCATATGTAGGAAATCTATACGGTTTGAATGACATGACTTTAATTAAAGCACGCTGTGCTCCTTCGACCTTGAGCATGTGTAATGTGTAAATAAAAATGTGACTGAAGTGCGGAAGGCATTTATTTTTATCTAGTACCTACTAGCTTTAGCCCGCGACTTCGTCCGCGTTCATTAGGGTACCTGCATGCCAAATTTCAAGCGTCTAACTTAAGCGGTTTAGGTTTTCGACGCATTGCGACAAATATCTAATTTAGGTACTAACAGATCCTGAGATTCATTTGATAAAACATTATGCTATACCGTCATGAGGTTAAAAAAATAACTTGTCTGTTTTGCATTGAATGTATGGATGTAATTGGAGTAAAAAAATATAACGCCGTATAAGAACAACAGATGGATGATTTAGAATGAATCGTAAATATTGATCACATTTTCGCCTAACACTCACAGACCATAAACACTCCATGTATTTACAAAATGTACAACATGATCATTTGAGTATCTACGTAGATATATTTACCTAAGGGTAATGTTTTTGCAAAAAAAAAAGTTTTTCTATTTTTCTTATGTTATAAAATTTACATTATTATGTTCAATTAATTATTATTGGAACTAGATTTGTTTTTTGTCATAAGCATGGTGTCTTATTCTGTATAATTGGCAATGTTACAATTATGAACGATTTGTGGTAATTATTATGACGTGTTATGGGAATGTGGAATGGGAGGTTGGCTGCTATTCGCGGCTTTTTCTTCTTTTGTGGGCGGGCCGTGGGGTCTTGTCTCTGTTGTATGACCTAATAAATTATTATTTTGTATGTATTAGTACCAATATTTTAATGGAACTTGGCTGACACACGTCCGCGAGTATTTTTTTATAGATTATGATCAAAATTAAATGTTTGTTTTGTTGAAACTTTTGATGTGTTCGGAAAAGACATAGGTAGGTATTTAAAAAGACTTTGGTGGGTGTAATTCGCCATATATTTGGGAAATTTATAACATAAGACCAAATGTATCTAATAAAGAATCGAGAAAAGGTAGGTAGTGCCCTTGCGCTTCGCTTGGCTCGTCTTGGCGGGAACACGACCGTGACCCCAGATTTGAACGAGTTACGCTTAGGCTGTATTAAGGAATTTGAATAACTTAAGCTAAGAGCTGTCCAATATGGGTCCCAATATTCATCTTGTAATAACTTTTATGCCTTATTAGTATTCCTTGCTAACTTAACACTTAAAATGTATAGATCATATAGATATTAATTACAACCTGATCGGAGGGCTGGGGCTGCGGCAGAACCGCTTTGGGGGCCGGTATGTCCTCTTTCTTTTTGAAAAACCACTTGTTTTACATTACATATCTACCAGTGACAAATTTTAAAAATTTTAACTTGTTACAAAGAACAACTAAAATTATTTTTAAAATTTGTCAAATACTCTATGCAATTAATATACATATTTTTGCCTAAATTCAAGTGAATTATGTTATCTTATGCTAAGTATTTTCATAAAGGATGACCAAAATTTGCGGCGTTTTTTAAATGTTGTCAAATACCCTATTGGTGGATGCCCCGAGGAACATTTTGATCTTATACCTTCCTCTCCTTTTCTTAAAAAAACAACGCGTGTAGGTTTTAGATACCATGAAAATACTGTGCCATTCAATTAGCACTCGTACTATAAAGTACAGTAAATCTTATATCTGCCGAACCATTAGGCTGTGGAACTCTCTTCCAGCACACGTGTTCCCTTCTTCTTATAGTCTTAAAGCGGCACTTATGCAATCCATTACAGTGTGATCGATCCGTGTTGCACTGACTGGGCGGGATGCGGATCGTTTAAAAAAAAAGTATAGGCAACTGGCAAAAACAGGGGCCGCCGGGCCTACCCCGGGAGGGCCCCAGCCAAGAGGCCGAGAACTCAGAAATGACCTGTCAGTTTTTTACTAGCAGGGGGGACCCCTTAAAAAGACAAATTCTTTGAAGGGACCCCACAATGCAAAGAATTTGCCAAGCGCCTCAGATGGTATAGTTACACCACTGATATCTTTTTTTTTATAAAAAGAGCGTTCAGGATGACTTCACCCCACCTGATGGTAAGCGGTCGTGAGGTCCAAATGTTAGGTCGACAGGCACATTAGGGCAAACCTACCGCGCCTGTCGCCCTTACCCTCACGTCCTTATCTACTCATTGATCTATTGACTAAAGGAAATTACCGAGAAGCATTAGAGACGCGAGAATATGGTAATAAGTACAAGCACGCTCTTAGAATGTTGAAGTGGCGCCAGTGAAGTGTACAGATACAGTTAGTTGTCAACACGTATGAATATAAACATCACTGATAATGAAATGAAAACTCCTCAAAACAACAATGAGACTTTTTCTAGAAGGTAATACATTAGGCACCCTCACGCCGTCTCCCGTATTATGTCGCAGGCAAATTCTACAATGTTTGTGCGGCATCAGCACTCTCTCCAGTCTCCACTATTCCACTCAGAGCTGAACAATCTCTGAAGTTTATCAGATGTAATTGCAAATGGAATTTTTACATTTATTTTACCCTCCCTTATGTCCTGTCCAATAATTAGATTTACTATCTAAAAAAATGTTAGTCATTGGACAGCACATTAAACCAATAAATTTTGTTTTAATGCACCAATTCCTATTAAATTCTATGCATCATACGGCAATACTTTGCTGTGCAAACGGTAAAGCAGATGAGATTGATAATATAAAAATTAATCGTTAAAAACTTGGCTGTTAAAACTTACCAAATAAATTCTTTATTTTTCACTAAAAATACTGCCGTCTGTATAGCCGCCGCCGAGAAAATAGAATATTTTTAAACTACTGGAACCATTTATTAGAAATGTTTTGAACTATAAAGTATTGTCAAAAAGCAGAGTTTAGACCATTTCCAATGTTCTAGTTTTTAGAGAAACCTTAGATTTTAAAGTTTAATTCTAATATGCCGAGCTACGTTAGTACAGCCGATAAGCCGATTACAAATTTCCACGGGCATATCGTTTCAATTAGTACCAAATTTAAACGCGCGTGGCACTGCGTATCATCAAAACCAATATGGCGGTCAACAGTGAAAGTGTGGAAGAAAAAAATATTAAAAATATGTCTAATATCAGCTGTTTCAATTAGATTTTAAGGACTAGTATTCTAGGAAACTATTGAAATTAAACCAATCACAAAGGGGGCTCCGAAAACACCGTGGGGAAAAAAGCAAAAAAATTTAGAGGTTATCCAGCACATAAAAACGCTAGGGTGTCTATGGAAACTGGAACTGAAAATTGCAATAAAATGCTTTTTATTTTGATTTTTGTAAAGTAATTATTTCGCTAATGGTAAAGACTACACGTATTTCATGTACATGTCTTTACACTTTTTTTAAATATCTTTAAATTTTATGCTTGTTTAAGCTTAGCAGAATAAGTGTCTGAATATTTATGGAGTTAGGTTTGGGATTAAGACACAAGCTTCCGTGAGATGTCTAGAATAATTGTGTTGACACAGTACTGGCATAGAACACTGTTATAAAAACATATATAAATAGAAAAACCTTTTGGCCAGGATGTTCATTAAACCATGTAGTTTTAACACCTCCCCGTAATGAACATCTTGTGTACAAACTATAAGTTTATACAAAAGGAAAAGGACATATCAAAGTAACACTATATATACACTGCACCTACTGACATTCTATACACAAAGAAAAGTTATAAAAATGACCTACCTATCACTAACTATATGTACACCTTACAAAATAAAACGATATCTAAGTTAACCCTAATAAATCTGAAAATGTACAATGTTTAATTTTGGGCAACGATTTTGTAAAGATATCGGCGACCATATTATTTGTAGGGATGTACATGAGTTTGAGATTATGATGTGATAGTGAGTCTCAAATGAAATGGTGTCGAATTTCAATATGTTTCGTGCGTGAGTGGTAAGTGTTGTTTTGTGTCAATTTGTGTGAACTTTGATTGTCTGTGTGGATGGTGATGCAATGATTTAGATTGAACACTTCTTTAATGAGCGATTGGAGATAAATGGCTTCCTTACATGCTTCTCCAAGGGCCATGTACTCCGCTTCAGTAGTAGAGAGCGCAACCGTTCTCTGCTTACGAGCTTCCCACGAAATTGATGCATTGCTCAATTTAAAAAACATAACCTGTGTAGGATCTCCTATCAAGCACATTACTGCCATAGTCAGCATCGGCATACCCGGTTGGGCAGTCCTGACCTTTTGAGAAGGTAAGTTTGAGATGCTTGGTGAAACAAAGAAACATTGTTGAATTTATTTTTGGTATTACCACTGAATGTCTTGTCTAGTTAATATATAGGTAATTCTTGGTAAGTTTACTATGTGTAGATATAAGTATCCTAAGATTTGGGAGAATTTGTTCTGACACGGTGCCTTTTAGTGCAGGTTTTGTTTAGTTTCGGTTTCAATTTTATGTTTATTTAATCGACGAATTTATTGTCGCAGTAAATAATTTAATAATATTCTATTATTAAACTTAAATACCTAAATAAAATGATTAAAAACCCTGTTTCGTTTCTATTATCATGGTCACTTAATAGGTACACATACTAAGTCGATGAAATTCATCTACAATTTGCCTTCGGCATTTTATAACACGTATTTTTAAAAAAATCTTTGTAAACTGCCGACGCCGCGGCGCCGTTTGTGTACGAGCTAAATTACAGAATTTGCCTGCGACACATACATAATTAATGATAATGATAACATTTCCCATACAGGCTTGTCATCGTGGTAGAGTTACACTTTATGTGAGGATTTGTATAATTTTGTCAACATTTAACATGGTAGTGTCAGTAGCACCTACTATGAGCATAAAACTTGTGCAATCGATTATATTACTGATTGAAGTTTTTAATATTTCGATCTAAGATTAACATTATTCCTACGGTCTATTGCTTAATCTAAGATTTCCATGGTACTTACTTACAAAGCTATCTCGATATTTCTCGGCATATCAACCGAGTCTTCACGAATGAATTACTTTTAAAATTTAACAACTGTGCCCAGAATATGAGTTTAATAATTCCAATTTGTAAAACAAAAGACTGAGGCGAAACATCTCTGTTCAAAAGCGCGAATCTCAAACTGGGAGGGGATCAAAGTGGGCAAGGTTTTTGTTCAGCTTAATTAAGTCACGAAGTCACACGCTGGCCCGTAACGGAGCAGGTAATCGCGATCCGGGAAGCATTAATTCAAAAGTCTAGTGTGCCCTCGTGCGGGATCGTTAACTGGCCTACTTGGGCACGTCGCAAACCAACTGCCAGGCCAAGAGGACGCCAGAAAGGCAGATTTCTTTCTTGTCTGCGGTTAACATGATCCTTATGTTAATCTCGTAACTTCGTTTTTATTCTCGCAGTGAAACTCTTTTGCCGCTTTACCAATATTTTTCGTTTGCACTTTATCCTTTTTTTCGAATCATCATCATCTTTTTCCTGCCCATTAAACTAAAACACACAATTATTTATTTCTAATTTAAAAGAATTATAAATTTTAGTTTCCACAATGCGAGCGGTTTAAATAATTAATTTGCAACATGGCGCATGTGCGTGCTAACGCTGTCATTTTATTTTAATTTTATGTTGCTATTTTATGATATTTATAAATATGTATTGTGTTATTTTTAATTTAATTGTGAAATTTTGAATTATTTATTTTACTTACTTACTGCGCTGGCTCTGCGACCCGAAGTGGATCTTGGCCTCCGACACGAGATTTCGCCACCCTGGTCTGTCCTCAGTCACCCTTCGCCAGTCTGGCCGTTGAAGGTGAGCGAGATCCCTCTCGACCTGGTCCATCCAGCGATACCTGGGGCGCCCCACCGGCCGCTTCCCAGCGGGTTGGCCCAGGTATGCTCTCTTTGCAGCACGATCCGACTACATTCTCTCCACGTGGCCGAGCCAGCGCAGTCTAACTGACTTTGTCTCGCCCATTATGTTCGGCTACGAGCTCCTTTATCTCGGAATTTTTCCTCAGCCTCCAAGTTCCATCCTCCCGTTTAGTCGGCCCCAGGATTTTTCGGAATATCTTCCTTTCCGCTACCAGCAGCTTCTCCTCTTCCTTGAGTGTAAGTGTCCAGGTTTCGCAACCGTACATCAAGATCGGTCTAATGACAGTTTATAAACACGAATCTTGGTTTTTCTGCTAATCAACCCGGACACAAGCACCCTATGAAGAGCAGCTGCGCACCGTAGAGCATTATAAATACGGATATCTATCTCGTCCTCTCGTTGGTTGGTATCTGTAACTGTGCAACCCAGATACCGAAACTTGCTAACTCCTTGGTACTTCGCATTATTCGTTGCCAGATCTTCTCTTTTTTCCCGTATATTTCGGTATCGTTTCATATGTAGATATTCAGTTTTATCCCGATTAATCCTGAGGCCGATTTTTCCCGCTTCCGTCTCCAGCACCTCGGGCATCCGCTTCACCTCCTCTGCTTGTCGCCCCAGCAGCGCTAGATCGTCGGCGTACCCAATCACCTTGTGTGTGCCCATCAACTCATCTCCCCCGTCGATGTCAAGAACTTTTCGGACGACGTATTCGAGTACTAAGTTGAAGAGCATAGGTGATAGTGCATCTCCTTGTTAAAGACCCGTGACGACCTCGAACTCATCCGTCAAGCTACTGCCCACTCTAACTCTCATTTTACTGATATTCGTAGCAGCTCTGACCATTCGGATTAGTTTGTCCGGTATATTGAAGATTCTGAGTATGTTAAAGAGCGATTCTCTGTCCACACTATCATATGCCTTAGTGAAATCGACGAATAGTGAGTGTATGCTTTGAGCATACTCCCACTTCTTTTCCATCAGTATTTTTAGGAGGAAAATCTGGTCAACAGTGCTGCGATTTCTGCGAAAGCCACCTTGGTAGTTGCCGAGGATTTTTCCAGCAAAGGGTTCTAATCGGCCCAGGAGAATGTAAGAAAGAACTTTATAGGCTGTCGGTAATAGCGCAATCCCTCTGTAGTTGGAGCACTTCTTTCGGGATCCCTTCTTATGTATCGGGCAAATTACACCCATGTTCCATTCGGAAGGTTGTTTTTCCTTCTCGCAGATTTTGAGTATCAGCTCATAGAGTTTCGATTGCACTGGTCCTCCTCCATATTTCCACAGTTCTCCCGGTATGCCGTCAATTCCTGGGCACTTGTTGTTTTTAAGTCGCAGCACAGCGGCTCTCACCTCCTCAAAAGTCGGTGCATCCATTTCCTCCTCGTTATTCTAAACAGTACAATAATCTGTATTTACCGTTCTCCATCAGTTACTAATACGGAAGGTTTTGTAAACTCACTATGCCAACATCTGGATTCTCTAAATACGCAGAACAGTACTATAATAACAGGCGACATAAATATCAACATTGCTCCGAAATGCACCGAGACTACCTATGAATACAATAATAGAACAAATTATTTAAATAAGTTAGCGGCATATGGAATTCTTGCTGGACATACTTTGCCTACGAGAGAAAACAATTGTCTCGATCATTTCATGCTTAAAGTCAACAAAAATAAATTTGCGCCTTTTGTTGCAGTTCTTCAAACTACTATAACCGACCACTTTACTACTTTTCTTGTGCTTTCTAAATTGAAAAATAAAAACACTGTAAATAGAACAAAGACCAAAACAGATTATTCAAAAGCTTTGGAAGATCTTAAACAAAAAAACTTGTCTGATTTACTGTTCTGCAACGATCCTACTATTATAACACATCGTCTTTTGAGTCAGCTTAGTGAATCTATTAATGCTAATACAATATCGACATCTATTCCTAGAAAGCTACGAATAATTAAGCCTTGGATATCTCCGGGCATCTTACGATGTATCAAACATCGCAATAAACTGCAAAAAAAGCTACGCAAAGAGAAAGATAATGATATTTTGAAAATAACGTATATTCGCTACCGAAACTTTTGCAATAACCTTATAAAAAAACTCAAAAGAAGATATGAAAGAGACCTGCTCGCCAACTCAATCAAAAATAATAAAAAGTTGTGGAAAAATATTAAACATATTACATACAGCAATAAGTCACACGAAGACAACGCCGAACTTGTCAACCTTAAAACCAGTCCATGTGCTTCTGCAAACTTCATCAACAAGTACTTCGCAAACATAGGAAAGCATCTAGCCAATTGCATACAACCTAGTACAACTCAAAATATTGATAAGTCTTGTAATCATATACCAACACAGCAGAATTCATTCGTTCTTTTAGATACTGATTTTGAAGAGGTGGAAAGAGTCATTATGAGTTTGAGATCTGACAGTGCACCTGGTTGGGACGGTGTTGGTATTAGTTTCTTGAAACTTGCGAAGAATGAGCTTGTACCTATTATTACCCACCTTATTAACCTTTGTTTTCAACAAGGGATATTTCCTATCCCATTGAAAAAAGCTCTTATTACTCCAGTGTACAAGAGTGGGGACAGAGATGACGTAAGTAACTATAGGCCTATCTCGGTGCTGCCAGCGATCTCTAAAATAATTGAAAAAATTTTGAACTCTAGGCTGATAGACTACTTTAACAAATATCAAATACTATCATCCTCACAATTTGGCTTCAGGCAGGGTCTATCGACGGCGGATGCGGTTGCTGGACTCACTGAACTGGTAACCGGGTCGCTAGATAAAAATCAAAAGTGCTTATCTGTCTTCCTAGATCTTAAAAAAGCATTTGACACCGTCTCTGTCCCCATCCTTCTACTAAAACTGGAAAAATATGGCGTAAGATCCACCGCATTGTCACTTTTCAGGAGCTACCTCTCTGGAAGAACTCAAAGGGTAAAGTTAAACCAGTTTACTAGTGAGGACCTTGAGGTGACATTCGGTGTCCCACAGGGAAGTGTGCTAGGCCCTACACTATTCCTAGTATATATAAATGATCTCTGCAATATGAAAATAAACAATGCCAGCATATTTTCCTATGCCGACGATACTGCGGTAGTTTTTACTGGAAACGATTGGGATACTGTTAGGGCAAACGCCGAACGCGGTATATCTACTGTCGCTAATTGGCTTAGAAATAACCTCTTAACCTTAAATACTGCTAAAACCAATTTCATTTGCTTCAGCATACAAAATAATAAACAGCCAAGTCCCAATTTTTGCCTTAGGATTCACACGTGTTTGTTGGAAGGTACTGATTGTAACTGCCCTATTATAGACAGAACTGATAATGTAAAATACTTGGGAGTAATGGTTGATCAGAGGCTGTCTTGGTATCCGCATCTCGATCTAGTATCTGGAAGGGTAAGAAAATTAATATGGATATTTAAGACCTTAAGACATGTGGTACCGGGTGGACGCTCGCCTGATCATTGCTTCCAAAGAAACATTCTCAAAGAAATCTATTTGGCGCTTGTGCAGTCGGTCCTGACTTATTGCATCCCCATATGGGGAGGGGCGGCTAAGACGCGAATGATAGATTTGGAGCGAGCACAACGCGCACTATTAAAGGTGATGCATTTTAAAAAAAGAGGATTCCCTACTAGTGTCCTGTACTCTATTAGCAAAGTCCTGTCCGTGAGAAAACTTTATATTCTCCACTGTATCCTGAGGAAACACAAAGAACTGTGCTATGACAAATCTCTAAACCAAAAGAGAAGAAAAAGGATAATTATTACCAAAATCAAAACAAATACTGCATTTGCCGACAAACAATACACCAAACGATCAGGTTTTCTGTACAAAAGAATTAACGACAAACTAGATGTTTATAGTAAGACATTGTATGAATGTAAAAAACTGGTAACTGACTTCCTACAACTATTAGATTACGACGAAACGGAGACTCTATTAACACACACATATTAACACACAAACACACACACACACACACACATACACACACACATACACACACACATACGCACGCGCGCGCGCGCACACACACACACACACACACACACACACACACACACATTTGTTAATTTTGTTTGTAAAATGAATATTACTTTTAATAATTTAATCCAATTTAATTTACTTATTTTTAATTTTTCTGTCTATATTAATGTAACTTTTAGCTATGCAAGAGCGTAGTCGCCTGACACAGGCATTTTTTGCTTACAAGGTGACTACGACCAATTTTTTGTACATTGTAACCTGTTAAACGAAATAAATTATTATTATTAATTATTATTATTATTACTCTCTGGTCTCTATTATATTCACGATAGGTGGACAGTTAAGCAGATCTCGGAAGTAACGTCGCCATTCACTCCTTAGCTGTTCAGGGTCAGATATCAGGTCGCCATTACCATCTTCGAGCAATTGGACCGTTGGATGATATGCCTTCTTTACTGATGTTAGTTCCATATAAAATTTTCGGCTCATATTAGTACACCAACAGCTGGCCACAAGCTGCCCTGCGGAGACTGATTATTATTATGAAACCTTTTCATACAATTTTATTAGTCACACGCGCTCGCTTTTTGTTCTTAATATACGAGTACTTATTCTGTAATAAGTAATATACTATTTATTCTCCTATTATATTCCTGTATAAATAAAATTTATACATGTCATGGAAACGTGTAATTGAAATATCACTGTTACATGAACCGTATACTTACTCAATAGCAATAAGACACTTTCTCCGGGTGTAGGTGTGTTTTGTAAGTTGCCCTAATAATAAAAGTATCCAAAATAGATGTTATAGTTAGATACCATTCTTTAGTTGTCCTATGAAATTATTACCATCATAGTCAAAACTATATGAAACTATGGCTATAAAATTTTAAGAACAGGGAATAAAGACGTAGACACGGGATAAAGACCGTCTTTGTATACGGAAATCCGCGGAGAGCGTGTAACCTGCCTACCTATAAGTTACCTTACTAATTTTGTTGCTACCGTTGTTGTTATACCAACAAAAAGAGACAGTTACGTTTGCCAATGTACTGTAAGAGAACATTCAATTTTATGTTGTTGTTCCCAGAAGAGGACGCGCTCCTGTTATTTCGTTATCAGCGGGTGTCGTTGAGCACGCGACCAATTTGCCGGGCGGGCGCGGGTTTGATGTGCTAATGAGCGGTATTAACGCCTAGTCAGCGTCAGTAAAGCCTCTTTGTCAGTGACGAGTGAAGCCACGCGCGGCGCCCGGCGTCCGGCGCTCCGCACCAGCCGAATGTACAAGTATTTGATCAGCCGTTTTGTTGTGCCCTTTCATCTGCACGCGGGCTGTTGTTGTGACTACATTCTACTGGCTCTAATCTGAATACCAAATAGGGTCTCACCACAGGAATGTTTGTAGAACAAAACGGCTTTCCGTAACGCTAAAAGCGTGATTTGTAAAACGTCATCTCTAGGTCGGTTCTGCTAAGTACCTACCTATTGGAGGCTCTCGATAGGTTGCAGCGACGTGCTATCCGTATTTTGGGGATCAAGAAGTGACTAAGACCCAAACAACTCTATAGCTACGCTTGCCAGTCTTAGTGTTCTCTACCGTCTTTTCAATGGGGAATGCTCCGAAGAGTTATATATATGTTATGGACCAAGTGATTAATGCGGGCATTATTTATAATGCTAGGGCATTATGAATAATGTCAAATTCTATTGGGCAAAGTGATAATTACTATCTAAACTTCATTATTTATCACATTGGCCGGTCATTATTGTATTGCTACTTGGCAATTAGGCAATTTGATAATAAAGCAAAGGGGAGGGACGCACGCGTACTTATTCGGAGATCGATGTATCCGGTAATGTTTTTTAAACCGACTGCGAAAAAGGAGGAGGTTCTTAATTCGTCTGTATGTATAATTTTTTATGTATGTTCACCGATATTTCCGTCAATTATATGTAGATGGATGTCAAAAATTTTTTTTTGTTCGACAGAAGACACTTCCGTGGTGGTCCCATTATCACCAAGTCAGGATCTGATGATGGTATCCGGAAGAAATTGAGGGCAACAACCAAAGTTGTATGCTCATATGGTGATTTTGTTACGCAATCATAACCTACTCAGGCATGATGATGAAGCCATAGAACTCCTTAACGGTTAGGATATAGGGGACAGTACTGCCATTGGTCTATGGGAACTAGGTAGTAGTATGTACTTATGCAGGGCTAATAGGGCAGCTGATTTGACAAGTAATTTGCTTGATTCTACTTCGCAACGTTTTCACTTAACTTAAAGCAAATTTTTTCTTTCCTAAGTAAAACTCTTAAGGACTTTAGTTCCCATCATTATGCAATAGTGCTGCATTTGCCGAGTAGGTATTATTACTGAGTGCGTCATCTTGGAGCAGTCAGAAGTAATGTCTGGCCTGTGTATCACATACACATATTATATTATCTCAGGAGTGGATGAGCTTGTGCCCCCACGCAAGCCTTACAGAGGACCAGGAGACTGCGAAATAGTTATAAAATATGTTATTATTACTTTGCCCAAAGGGTGATAAACAATATTTATAATGCCCGATCAATTTGATTATTTTAATAATGATTATCAAATTGCCCTCTCATATTGGCCATTTATCAGAATGCCCGGGCATTATATATAATGCTTCATTTATCACTTGGTCCATAACATATATAATAGATTCCAACTCATCCCATATTCTCCTTTCCACTCCCTAACAACACGTGCTGGACAGCGTTGCTATCCGCATACCATCCAGACGATAGTGGAACGCACCAAGAGGTTAAGTTCCTCGATCCTGCCCCGTGCCATTAAGTCATGGAATGCCCTTCCAGCTCATGTGTTTCCTGGGTGCTAATCTTGGGTTCTTCAAGCTGGGCGTGAAACGACATCTCAGTGGGCCTTCAGCGACAGGTGCGATGGGTTTGTTCTATGCCTGTCGTGGAGGTGTGGTGGAGTAAGGTCATCCTGAATGCTCTTCTTATAAGTAAAAATAAAAGTCAGTTCCGTTCCAGACGTATTACCTACACTCGTTCGACGTACATACGTTCAATACGCGTTCTGAATGTATTTGTCAAGCTCGTTTTGTGGTCTCGTCGGGCAAGGAGTACAGGCAATCGAAAAGAAATAATCTGTTCCGAACGTTCGAATGTACTAAACTTTCAAAACTGCGACGCTGTGATTATTTGAAAATAATGATGGCCCATTTATTGTTTAGGTACTATTTAATTGTGCTCACTACAATCAGATAGACGGATACGGGTGAAGCGTGAGAACGACCTCGGTTCATTCTTGAAGATATTTTGTTCTTTTTTATACTTACTAAGAAAAAATCTGACTTAAGGGTTGTTCTTCTTTAGGTTTTATTTTGAGAGTCGTGAAATGGTAAAATTACCTTTTTTCATTACAATCATCACGTAAATTACTGCCAATATGCATAATGTCATCCTACGCGTACAAGTTATTCAATTTCAAATTTAATCTATCTATTAATTCTAAGAAAATCGACATCGATAGGTAAATGCGCTCAGCGCATATTGTTGTGGCTCTATTTAGTTCGTAGTAATAGGCTATAACAAAAAACTAACATCATGTTTTTATGATAGATTCATGAAAAAGTAAACAAAAAATATTAATATCAATTCCTAAAAGTGAAAAATAAATTTAATATTTCCATTTTAAAATTCATGTTTTTTAATCCGTTTTTCATTTGGTGAAAACGCTGTACGCCATGTTGGATATTGCTCTGACGTAATTGAATTTGTAAACAAATAATCTCAGTACTGTGTCTACTGCATTTACTATTGATATTTCGAAATTTCTTAGTTATTATTATCACGTTTCTCGATATTCCGGCACAATAATACAATTTCATCATGGTAGACTCTTCGTGCTACTTTTAACCACGTATTACTCATTTTTAAATCTGTTGGCACTTGTATATTTGTACATTCAGACACAAGACACCAATGAAAAGGACTACTCGTATAATTCATTTTGTATTTGCAAAAATAACTTTATTCCCTCAGTGAAGCGTGATGTTTACGATGCGAGTTACGTCACAGTCATGGCGGCCTAGGGTTGTGCTGTTTTCGCGCAAATAATTTAATTGAAAAATTAAAAGTCGTTTTTATTTATTATTTGATATGTATAAAAATATGTTTCTATTTTTTCATGGTATTTTATCACTAAAGGATGCATTTAGATTTAGATTAGGTACTTTTTGAGTGAGGCTGTAATAGCTGTAATAGGCTGTAGGGGAGAACAGGGTAATGGGAGTCAGCGGGCAATGGGAGTCACCCTCCTATCCACGAAATCCTACATGAGAGCGACGCCGAAACAGCGTCCTCAGCACCCGCTATGTACTCCCGCGCAGCCCCGAGCGGGTCGCGCCTCTCAGCATATGCCCCAATGAGAAACGATTGTGTTTTGTTTTTGTGCACCGCTGATATAATTTTACGTAAATGCAAATTAGAAGCTAAGTGTCGAAATCGTTATAGTATGTGATTAAGACATATATTATATACTTACTAAGACCTTCCAAATTTCAACATTCAGTTCAGATTATATCAGTCTGTTAAGGTTTTTTTTTTGTTTAAATTTTTTACTCATTAGTGTAATTGTGGGAAATGGGAGTCAGGCACTATATTTGTGAAATTACGTTATTATTATTACTTTCTAAATGCCAAAAGTACGAGGAAAACTGAAAAGGCTTGTGATGCCTGGATAAAGCTTATTCAGCTTGACCATAGATGTTCTATAAAAAAAAGTCATACGAATCCTTTATTCCATTCTCCAGAAAAGGATAAAAAAGGTTCTACCTTGGGACTACATCTAGGACGATTCACTATGGCCTGAGGCAGAAACCAAGCTAGTAAACTGGGAAAAAAATATAATATGCTGGTAGATTTTACTGAAGAAATGTGATGATCACCATTACCCGCATATTGGTGTAATAGGAGTCAAATCTGTTTTTTTTTTAAACACTTACAATTTCCAAAGTAGCTTGCCAAAGTGACTGAAACTGATATCTAATGATAGTTTAATAACTAAATTATGTTTAAAGGCGGTTGCAATAAATATTTAGTTTATAAATACAATTTTATTTGAGTTCTCGCTTAAGTGACTCCCATTACCCCGTTTTACCCTAATAGCCTCACTCACGGATAGTCGTCGGCATACTAATAAAAAATATTTTTGATTTATAACGCATACAATTTATAAGTCGTATGATTTTTTGTAACCAAGGTTGTATCAGAAGATGCAAAAAACATAGCACAATAAATCTAAGCACGCGTCATAGAGATGCACGCCTGTGTCCGGGCTCGTAGTCGGGGCCAGCCGCGCGGAAAATTGCGAAATACCTATCTACTATACATACAAGTTGAAGTACCTACCTACGTAGTTGCTCTGTCGTTGCAAAGGGTACCTCTGTGTGTCACCTCTGCACTAGCGAAACTCCCCAAACTTTTTGCACTTCACTAAACCGGAAAGCAACGTCAGTCTTTTCAAAAGCCTACTTGCGCAGGTAAGTAGGTAGAAAACGGCCATGCCATCTGACCACTCATAAATAAAATAGACAATCGCACTTTATTTTGTTTGTTTATAAAACATGGTCTCAGTAATTTGAGACCATGTTTTATTGGTATTTTCGAATGATTAAGCTTCATACTATTAACCGAAAGCGGGTACAATTTCCAGTCCAACCAATTTTGTTACCAGGCATCCAGATAAAGCCGGACATAGTCAGGCTTTTTGATTGCGTGTCCGACCAAAACACGGTGTCCGGCTCTGGTTAGGTTTTTTAAATTTGCAAATAAGCGATCTAAATTCAACGAAATTGATGGTAGGTAATATCAAAAAAGCTTTATTTTCGTACATTTCTCTCATACCTACCGGCATTTTGTGCTAATTTATACAAATCAAAGGAAACCTATACATTTGTGGCGTGATAATTATCGTACTACGAATAATCATAAACTCCACGCGAACAAAGTCGCTAGCAACAGCTAGTACCTACCGAATGATGCTTTTGCGGCACTATAGAATGTGGAAAAAGGTTTTCCCTACAACGAAATTTATAGAATTGGGATGATAACTAAAAAATAATTTAATGTCCATCAGATAGATTAATGAAAAATATTGGATACGTATTTTTTATTTTGCCTCTTGTTCAAAAACTTACGAAGATACATTGATTTTAAATGTCACATGACGTCACGTTAGAGTACAAAATATACTCTAACGTGACGTAGTTAGCCCCCACTCCGTAACTTTAATGCGCTATATCTAAGTATTTTCTTGTTATTTCGACAAAACAAAAAATACGGGTCTTATATTTTTTTAATATCTAAGAGACGGACTAATTATTTTCTTCATTTTCATACCTTGTCATCATCCGTATTGGAATAGATTGAATCGAAAAAAACTAGATCGACTAACATTCCTGTTCGAAGGACTACTGCACGCTCTGGCGTCATAGGTAGGTACCTAGATATTTTATATTGTCGTCGGTTGGGCTCTTTTTATTTGTTTGCGTCTACGAATAAATAAGAGGAGGTAGTCTTACGTCTACATCCTACAGGTGTCTTCCTGGCTACGCTACACACTTATATTTTACCAGGATGCATTTCTAAGTATTACACATAGGCAAATATTTGACCTAATTAATTTATACGAGTATGCTTAGGTATGTATTTTCCATTAGCTAAGTAGCGCCATAGGTAATGGTTGGCTTGCGTTATGTTTCGCCTACCTGCATATTAAATTACTTCTCAACAAATAACTTGCACCTCTCCGTGCAGTCTGCAATACATCATGAAATTATGATTTACAACGGCATCTTCATGAAACTTGTAGGTACGTGTTACAGTTGAAACCCGTTTTTCGGTAGGAATCGTTTTCCCTAGTTATTACCAAGTAAATGCTTTTGTTAACCTTAGTATTTTAGAAAACCTAGTGAGAACTTGAGAACTAATTTATAAATGCGAAAGTTTGTTTGGATGGATAGATGTAAGGATGTTTGTTACTCTTTTAAGCAAAAACAACTGAACAGACTTTAATGAAACTTTAAAATATTAAAGCTTAGGTATACATCGGATTAACACATAGGCTATGATTTATAATAATATTCACGCGGACGGCCATAGGCCATAGGTATGCCATATTGGCTCATATTTTTTTTATGTTCCAATCCAATACGCTCATATTATTATGCGTTAGGTAATTGCATCTGTTCGCGAAGCAACTGTAAAAGAAGTTTCACCCCCGAAACGCTAAACGCTAATTAGTCGGCCTTTTTACGTTTGGTACATCTCTAAAATCAATATAAGTAAACTTTTAAAAATATCTATTAAAAAGATTTACCTTAAACCAATTTTTAACTAACATTTAAGTTTTTTAAACTCTAGCTTTAACAAAAGCATTTAGCATTTTTATTCATTGTAAATATTAGTTAAGTTTAGGTAGTTTTTGTTATATTTTTATGTAAATTCCATTTGTGTTTTATAAACAAGTACATTGTATATTTTACTTTAGCAAACACTAGTCCTAACTCTAGGGAAAACGTGTTGTACCTAAAAACTGGTTTTAGCTGTAACATATGCAACATAATAGGAGCGAGGTCTTCTTCTAGTGTTCGCTCGTACTTTTAAATACCTAGACCTCTTTTTAACTTTAACACAATTATTAACACTGATATATTAAAAATTCGGAAATCACGTACCTAGGTATGCTACGAATCTAGTCTTTCCATTTCTTGTGTTTTCAAATTTCAAATTAATAAGTAATTACTTAGATACGTTATACGACGCTATTTACGATGAAAGAAAACATGGTGAGGAAAGTTTTCCTAAGTTGAAAAAGTGAAAGTTTCTCTATAGGTAGTTGTGTTTAATGATATAGTTGAATAAAAAAATTATGAGTGAATCCCAATAACCGGAAATTAAAATAATCGAAGTAAGTAGGTTCATAAACATAATAGATAAGTGAAAATCGCACTACACAAATTACACCGGGAACCGCACCTACTCGGATCTGGCGCGCTTTACGCTTAACGCTGAAACATAAATAAAATAACCCAAGACATGCCACGCCGGGCCACACAGCGCCACCTAGCCCCAAACTAAGCCGAAGCTTGTACTACGGGTACTAGACAACTGATAAACTTACTTATATATGTTACTGGCAATATGTACAATTCAGGGATTCTATACAATACCTAGGCAATGTATAGAATACCAGGGGCGTCCAGGCAATGTATGAAATATTACACGGAATCCTAAACAGAGTGAGATAATTTTACTCCGGTGCAGCTCTGGTTATTGTTTGAGACACAGGTGTCGAACCTGTGTCTCTGATATGTGTCTCGAAGCGTCATCTCAGTGGCTCATCTCCTCATTTAGAAGGTAAGTAAGCAAATCACAACACATTTAAGCCTCGCAGGTCCCCTCTCTTCTTTCCTTCTCTTTCCTTGCTCTTGTCTGTTTCGAACATTACCGTCTCCGCATTCGGAATTGTATAGAATACCTAAGCAAAGTATGAAAAAAAATATATTTCATACATTACCTACATGTTTTAGGTATTCTATACATTGCCTAGGTATTGTATAGAATGCCGGATTATACAGATTGCCGGTAACATATACATTTTATTTTGTAAATAAATACATATTATACATAGAAAACACCCAGACCAATACAAACAGACATGTTCATGAACACAAATGTTTGTACTGTGCGGGAATCGAACGCACGACCCTTGGCTCAGAGGGCATTGGTCACTACCAAATGAACCATCGAGCCAGTCAAACATGGCACCACAGAGCCCGTCAATTATAAACATCATACCAATTAATCAGAAAACAATCCATCACGCAGTGATTTTTTCACCTATGTTTCTTTAATAGAGGAGAGGTCAATCGATAACGAGCCTAAATAAAAAATAGGACACACACAATCCTATTGTCTGGAATACCCGCATATTTTTTAATGGTACAATCCCCAGTTATTAACATAATTTTACTTCACACATCACTATTTTATCGATTTTGATTTTATAAGTAGGTAGTACTTACCTAAAGTACTATAAATAAAACGGGGAAGTAAGGGCCTGTCATCTTTTAGCTCCAACCACGCTCACCTGCCAGTGGTGCATCCTGCTGAATAACAAACGAGGCTCTGGCAACCGATTGGTGGTGGTATAACCATCACGATTGAAGGTGTAGCTAAATACAGGCTGAAGATGGGCAGAAGCGTCACCGGAGCGAGGAGTTACGCCCTGCGATCGCCAACCCTGCCTGCCTGCTCACAAAATATTCACGGTACCTACATCTAAGTTTTTTTAACTACCTAGTATAATATAGTATGACTTGGGCGGAGATGTGTTGGCTCACCCGATTATCGGAACTGGTATGACATAGAGGCGGTGACCTTTCCAGGCATTGGACGAGGGTGGGATCGTGTAAAGTGAGATAATTATGAAAAGTTGTGTGCTTCATCATCATGCCTATAGCCAGTGTGGCTGCGTACGGTACGTTTTAACTTTTTGCCACGTACACTCAGGCTGTGGAATGAGCTCCCCGCCGAGACTCTCCTCCGAGACTACAGACTATGCGGTCCTTCAAAAAGGTTGTGAAGAGGTTTTTAAAGGTTCGGCAACGCGCCGGTACCCCTGGTGTTGCATGTGTCCATAAACTGCCGCAACCGCTTAACATCAGGCGGGCCGTAGGCTTGTTTGCCACCTTAGTGGTATAAAAAAAAACAAAAAGCATCATCAGCCCTTCGCAGTCTACTCCTGGGCATAGGCCTCTCCGATTGTTCGCCACCTTGCTCGATCTGGGCTTCTCGTAGCCAGCACTTGTGTTGTGTGTTTTGGTTTGGTACTTCTATTTGACAACGGTTCATATAACTTTGATGCATGGTGGCGGTTAATATCGTTTTCAAACTTTGAGTAGGTATCTACCTAGTTTACGTGCTCTCATATTATACCTATCTGATGCTTAGGTACTGTACGTACCTATAGTACCTACCTACTGTTTGGGTAGGACACCTTATATACTTATATTGTTGTTAATTCTACCTGCTTATATTATTATAAGTTATAATAAATCACGTGGAGTACCTAAGTAACTAACGTTCCGAAATTGGTCACCAAACATTGGTTAAGGAGGAATCATCTAGTTCGATAGGAAATGCCAAACACAGACATCAGCTAATCATTAAATTGAAGGCGTTGCGGGACGCTTTAACCTAATTTATAGCCGTAGAATGAATCGCGCAGCTCGGAAGAACCGTCCGCCTGAGAGTTATATACTCTTTAACTGAGAGCCAACTCGAAATGACAGCTGTTTCATTGATCAATGCGTCGGCTAAAGTGCCAGACCTCGTAACTCCATTTCACCAGATTTTACAGGAGGCACAAAAACTACACTGTGAAAAATTCTGTATGAAGGTTTCCTGTAATTTTAATTACAAATGCTTATTAAAATATGCAGGAAAATTATTTTGAGAAAACAATTAATAAATATTTTCGATAAGGCTGTTAAACTGGAGTTACAAGGCTTTCCTGTATTAAAAACCAAAAATTTGGGGATTTAAGAGTTTTTAGCTTTAGGGTTTTACCTATATTATTCACAATTATTATAGCAAATAATACTTTTGTTAGGTTAAAATTCAAATAGCTTCTTCCCTAAAAAATATAAAACTACTTAAAAAATCTTAAATGGCCACGCCAAAAAAAATTCCACAAGTTTGAAGATAATACCTCTGTAACATTCTACCTGGTGGTTCTTTTTCTTTCAGTCGGTTGTACAGTGATATATTTTTTTAATAAAGTTGCTTCTCTTCCCATGTCTTTTTTCAAAATGTATTAAAAATAGCATGTAATTTTTCTTCCGAAATACTTGAACAGTTGCACCTAGGTTTTAGTTTATTTTCTTCTTGTCTGACTTTATCGTATACCCAAATTCCTTCCTTTTCTCGTAATTTCTTTTCCGTGTTTCTTTTTCATTTCTTCCTGTCACTATTTTTAGATCTCTTTCGTTTTGGAACATCGTCTATCTTTTCTCCTTCTCTAATATTCGTGTCATCAAAATTTTATATTCCATCAAAACTTTCCATGGCAAGTAGATTGGCGATACATCCAAGTGATCTCTCTATGAAGCCGCCACCATGTCCGTCCAAGTACAGAACCAGCAAACAAGGCTAAACGGTTGCATTGAGGAGTGAGACAAGGAGATGTCATTTCCCCAAAGTTGTTCACTATTGCAATGGAGAATTTATGTTCAAGACGCTGAACTGGAAAATGTAAATGGCGAATACATCTCTCGCTTGCGATTTGCAGACGACATTGTCATAATGGTAGAATCGCTGCAGGACCAAGAACAGATGCTGGCTGACTCCTCTGTGCGCTTCGGCCTACGAATGAACTTGAACAAAACCAAGGTCATTCAATGAACATGTTCTACCGGAACCGATTACAGTGCACGGCGCCGTCCTTGAAGTTGTTCAAAATATGTATACCTCGAGCAGACATTGCAGTTAGGTGAAATCAACTTTAAGGACGAAGTGAATAAGAGGATTCAGCTAGGCTGAAGGCTGTGAAGACTCGAATACGTCGAGTCTTCACATCGTCGATTCCACAGTGCCTAAAGACGAAAGTCATCGATCAGTGCGTTCTACCGGTTATGGCATACCTTCGAAGCCGAAATGTGGATATTAACGGTGCGGCTACACTAGTCCACAAGTCAAAGGTCGCTCAGCGAGCTATGGAAAGGAATATGAAGGGATCGGATCCGAAATGAGGTGATCCGGCAGAGAACCAAAGTCACCGGCAAAGCTCACCGGATTAGCAAGCTAAAGTGGCTGGCCACATCAGCAGCAGAACCGAAAACCGTTGGGGTAAACGAGTTCTGAAGTGAAGACTGGATCTCGGAAAACGTAGTGTAGGACGCCCTCAGGCCAGGACGTTTTGCACAGGACGGCTGACAAGTGCTGGATGCGAGAAGCCCAGGATCGATCAAAGTGGCGAAGATTGGGAGAGGCCTATGTCCCGCAGCGGCCTGATACGGCCTAATGATGATGATAAAGATAGGTGAAGTTAGGATTTCCTGGTTTAATTGCACGTAATAACGACGTGAGCTCACTTCAGCAGGACGTGCAATACTGAGCGGGTGGAGATACGTGGTATGCGTTTAACAATATGGTGGTCCGGCGGAGATATGCGTTTTTCTATTTTGCATTTTAAACTGTAACGGCTTTTCAAACGGATTTAAAAGTTTTACTATAAGATGCGTTCTGAAATTACCTATTTAATAGTACAATAAATAAATAATAAATAAATAAATAAATATCAGACAACATCACATACATTGCTCCGATCCCAAAGTAAGTAGCTTAAGCACTTGTGTTATGGGTATCAGAACAACGACGGTACTACAAATAAATACTTAAATACAAATATAAACACCCAGACACGGAACAAACACAAGTGTTCATCACACGAATGTTTGTCCCGGGTGGGAATCGAACCCACGACCCTTGGTTCAGAAGGCAGGGGTCACTACCAATTGAGCCACCGAGCCTGTCCAAAAAGTTAATTTGAAAAAAAATGGAGTTACGAGGTTTGGTGGTTTATTTATTTATTTATTTATTTAATGCTACTGCGACCTTAAGCCCATGGGTAGGTTGTGCTGTGAAGTAAAAACATGAGAGTAGGAATAGGCTTGTTGCCGTAAAAAATGTAATTAGTCCGTCTTTTAGATTGTCCAAGAATAAAAGACACGTACTTTTTCATTTGTAAATTAGACCAAAAATGACAAAGATATAGCCCGTTAAAATTACGTCAAAGAGTGGGAGTTTTTTCCCACTGAGTGACGTCAAAGACTCCCATTCCTAAATTTTGATACCTTGTTTTTTGTTTGAATGAAAAAAGGAACAATACGTGTCCAATATATTTTTATAATCTAAAATACGGACTGAATATATTGTAATTATTTTGACCCTGGAAGCACCCCTATTGGATAGGTAGGTATACATTTTTTTTGTTGCACCAGGGGACAATACAGTTTACGCATATCCTCTGTGCGGGGGAGCAGCGGTTTATGTGTACGCTGAATCAGAGAATACCCACTAAAAACCCCGGTTGCCACCGTCTAGTGCGCCTTGGGTGACAGCATCACGGGACCTAGACCATTCACCGTAAATTTATTTATTTATTTATTTAAACTTTATTGCACAATAAAAAGAGTGTACAAAAGGCGGACTTAATGCCGCATAGGCATTCTCTACCAGTCAACCATTGGGCTAAGCAGAAATAAATGTAGGTAGTGTGCTGCAGAGTTCGATAAAAATTAAACAAAAAATACTTAAATAAATACATACATATTATAAAGTAAATATAATACAATATAGCTCATATTAATATAATATACACATATACATATAAAATAATATACATATATATAAATAATAGTAAGGACGACAACAGAGTAGTGAGACGACTTCGTTACTGTAAATGCCGCCTAGAGATCGGGCCTGTCGTCTCTCCTCCATGGACGAGGTCCGTGCAAAGCGAGGGAGGTGCCCTGCACCAACCCCCACTTCATCCACCCGCAGCCGCCGCCGCACGATAGATTTTTATTGTTGTTTTCTCTACTCAGGTTTGCGCCCCCTGGTCCCTACCGATTACTTGGTTGGGATAACAGGCGGATTTTTACTGTAGTTTGCTCCACTCGGGCCGGCGCTCCACTCGGGATGCCAATTAAGGCAAGCCCCCTGGCCCCGTAAGGGGTAACAGGTCGCCCGGCGGTTGATCCTGAAGGATCTGTCCGGCGGCCACGAGAACCGTGACCATCGAACGCGGTGATACACCGCCATACCACGCCATATGGCACCCTTCTCTAACAAAATGATGCGCGGACGCATCATTTGGTATTGCGCAATATTGCGCTCACTCCCACTGTGTCGCGTCCGGGTAGTTGGCCTTAGGCCCAAAATGCAAATTGCTACTCCGACGGGCAAAAGCCCCATCAACTGAGGTGAGACGAGCTGGCATCCCGTCTCCCTCGTCAGCCACGAAGGCCCAACCAAATGTGCACTAAGTGCAGTGCCGTGGAAGGTCCACTAAGACGCCGACGCTTGGCTCCGTCTGATGAGTCAGGACGAGCGGGAGATCTCGTCCTTCCTCGTAGACAATTAGCCGTCGGGTAGCAATAGCGATAAACTAGTTGCGACCCGCCATTGCCCGGTGCGCCGGACCATCTGCTACTAATATCCAGTTCCATGGAAGACCTTCGAACGCGGAGGGTCCTGCTGGATAGTAATTAAGAGAGGAAGGGCATAGCGAATAATCGCTCGAATTGAGCCGCCCGTCCGGGGAAGGACCTCCACCCAATAGAATACCGCAGCCAAATGACCTCCGAGTCGTCTGCCGGTGAGTAGGGTTTCCGGAGCTCGTGGGGGGTTAGGGTTGGGCCGGCATGGCGGTGGCAACTGACAGGTAATTGACCAGTTATTCGCCAGTTGTCACAGCGACTTGGGCTTCTCTTTCGCTTTCCATCAGGCGTAGGAAAGCCATTATGTCGAGCCACTATAAAAAAAAATTGATTTCTTTAATGCTATTAAGGTACCTACCTACTATTTCTTAATTTGTAGGTACGAATTGGAAGGTATTAATTTCTACGGATGTTAAACTGTAGTTCGAATTGCAGGCAGGGTCCTGACTCCTGCTGCGTATACACACATAGATTTGTCACCGATAGGCAAGCTTGGGCATGTGGGTTGCTGGTATCGTCCTGTCGGACGGGAGTGGCCCTCAGTGTGCTTCAAGCTGTAATCCTCATTTTTGAAACGTCAATAAAAACGAATTTTGACTATGCTAAAATAGTCGCATTTTAGTTTCGGAGTTATAGCTATAGGTTAGTGAGGAGAGGTGAGGATTACAGCATGAAGCACATGGCCCTCGGGCCATTTCCTTCACTTCGCTGATGGTGGCGCGGTGGTTATGGATCTGCTAGCTCCCTGGCAAAACAAAAAAAAATAAGTAGCTAGTGTGCAATAGTGATAGAGCACAAATTATATTATAAGTAGGTAGGTACTTAACTGTGTTGTACTCGTATACTCATTTGGGCTGCTAACGTTTGACTTTCCGCGCCGGTAGCCGAACCAGTCCGACTAGGTCATGCTGATCATGTTCCTAAATGTGCATTATCATCAGATGTAGGTACCTATTAGGTAATGCAGCCTAGAAATGAAATGATGGAATATCTGCCGATCGAAAAATGCCTAGGAACGAATGTACGAGTATTAGGGTCTCCCCACGTTTATCGACGCGGAATCGGCTAACGGTGCGCCGCACACTGGGGCAAGATACCCCTTTTTTGGCATTAAATGTATTTTCTAGTAAAATTGCTTTTGTGGGTACTGAATATAACTATGATAGTTATTCAAATATTTTTTAATGTTTATATACATATATATATGTGGGTATACAATATAATATTACATAAATATAACTATAATGATACGAAGACGTAAAGCATCTTGCAAATGTATATGTTATGGACCAAGTGATTAATGCGGGCATTATTTATAATGCGAGGGCATTATGAATAATGCCGAGCTCTATTGGGCAAACTGATAAAATTACTATCTAAACTTCATTATTTATCACATTGCCCTGACATTATTGTATTGCTACTTGATAATTAGGCAATTTGATAATAAAGTAAGTGGGAGGCACGCGTCCTTTTTAACTCTCCCTTGTCGCGTCCGCTAATTCACTTTGGATTCAGCCAGCGTTTTAAAATAATACACATTAAAAGTCGTAAATACACATATTTTTTTATCCCCTTTAACTAGAGGTCTACCTACCTCTAGAAATTTTTTAATGCATAAACCAGTGGATTCTTAACATAGGAGTCCTTGCTCATTAATCCAAATAATGAGTCTCACTATCTAAATTGTTAAACATCTAGTTCAATTTAAGTTAAATAGCAATTATCTATAATAAAAATCAGCCAAGTGCGACTCAGTGCGTGCACGAAGGTTCCATACCGAGCCGTGACCTGAATCCTAAGGGTTACGTCGAGGGGGTCATCCCGTAAACTAGGTGTCCTGAACAAGGTGAAGGAGTATTTCACGCTGGAGCAGCGCTGTCTCTTGTTTAAGACCCAAGTTCGCTCCAGTGTGGAATACCTTTGGGATGGATACGCTAAGTACTTAAAGGATGCGGAAGACAGGTTAGAAATGCGAGCTATCCGAATATGTAATTGGTAATGCTGATGTCACTGAACATCTTGAGGATGTGCTGCTGCGTAGAGACGTAGCGTCACTTAGAATTTTTTACCGTATATATCACGGTGAAGGCTCTGAAGAACTCTTTGATATTGTCCCTCCCTCTCCTTTTTTAAAGAGAACTACGCGTGCAGGTTTGAGATGCCATGAAATTACTGTGCATTCAATCAGCACTCGTACTATAAAGTACATGTACTTGGCCGTTTGCTTAACATAAGACAAGTTTTTTAATAGAAAAAGACTCTGATTCTAGCAAAAAAAACGCGTGTGTTGTATGGAAGCCCTCTTATATATTTATTTTGTTTGATTTTATTATTTGTTATTGTAGCGGCAATAGAAATATGAACATAATTTGGGAAATTTTCAACTATCTAGCTATCGCAGTTCTTGACAGACTGACGGACCGACTGACGGACAGTGAAATCATAGTAATAGGGTTCCATTTTCACCCTTTAGTCATGGAACCCTTATAAAGCTGAAATGGCAAGCGTCCGTTATCTCACAAATGAGTTTCACGGAAAGGAGTTAGAGTAAAGTTGACGTTTTTTCATATTCTAACTCCGGGACCAATGTTATTATGATAAAACTCTAGATACTTAGGTATGTAGGTATCAATCAGAACAAACTTTATTACTGTCGACAACATAGCCAACCTGCATTGGAGACGGGATTATGTATCTGATAAATAAAGATAACTAACTTAATAGCTTAAATATGGTGCGAACATAACAGGTCTTTTTTTACTTTTTAAAAATTACAGGTATTTTACTTTTTAAAAATTAAAACAATATAGTTTTATGGCTTTGCCGGCTGCATTTATTAAGTTAGGGTACATTTAAAAGGGAATTGTAATAGAAATTTTCTCTACAGACGCGAAATAATAGCGCAGACACGGGGGCGACGCGCGACGTCTAAGTAGGTAGACGTGTCTACGTAGCGAATTCTTCCGACAGCCTCTACAGTAGAGTTTCAAATCGAGTGAAGATTGCGCTAGAATAACAGTAACTGTATAGGTAGGCAATAAGCCGACCATTCAAGAGGGTCGGGAGGGCTCTCGCCCGTGCGGCACCCTATGGCTGAGTCGCCACTCGACCTATTGTAACGTGACTTCGGTCAGGCTAATACAGCGGCCATCTAGCCAACAGGCACATTTCTTATTACGGTCACCAAAAGCTAAATTCATTTAATAGGTATGTATTTAGTAGGTATTAATCAAATGCAGCGCAAACATGCAACTTCAACGACGTGCAGGTAGATAAACGAATCGGCCATGTGAAACCAAGTGACTGAAGTACCTACATTGTAAATTCGACAGATACGGGTAAACTACCTTTATCTGACGAGTGGCCATTTGTAAAATTATTGTACCTATGTCGATTTTTTGGTGAAATGAAACTAAGATTTTTCTTCGTTGTTTTTATTAATGTATGATAATGACAGACCTTTATATATCTACCAATGTTAGAGAACCTACCCATGGAGCAATAAACGTAATTATCAAAAAATCATAAATTTTACAAATAAATTAAATATTTCAGATTACGCCTCAGAGAAAACTGGTACATAGTTCTACTAAGAAGATACTTGTTTATACGCTAAAAAATAACAAACACCACCAAATGTTAGGTATCTAACCTACTATGCGCTAAAATTATTTTAAATAGCATAGTGGCAAATATTTGCCATTTACAATAATTTTAGCTAAATTATTATTACTTTTTTATGTAAACTGAGTATGGAAAATAAATTACTTATTCCATTGATTCCAGTTGATAATGAAGTGCTAATAAATCAGAAAAAGAAAATAATTTATGCTAAAAATTACGTCTAATCAAATAAGTTTGCCATTTTATTTAATAACATGTCAAATTGTAAAAAGTCCATTATACCGACCTTGGCGGGAGTCTAAATCCAATCATGAACCGATTAGATAAAATAAATACAAAAACAAATAAATATCAGCCAATATTCATATTAACTTTACAAGACGCTTGCGTTAAATACTATGACACACACAAAAAAAAACAATAGAAAAGCTAAAGCTAAAATAATTATATTACTTTATTTTTCATAATTGTTTCCACGACAGACATACCTTCTACTCCTACCGCCACAGTGGGTTTTCTTGATAAAGTATGAAATGCAATAAAAAATACAAAGTGAAAAAAAACCGGCCATGTGCGAGTCATACTCGCGCACGAAGTGTTCTGCCGTCCGGCTATATTTCCTCATGAATCATTTATAATATAAATATTATTATTATTAATATTCTGTGAATATTTACATCTATATCTTCTATCTATACTTATAATAAATCTGTAGAGAGGTCAATTCTGTACATTAAATATATTTTCAAAATAACTGTCAGGGGGTGATTAGTGTCGATACTGATGCGAAAAAATGCAATCAGTAAAATTTTTGTCTGTCTGTCTGTCTGTCCGTCTGTCTGTATGTTCGTTATAGAAACAAAAACTACTCAACGGTTTTTAACGAAACTTGGTACATACAGTTATTCTTCATACTCCTGGGCAGGTTATAGTATACTTTTCATCATGCTACAATCAATAGAAGCAGAGCAGTGAAAGGAAGTGTTGGAAGAAATTTTTATCTGTATGTTTGAACGCGCATCACGTGAAAACTACTGCATGGAATTTAATGCGGTTTTCACCAATGTATTGCTAGAAAACTAACTTAAAATTTTAATAACTTTTATGGAAATCAGTTATTTTTTGTAATCTCATATCCACGCGTGCGACGCCGCTGGCACAGCTAGTAGTTGTACGAGCCCCGATGCAAAATAGTTCGTCTATCATGGAGTTAAATATTTTTTTCCCTTATTTCAAATTTATTTTTAATAATTTAAGTTTGGAAAAGAATGACTGAGTCATTTTGACAAGTGGGATAGTATAAATTCTTTCAAGAAAAAATGGGTCGTGGCAAACCAGTGGGCGATGAACTTCGAAAGCGAATTAGGGACTTGCACCGGAGCGAAATTTTGACAACCGATTGAATTCACCGGTTTTTTGTAAAGCTCCGGTGATTCACCGGTGATCACCGGAGCTTTACAAAAAATAATTAAGATATTTTTTTTTAATATTTGAGGACAAATCACACTGTTTGAGCTGGCCCCAAAGTAAGTTCGAAACTTGTGTTGTGTTTGTTATTGCTTAGACAGAGAGATCCGACGTGGCGGATGACGTCACGTACCGTGCCCGCCATACAAACTCCATAGAAAAATCTGTTTCGCGTGAGAGAGACATATATATTCACGACTGTATCTCGCCCAATTTTCAGCCAATTTTGATTTTGTTTTCACTGTTCGTAGTATATTTTTATGTATTTTACGATAAATTAGTAAATACATGAAATTATTTTTCATGCATATTCCCTATTGTAAGGCCGGATGGCTACTTTATTAGATATTTTTGATGAAAAACTGGTAGTTTACGAATAGCTCTAATAAGCCGAATCCAGGTCCATCCAAGGAAAAAGATTTACGAAAAAAATGAGGTACAATAATTTTGTCATCAAATAAAAATGCACTTCTATAGTAGTTTCCACCAAATATTTCAAATAATCAAGATACCAGAAGAAATGAAACTGGAACTCAAACTAAAAATATAGATCATGCACGTTGCAACGAATTATGCGGAAGATTGATAGCTAGTGAAATGAATCATATAAAAGAACAAGAACGTTTTCAGTTAAAGACTGAAATTATTAATCTTATAAGATTCAAGCAAATTCGTAAATAATTTAAATTAATGTGGTTAAATAATTAAAATACTTATTGATTAATGAATCTTTCTTTTATTTATCTAATGTTTTTAACATTAATTAAATCTTCATAAATACAATACAATCACCGGAGTTTAATCGATTAATCACCGATTAGTTTTAATCGATTACTTTTACCGATGAATCACCGGTGATTCTCCGGTTCTCACTGCTCCGGTGCAAGTCCCTAAAGCGAATAGTTTGTGGGATTGAAGCGGGCAAATCAAATTACCAAATCTCAAAAGACTTGACACTGCCCAGATCTACGGTGCAATCTATCATTCAGCACTATAAAAAGAATGGAAATGCTGCTTGAAGAAAACTGGCCGACCCCGTATCACCAGTGAAGCAGAAAACAGAATCCTTAAGAAAATTATCAAAAAAAGTCGTCGTGCTCGAGCTGGAGAACTCACGGTGCAATGGAGAGACATGATTAACAAAGATGTCTCAGTTGATACCTGCAAAAGAACGTTGAAAAGAATGGGTTACGGATTTTACACAGCTAAGGAGAAACCACTATTGACTGCCTTACAAAAGAAAAAGAGATTGAAGTTTGCTCGTGATCACTTAAATTGGACTTCTGATCAGTGGCGTAGTATCATATGGAGTGACGAGTCCAAATTTGAAGTCACAGTCGGCGATGAAAGAAAAAAAGTGGTTCGAAATAAACAAGAAGCATTTCATACTGATTGCATTTAACGAAAAGTCAAGTTTCCAGCGTCTCTAATGATATGGGGCACAAGGATATTGTCTGCACAAGGTGTTGGGGGGATGCAGTTTGTGGATGGTTCCATCAATGCGACAAGATATCAAACTATTTTGGAAGAAAGTCTACTGCCCTCCATTCCGTCACTCAAACACCAAGATTCTTTCATTTTTCAACAAGACGGTGCTTCCTGCCATACTGCAAGGACAACAAAGACATGGCTGCTGTCAAAGAGCATCCCAACAATCGAATGGCCATCTAACAGCCCGGACTTATCGCCGATTGAGACCCTATGGTGGAAAATGAAGAAAGACCTTCGCAAAAATCCATCAAGATCGAAAAGCGACTTGAAGGCTAATTTCTTGGCTGTGTAGGAGTCAATTACGACCGACGAGTGTGCAGCGTTGGTTGCGACCATGCCTCTTCGCATTAAAGCTGTAATTGAAAGCAAAGGCGACACAACTAAGTGGTAGACGAACTATTTTGCGTGAGAGCCAATGGTAGACGAACTTTTTTGCGACATGTGTTTTAATATATTTTTTATTTATTTATGTTACGTAAGGTCTTGAAAGATTTCAAGATACGTATAAATAAACTTTGGAATGTTACTCAAATAGGCTATTCCGGTCTCATTCAAAAAGTAGTTCAAATGCATCTTTTAGTGATAAAATACCACGGAAAAATAGAGATATATTTTATTAATATCAAATAATAAAAAAAACGACTTTTAATTTTTCAATTAAATTACTTGCTCGAAAACAGCACAACTCTAGTCCGCCGTGTCTTTTACGTCACACTTTTAGTAAACATCACGCTTCACTGAGAGATTAAAGTTATTTTCGCAAATACAAAATGAACTATAGTCCATATCATTGGTGTCTTGTGTCTGAATGTAAGAAAACAAGTGAAGATCATTTTGATGTAAGTATGCAATTTAATAGACCTTCAAAACTTGCAAAATTATATTCACAATATTGCAAAACTAATATTTCATAGGTTATGTCTTCGTGGAAGATTAGTGCTTTCTGCCATCTTCCATGATGAAATTATATTATAGCGCCGGAATATCGAGAAACGTGTTAATAATAACTAAGAATTTTCGAATTATTGTAGTAAATGTAGTAGACACAGTACTGAGATTATTTGTTTACAAGACAGATTACGTCAAAACTTTAGCCAACATGGCGTACAGCGTTTTCACCAAATTGGAGACAGATTGAAAAACATGAATTTTAAAATGGAAATATTAAATTTATTTTTCACTTTTATGAATTGATATTAATATTCTTGGTTTACTTTTTCATGATCTATTATATAAACATAATTTTAGTTTTTTTTATTCATAGGGTGGAATAGCCTATTGTGGTTATCATACTTCTTAACTTTCTTAATTACTTTACCCAAATACTCTTCACATTATTTTATATTATCCTATTTTTCATACTAGACGAACTATTTTGCATCGGGGCTCGTATATCAGTTTCAAAATTGTTTAAAATAAAATAATACGGAAAACTGCGTGCGCGAGTCCGATTCGGTACTTGGCCGGTT
The DNA here is from genome assembly GCA_031163375.1 of Conogethes punctiferalis. Lineage (NCBI taxonomy): Eukaryota > Metazoa > Arthropoda > Insecta > Lepidoptera > Crambidae > Conogethes > Conogethes punctiferalis. Next base: position 17,271,002 of record CM062077.1, on the reverse strand, counting down.
TTTATTTATTTGGAAAATTGCCTTTGCCTATTGCTTGCTACATGAACGAGCCAACCAGAGGAAATCATGTATGTTCACTAATACTGTAACATAAATTATTACTCTGTATGAAGTTCTATGTTAGCATATCAATTTAGACACCTTTAAGCGTGTCAGCCAAGATACTACCAAAAGTCTTTTTTTATTAAATAGTGCCTAGAATTGTTATTTCAACGGTAGCAAAGTATTAAAAATACTTTGCCACCTAAAATTTGCCCCGTCTTGTCATTAAAAAACTGTATGATGGAATAAACCGCTTTTTGAATAGGCTTGTTGGGCAAAAAAATGTAATTAGTCCGTCTTTTAGCTTATAAATATTAAAAAATAAAAGACACGTTTTTTTATTTGTATTTATTTGTAAATTAGAAAGTTATAGCCCGTTGAAATTACGCGTTACGTCACTAGGTCAGGCATTTTTACGGGACGGAGTGACGTCAAAGACTCCCACTCCTAACTTTTGATGCTTGTATCTTAGCTATTTTTTTATTTGAATGAAAAAAGGAAAAATACGTGTCCAATACATTTTTATGATCTTAAACACGGACTAAATATAATGTAATTATTTTGACCCCCAAAACATCCCTACTCTAAAAACTGACGATTCGATATTCCAACCATGATACTTGCATATCCATGTTATTTGTGCTTAACCATGGAAAACTTATTTACCAATTGAGACTACTGCAGTTTTAATGGCTATAAATCACAGGAATAAACAATGGGTATACGATAAATAAAAAAATATTAAAGTAACAAATATACTAAAGATTATTGTATTGCGAAGGAATGTCATCAGTAGAAATTCTATGAGATTACACAATAGTCTTATCGTTAGTAGTAGATATAAATTTCACATTACATTGATATGGCAACATTTTAAGTAGGTAATTAGAAGTGTATGGTAACGAATGTCTTTTCTTACGATAGAAGCCTAATATCCGAAAGATTAAAAATACGGTAACTAAGTTACTTTAGAGTAAAAAGTCTTCGTGTTATGTGTAGGTACTTATAGTTAACGACTGATCGTTTGTGATGAAAAGTACAGAAACACCACAAATACAGTAGAAACACTCCCACTAACTATCCATATAAAGAAGGGCAACACATTTCTTGTAACATGCAATAATGATCCTCGAGCATGTTTAGTGCTCAAACCGTTAATATATTATGTAGATATCACTGCATGTTTCATAGATCAAATGGAAACTATAAAATGGTAGGAACTTACAAACACTGTCGAGATTTTATCATATCAAAAAAATGTCGTCCTACCTAAAAATATTTTTACTAACAGGCAAAGTAGACGCCTGTTAGATGTGTATTAGTATAAATGGAATTGCTTAGTCCAATGCCATTAATATTATACTAGCTTTAGCCCGCGGCTTCGGTACATACCTACAGATTATTATGTACATTTAGTACCATTGTAGTTTAGACAATCTCTACCTACCTATTTTATCATCTTTGAAACCTACGCCAGTCATAAGAGAAAATAATTTGTGCGCATCTATTTGCAAAGCCAATTTCGACTCGGATTCAGACACATTTTCGAACGTTCATTCAAATTTGACAGTCTGCATCGAAAACTTTTCTGAGAGCTCTAAAGGGGCCCATATACGGTACGATTCGTCTGTACGATCCGTCGCTTCAGCCCGATCGAAACGACGAATCGATAATGTATATCAAGATCGTTAACGATTTACTAGTACTTTAAAAGTAATGCGATCAATCGTCACGATTTTCATCAGATCGATCGTACAGACGAATCGTACCGTATATGGGCCCCTTTAGGCTGGCCAGCTACATTCGAAATTTCGATGCGGAATTCCGAATTCAAATTCACGTTCGCAACAAAAATGCTCTGCTTACATATAAAATGCTGGAGCGCTTCGTATGCAAGTAGAGCATTTTTGTTGCGAACGTACATTTTAATTCGGGATTCCGCATCGGAATTCCGAATGTATGTGGCCAGCCTAAAGGTCTTAGTATACTTTTACGCCTCTGCTCCACCACCGCCCTAAACTAAGACGACTGCTCGCAGTCCACGGGCAGCTTGCAGACGGCCAGCTGGTCACCCGCCGACCGCTCTCGCTTACTGATACTGACCGAATGAGCGGCGCCTGCTAGCAGTGAGCGCGCGGCCAGCGACGCGTCAGCTACCGACCAGTCTGACGCCGGAGGCTCGCTGACAACGAGCTGTCTGCTAATTTACGATGCCTACGTAAAATAAATAACACACCCAGACCAATACAAACAGACATGTTCGTGAACACAAATGTTTGTATTGTGCGGGAATCGAACCCACGACCACGACCCTTGGTTCAGAAAGCAGAGGTCACTACCAAATAATAATAATTTATTTATTTGGAACAATACAATGATAAACATTTTAATGAGCCAACGAGCTAGTCATATATCTTAAGCCCATATTTAAATTTTATTCTTTTTGCCGGGTGGGAACAGAGACATAATAAGTGTGTGTCCTTTCTAGGCTGGCTAAATTTGGATTGTCAAAGTGATCGTACATTAGAAGGAATGAATTGCGAATATCCCCCTTGAAAGAAAGTTATCTAGAACATTAAAATATTGTTGATATGTCGGAAATATTGTTAATGATATATATGGGTCAAATCACATGACTCATTTCCGTTCCACTTCTGTGGAACAATATCACCTCGGCTTTCTTTTTGTTGCTTTTTGGTGGCAGATGAGCAAGCGGCTTGTCTGATGTTAAGCAGTAACACCGCTGCTCATGGACATCAGCAATGCCAGGGGCACAGCCATGCCGCTACCTGCCGTAATGCTATAATGGCAACTCGGCAGCGTTTGTAAGTGCTTAAGATAAGTTCAGCAATAGGGGTACACATAAGATCAACAAGTTTTGTTTAAATTATAAACGGCATCATCCTACAATATCTACGACCTATAATTAATCATGAGTTCTTAAAACAAACTTGTATAATTCTGGTACTAAAATAAATACTTCTATGTAAAATTTTATCACTTTGAATATTGCCCATCCTTAGTTGTATAATTACGCTACGCAACACAATATACAGTTTATTATTGAAATCTTACGCTAACTTATACAAGGTAAAACACTACGATATATTTAAAGCAACTCTAATGTTCTACATTCTGGGAATGTTGTTTTATAAAATATAACTACATAAATATATATATACACGGTACAAATTATAAAAATACACTGTAATTAAAATAGATAATCCTAACTTTAGATGTGATATTGAGTCATAATTATTTTAAAACGAAAAAATATATTAAGAGATTCGTTCTTTGGAAGATTTCAAATAGCCTTATACAGTATAAAATTAACAAGCAAAGGCGTCGATTGCTAAATTAATATATTACATTGTTTTCATAAATAAAATAGGTACATACATACCTAGACTAAACTAAAATGATGCGCCCCTCCACTTTATTATTTTATTTAGATGTGTGAGTGCAAATATTCATAACGGCATTTCAGCTGTGTGGGAACGCCGATTATTAGGTAAACTGTGATTTGTATTTGCACATGACGACCGACTAGTCGCGTGATAATTCCGTCAACGTTTGCTCTATGGAGCAGCGCTGTCAGATTGTATGAGAGATTGTACAAGACATCTTCTTCTTTTGCGCGCTCACGATCAACTAAACTAGTTTGATAACAAATCTGACAATTGCGCTTCCAATCGAGTATGGTTTAAAAAACAAACTGTTATTAATTTACATAAAAACAATAAATTAAGATTTTTTATTATTTTACAATTCAAATAATGACAGTTATAGGGCAGTAATCAACTATCACTAGCATAAGTAAGTATTTCCACAATATTTTCCGCTTCATATTTTCATTCTGTGGTATACTTTCGCAATAGGGAATATCCATGAAAAATGGTTTCATGTATTTACTAATTTATCGTAAAATACATAAAAATATACTACGAACACTGAAAATTAAAATTGGCTGAACAATGGGCGAGATACAGTCGTTGAAAGTAAATATAATATATCCGTCTCTCTCACGAAAACAGATTTTTTATGGAGTTTGTATGGCGCGCACGGTACGTGACGTCATCCGCCACGTCGTATCTTTCTGTCTAAGCAATAACTTTAACGCTTTATAACTCGCTTAATAGAAAAGATAGTTTAAAAATTCTTCGATATTTATGTATCTGGAAGACAAAAGATCTCAATAAATCCATAAAGTCATGCATATTCCCTATTAATACTTTTTGCCGTAAAAAATTTTTAAGCATATTATTGCAAGCTATTTTACAAAACATTAATTTCATTTGAATTTTTGAGGGGACCACTAAATAATTAAGGCGATTTTAGAGGTTTTTGACACAAACTTCAGGGATAAATATTTTTGAGAGTTGGGAACTCTGGTTCGATGCGTTTATTCGTTTCCTTTACAGGATAAAAAATAAATGAGTAGTTTTAGGATATATTTTATTTAGCTGGCTCCGAAGATTTTTTAGACATGCTGACGGTACTTTTGAGATCGAACGATGCGAGCCGACCAATCATAATTAAATAATTATAGTGTCCAAAGCCGATTCGTTAACTGTAATAGCGTATGCGCAAAAAGAAGTAAGCAAGCAACGTCTTTGACTAAACACAGAAGTAAACTATACAGGGCGACATTTATTTAATACATTTTTTTACGCCGGACTACTCAAACAATTGAGAGTCACATGCGTTGTTCCACACTGAACCTCGCATGTGACACTCAATTTCCCACTTTTATTTGGTGACTTGAAGGTTACAAATATTTACCGACACCATTACTACCATTCACCGAAACGTATATAATATTCATCATAATGCAGCTTGTAGATAAAATCTTAACAATATTTTGGTAAATAAGTTTTGAAGTGAATAGAAGTATTTCCCCACATACACCAAAACGTGTAAGGAACACCGATATTACCTAATACACCCAATTAAAATTTAATAATTAGATTTTCTCGGTTAAAACTCAACTATTCCACCCCCACTTCTCTTAATATTATAACTTAGAGTTTTATATTACCGCTTTAATTTACTGACTGACCTTTAAACGCTTTTAGCCAATACACACAACTACGTAGCTTCACATTTAGCTACGAAAAAGTGCCACGCCATATACGACATAAACTTCTATAGGCCTTAACCGTAGTCAAAGCGAGTTCGCACAAATTTTCTATAATAAAAATGTCACATCGACATCAACGTACGTTTGGTCAGTACTTCTTTGTATAATTTTTTGAAATAACGTCATAACAATGTTTTGTCATCCATAAAAGTTTGAAATCTATCGTTCGAATAAAAGCAAAAAGCATTTTGTCAGTGGCGGCGACACATTCCGCTTTTGTAATGATGACTGATTTTAATAATAGTTTTACTTGGGAAATAAATAACATCCCTGTAATGAAAATTTTACAAAAGATGCTATCATGTACGTAAAAGGTATATCAATTACGTGATCCAACCTCGAAATAAAAAGTGAATATGTTTTATGTATGTGATAGTACGTATGTACACAGCTTTAAGAAAGCTGCCAGGCCGGTCGCGTGGCGTGACATGTGCAGTTGCGCACGCGCCTGTAAGGAGCACTTAAAGAACAGCGGCGCTTGGCGTCACGCCCGCCCCGACCCAAATCTTCATAAAGTGTCGATCCGTTCCGCCGCGTGCCGTATCCTAAGACTTGTCTCGTCGATTAGCGTCCGCGGGGTACCTCCAGGGACAGGTCAGTCGTCGGTTATAGCGGCTGCGGCGCGGCCTCCCCCGGCAGCGCGTGCACGCGCGCCGACAGCAGGTTGTGCAGGATGAACACGGCCGGCTTCGGGCTGCCCTCCATGTCCAGCTCCTGTCGACATTACAAATAAATTTTCACGTTCTGGAACTATCTATATCTATCTAAAACGATTAAACTATTCTTCAATTAGCCCATTGCCGTCCACTACTGAACGTAGGCCTCCCTTAGTGAACGCCAATCACCCCGATCTTGGGCTACCTGCATCCACTCTCGACCAGCCATCCTGGTTGAACTATTAAGAAAATAAATTTCTCAACTTCTCCCAATGTCAAAAGTTTTAGAATAGTGTTCAGTCAGCGGGCGGCGGTACAGCGCACTAGCGCGACTCACCAGCGTGTTGTCGTCGGCGAAGTGCAGCCAGAGCGCGGCGCGGTCGTCGTCGGCGGAGGCGCGCAGCGCGTGCAGCGGGCGGCGGTACAGCGCACTAGCGCGACTCACCAGCGTGTCGTCGTCGGCGAAGTGCAGCCAGAGCGCGGCGCGGTCGTCGTCGGCGGAGGCGCGCAGCGCGTGCAGCGGGCGGCGGTACAGCGCACTAGCGCGACTCACCAGCGTGTTGTCGTCGGCGAAGTGCAGCCAGAGCGCGGCGCGGTCGTCGTCGGCGGAGGCGCGCAGCGCGTGCAGCGGGCGGCGGTACAGCGCACTAGCGCGACTCACCAGCGTGTTGTCGTCGGCGAAGTGCAGCCAGAGCGCGGCGCGGTCGTCGTCGGCGGAGGCGCGCAGCGCGTGCAGCGGGCGGCGGTACAGCGCACTAGCGCGACTCACCAGCGTGTTGTCGTCGGCGAAGTGCAGCCAGAGCGCGGCGCGGTCGTCGTCGGCGGAGGCGCGCAGCGCGTGCAGCGGGCGGCGGTACAGCGCACTAGCGCGACTCACCAGCGTGTCGTCGTCGGCGAAGTGCAGCCAGAGCGCGGCGCGGTCGTCGTCGGCGGAGGCGCGCAGCGCGTGCAGCGGGCGGCGGTACAGCGCACAAGCGCGACTCACCAGCGTGTCGTCGTCGGCGAAGTGCAGCCAGAGCGCGGCGCGGTCGTCGTCGGCGGAGGCGCGCAGCGCGTGCAGCGGGCGGCGGTACAGCGCACAAGCGCGACTCACCAGCGTGTCGTCGTCGGCGAAGTGCAGCCAGAGCGCGGCGCGGTCGTCGTCGGCGGAGGCGCGCAGCGCGTGCAGCGGGCGGCGGTACAGCGCGCGCGCGCCGCCGCGGCCCAGCGAGCCGGCCGCCTCCCACACGCACACGCCGCCCGCGCCCAGCGACAGCCGCGCGCACGCGCCGCGGAACCGGCACCCTGCGATCGACAACGCGTTTTCAACATCGTTATGTTCGTGTACTAAAGCTTACTCGCAGGGCAATTCCGATCGCGACTCGGATTCGGAAACTTCCCTCTGCATTCAAATTTGACACAACATGAACGTGCGAGAAAGCTTTCGAATCCGATTAGAAATCGACATTGCGAGTAGCCCCGCCGAATCCGATGTACCGATTTAAGCGCTACGGGCGGTTTCGACGATATTGCTACAATTTATGCCACCAGACGATGCAAGGCGGTCGAGGTACCGAACGACACAATGGTATTTCGGGCTTATCACACTAATCCCGTTTGACAGTTCCCGTCAACGGGAATTAGTGAGCTTTTTGTTCATTAGTCCCCGTTAACGCTGATTTAGAGCTATAACGGGGATTAATGAACTAAGAAGTTGATTGATTCCCGTTGACAACGGGGATTAGTGGAATAAGCCGTTCGTTACACCAGTACGTCGGTATGGGGGATACTAACGGAAAGTGAACTCGGGCACGGTGCGCACGGCGTGGTGCGCGCCGTCGACGAGCGCCTGCGCCACGGCGGCCAGGTCGTGCGGCGTGTCGGCGCGCAGCGCGCGCACCGTGAGGCCCGCCGCCGTGCCCGCGCGCACGCCCAGCGCCGCCGCGCCGCCTCCCCCCGCGCCGCCCGCGCCTCCCCCCGCGCCGCCCGCGCCTCCCCCTCCGCCGCGCCGCCACCACGCCAGCCGCGTCGCCGCCAGCCCGAAGCTCTCCGTGGGCGCGCACCACGCCTCCGCAGACCACGGCGCCGCCTCGTACAACCTGCGCGGTGACGGATAACCTTGTAGCCCTTATTCTATTTACATATTTTGAATGTCGACCAGTGACGTCCACGACGTAGCAGTGGAAGTTTTCAGGCCGATGACGATGACGAACGTTGGCACTGTTGGCAGTGGCTGACGCACGACTCAATTAACCGGTGGAGACTTATTCTATATGTATATGTACCTATTATAGATTTAGGTATTCGCTTTTACCTTGCTTTACTTTTATACACACACAGGAAACAAGACGGCTCTGTACATGATCTAGATAATGAAGTAGCAATCTTACGAAAGGCGAATTTCTTTCGTAACTTTTGTAAAATAAAATTTAAGAAATAAAAAAGTACGAAAGAATTGGCGACTGATCTTGCGTGAAGAAGTAACCTATGTTTCGAACGAAAAGTTCCCATCTGTTCTGACTAGGTACTAAACTTCCTGCTGCTTGCGCACTGTTTCCCAAATTAGATAGCTATCAATCATTAATATAATATGTGATCTATACTTATAATAAATATGTAGAGGTTAATTCTGTACATTAAATATACTTTCAAAAATGTCTGTCTGTCTGTATGTCCGTTATAGAAACAAAAACTACTCGACGGATTTTAACGAAACTTGCTACAATTATTCTTCAAACTCCTGGGCAGGTTATAGTATACTTTTCATCACGCTACAATCAATAGGAGCAGAGCAGTGAACGGAAGTGTTGGGAAAACGGGAGAAATTTTTATCTGTACGTTTGAACGCGCATCACGCGAAAACTAATGCATGGAATTGAATGCGGTTTTCACTTATGTATTGCTAGAGGTCCAACTTAAAATTTAAGCACCATTTCATGGAGGTCCGTTATTTTTGAAACCCGATATCCACGCGTGCGACGCCGCTGGCACAGCTAGTATATAATAAAATAATACTTAGTAGTTTACCTTAATTCTCGGTCCGTGATTGCAACGAATGTTGGCTGCCATCCCTCTCCATCGTCGGAACTGTCCGAGCCACCAGATGCACTTATCTGTTCATAATTTTTATAATATTATTATTGATTCATATTATTGAAATTTTAACCCATCATAAATATTAGGTATACTAACATTTAACATGACATAGGTTAGTGTGATCTTTTAAGTGTTGACTATCCATCAAAAACACTATTGCGTCTATAGCCTCGGTCGCGCCTCGACATTACGGGCAAACAATCATTTACAATCTTCTTTTATAAATTCTGTGAAATACGCTAATATTAAAATTTGTATTTCCTTTAAAATAACGAAAAAGCAAAACATACGTGATATTTTTCATTAATGAAATCAAATAATCTATTTATTATAGGTATAATAGATTGCTTTAAAAAAGTTGCATTATTTGTAATATCTTTTGGTTATAAAACCAATTACATAAACGCAATATTTAACATAGCTACCATAGAAATTAAGGCGTTTACGCCTTGTTTTAACAAGCTTGTGACGTCACACGGAAGTCGCCTGTTGTATGAATCGTTTTTGGACTCGCCCATTTATTGTGCTTTTGAAATAGTGATAACTAGGAGAAAATTAATGCTGACGAACTAATTTTTTCACCAATATTTCTTGAATGAATATATAATATAGCTATGGATAGCAAGACAAAAAAAACACGCCAAGTGCGAGTCGGACTCGCGCACGTAGGGTTCCGTACCACTATACATCTAAATAAATGGTTTTCTTTATTCTTTATTATATTGGAGTTGATTGAATGAAAAGTAAAATGCGGTTTACGATTTATAATGCATTTAAAAGAAACTAATTATTGGATCTCGTTCAAACAAATTTTCGGTGGTCCCCATACCACCATTTTCGGTGGTATGGGGACCACCGAAAATTTGTTTGAACGAACCCCAAAAATTTATTGTTTTTTTTTCTATTTTTGTATGAATATCTTAATGCGGTTCACCGAATATACCAAGACTAGCTTTTGCCCGCGACTTCGTCCGCGTGTTTAAATTTATACATACAAAAGTTTTTTCCCGCTAACTCCCGTTCCCGTGGGAATTTCTCAAAATACAGCCATAACTAAACTTTATATTTACTAAGGTACCTGCATGCCAAATTTCAAGCGTCTAACTTAAGCGGTTTAGATTTTTCATACAAAAGGATTTTCCCGCTAATTCCCGTTCCCGTGGGAATTTCGGGAATTCCTTTCTTAGTGCACCCCTACGGTACCTAAGCTACGTCCCTTCCAAATTTCAAGTGCCTACGTTTAGCCGTTTGGGCTGTGCGTTGATATGTCAGTCAGTCAGTCAGTCAGTCAGTCAGTCAGTCAGTTTCTCCTTTTATATATATAGATACGATACTTACCAAGTTTCCACACTATAGCTCTTATAGTTACGGAAACAAGTGGCTGTGACATACGGATGGACAGACCCATAGGGGTTCCGTTTTTTGCCATTCGGTTACGGAACCCTAATACCACATTCACACTCTCGCCTCGTATCTCGCCTCGTGCGTCGCCTCGTGGCTCTCGTGAGCCGTCTAGTCACACTCTCGCCTCGTGCTTCGTCTCGCCACTCGTACGCGAGTGTAAAGGGCCTTCTAGACGGTCGGAATGAACCGCCGACCAACGCGTCCTTGGTCGGATCAACCAATTTTTGTATTCATTCTACACGGTCGGTGGTTGGCCAACCACGAACGCAGCCTGTCGGAAGAGATGCGCTCCCGACCAAGACCGTTGGCATCGACCAAATATTGGTCGGACAACCGTTTTCTACACTGTCCATTTTTATATCAACCCGACCAAGGACGCGTTGGTCGGCGGTCGAATCAGACCGTGTAGAAGGCCTTTAAATGAGCTATAAAAAATGTAGTCAAATAGGCTATTACGTGGTCCTGCGGGGGCCGCCTCGCGAGCCAGCCGGCGTAGCGCACGTCGCCGAGCAGCGGGCGCAGGCGCGGGCGCGCGCGGGCCAGCGCGGCGCGGGCGGCGCGGCGCGCGGCGGCGTGCAGCGCGCGGTGCCAGCCCGCCGCCGCGCCCGCCGAGCCCGCGCGCAGCGCCAGCGCGTGCACGCCGTCCGGCGAGTACACCTCGATGGTGCGCTCCTCTGCGAACGACCATTTACCGTATACATACTAGCGAACCTTCCTCGCTTCGGGTATTTCAGATGAACACCAATTAATATGTATCGACTGGCTCGGTGGCTCAATTGGTAGTGACCTCTGCCTTCTGAGCCAAGGGTCGTGGGTTCGATCCCCACACATTACAAACATTTGTGTGCATGAACATATCTGTTTGTATTGGTCTGGGTGTTTTCTATGTATAATATGTATTTATTTACAAAAAAAAAAATGTATCTAAGTAAGTTTATCAGTTGTCTAGTACCCATAGTACAAGCTTCGGCTTAGTTTGGGGCTAGGTGGCGCTGTGTGGCCCAGCGTGGTTTTTGGTTTATCAGTTGTCTAGTACCCATAGTACAAGCTTGGGCTTAGTTTAGGGCTAGATGGCGCTGTGTGGCCCAGCGTGGCATGTCTAGGGTTATTTATTTATGATTCAGAAACAATAAAAGTACGTCTTCTTAAGTTATTTATTTACATGACATAACAATTTAAGTTGCTATGGTACGTAACGTAACGTACGGTAACGGTAACGTACGGTAACGTTTTCAAAACACGTCAGTTCGTAAGAAAGCTTTTTTGGTAATTTTTTCACACCTTGGGTTACCTTGAGTTTGAGTGTGGATCCCTAACAGCCAGGCCACGGAGACGAGCGACCGGTGACGCGAATTGCGAACTTTATTTCCATTGCTCACTGCGCCTACAAGGAAAAATTACTCGGCTACGGCCGGCTTCGCAATTCGCGTCGCCGGTAGCTCGTCTCCGTAGCCTGGCCGTAACTTTTTTCAAAATGTAATATAGCCTATGTTCACCCGAGATAGTGTAGCTTTCCGACAGATATACTAGATACTTTACCGGGATCATGGTGCCGCAGGTTCTTGGCAACGCACGCCATCAGCAGGGGCACGTAGCGGGTGTCGGCGCGGCGGCGGCGCGGCGACGGCGGCGAGGGCGGCGCCTCCGCCATGTACCCGCGCTGCAGCTCCCATCCCACTTCGCTGATAATTGACGCCTTCCGGAAATATGGCGTCACCTCTCGCAAATACTTTACTGAAAAATATGTTGTAAATTGATCACAAAGTAATTAAAGCTGTTTAAAAGCTTTATATGAGTATACTGATATTAACATTAATTTATTTGCAAAGTAATTAAAACATCATTAGCGTTCTGAGAGATTTAATATAAGTGAGTAAAATACAGATGTACACCTACATATTATGCAAATGTCTAAACAAATTGATGAAAGTAATCACCATCTTTAATCTACTCAGTATGCAAATTAAAACAATTTTTTAAATTAATTCATAGTATGTATATTCCATCATATGTGGATTGCCATATTCTGATAAAATTATGTTATTTTGCACCAATACAACAATTATAATTTTACATAAATCATTTCATAGATCTTTTATTTAATAATAGCTAAATTTAAAGGAAGGGTGGTAAACCATGTCTCAATTTTCGTTGGTCCCCTGGAGTCTCAATAGATAAGTTTTATGTAAAACCATTGAAATGTTAAGATTATGCCTCCTATAAAAATGTATTTCTACATAGCAAAATTAGGTTACCTAACTAGCATACAAATATAGTCTTATGCAATAAGTAAATCCCCAAGATTACAAATTCTCAAATAAACATTTTACTGTGTTCTACTTTATACTCACATTTGATTGAAGTTAATGAAGTGACACAGGGTCAACAAGGTAAATTAATACAGGCCAGTTAGTCATGCGGGGGCTAGGATTATTGACAACTATTAATAGCTACTTAACTTGGCCTAATACTTATAATAATAGTAATTGGTCTCTAATGATAACACTGTGTAAAGCATTGATATATAATTTGAAAGAAATATTTTTTACTTTTTTTTTATATGGACTCTCACATGTGTAGAGTTACCATGGATAATTCGCCAATGTTAAGTGATTAGAGAGACAGTAAATACAGGCCCTTCCTCGATTTAATCTACATACTATAATTTAATATTATATATATGAATATATTTGCATATTACTATATTATATATACATTTTGAAAAGGATAGGGTGAGAGTGTAGGGTTAGAGTTAATAGATAATGTAAGTTTATAGGATGAGGGATTTCAAATGGAAGAATATCATGTAGATACAGGATATACAGGGCTATGAATAGAAGAAAATACAATGTGAATACCTTCAAGTTGTACCATTTTGCCAGCTCTTTTAAGAGCTTTTACAGCTTCTTCATGAGTTGCATCCTTTAAATCTTCTCCATTCACTGATAAAATGGCATCACCAACATACAGTTGTTCTGTAAGATCTGCGGCCATCCCTTTGAATATTTTTGATATCAGAATGGGCATGTTATTCTCTATTCCACCTTTGATTGAAATTCCTAACCCATTATTATCTGATTTTACTACTTGTACTAAACGCTTCTGGTTTGCAATCGCTTCAGGAACTTCTGTGAAGTCACTATTAGGAGTTTCAACATTATTGTTATTGATAGTCCCGTTGAGAGTTGTAGTGGCATCGTACCCATCGTCCAAACAAACACTGAAATAGTCATCTTCGAGGGTACAGTGTACGCGGTACCAGACACCACGAACCAAAGTCTCTAGCAGGCCAGACCTAGCACAAGTTGCACTGGGGCTGTCACTGCCCCCACTAGAAGCACCGTTTTCCACCATAGTTTCACCAATAATGAAAATAAAGTACGTGAAACTTGAACAAAACACCATGCAAAATCTAAACACTCAATTTACTAACAGAACATAGCCTTCAGGTGTAATTCATCCTTAAAGATCTAAAACCCCCTCTTTGACTAGCATAATTATTTGATTTTTAAGTAAAATGTAAATAAAAATTCATTGCACAATCAATATACAAATTTGACGTTTCACCTATTTATCCGCCCACAACTCGACTTTATTCAACAGTCCCTAAAAACTATCGATTCATAAGTTGTGTGAAATATCGATATTTCGCATCATCGCGGCATGCATCGTGACAATCCGACACGAATGGGCTATTCCACTATTTTTCACTTTGACTTGCTATCGATAGACTACCTCATTATAGAATCATTGGCGAAAAAATTAATTCCGTATGATCAATAATCACCGAGTTATCACAATTTCAAAATCATCACTAAAACACTCCATACAAAATGGCTATGTTCGAGTGACGTCACTGGTATATTATTTCGCATGCTGCGTATACAAAGTTTGTTTGACAGCTATATTAAATATTGCGTTTATGTAATTAGTTTCGTAACAAAATATATTATATTTAATGCTACTTAAATGATGGTATAATATTTTTGAATAAATTTTCCACTTTGAAAATGGTATTTTTCTGTCAATTTTGCAGGCCCAAAATAGGCCTGCAAAATTGACGTTCCGTTTTGCAACTAATTTTAGTTGTGATTTGTTAAATAGGTTAAGTTTTACGGATACTTTCTGCTAATCAATAAGTAACAAGCAAAATCAATCATAGTGGAATACCCTATTGATACGACAAGGATCTGTGCGCGTGGCCGAAACCGGAACTAACCGCCCTCTTTTATTACGAGTTTTTACATTACGTACACCTTGGCAATTTTCTCAGGCAATGATTATTTATTAATAATGAATCCTTCAATGATAATTTTAGAATATCAGTGGTTTCTGGCTAAAGCCCTCAGTTCAATGTCATCTACTGTATGCCATAAGCAGCCTTGTGAATTTGCTATAGGATACGTGGGTACAAACGGCATTTCGATTAAATAATATTATCTCTCTGGTACACATCATAGTACTATTGAATAGTGTTATTAATCTTTCTCAAGCTGACTACAAAGGCTGATGATGATGATGATGATTCATTGTCAAAAAGGCGATCAAAATTGATATTAAAAAAAAAGTAAAACGTCAATGTCAGACCGCCAGACGTAAATTTTTTACAGTCTGTCGTCTGACTGAAAGAAAATTGTCAGTCAAATGGCAAACGTATATTTCCCTTTGTAAGACGAAAAGTTCATCGTTCCTTACGTTACTCATCTGACTATTTCACGATGTCGTCCCAAATGTCTGCCATAGAACTCCTGAGACTTGGCGATCAGGGCAGACAAAAGCCGTTCTTAAATAAATATTGGGCCGAAATTTTGGGAGTTGCTTTTGGAATAGGAACGGGTGTAATATTAAACTTCGGCACAAGGCGTCCCGTATTCAGTGGTAAATTATTACATAATAACAATAATTTTAATATTAAGTAATATGCAATGCTGGTTGCTAAAAGCTAAATAGCCGTACTTAATTATTTTTTCAACATCTGTCTGACCAAAAAATGTAAAAATGCTGTAAAATCATAATTTTGATCATAGCACAACAAATAAGTATTAATTTAATATCTGTAGTAATTTATTTTTTATTTTCAAAGGTATCCAGAAGCATATTCTTGGTGTAGCTGGATGGGTATCTGTTTTGTCTTATGTGCAACATAAACGTGACGAGTACTTAGCAGAAAAAGATGCAGTGTTGAGACATTATGTGGAATTGCACCCAGAAGACTTCCCAATCCCAGGTAAACTTAAATTTTTGTAAGTAAATTCTTGGTCCTAATTACCTACTTTTGCAAGTGATTAGGTATCACAACTCAATCAATTTTGACTTCAGACATAATTTTAATTTTTACTAGTAAATATGGATCAAATACTTTTTTTGTTGCAGAACGAAAGAAGATAGGCGATATTCTGGAACCCTGGATTCCAATTCGTTAAAATTAATAGTGAATAAATTTAATTTGTATCAGATTATATAGATGTTGTAAGTTAAAACAAGGTTTATTATCTAATCAAAATTAACATCCTCACTATTGATATTATAAAATGTGGAAGAAGCTCTGTCACTCACTGTTCAAGTACCTATATAAACCAATACAGTAATACCCCGCTTTACGCGAGGGATCATCATCATCATCAGCCTATTACAGTCCACTGCTGGACATAGGCCTCTATATCACAGGGCATAGCTTCTTGCTCCGGTGATGCTGCTGCCCATCACCGGTCTTTAGTATTTAGCTACGCCTTCAATTGTGATGGTTATACCGCCACCAGTTGGTTGCCAGCTCCTCGTTTGTTATTCGGAAGGATGCACCACGGGCAGGTGAGGTTGGCTTGGAGCGAAAAGATGATAGGCCGCTCCCTTACATCCCTATCCTTACGCAAGGGTTATGTTCCGGAAAAAAACGTGTTAACTGAAATTTGTGTATATCGAGGTTTATGATTAAACATAGTTATTAGTCAAGATTGAATACAAAAAGGGTTAAATTATGTATGTATCTCCATTATATGTATGTTAAAACACCAAGCCAAGCACCAAGCTAAACATGATGGAACTAACGAAACGAATGAGAGAATCCTCATAGAACAAAGTGAAAAGACGGGGAACTCCCGATTCTTCAAAGAGATTGTTCTGAGGAAGCGAGGATTCCGACAATAGAGAAGTTAAAGACTACATTATGTTTTAAAAGCACTTTTTTCAAATTACGCGCTCAGTCACGCGATATTTAAAATTCGCGTTATAGTGAAACCGCGCATAACGGGGTCGCGTAAAGCAGGGTGTTACTGTATTTGTAAAGTAATGCACAGACCATGGAAAAGTTTGGTGGAGACCTTTGGCCAGCAGTGGGACAGCATAGATTGAAAAAGAAAGAAAATGTACAGGTAGTGAATAGGCTTTAGGAAACAGCATAGATATAATGTTTTAACTTCCAATTGATGGGGTGTGTTCCCTCAGTGGTTTGGTCCCTAGCATTCCACCACCCCTAAGAAGCCGGGGGTTGGGGTAGTGCTGGCTGTATGTCATGTAGTGCTGGCTGCATGTCATGTAGTGCTGGCTGGGTTGCATGTAGGCTATGCTTTGATGCGTTGCTCCATACTGGCAATACTGGGAGGCTTAGTGGTATGAATGCGAGGGCCCCATTCTCATTCACACCATAGGCACAGATTAATAACTAACAGATACTTCACTCCCATACAAAAGTGATTTTACCTACGTTATAAATGCCTACAAACTCTTAATAATAATGTCTGCATTTTGCAGCGAGAAGAAATCAACCTTAAGTACGTGAACAAAGAGTCAATATTGTGTTGCCCACCTTGCGCGTTACGCACGAGTGCGTTTTGCACGAAACGCGCTAGGGTTGAATGTTATTGCAATACTATTTTTACCTCAGATTATTGCCACGAAAAACATCGCATAAATACATAGTTAAATAACAGATAGGCATATTCACGCGATATTATTTGCAGATATGTAGGTAGGTATATGTTTTGCAATGTCGTAGTACATTATTTTGTTCTCTTGTGTATATGTAGGTATGAAAGTTTTGAGGTATATTTTTCACACCTTGGGTTACATTATCAGAATTTTAGTATGGATCCATAACATTTTTGAAAATGTCCACCGGTGATAGAATGTAGCCGATGTCCACCGGTGATAGTGTACCTAGCTTCCAAACAGTGAAATAATTTTTAAAGCCTTATCAAGTAGTTTCGGAGCCAACAGGCTCAACTTTACAGGCCTTCGATAGAATGCAAACAAACAAGAGGGGTAGGGCATAGCGAATCTTCGCTCGAATTGAGCTGCCCGGCCGGGGAAGGACCTCCACCCTATAGAATACCGCAGCCAAATGACCTCCGGGTCGTGTTTCTGCTGGTGAGTAGGGTCTCCGGAGCTCGTGGGGGGTAAGGGTTGGGCCGGCATGGCAGTGGCAACTGACAGGTAACTAACCAGTTACTTGCCAGTTGTCACAGCGACTTGGGCTTCTCTTTCGCTTTCCATCAGGCGTAGGGAAGCCATTATGTCGAGCTATTATATAAAAAAAAAAAAAAAACAATCAAATTTTACCTTTTTATAGTAAATTAATGTTTCTATATAACAAATATGTTTGAGTTTTAATGTGTTATTTCCTTGTCTAAATGTATACGAGTATGTAAGTATTTTATTCTTCTCTGAATTTTCGTTTATTAAATGACAACCTTGAAAATGTCCTAAAACGCGCAATAATCATTTTAGTAAATAATCATGAAATAAAAACAAGAGCAAATCCCATCCACAAAAGTAATCCACTGCACAATAAAATTTACGTCTTGTTCCGGCGAAAAAGCGCAGAAACGTACGGTGCGGCGGGCGTGCAGCGGCCCTCTGTAATGCGTACCGAGGTCGGTACGCCGAACGGTAGGTACTTATCGCGAGGCTTCGATCGAGTGACGGAAGCCTGCCATAGGCTAAGGGAAGTGTCTAATGCATTCCCCTATAAAAAAAGATGATAAAACATTGTAGTGAAGTTAGTTTAGGAGCTTTACATGAAGTATATTATTATAAATCCTACAGCATGGTGGTTACAACTGACTGATTGATTTGATTATTTATCTCATTTTACTTTTATTATTAGCTTACGCAACAACTAAGGCCTCTTTTGCTTTCCATCAGGCAAAGGCGAGATTATTATACTGTGCTAATATCAATTATTAAAAAAAATTACTTGATCTTGTTAAGGGGCTGCGCAGACGACAGACTTTTTGTGCGATAGAGTCTGCGTTTGAGAGATTTAAAAAGATCATAGCATCTAGGTCCCTACAGCTCTGCCGACAGAATGATCGAAGATGTGTGTGAGTCTGTGAAATATCCGCGACAGATTTTTTTGCGCGTCGTGTGCGTTACTGCATATACCTAACTGCATCACAGACTAAAAATGCGTCACGGATAGTCTGTCGTCTGCGCTGCGCCTTAAACTCATTTTTGTTGGTAATTTGCATGATTAAGTACCGTAGCCGTCAAGATGACCCAAGCGCATTACCAACCTTTTTTTGAAAAGTTTCGCCGTTTTTTTTAACCCTCTTAACTTTAGTTTGGGTTATGCTAAATAGTTAAGAGAGGTAGGGCATAGCGAATTTTCGCGCAAATTGAGCTGCCCATCCGGAGAAGGACCTCCACCCTATAGAATAGCGCAGGCAAATGACCTCCGGGTCGTGTTTCTGCCGGTGAGTAGGTAGGGTTTCCGGAGCTCGTGGAGGGTTAGGGTTGGGCCGTCATGGCGGTGGCAACTATCAGGTAACTCACCAGTCTTTACCCCCTCCCCTAAAATAAGGGAATTTAACACTTTTGCAAAAATAATGTGGCTTGGCCGTTGAGCATTCGTAACTATTGTAGAACAAAAAAAAAATACCCTCATTATTATGCGAAACAGCCATCCCCATATTTTGGCTAAGATGATAAGTGCATATATTTATATATGTGTATATATATGTATATATATTATTGTATATACTTATTTTATATGTATTATTATATTAATTGCTTATATGTGTATATATATCCATGTATGTATACGTATTTATAGCACATTTTAATAAGTAGTATATTTAGCATATTAGTTTATTGATTATAAATTAGGTATTATCTTTTACAGTGTTTCTTTTTACACTCACCGCACACACATTTGCTCTCTGCATGATCCAAAGGTTAACTGGTAGAGAATGCTCCTAGCATTAAGTTCGCCTTTTGTACCATTTTGTGCAATAAAGTTTTAAATAAATAAATAAATAAGTTTGTGATAATGAAATTGGAAACACTGTCTGGCTTAAGAAATTTATTTCTCAAAAAGAAAAATGCATAAAGAGATATACCTAGGTATATATGTCACCGGAAAATAGCAAGAATCGTAAGTTGATCAATTTCCTAGGTAGTTGATTAACTTCCGGAAAATAATAACGGCAGTTGAAATGTATTATTTAACGTATGTATTTTAGTAAATTGATCATTTTACGGGGTCTTGCCGTAAAATCATCCGACGAAGGTGAGGTGAACGTTGATTGGTTCAATGGCTCACGTGGCGTTATCCCGGCAACCAATCAGGGAACAGTGTATTAAGTTACGGGTAATAGTGCACCGTTAAATAGTACATTGAGCAACGATTGGCCCATTTGAGGACGATTTTACTTGTGTCAAAATCGTAAATTATTAAATGACTGTCAGGCTACCGTAAATTGATCAACTAACTGAAAATCCATTGCGTTAAATAATACATTTCAACTACCGTTTGTTATATTCCGAAAGTTAATCAACTACCTAGGAAATTGATCAACTTACGATTCTTGCTATTTTCCGGTGACATATATATATCTGTAAAGGGAGGTTAAAAACAACTTGTGCCTAAAACAACATTAGGTACTTTTTAAATACACATTGCCATATCATTTATGGTGATGCAAATAATGTTGGGCCAAAGCATTGAGGTAATCAAAGTTTTCTCCGCAAATAGCACAGTTGTGGCCATCATTTGTATCTTTGGCATATGGAGGGTGATGAAATGCATCTTTAGCTTCTTTTTGCTCATATGACAATGAGAGAGCATTTTGATTTTGTTCTGACACTAAAGTTAGAGGTTTCTCTCTAATTAAGTGATGTACATGGTGGTTAAGTTCTTTGTGATTCATAGACGCTTGAGGTACATCTTTTCCAACGTCTATGCCAATAATATCAATATTTGCACCATTGTTATAGGATTCACTAGACACCTTAGCATTTTGTAGTGACTCCTGATGTTTCTTTATTTTGTGCAATTTCTGAAACAAAAATTAATTAAAATTTTCATAGATTTCTCTTGTTTACTCAACATTTTACATTAATTTGTGAGACCCATCATCTTTTCTCTCCAAACCACCCTCACGTGCCCGTGGTGCATCATGCTGAATAACAGACTGGTGGCGGTATAACGTGAGCGTCAATATGGCGGGATCAAGTCCCCATCACAACTGAAGGCGTAGCTAAATGCCATAGGGCAGCAGCGTCACCGAAGCGAGAAGCTACGCCCTGCGATCGCCAACCCGCTAGGCGTTAGCCCAGCGTGGCGATTATGGGTAAGGTCCAGAGGCGAGAAAATGGAGAGGCCTATAGTTGTGGACTGCGAAATGATGAGGGTGATGGATATCCGGATAGAAAATTAACTTACGAAATCTCGGGCGTGTACATAGGCTGCCCCACATAAATCACATTCAAAATTTTTTACACCTCTATGTTTGTTCATGTGTCTTGTAAGCTCACTTGATGTTATAAAGGATTTGCTGCAAAGTGTACACGTCTGCAACATACGAATACTACATTTATTACTGCTTTGTTGACTCATTTAAATACAATAGGCTTGTTGCCGTAAAAAATGTAATTAGTACATAGATCTTTTAGATTATTTAAAAATAAGCGATACATATTTTTTAAGTTCTAAATTAGACCAAAAATTACGAAGTTACGTGTGCCATCACTCCTTGTGGAATTTTTTCGCAAGTTATTTTTGGTTTAATCGAAAAAAGAAAAAATACGTGTCCGTTTTACGGACGACTAAAATACGGACTAAATATAATGTAAGTATTTTGACCCTGGATAAATCATTTTGTGAAAATTTCAACTGTCTAGCGGTTCTTAAGATACAGCCTGGTTACAGACATAGATATGGACGGACAGACAGCGAAATCTTTAATAGTAATAAGGGTTTTGCCCTTAGGGTATGGACTTCTATGTATGAAAAACTGAGTTAAAACTAGGTACGCCAGCTAAACTGAGCTGACTTAGTTCTAGCTGGTGGTGGACGATCCAAGGTAGGTTACTTTCCATTGCAGGAATGCGAGACTGAAAGCTAAGCTACGAAATTGTTTGACAGTTCCACTATATATGTAACGACGATCTGTTTAAAATGATGCGCCGCCGCGAAAGATGTATTTACGATAGGGAAGCCAAGGGAAGCGGCGGCACGGTAACATACTCACACAACCCACACTACACTAACGGCCATATTCACAAAAGTTACTATGCGTCGTAACCTATAGGATGCGACGCGCGAACGCACAGGATTTTGAGCACTGTACCTCCGTGCGTCGCATAGTAACGTTTGTGAATACGACCATAATAATTAATTACCTATGCACTTCATTAAATAAATGAAGTGCATAGTTATTTAATTGCAAGCAAATAGTTACTTTAGAAAATAATGTAGGTATAAATAGTTATACCTACATTATTTTCTCAAGGTAATATACATTTTGTACCTACATGATCTTTTTGCCCTGTATGAATTTTCAAATGTGCTTGGAGATTTCCTTGTGCTGAAAATCTCTTACTGAAATGAGAGAACAATGCATTTAATTTACATTACATTAATAGGACACAAAAATATTAAAGATCTATTATACTGTACCTGCAAACCTCACACTGAAATGGTTTTTCACCTGTGTGTACACGAAGATGTATTGTCAAGTTATGTTTTTGTGTGAATCGGCGAGGGCAGTACATGCAGACAAATGGCTTGTCGCCTGTGTGGGTCCTGGAAAATTATTATCAAACTTAATTAATAAACTTACTAAATTAATGATAGTCTTCATCAATGTAAAAATAAAGATTCATGAAGGCTAAAAAAAATATTCTCCAAAGAAATTAATTTTGAACTGGTATAGGCAGTGGCGTAACTACAGGGTGGCATGTCGGCAAAATGCCACGGGCCCCCAGCCGTAAGGGGCCCCCGGTCAGAGGAGAATCCAAACTCCCAACATTTATTATTACACATTTAGTGAAAATCTGATGAATTTGCCACGGGCCTCGAATGGTATAGTTACGCCACTGGGTATAGGTATAAACATAGCTACCTGACATGCATATCTAGCTGTGCTTGGCATCTGAATTGTTTGTCACATTGATAGCAGCTGTGAACTGATTTAGCCTTCGGTTTGGGACCCCGCTTTAACTTCTCAGATTCTAACTTTCGCTTATAGTTCGAACTGCTTTTCCTCTGCTGTCCAACCTTGCATTTACTGTATGCATAAAACAATTTTAGAATGAAATTTTTAAAAACATTGTAACTTAAGAGGTGCAAAATGACTACTAACCATCTCCTTATTATAGTCGAGTGTGTTGGCACCTGTAAAATAAGTAAGTATTAAATAAAAAACACATGTGTACCTTAAATGTATTCATAAATTAGATTATTTTAATAAATACATACTATTGGGTCTGTCATAACAGCTGCATCACTGTGTCTGGAAATAAGTAAATGTTTATAAAATTCTATTCTTAATGTTGACTTAAAATATAACTTTATAATATTATTACTTTTCAGGGCTCTGAAGGCCCAAATACTGTCTTAATCGGATATCAGCACTTGCACAGGTTTGCTTGAAGTGATATGCTATTCCAAGTTTATATACACAATTACTACACATCTGTTCAGGTAAACCATCGTTTTTGCCAACCTAAAAATAAGACATTCATAATACTGGAATAAACAATTAAAATAGGTACAATAGTGCAAGTTGTAGATTTGTGTACCTTTATATCACAACAATATTCGATCATATCGCATAAAGATAAATTAAAGTTTTTAGTAAAGATTGACGAAAGGACGCCTTCTTCTAAACATATTCTACAAATTTTATTCATGTTTTATTTCGTTAATTTTATCGAAAAGTCCAAACAGTGATCAGTGGTTCTTCAACCCAACCAATCTCTATTTATTTATTTATTTACAATACAATGTCAAAGTCACTCACTGTGTCACATCAAGTCAAATGTCAATGTCCAATCCATGGGTCTTTTTTTGTATTGGGTTTTACGGCTCTGGGAGCGTGCCCTTTTCCGTGCCGTGCGGCCGTGGTCTTTTTTTTTTTTTTTTTTTTACGTCGGGAATGCTTTTACGCATACACCAGGGCCCTGGGTACGGGACACCTGGGTTATGTGGGGCTCACTCCTATTTAGCGGAGAATACCCACTAAACCCGACGGTGGTCCGCTACGAGCACTCTGTCTGAGGAGGGTCGGGATGCCCGGAGGGATTCGACACAACCCCCCACAGCGCGGTAGCGCTGCGCCGCCCAGTAAGAACGGCACACCTCGGGAGGACGGTGGTGTGGTGTCCTCCCTGCATCTTGCGATGCACGACGCCACTGACCACTATGCCCGGAGGCACGTGCCGTCGTCTTCCTCGAGGCCGCTAAACCGGAGCGCAAGGCCCCCCCCCCCCTCAAGCGCGCCACAGCCCCGAAGGCCCTTTTAGTCGCCTCCTACGACAGGCAGGGATACCTCGGTAGTATTCTACGCCCCATACCGCAGGGCGCTGCGGCCGTGGTCTAATCCAACTCCACAACACCTCACAAGCAAATTGTAGATAATTAATGAATGAAATGCAGAAATGAAATTATTACTGAAAAGAATCCTTTTTTTGTGTTTTCTTAGCCTTGTTCGGCTTGTACTTTAGCCACTGACAACAAGTAAAAATGGAATACTTACATAATCCAATTTCATTCTCAACTCATTCATCAAACCATACCACCTCATAAAATAACGTGTTCATATAATAGGGCTCAAAATTACGCACTCAGTTCCTGGAAAGCACGAGATCGTCAAGACGGCGGGACTCCACCTGAATTTTTACTCATGTCTGGCAAATTTGTAAATAAATAACCCAAGACATGCCACACTGGGCCACACAAAACCATCTAGTTAGCCCCAAAATTACTTAAATACTTTTTTTGTAAATAAATACATATTATTGGGAAGCCGACCCTGAGACAATCGGGAAAAAAGGCTAGGATGATGATGAAATACATATTATACATAGAAAACATCCCGACCACACAAACCATTATAGTTCATTCGCGTTAAGAAAATAGTGACTGACAGGTCACTGACAGCTAGACGCTAGAAATTATAATTTCTAGCGTTTTAATTGGCTAGTGGCCTGTCAGTGACCTGTCAGTCACTATTTTCTTAACGCGAATGAACTATAGATACAAACAACATGTCTGTTTTAATTTTTATAAATGTAATTAATTCACATAAATGCTTGTATTGTGCGGGGATCGAACCCTTGGCTTAGAAGGCAGAGATTACTACCAAATGAAATGAGCCATCAAGCCAGTTTTAAAGTCAGAAATCATTCTGGATTCTAGTATACACCACATTTTAATACGATATACCTAGATAGACACAATATTTCAAAAAAAAAAAAACCGATGGGGTCCCGCCGCGGCGGGACCCCATATAGGCGGCGCGCCGCCTGTCTTTATGTGGATGTTTTGGGGGTCACAATAATAACATTATATTTAGTCCGTATTTTAGATCATAAAAATGTCATCATCATCGTCACCGCGTGACGTCACGCGTAATTTCAACGGGCTATACCTACCTAACTTTGCAATTTTTAGTATAATAGGGAATATGCATGACTTTTTTTTATGGATTTATTGAGATCTTTTGTCTTCCAGATACATAAATATCGAAGAATTTTTAAACTATCTTTTCTATTAAGCGAGTTATAAAGCGTTTAAGTTATTGATTAGACCACGGAATATTAAACACAAGAGGAAAGGGCATAATCTAGTCAGTTCATAGAAAACTGCTGTCGCCAAACTCACACAATAACATTATACGCACACATAAAATTAACCAATCATAACTATAATAATTTCTTGAAATCACAAAGATGTAACCGCTACTAACAATAACATAAAAACTACCATAATGCATTTGAGATAAAGAAGAATTTAGAAATTACACTTTGAGGGTTTTACGGCATATCATCGAAGTGCTTTTGGCCTGCTTTGACTAGTTAGTTCACCTATTCAACGCTAGATGACACTCTTAAAAGTTGTACGCTGTTTAACACCTTACGACAATCAGCGTAAGGTTTTAATTTATACGCATGCACTTGCTTTTTTTCTAGAATGTTTATCATGACATTTATTATCGTCGCTACTCAAATAGGGATGGGATTAATACGAATATTATTGGTGATGAAAAATCGATTACTTCTAAAATAATTAATTAATATTAGAATAGATATACATTAACATTTAAATACACTGACAGAAGTTTCACATTTAATGTATATGTTACGGGTAATGCTAGAAGTTGGAGTAAACCTAGGTTTACCCGGGTTTACTTAGGATTACCCAAGCTACTTGGGTAAAGTCCGAATACAAGGTAAAATAAATTCGTGGTTTATCCATGCTCACCTAGGTCTACCCAACTACTGGCTGGGTAAACTTAGGTGTTGCCTAATTTTCTTTCTTATTTAATGAAATAGGGTTCACTACTAACGGTTCATCTGATGGTAAATGATAACCGCCGCTCATATACATCTGCAACGTCAGGAATTTCGAATCATGTCACAGAAGTTTATCTTGCTCAAATAAATAATTTCAATTTTAATAACAAAGACCGCTATTATTTTTGCTATTAAAGCTATTATTAAGTTTATGCTCACTAAATGTTGTTGTAGATGTTTAAAATGCCCTTGAAGTTTCATTTCACTAACCCACTTGGCTCCCGGAGCCACGCACAAGTGCGTGCTCCCTACAGGGAATTAGCCGTCGGGTAGCAGCCATCCTCTACTACCCGCCGTTGCCCGGGGTACGCCGGGCCGTCTGCAAGCAGACGACTACGCGTGGAGGCTTCCCTTGTCATACCCCAGCTTGGGTAATACTAGGTCAACCCGGGTAAACCTAGATTTACTCCACCTTCTAGCATTACCCGTAACATATATAAATATTATTTGTGTTAACAGATCTAAAAAACCCTATAATAATAGAAATTTTAGATCATAAGGCCTACTTACACGACAAGAAGTATTGACTAGATCTACAAATGTATTATCTACGAGCCGTTTTCTGCTTAAAAAGCTAGCAGCTCCAATATAATCAATTATATGACGTTCAACGAGCTTTGAATGGAATAGAAAAATCCTGCCATTTTAGGACATTGAAAAAAGTATTTAATGTAATTTTTCCTTAAATTCCGTAACAGTCTGAAATGGGTATTCTATGATCATCTAGGGAGCTACACCGAACCATATTTTTAAAAAGAAAACAGCTCTTTGTAGGGAGCTTCATAAAATAAAACTCATTTAAAATAAATAAAATAGTTTATTTCTGCAAATAGATTCACTAGTAATACTTTTGCACGTCAAACTTTTCCTACCAGCACTTCGACGTGTAGCCTGCCGAGAAGAATCCACCGAAGAGCCGAATCCACTTCTCTTTTGCATTTGGATCTTTAGGAAAACTAAAACGAAAATAATCAATAGTTTACAATTAGGCATAAAAAAAGTGTAATAGACAAAATACATAATTAAATCGATGATATTTCAACGTGTCACAACCCTAAAGTAGGTTCGACTTGGGATGTAGTTTCTGATTCTACTATTCGATACTAGATGGCGCATGCGGACCAGGCGTCAGACAATTATAAACTTTATTTCAGTGTACATACGTGTGATTCTTAATTTACACGAATGCTTTAAATGGATAGAGGTTATGCCGAAAGATTATTTAATTAATAAAAAGTAAATACCGACTTACCGATGATAAGAAACACATGATCGAAGCAAGTTCTTAGTACTACTATTGTTTTTGCACTCAAAGACGGAACATCAAGTCAATATTGAGAGTTATTTAATAAAACACTCGAATGAAAATACCGACAGCGCACGTCACGATACTTAAGCAACCACAAAGCGACTGAGTCAAGTTAAGACTCGCTGTCCTTAACTTTGGCACGCGGGCCACGCCCACACGTCCTTTCCTCTTGTGTTTAATATTCCGTGGATTAGACAGAGAGATCCGATGCGGTAGTTGACGTCACGTACCGTGAGCGCCGTACTAACTCCATAGAAAAATCTGTTTCGCGAGAGAGAGACGGATATATTCACTTTCAATGACTGTATCTCGCCCATTTTTCAACCAATTTTGATTTTGTTTTCACTGTTCGTAGTAGATTTTGATCTATTTTACGATAAATTAGTAAATACCTGAAACTATTTTTCATGCATATTCCCTATTAACAAATTAAAAAATACGGGTCTTTTATTTTTGGCAACATACATTTTTTAATGCAACAAGCCTATTCGCCCGTATACAAACGGCGTCGTCAGTTTACAAAGATAACTGTGTTATAAAATGCCGAAGGCAAATAATTGTAGATCAGTTACACCGCATCAACGTCGACTTGGGTTGTGTATTATTATGATAATAGAAACGAAACAGGGTTCTTAATAATTTTATTTAGGTATTTAAGTTAATAGAATATGTACCTATTATTAAATTATTTACTGGGGAAATAATTAGGTGATTAAATAAACATAAAATTGAAAACGATGATTATAGAATTTGCCTACGACATATCGACTTAAAAATTGGAAGACCCGCCTCCGAGGATAATAATATGGTTACCTACATAGGTAGTATGGCTCTGCTTCAACGAGTAATTAAAAGTAGACTGTATGCTATCTTTGCAATAGCCGGAAACGTAAACAATATGCCCATAAAGTATGTAAGTAGGTAGTAGGTGCTGCGGTTTGGCCGAGAACGGGAAAGGGGAGAGGGGAATGAAGTACAAGCATGGGGACGAAGGATAGGAATTTAATATTTTGTGGGGATGCGAATTTCGCCGGATATGGGGGTGAAGAATAAAGTAACATTATGTTTTGCATTTAATTACATTGTTAAATAATACTATAACATCAATATAATCATAGGTCATTTAATATTAACTTTCCGTCTTATGTTATTATTTTATCATAGAATACATTTGTTTGCACAACACTGTGTTTATCACTCAGTGTCCGATACAAATATAGGTAGATAAATTGGACCCTTAAAGTAACATATTTCATATAGGTACACTATTATAGCTATAGCATAAATGAAAAATAGAAAATGTAAAATATAATATAGTCTCAAATTAGTATCTCATGCATAGTACCATAAAATCCCTCCCATTTGACCCTCCCGTGTTCGAACACGGGAAGGACCTAAGGTGCAAAATTACGCGATCCGTTCAACGAACGTTCGTTTTCGATATTGGTGGTAGGGGCCCAGAATGCCCAGATGCATGTATGGTTAATCCAGTTAAATGGAATACATTAAGAGCTAGTAAAAATCCTACTGATGTATCTGTTTGCTTGCTTCAGAAAATTGATGTACGTAGGTAGGTATATTAAATATAGGTACATTAATACAAAAAGAAATGCATGTGGTCCTACAATAACAATCGAACAAACAAGAAAACGATCATTCGATGGTTTTGTACAATAAAAAATGAACAACATCAGTCAACGAACAACATCCGTCAACAGGCAAATTCTATAATTCGCCCGTATACAAATGGCGTCGTCAGTTTACAAAGACAAATACGTTTATATAAAATGCCGTATGCCGTATTATGTGAAATGTTGGTCATTTTCTAATATGCCGAGCGACGTTAGTATCGCCGATTACAAAGACATTACCTATGTACTTGTAGGTACATTGTACACGAACACGTGATGGATTTGGAACATAAACATACGATCCATCCCGTATTTATGTTTGATAACTATTGTTTTCGATTGTTATTGTAGGGCCCCTGAATCGGTAAGTATGTACATATGTACCTCAATGAAATTTTAATTATCACTGTTTGATTTACTTAATGTTCACAGACACTTTCAATTTAGGAAAAAAGCGTTTATTCCCGATGATAGTGGGGGGCAACGGAACTTTTTTGGCTATGATTTCCGCCACTAGGGCCCCAATGCGAAGATTTCAGGAGCGTTGTTCCCCACTGGGGGATACAACAACTTTTTTTCCCGATGTCCACCAGTGGTGGACTTGGAATAGTGGGGAACATTGGGAATAAAAGGAAAAGTTATGTTTAAGAAATGCATATTTTTACTTATATAGTAATAAGCTATTATGGCTAAAAATTGTAATTAGTCCGTCTTTTAGCTTATTCAAAAATTAAAGACACGTATTTTTCCTTTTTTCATTCAAATAAACAATAGCAAAGATACAAGGCATCAAAGTTAGGAGTGGGAGTCTTTGACGTCATTCGCTCGCGTAAAAATGCCTTACCGAGTGACGTCACGCGTAATTTTAACGGGCTATAACTTTGTAATTTTAGTCTAATTTACAAATAAAAAAATACGTGTCTTTTTTTTTGAATGAGCTAAAAGACGGACTAATTACAATTTTTAGCCGTAATAGCCTATTGTTTCATTAATCAGCTTGTTAAATATTGGCAACAGCTGTAATTAGCTTTACGTATATATCGATACCCTGCAAATACGTTTCTGCTTTGAGAAACTCGTCGTGGTCATGCAAAAGCACCGGCGTGTTGTTCATGGGGGAGAATCCGATGGCCGGAACACCGACACGCCGAATATAACGGCTGTCAGTTCCTCCAGGGAATATTCTGCACTCCAATTTTAGTTTCCTAAAACAAAAGACAAGTAAAATATTTTGCGCTACTAATGTTTTGATCAAGCAAAAGCAACAGTAAATACCTAGTTGATATTAAGTTTAATTTTATTAATCTTTTCCAAATGAAGTTGGTATTCCACAAAAATGTAACTTGATTTCCATTGAAATGAATAATTTTAAATTGCGATTGTAATAATTGGGTACTTGAATATAGTGTAATTATTATACATACAAATCATCAGCAGCACTCTTGAACGCAACCCAATACGGATTGGTAGGATCCGTCTTGGTACATTCAACATTCGGATTCTTTTGTTCAAACTCAAAAGATACTCCATCGCCTGCTGCTTCACACCATTGTGTTACCTGTGTGTAAATTGGATTAGTTGACTACATAATCTACCTATATTGATAATTGAAAATGATGTGTGTAGCTCAATAGGTACCTACCAATATTACTGTAGGTATATATATGTTTATTTTTTATCACCATGGTGATATTAAAAAATCGTTCACCGGCTGTTGATTTTCAAAAAGCAGAAAAATACTTATACGTATGTATAATTTACCCTACGTAAATATATTTTTCTTTTAAATGTTATTACATAGCATTGAGGGGGATTTAAAGGAGCGACCTATCTTCATTTCGCTCCAAGCCACCTTCATGCCCGTGGTGCGTCATCCTGCCGAATAACAACGGGGCTCTGGCAACCGACTGGTGGTGGTATAACCATCACTATTGAAGGCTCAGCTAAATAGGTACCACAGGCCGATGACGGGCTGCAGAGTCACTGGAACGAGGAGCTACGCCTCTGTGATCGCCAATGAGTATTTCTATTTTGTGAATATTTCTAGGGCCTGTTGCCATTATTGATCTCTCTCTCTCTCTTCAATCGGTCTCTCATTACTGAGGATCGTGGTCACTGGAACCCCCTGCACGGACAATCTGCCTCCATCGCCCATCGATTCCGGTCCGACGTAGCCTTCACAGCTTGGTAAAACTTGGACGAGAAGGCCTCGTATTCTCTTGCCTTCGGTGTTGCCAACAATGACCAATTTTTCTAGGCTGCCATCCCATCTACGCATTGATATGGAGCAATAAAAAGGGGGCTAAAAAGTCGCATTTGTTATAAGTACATATACCCCCTTCAATATTTGTTTTATTATTTATTTTTTGTTGTTATAGCGGTTACAGAAATACATACCTAAGTACTGTGGCTGCTCTTACGTGTAACGTCTACTCGTAGGTAGTTGGTGAAAATTTCTAGTGTATAGTTATCACAGGTTTTCAGATAGGTACACCTGGTGACATACAGACGGATGGACAGACAGCGAACTCTTACTAATATTGTCCCGTTTTACTCTTTGGAAACGGAATCCTAAAAACGGCTGATATACAAAGGGTCCTATAAATAGTTCGGACGGTTCGGTGCAGTACGATTAAACGGAAGGTAGGAAGCTAGTACCCCTAGTTAGTAAGATGGGTAAAAAAGTTCAAACAACGAAGAGATTCGTGAATACGATACTATTATAGAATCAATTTAATTTTTATTAAAAAATATTAATATTCAAGCTAAGTATAAATGAAAGAAAATAATATTTTTTATTTAGTAGATACATTTTTATAAGAGAAGGTTGAAAATTTACTCACCATGTTCTCAAACTGTGCGTGATCAACAGTAACTGCAAGCCGTACATCAAAAACTGCTGTCAGTTTTTCTGGTACTACATTTGACTGTACTCCTCCCTGCAACATGTACATAAATCTTACGTAAATTTATTACACCTAATTACTAAACCGCGGGGATCGAACCCACGACCCTTGGCTCAAAAGGCAGAGGTCACTACCAAATGAGCCATCGAGCCAGGCAATCCATATAAAAAGTCTTTGTAGGAATTACATACTGATTGCTGTTTTATTTTTCTATACTAGGGAAGTAGTAACCTAATGTTCAAATCTTTTGCATAGGAGGCTCTTTTTATATGTCTTTCTTATAGAAATACATATACCCCCAAAAACATTTTCATGTAAAATGTAGCCAAGACGAGAGCTCATTGCGTGCACTGTCAAAAAGTTATCAGATGTCATGAAGGGCCAAGCTGACTACAACTCTACACGCCCCGAATTCTTTATTCTATCCCCGAAAAAAATCTTTGCCAAAATATGTGGATGGCCGTTTCGCTTAATGAGGGTATTTTTTTCGTTTCCACAATAGTTCTTACGAAAGCTCAACGGCTGCCCCTAATATTTAAGCCTGTTATAAGATATACATGTACTTACATATGTCTGAGTTAAATTTACTGTTGTTACATCACCGATAGTAAGCTTCGGATTACTTTCCAGTATTTTCTTTTGTTGTTCTCTTAGGTCCATGAACTTGTCAATCATGTATCTCAGCTGTAAAACAAACAATATAGGTAAGATCAGGTAACTACAGGTGGAAAATGGAGTAAATTACAAAGAATATTTTGTAAAATTTGAATTACGACACGTAGCCAAGAATTAAAATCCTGACATACTTAGTCAGGATTTTAATTCAGGAGTTTTATAAAAACTGGAACATCTAATCATGTTTGTGACGTCATTACCTATAATACATAGATCCGGGTGACCTTATATGAGGACACATTTGTATCTTTAATCCTTAGAAAGCAGCCAAGTGCGAGTCGGACTTGGCCATGAAGGGTTCCGTTGCAGTAAGTATCCTAATTAAAAGTTCTTGTAGTTTTTTGTAACTTTAATCGGTGTGCAGATATTTATGAAATTAGACTTTATATGTATAAAATACTTCCATGCGGTATCAATGTTAACGGAGTAACGATTAAACGTTAAACTAGATTATATAAAATGTACAAAGCTAGGTAGGTACCTACTTACTTTTTCACCAGCCGTATTCGGAATCAGCAAAGATCCATGACCAGGCTGCCCAGTGCAGTGAATATGAAATTCTGAAAAATATCAAATTAGGTACACAAAGTGTGTGTGTTACATACTAGCTCGCTAGCCATTCAATTGAATAGAAGATTCAACCAGATGACTGCGACATATGCATAGTAGGTAATATTTTTATCTTATTGCTTAGCTAGTGTATATGTTAAAACCAAAACTTACGCCAGATGCTTCTTTCTCCATTGAATATGATATATTCTTCGTCGGGATTAGCCATTCCTTCGTCCAACGCAAACCCAACGTTGAGATTTTTAAAATCTTCGGTCAAAACAAATATTTTCATACCGTCGTGGCCTCCAATTTCTTCATCTAATAAATTTAAAGAAAGTACATATTATGTAAGTACATGACGTGTTTATTTTACACTTGATCAAACGTACCTACCTACAATCCCATAATCTCATCATATTTAAAAACAAAATTATTTAAGCGGTTTAGATATATCATACAAAAGGATTTTCCGCTAATTCCCGTTCCCGTGGGAATTACGGGAATTCCTTTCTTGGTCCCCTCTACGGTACCTAAGCTAGTTGCTTGATATGTCATTCAGTGAGTCAGTCAGTTTCTCCTCTTATATATTTAAATTTAGATTTAATTTGACCAGTAACGCCATTTATGGAGAGGAAGCAGTAGTTTTTGGGCTATGAGTTTATTTCTCGGTCTTTCAAGTCAGTTTTTTGCTCCCCTATTTTATCGGGTAAAGGGTTGATTTAAAAATTTTAAATATCATGCCCTTAGGAGTGGAATTTATCAAAATCTTTTCTTAGGGGATGCCTATGTCATAGTAGCTTGATGCATGCAATGTCAGCCCGATCGGTTTAAATTTGACAAACTTTTATATAAACTTCCATCTCCTATTTTATCCCCTTGGGGGTAGAAATTGATGATCTAAACCCTCTCTTAGAGATAGGTATCTCTAAGAGAGGGTTTAGATTATCTCTCGTCATAGTAGCTTTATGAATGTAAAGTCTAAGCCCGAACGGAACGGGGGGGGGGGGGACCCCCGGGACCTGCGCCCGGGTGCGCCGCACCCCTTGCACCCCCTGGTAGAGACGGCCCTGGGCTTATTGCCTTAAAAATGTAATTAGTCCGTCTTTTAACTTATTCAAAAATAAACGACACGAATTTTTAATTTGTAAATTAGACTAGAAATTACAAAGTCATGGTGTGGCATTTTTACGGGACGGAGAGTGAAGTCAAAGACTCCCACTCCTAACTTTTGATGCCATAAATCTTTGCTATTTTTTATTTGAATGAAAAAAGGAAAAATACGCGTCCATTTATGATCTAAAATCGGACTAAATATAGTGTAATTATTTTGACCCCCAAAACATCCCTATTGACGAAGTTTCATACAAACTTTCAACCCCTATTGTATCCCCTAGGAGGTGAAAATGATCAAAACCCTTTCTTAGCGGATGCCTACGTCATATTATCAACCTGTATGCCAAATTTCAGCCCGATCGGTCCAGTGGTTTGGGCTGTGCGTTGATAGATCACTATGTCAGTCAGTCACCTTTGAGTTTTATATATATTTAGAGAGAGAGATATATAATATGGTACCTGGGTTAGTGAGTCAGCAGTTTAAAGGCCATAGCACACTTATACGACTTTGCTTCTACCCGGCATAAAGTATAAAATCGGCGGGTGGACAGCAGCTGGCCGCGTCGGCTATAATGCGGTGGACTGCGAGCATTCGTCTTAGTTTAGGGCGGTGTTGGGTGCGAGCGGTGTTGGAGAAGCGTTTAAGTGTGCTATGACCTTTGAAAACGATCACGTGTCATTCACAATATGCCCTACGTTATCTAGACGACGTGGACCCAGTCAGTGGTTTCAATATACTTAGGTAAGGAGGATTATATTATCTGGAACAGGTGATCCAATTAGGCAGATCCAACTTCAAGAAGGAGGTCAATCGACGAATCCCACTCGGGCACAGAGCGTCCGAGGAACTGCGAAACAATCTTCTCGTCCGAAATACCTCAGTCCAAGACGTATGTTACCAGTGATGACATACGGAACCGAAATTTGGTCTCTCACTAAGTATACCTAGGTAAACAATAGGTTACCACAACATTTTGTGTCCAACATTATAGCAATTATTACCAGGTACGAAGGAAATGTGTAATGTTCTCTTAAGATGTACTCCAGCCTGTTTCAAATTCCTTATTGCTTCAAGATACTGCATACCAACACACTTCATATCTTGAGAACCACGGGCAAAAATTTTTCCCTGTTCGTCAATGTGTCCACTGAATGGAGGATATGTCCAGCTATTCTGAAAGAATAACAAAATAATAATGTTAATCATTATATTGATTCCAAGAGATGTACCATACGGCGTCGTGTGGGCGACGCAATGCGATTCCGTTAAAACACACGTTAAAATTGCCTCTGTTGCCATGACCTAGCGGCTTCTTTTATAACTAGATAGCCAAGTCGTCCTTGTCATCATCAGACTGTTGGTTGTTTGTAGACTCATGATCATGTTACCTACATAGTTTTACATGATCTGTCAGGACGGCTGTCTTGCTGCGAGCCTGACTTGTTGCCGAGAAAAACGTAATTACCTACCTAGTCCGTCTTTTAGATTGTTCAAAAATAAAAGACACGAATTTTTTCATATGTTAATTAGACCAAAAATGGAAAATGACAAAGATATAGCCCGTTAAAATAACCTAAAAAAACGCACTAAATATAATGTAATTAATAATTATGTAGGTACTTTGACCCTGGAAACATAAACATCCCTGTTGGTTAAAATAACTTGCTGCTTTGCACATAGGTAGGTATACAGAAAGCAGTGTTCCACAGCGCAGCGTGCATAATACGAGTAGGTAGGTATACATACCTACTTACTTTCCTAATAATCGACTCGAAAAGAATATTCTTTCCACTGGCTATATTATTATCTCCTCCTCCTCCTCTTATTAGGTATTATACTTACTCATAATATAAGAAGAAAGTATGTATGTATTATAGTATGAAAATAAATAGGTAACTTACTTCAAACACGGGTACAACGTCCATGTGGGAATTAAGCAAAATAGAAGGAAGCGATGGGTTTTGCCCAATCCAAGTAAGAACTACTATCGGCTTATTTTGTACTATTTCGTATATTTTCAAAGGTAAATCCAATTCCTGTGCTTGCTTCCGAAGAAATGATACACAGTCATCTGAAATGAATAATAACGTGAACGTCAAAATCACTGCCCGTTATAAAGGTAGGTATTAAATCAGGGGGCACGGTAGTGCCCCCGCCAAGTCGAGCGCGAAGCAAACACTGCCGTACCATCCTTTACAGGAACCATTTCGCTGCATTTTCAGGCCCCTATTTGAGAACCTTTGGATAAGACTAGAACGCTGAAATTTTCGTCATCTAGTAAGCTATAAGCATATACTTAAAATCCAAAACTAGGTCATTTAGTTCCCAAGTTATGCGACAGCAAAATTTCGCATTTTCGACAGACACTCACCTACTCACGCACTCACTCATGATCATCAAAATAGAACTAGTACTTCCCATAAACTTAGAGAGCTGAAATTTGGTACAGAGTTAGGGTTTAATGGCCACATAAAGGGAAAACTATAAAAACTAGGATAATCGAAGATAATCAGGGTCAGCTGGTGACCCCAAGAGCCCAACCAAAGTACTATAGATCGACATATACCGCCTTTACGAAAAATATTCTACTAGGTGTGCCGCTTCATTTGATGTCTATTTGGAAGATCTGAAGTATCGGATGAAGAACCCTCAGCCGGACTAAGCTGTATTAGAGATATGGTAATGCCCCTTTCTACTATTGGTACATACGAAAATCGACTGTCATTGCAAAAGTCCAGCGTAGTGGGCCACATCTTCTATAGTGGGACACGTCTACCCTATAGCGTCCCACTGCTGGACGAATGCCTCCCTTTCTTCTTTTAATAGGCATATAAATAAAATTAATCAATATACTTACCTACGTTTCTACAAAAAAAAACATTCTGTAAAAAACCGGCCAAGTGCGAGTCGGACTCGCGCACGTAGGTTCCGTACCACTGATTGAATGCAAAAATTAGGTAATTTATTTAAGACGTTTAAAAAAAAACTACTGTCTAGATTTTATTCAAACCAATTTTCGTTAGTAGTTTTCATAGTAATACACATCAAATATTTTTTTCAGTTTTATCATGCCCATATTTTAGAAGTTACGGGGGGGGGGGACACATTTTACCACTTTGGAAGAGTCTCTCGCGCAACTATTCAGTTTAGAAAAAAAAAGGTGTGAAAAACATCATTTTAAAATACCTATCCATAGATACCCCACACGTACAGGTATGATGAAAAAAAAATTTTTGAGTTTCAGTTCTATGTATGGGGAACCCCGAAAATTTTGAATTTTTTTCTGATTTTATTTTAAAATCTTAATGCGGTTTACGTACCAAATTTCAATAATGTAGCTCTTATAGTTTCGGAATAAACTGGCTGTGACATACGGACGGACAGACAGACAGACAGACATGACGAATCTATAAGGGTCCCGTTTTTGCCATTTTGGCTACGGAACCCTAAAAACTAGCCAAGTCTCGATGGAGCTGCTTGTTTATCTCTAAAAAGTTATGAAATCTAGACAAAGTCGTGCCAAGTTTAAGGTTCCTTACTGCGATTTCTATATTATTATAGTGGCTAACCAGGTGGTTACAAGGGTACAATCCTAGACCTTTCAACGGCCAAGTCACACAACATTAACTATAATAATAAAGAAATCGCAGTAAGGAACCTTAAACTTGGCACGACTTTGTCTAGATTTCATTACTTTTTAGAGATAAACAAGCAGCTCCATCGAGACTTGGCTAGTTTTTTACAGAATGTTTTTGGTGGTAGACTTTACCAGCATTACAGTAGCGGCGTTAGGGTAGGGCGAGGCTGGGCGACCGCCCGGGGCGCCGGATAAAAAAGGGCGCCGCAGGCGCCCTTTTTTATCCGGCCCATTGCCTTGGTTCGAGGAATCCCATAATTAAGCGAAAATACTTTATGTTGGCAACACTTGAATTTAACGAAGTATACAATTGTTCGTTCGGAATTCATTTTATCGGGAATCCCCGATCATGAAACACACATTGCCTATCTCTTTTTAACCAATTGATTTATCCGAAGCGAAGCGAGGAGCGGGCTGCTAGTTATTATAATAAAGAGGTAACATTTTATTATTTAACTAAATGTTGGGCGCGGGGCGGGCGGAGAAATATGTGGCTTCTAAAAATGTCTAATTCCCATACGTTGATGATCGTGATTTTTTCGTACAAATCTGTGGACTCTCACAAAACACAAATATTTTGCTGCGTTATCAACGTTAGCTTAATTTTACGACCTTATTTCTATACACGGGAACTAAGTTCGAAAAATATAAGTAAAAATTGCTATCCCGAATATAGCGCGTGTTTGTTATCCTTTTTAGGGTTCCGTAGCCGAAATGGCAAAAACGGGACCCTTATAGATTCGTCATGTCTGTCTGTCTGTCTGGCCGTCTGTATGTCACAGCCAGTTTATTCCGAAGAGCTGTAAGAGCTACATTATTAAAATTTGGTACGTAGATGTATTCTGTTAACCGCATTAAGATTTTAAAGTAAAATCAGAAAAATTTTTGGGGTTCCTCATACATGGAACTGAAACTCAAAAATGTTTTTTTTCATCAAACCCATACGTGTGGGGTATCTATGGATAGGTATTTGAAAATGATGTTGAGGTTTCTAACATCATTTTTTTCTCAGATGAATAGTTTGCGCGAGAGACTCTTCCAAAGTGGTAAAATGTGTCCCCCCCCCCCCCCCCCCCCGTAACTTCTAAAATATGGGCACTATAAAACTGAAAAAAATATATGACGTGTATTACTATGTAAATTACTAACGAAATTAGTTTTAATGAAATCTAGACAGTAGTTTTTTTTAAACATCATAAATCAAATTACCAAATTTTTTTCATTCAATCAGTGGTACGGAACCCTACGTGCGCGAGTCCGACTCGCACTTGGCCGGTTTTTTTTTTGTTTCACCAGGGAGAAATGCAGTTTACGCATACCCGCTGCCCGGGGGAGCAGCAGGTTATGTGGGACTCGCTCCGCGTCAGCAGAGAATACCCACTAAAAAACCCTGGTTGCCACCGTCAAATGCGCCTTGGGTTGTGGCGACACGGGTCCTTCACCATAACTCCGTGAAGCCACCAGCGCTCGTCTGCTAGGCAGACTCGGCTTGGCCCCCCCACTTGGGGCAGCCTAGGGATCAGTCCTGTAAACGACGAGGACGTCTCCCTCCTCCAAGGACGGGGTTCGTGCGATACGTGGCCGACACCCCCGTGCCGACCTCGCGGAACCCCGTCGGGCGTGCAG
Organism: Conogethes punctiferalis; assembly: GCA_031163375.1. Classification (NCBI taxonomy): domain Eukaryota; kingdom Metazoa; phylum Arthropoda; class Insecta; order Lepidoptera; family Crambidae; genus Conogethes; species Conogethes punctiferalis. The sequence continues at coordinate 17,231,440 of CM062077.1, read as the reverse complement.
CCGCCGCCGCAGGGTGGATTTTTATTGTGGTTTTCTCCACTTGAGCTCGCGCCTCCTGGTCCCGACCGAAGTCGGGATAACAGGCGGTTTTTTAATGTGGTTTGCTCCACTCCGGCCGGCCAATTAAGGCAAGCCCCCTGGTCCCTCCTGCGAGGGGAAACAGGTTGCCCGGCGAACAATCAAGAGAAGAGAGAGAGGTAGGGCATAGCGAATCTTCGCTCGAATTGAGCCGCCCGTCCGGGGAAGGACCTCCACCCTATAGAATACCGCAGTCAAATGACCTATGGGTCGTGTTTCTGCCGGTGAGTAGGGTTTCCGGAGCTCGTGGGGGGTTAGGGTTGGGCCGGCATGGCGGTGGCAACTGACAGGTAACTGACCAGTTACTTGCCCGTTGTCACAGCGACTTGGGCTTCTCTTTCGCTTTCCATCAGGTGTAGGGAAGCCATTATGTCGAGCCACTATAAAAAAAAAAAAAAAAAAAAAAAAATCCAAAATGGACCTATCCGATGGCCACGAGAACCGTGACCGATGGACCCGCCGAGCCGCGGTGATACACCGCCATCCCACGCCCTCAGGCAACGTCTTCTACCAAAGTGATATCCTCGCTCAATAGCGTTTTAATGTTTATTATTAAGTCTTAAGTTTTCACGATTCATACAAAATGGCAAAAACGGGACCCTTCTAGATTCGTCATGTCTGGTCTGTCTGTCTGTCCGTCCGTATGTCACAGCCAGTTTATTCCGTAACTATGAGAGCTACATTATTGAAATTTGGTGCGTAGATGTATTCTGTTAACCGCTTTATGATTTTAAAATGAAATCAGAAAAAAATCTAAAACTTTTGTGGTTCCCCATACATAGAACTGAACCTCAAAAAATTTTTTTCATCAAACCTATACGTTTGGGGTATCTATGGATAGGTATTTGAAAATGATGTTGAGATCCCCGACATCATTTTTTTCTAAACTGAATAGTTTGCGCGAGAGACTCTGCCAAAGTGGTAAAAAGTGTAACTTCTTCTCGTAACTCCTAAAATATAGGCATGATAAAAGTGAAAAAAAATATATGATGTGTATTACTATGAAAACTACTAACGAAAATTGGTTTGAACGAAATCTAGACTGTAGTTTTTTTTTAAACGTCATATATCCAATTACCTAATTTTTTTCACTTAATCGGTGATACGGAACCCTACGTGCGCGAGTCCGACTCGCACTTGGCCGGTTTTTACGTATGGGATTGAATTGAAGTTGGAGGGCGCTGTCGAAATCTCGCCCAGGGCGCTGGTAGTGTTAAAACCGGCACTGCAGCATTATACGTAGTTAAATAGGCAGAATGGCGGTAAAGTCAGTTTATTGAGTAGGTATAATTTATTTAGATGCCAGCTTAGAGGTGTTATTATTCTAAGGATACCAGTAGGTATAGCAGCAGTATACCTACCTTACTATATTCAACACGACCGGAGTACCAAAAGTGTAACGTAGATATTTTCAGATACAGTTTGGGCATAGGTCACCGTCAACTTCTTGATTCCGGGGGGCTGCTACTGGCTAAAAACCCCCAGTAATTAACAGTTTTTTGGTCCAACCTGGGATTTGAACCCGGAACCTCTTGGTCCTCCTTAGTCGGCAATTGCTGCCACCACGAGAGTAGGTATGTACGTTCACATACTGCACCACAGTGCACTGTGTTTAGTATTATTAGAGCACTAATAATTTCCCAATAAGTAGAGATGGGCCGAGTAGGTACTCGTTTGATAACATGGATCTCACAACTTTTTACGGTAAAACAACTGAGTTGCGAGACTTGGTTTCTTTGACAAGTATTGTTTTTTAAGGGTTCGTAAATATTTACGTTACGATAAATTAACAGTGAATAGTTTTTAAGACAAATTGCACCAGTGCAAAGCCGAGGCGGGTCGCTAGTTTGTAATAATTGCGCGATCTAGAATAGATAGGGGTTCCGTAACGATCTAATGTGCCGCATCCTGCCACTCAGTGTGTCCTACACCTACCTAGGGATGCCAATGGCAGTCAATCGGAGACAGAGTAGAAAATACAAATTTCATTACTTAGTAGAGCTCAATATTTTTGGATTGTAAAGAACGTCGCGCTCTAGTCGACACTCCTCTTGAGCTCAAAACACACTTTCATATCGTTTTTGTGTAAAACGGGACATTAAAATAATTCTCGACAATGTTGCCCATTTTAACCCCAAACAGTTATTACACTGTAGTAGTAACAACATTCTTGTAATACAAAAATTGTAAGAATTTTGGCGATGAAAAAGAGTACCTAACTATCGAGTTTCTTGTTGTACCTGCAAAATTTGACGATTCATAAGTGCTTGTCATAAGTCTACTTGAATAAAGATATTTTTCATTTTCATTTTCTAGTAGGTAGTTAGTCTGGTAGTCCCGATTATCAAAACTCTTCGTCAGTTTCGTCACCCAACAAGCAAGTTGAAGTATATATGTACCTAAATTTAATTATCTAATCTCCATGTTTATACCTGTTAAATTTGTTTATACATAGATACCGACTCCGAGATCCTATAGTTAGACTGTTTATAAGAATGAAAAACAACTTTTAAAAACAGTAATAATTTATCCTATACCTACATTTTAGGCAACAAAAACGGTTTAACTGGACCACTTGATACAGCAGAAACAAAATAGAACAGCTAAACTGTAGGTAATTGAAAAAAAATCGTTATAGTAGGTGATTTTAAAATTGTCATAAAACTGTGTGATTTGTTTATTATGGGAGATGTTGAGTGGAGGATATGCAATAATTACAAAAATACCAATAGGTACCAAGAGTAAATTTAATTAATCAATTAATAAAATAATTTTTTTTCTGTAATCGTACCTACTTTTCAAGAAACTTGACCATTTTGATGCGGTACCTTTACCTAATTATTCAAATGTAATAAAATAAAAGTTTAACCTGCTTATTTAAATGGAAAATTTATTCATCTCGTGCATTCTATTATCTTATCTGTTCCATAAATACACTACTTACATATAGATTATTTAAAGCTTACCTATTTGTTATACTAATGTTAGCAAATATTTGTAATCTTGGTACTTTATGTACCTACATACCTAAGTAATATTTATTCGGTAGGCATCACCAAGTACCTACATACATAGTACATAAATAGTATTAGGTATATTTAGCCAATATCATCCAATAGTCTATGATAAAACTAGTCAAACCGAATAAGTCGTAATTATCTTCCCGCTCCCCCAACAGTCCGGTGATAATGACAAGGCCGGCCTGGCCATCATCGTAGTCATTTAGACGAAATAAACCCTCTTTAATCCGAATAACATGCAACAACCTAACGTTTCGTCTGTTGTATGTGTTGTCTGGGCACGGATGCTTCGGACAATACCTGCATATTGGTTTGATGAATCCACTGTGCGTGGGAGAGAATGTGACATGGCAGAGCATTTGTCCGGTCTGGGACGCCCAATGTGCTGTTTTGGGCATGATTGGGAGTCGCGCCGATTGGGAAGGCGCTTCCTTCTGTGAGACAGTCATGTTCCAGAAGGTGGCTGTGGAACGAGAGCGAGAGAGTTTTTGGGGTTCCCCATATTTAGAACTGAAACTCAAATTTTTTTTTCATCTAACCCATACTTACGTGTGGGGTATCTATGGATAGATCTTAATAATTTATCAATTATTAAGATCTATCCATAGATACCCATATCCATAGAAAAAATATATTAACCTCACTATCGTGAGGTTCCTAATATATTTTTTTTCTAAAGTGAATAGTTTGCGAGAGAGACGCTTCCAAAGTGGAAAAATGTATAGTGGTACGGAACCCTACGTGCGCGAGTCCGACTCGCACTTGGCCGGTTTTTACTTTTAGTTGTCAGCCATTATCATTGGAACAACATAAATAAATATACGTCAAAATTAGACGATAAATGGATACGAGTACAAAGAGAGAAATCTGCTTACAAGAAATACGAGTATTAGTAGATACCTACACACGGTTACCCATTAAGTTATCCAAATCTGGTAAAAAATTTTCGATGGAATAAGTAGGCGTACACCGTGTAGGTAGGTACATACGTGCAATTCGTGTTGGACATTTGGACAATTTAGTAAGTAGATAATATGGCGGTGGTTGAAAATAGTTTGGGGTAAAGGGATTTGGAACATTTTTCTTCTTTAATCAAAATATTGAGGTTTTGTTATTGTACTCGTAATGTAATGTAAGAAATATTTTAATAATAAAGGTATGTACCTATTAATTTGGTACGAGTACCTACCTACCTATTACATCTTTAGCAGTCGTACCTTGGAAATCAGCAGACGGTTTACGAGATTATACCAAAGATATTTTCAATATTTACTAATGATTTTATTGAAAAAAATCCACTCTTTGGAATCAAGGGGAATTTGTGGCCGTCTGTACGTCGAAAGAAGAATCATACTAGATTTATTTTGAATGAAAGTAGAACTAATCATTGACTGTGGAGTGTGTGTGTCCATACAGATATAATTAGAAACAGTTGATAGGATACTAACTTGTTTACCTACAAAATGCCATTCGTTCATAACGATAAAAATAACTAAACCACAAGCTTGAATGCAAGATTAGGTATTTAGATTATTTCTAAATCTATTAATAGACACTAGTTATTACTCACCGTAGTTAACATTCGGTTGCACGCTTGGAATTTTCAAGTATTCAATAAAACGTTGTACAGCCGGATTATTCTTATAATTAGCCGCCATTGCAACACCTCTCGTGTCTGAGTCTACAGAAACAATGAATAATGATAACGTCGATGCGTCGCGCCACGGCGGTCGTACTTGATCGGGCGAGGAGGGGACGACTCGCGCGCACCTCCGAGAGCCTACCAGTTGCCGAGTGACAACACAACGATACCTATTATCAAATCAATTGTAAATGTAACTAGGACGTAGGAACCGTAAAATAAGAAGTAAAAATGAAATAATGAGACTATTTCTTTTTTAATTTAAGTAGATGTGATCTAATCAAGCAAGAAGCTGTCTCTGTACTTTTATTATGTAGGTGTATAGTTTATATCAACAGTGAAATCAGTTCCGTTTAGAGTTTCTTGGAGTAGGTTTTATCTACTCTCTTCAGCCCGAATTTTGGCAAGTGGGCAATTTCCAAGTAAACTAGCCAGTCCAGTTACCTACGTAGGATATTATAAAGTGCATAGATAAGTGTAGGTACTTATGCGTAAACCACAAACCCAAGTGCACTCTTTTGTATCTTCACTCCCGTAATCTGATGGGGCGATACTGACGATAATTGGACTTGGACACAACAGATAGAGATGGGTCATGCTGATGCATGACCACGGCATAACGCGGTTTCCGATGCCATGCCAGCCTACTACCGAGTAATTTCTTAATAGAAAGGGATTTTAGTCAATAAATTACTCAGTACCTAAGTAAGTACATAGTTACAAATAAAGAAACATTTTTCGTCCGACCCAGGAATCAAACCCGGCAGCACTTGCTACCACTTAGACCAACAAAGCGGTGCATTGCAGGTTGTAGGCCTACTCCAAAATAAATATTCAGCTTCTACCTCCTGATCGGAGTTTTACCTACTTCTACTCAAGATACCTACGACCTGGAAGAGACTATAACCTAGCAGACCACTCTGCTCAACTAGCAACCAGGCACCACTGAACCAAAAACTATTTAAAGTCTAAGTATTTAAAGACTTCCAGGTCAGCCATGGCAACCCATGTCCAGGTGGAAGTTTCTCCAGGCATGGCACAAAAGGTTTTACTCTCAAGTCGCCCGACTTCTGATGCGCACCTGAAGACGATTTACTCGCCCTGGTAGGTAGTAGGTAGGTATGGGACAAATCTTGTGAGTTAAATTAGAACCACTTCCTGTCGTTAGAGTACTTTGAAATTTGGTTTGGGGTGCAAATGGTGCAATATAGGAAGCTTCCTCGTGTGACTGTCTGCTACTAGGTAATTTCCTTCGGATATTGGTAACAGATCGTCCGGCGCACCCTGGGCAACGGCGGGTTGCAACTACATAGTTATTGCTATTGCTACTCGACGGCTAATTCCCTACGAGGAAGGATGAGTCCTCCCACTCGTCCTGACTCTGGAGCTCTCTGGGAGCCAGTGCGTCTCTGGGTTCGGAGACGCCTTCCACGGCTGTGCTTAAGCACACTCGGACGGGGCCTTTTGGGAGTTTGCGCAACACCAAAGCGATGCGTCCGCACATCTCTTGGTAGAAGTCGGTGCCGAAAGGCGCTGGATGGCAGGGGATCACTGCGGCGCGGCCGGTTCAACGATCACGGTTCTCGTGGCCGCCGGACAGATCTTATGTAACTTTGATAGAAACCATATTACTTAATTATTGTATGGCCCTGAAGCTAATATCAAGATGAAAGTCGAAAGGCCCATTTACTACTCCCTTCGAGTTTGCCACCGCGGTGACGTTTACCACGCCCCGGTGGTATTTATTCCCATTTGCCTCTTCGTAGATAGATATAATACAGAAGATTCATTCCCATTTCGTGTTGAACTATTTTTAAAAGACTATCAAAATAAACTTATTTGCCATTAAACTTATTATTTACTAGCTGTGCCAGCGGCGTCGCACGCGTGGATATCGGGTTTCAAAAATAACGGACGTCTATAATATTAGTGCCTAAATTTAAGTTAGACCTTTAGCAATACATACTCAATTCCATGCAGTAGCTTTCGCGTGATGTTTGTAACGCCTAAAATGTCAACATTCAAAAAATAGAAATACATAGGTAGGCCCGGACATGAAAATAATATAGGACGAGTGCGGCCTTAGCATTTTATCAAGGGGCACAACTCGCCTGCAGGCGAGATTTTAAGAGGGCGACATGTAATGTACCCTAACCCGATCCTCGCTCGTCCCGCTTCCGCCGGCAGAGGTGGGCCGCTAGGCAGCACCAGCGCTTGGCGCTGGATTGTTTGGCGAATGGCGAGGGTCGCAGAGGAAGAGGAGTGCCCTTCGGGGGATCTCACGGTGTTCCGTTGCCGTCCTCCCTATCCTCTGCGACCCACCGGCCTTAGGGCCGTGTGTGAATGTCGGACTATGGCCCTTGTGTGGTGGCCGTGGGGCCAAATAGTTGGGTGACCGCGACGTGCTCCGCGTGTCCCTCTAATTTAGTAGAGGGCACAGTGCGAGAACGGCCGCGGCCGTTGAAGGCAGCGGCGGAATGAACATCTTTTTCCGCCGCTGGGACCTGCGGCGTCGGACACGGGGTCGTCCGGCGCCCGGCACGGGTTCCGCTGGGAGGGGACGTGCTTCGTGTCCGAGTATGCTCCCGGTGCGCGCTCACGCGCACAGAGGGCGAGCCGTTGTGCGGCACACCGTCTTACCGGGGGAGCCGCGGTAGTCTCTTCCTGAGATCTAGACTCCCCTGGGCTTGGCGGCAATGGTGGGTCACCGCGGGGCTTAGCGGGATAACTTGGCACCGCACACAGTTGTCTGCATCCCCGTTGCAGACACCGAAGGTCCGAAGAGATTCCTAACGTAAAAAAAAGGAGTAGGTATGAAGAATAAAATTGTACCAAGTTTCGTTAAAATCCGTCGAGTAGTTTTTGTTTCTATACCGAACATTCAGACAGACAGACAGACAAATATTTTACTGATTGTTAATCACTCTCTGATAGTTACATATTTTGGAAATATATTTCATGTTACAGAATTGACTTCTCTACAGATTTATTAAGTAAGTATAGATAGAAGTAGATAGGTATAGATAGAAGATAGAATAGCTCATGATATCCAAAGATTTTATTTCAATTTGCATTGATAATATCCCAACACAATCCGACTGGGGTGGTAAATGCAACTTTTTATTCCCAATCACCACCCCGGTGGGAAATTTGAAGGGGACAAATGGGAATGAAGGAACTGGCAAACAATGGACTCGTCACAAGGGATGCCGACGACCGTCCAAAGTGGAGGAGATTAAGCAGGAAAGCGGACCCCGGGCACCGAGGCACGGCCTTTGGAAGCAACCGGGACTAACGCTCTGATGATGATGATGGGAATAAAGGAACTGGCCTACCTATATTGTACTTCATCTATTGGACAGTAGGTAGGTATGGGTATTGTAACATTAGGTACTTTATAATTTCATTGTACTCGTATTGTACCTGCTACCTGTCATCTACTAGTCACAGTCTCTAAGAAGACCCAAGCGAGAGTACGCTCGGTCCTATGCGCGTCATAATAGGGGCCGTTCACCAGGGCATAGAAGTTAATTTACTTAATAATTTTATTGCAGTAGCTACATAGTGTATTCTTAAATAATAACAAATTACATGTGACAAACACAGGGGGTGTTTGTCACATGTAATCGACACCCAACCCCCAAAAGCTAAACAGTAAATAAAACTATGAATAGTATTGGGTATCAAACATTCTTTATTGCTTATGATGACATTTATCGTATTATCCTATGTATTACAGAAAATTCTCAGATGTATAAGAAATTGAATAAAAATCCATATGTACCACACATGTTATATTAATATTCTGGCCTAAACTTGACCAAATTTTACTTAATAACACTATAATATATACAATTCGTAAAAAAATATTATCAACCTGTAAAGCTTAGTTCACAAATAAATCAAATTAATTTATTTACAGGAATTCATCACACCAGTCTTTTAAACACTGGAAGCAATCCGAAGATTGCTTAGAATTAGCAGTACAGGTTTCTTTCATCCATTCTTGAAACAATTCCTTATCTTTTTTAAGGACTAAGAACTGGCCCAACACAACATATGCCTGCAACAATGAATACTTATTAATAAATATGTTAAAAAAAATTTCCTTCATTTATTAAGGTAGTAGAAATCATCTAATCTAAAAATGATGTGCCCCACCACCAGTTTTACGCAAACAAGCAAATTTCGAAGATGAATGCAATACATAATATAAACATGCAGTTATTTATTGGACATTCAATGGATGATTCGATTCAAATGTTGGAATAGCACAATTCTCGAATTTGTTGTCCAACTTTTTAGTTCCTCGTGAATATGTAAGAGAAGAAGTTATCTTGTTTCAAACAATGTGACAGCGCTGCTCCATAGAGTGAGGGTTGCCAGATTCATCACCTGACTAGTCAAATGTCATGTGCACATACAAATCATAGTTCACCAAATAATCGTTACTCCCACACAGATGAAATGCCAGTGTTAATATTTAAACTTGTACATTTAATTTCTTTCAAGATCAATCCGACTTAAAAAATTATATTGCATTCCTTATACATCTGACCCTAGTGGTCAGATGTTTAGGTTTTCCTAGGCATAGGTACTGCGAATCAAGAAATCGGGAGACAACCCATGTATGGCTTGGTACAGGGTTGAATTAGGGCCATATGCGGTCAGTGTGCCATATGCTTTTTTCCACATTGCATCATTGCCACTTGATGCCTACTGACGACACAATGAAGTTTAGCCCTTCTCTTCAGGAGGGGTTCAACACACCACGCAGGTGACGCAGGCTCCCCCGTTAGATAGCATAACGGTGTAAAACGCATTCCCCTCTTAGAAGGATGAAAGTCGGTATGGAAGTTACCAAAACGTAATTGATTACGCAGCAAAAGCTAAATTAAAAATAAAAACGTGAAGCAATAACCTTATCGAATCCTGCAGTTTCCAATCTTTTCCCCAAAACTTCGCCGACACCGGCAAGATCAGTGACGGGTTTTTCCCCCATAGGTTCCGCAACAAAGTTACGATGCTTTTGTGATGTACTAGACATTTTTAACGTATTAATTGACTTCAAACCTTAAAATAAATACTAAAAATTAACGAAAATCTATCAATCAAGGGAAGCGTCAGTAAACAACAAGAATGACAATAAATGAATGAATGAAATGAATTTAGCGTATGTACTGACAATTTTTTTTTTTTAGTTTTTCGGCTTTGGATCAAGTCCATAACATCCCATTAAATTCGTCAAAATTATCCATGGTAGTACTTTTTACTTCCATGAAATTAGGGGCAGCACAGACGACAGACTATCCGTGACGCACTTTTTAGTCTGTGATGCAATTATATGCAGTAACGCCCCTAAACAAAACACCACACATCACTAAACTTTCAAATGGAAATTATTGATAATTCGACAACACTATTGTACATAAAAGTTTGTTCATACGTCATTGATATTCGTCGACCATTTAACGCGGTTGCATCTCTAGAATTAGAAATGATAAGGGGCTGCACAGACGACAGACTTTTTGTGCGATAGACTCTGCGTCTGAGACATTTAAAAAGAGCATCTAGGTCCCTACAGCTCTGTCGACAGAATGATCGAAGATGTGCGTTAAGTCTGTGAAATATCCGCGACAGACTTTTGCGCGTCGTGTGCGTTACTGCATATAATTGCATCACAGACTAAAAAGTGCGTCACGGATAGTCTGTCGTCTGCGCCGCCCCTTAATGTTTATGTCACAATCATCATCATCAGCATGTATCAGTCCACTGCTGGACATAGGCCTCTCCCAATGTACGCCACCTTGTTCGATCCCGGGCTTCTCGCATCCAGCACTTGCCAGCCGTCCTGCGCAAATCGTCACTCCACCTGGCCTGAGGGCGTCAAACACTACGTTTGCCGAGACACGGTCTTCACTCCAGAACTCGTTTAGCCCACCGGATATCGGTTCTGCGGCTAATGTGGCCAGCCCACTGCCACTTCAGTTTACTGATCCGGTGAGCTATGTCGGTAACTTTGGTTCTCTGCCGGATCACTCATTTCGGATCCGATCTCGCAGAGAGACGCCAAGCATAGCCCTTTCCATAGCTCGCTGAGCGACCTTCAACTTGTGGACTAGTAGCCGTACCGTGAGTGTCCACGTTTCGGCTCCGTATGTCATAACCGGTAGAACGCACTGATCGAAGACTTTCGTCTTTAGGCACGTCTTGTTGCGATGAATGATGATCACTTTAATGATGATTATTATACCTAATTAATTTTTTTCCCATTCAGTTGCTTGGAGAGAAAAAAAGGTCGTCCTACAAAGGAAATCGTTGGGGTTCTGCTCCGTTTGGTCATATTTATACAATACGGGAGGTAAAAAAGAATCGAGAGTTCTGGACGGAATCCGAGATATTGACTATAAGGGGCAGCGCAGACGACAGACTATCCGTGACGCACTTTTTAGTCTGTGATGCAATTAAATGCAGTAACGCACTCAACGCGCAAAAATCTGTCGCGGATATTTCACAGACTCAACGCACATCTTCGATCATTCTGTCGGCAGAGCTGTAGGGACCTAGATGCTCTTTTTAAATGTCTCAGACGCAGACTCTATCGCACAAAAAGTGTGCCGTCTGCGCTGCCCCTAAGCGTTCGAGTGATAGTACATTACACGGTCGGCAGAGCGGTTAGGTAGCTAGGCAGATCGGGACGATCCGATCGCCCTAAATGGGGACACTTACTCCCTAAATCTTATAACACTACTCTTATTTTAGGGTTCGGGTCCCTTGAAATCGGGTAGTATAATAGGCCTTTTAGCAAGAATGCCTTTATAGGCCAAGAACAGCTGGTGATACAAATTGCCCTCTTTTGAGAACACTTTTGAGGATGAATACCGGCGACAAAAACAACATTAAATAACGTAGGTACAAGACAATCAAGGGATTCCCTATGAAATATAAACAAAAAGGTTTGCCAACTTGCGAGAACGAATTGAAAATGGCGACTAGACTAATACAATCGAGGGATTTCCCGTAAAGCGTAAACGAAAAGAGTTGCCAGTTCGAGATATGTTAAATAACGTAGGTAACCGTAACATAACGAAATTGAAACATTTACATATACCACATAGGTAGGGGAGGGGCAGGGTATGGTCTTGGTAACAATCGCTGTATGTGAGCATTACTAATAAAGTGCAAAAAAAAACCATCTGCTGTGTAAGTGGCGGAACACCGAATTTGAGCTGAGTCCTGGTTAGTTCGAGTCACCACACGACCCCTACCTTCCTCCCTCGACGGCCGCCGCCTCCAGCTGTAGTTGAGCTGAGGCTGCAGGGCAAACCTTTTGCCCCTCAAATCATATAAGTTACCTCACTAAGGAGACAGCCCTGGGGCTGCTGGCAGCAGGATAAGGTATAGTAGGCCAATCACTTGGTTACCTGAATCCAAAACATTACTGAAATGAACACAGTATGAAGGGATATGAATGACCTGGAGAGAAGTAAAGCGCGAAGCTCAAGACCGCATGGGATGGTGAAAGTATTTTGGACGCCATCTTCCCCCATCCAGGGGACTTAGGACAATAAGTCAAGTAATTCAATAATACACTGTACATTAAATTTTATTCCGAAACATAAAGTAACCTTCTTTAATATTATAATACAATAATGTGCTATACTACTAATTATATATAATGTATGTTGGTTTCCAAGTTATTACTTACTACATAGTAAGTTATGCCATAACTACAACAAAGAAAATGAAAAAAAATATTAGTACACCAAAGACTTTAAACATTAGGGCTCTGTTTCCTGTGACATTCTGAAAGTATTTCATTATCTCTCTGTGGCCAGCTTCAACATTCATTTCTGCTTCTTGGATGTTAGCATCAATTCTTCCAATAGCTTCATCTTGTTCTTTAACCATGTGGGCTAGCTGTTGAAAAATACCACCTAGCTCCACTATTGTACTTTCAATGTTATGCATTGTTTCTGCACGTTGCTGCACATATGAATCAGAGTCATCTCTTAGAGCAAGTTGCTGAGTTTGAAGGCTTGTTGAATCTTCTCCAAAATCAATGCTGACTTCACTTTGCTGAAGTAAGGAGGGTACTTCAGTGACCACTGGTGCAACTCTTGAGAATTGTTCACGCCTATTATTCTGATGTTTCAAATTTTCTGATCTCACTTCAAGGACCTGAAATGAAAAAGATTTTAAACATTTACATGACTTGAAGGCTCCAATTGCACAGGATCTACTAATGCACAGATATGTATGCTGCCACAGGCGCACACTTTGTATCTTAAATTTTATAATCTGATAGGATAATAGTTTGACCTATTGTGTCCTGAATCATTATGAAATGAAACTTGCACAAATATGCACATTTTATACTACTTTGTTAACTCACCTGCTTGAATTGATTGCTCATAGATGCAAGCCTGGACTGCAGTGCTACCACAACACTTGAAGAGTGACTATGCATGCTACGTCTGCCCCGGGGCATTTCACCTAATCTTGCAATCTGCTGGTTCAAAGAACTTAAATCCCCTTTAATTATGTAAGTCAGCTCCTGTATTTCTGTGGGTCTGTCATCAAACAATGATTTCTTTTTTGCCACTGAAAAGGAATTTATCAATTTTAATTACACAAACTAACTGAAAATACAAAATAGTAATAAATGTGTAAGACAATTGACAACAAGAGATTCTCTCAAACATAGGTGGACACCCTAATAATGGGTATTACACAATAAGTAGAGATAATGACTTATCATGACTTGCTGTGTAGCCTAGACAGGTCTAAAATTCAAGGCATGTTTTTATTTGCAAAAAAGTGTACATACATGTAAGTAAGAGCCTGATTTAGAAATCTGCCTGCCCTATGCTATGAATATGCACCCCCAAGCCTGTCCTTTTCTACGACTTATAAGTGCAATTGCAGGCACAAAAGAGATATGTAAATATTTTACACATAGAACGCCCCATGGTCCTTGCACCCTATGCAAATCTAAGCTAATTTAGAATACTTTGTTAAGTTTTCCCACTTCAGGCAAGAATGCCCTAAGCATTGCACTAACATTGTTAGATATCTATAAATGTGATGCCAAATAAAATATCTCCATATTCTTTTAATAAAAAAACTAACCAACTTGAAGTACTGCTATTTAAAAAAAGTATATTTTAACAATGATTATAGACTTACATATTGCCAATTTCTCCAATTTGGCATATGTGCTGGTAATGTTTTTGCTAATTACTTTAGCCATACTCATAAACTGGGAATACGTTTCAAGGACCGCAGCCTTGCGTTCATCTCTGACGATCGGACGGGTAAGTGTTCTCCCTTGTAAACTGCGGACTGTAGTGATGAACTCATTAGTTCTATCTCTAGCAGCCATCACGGATTCAAACACAAAATCCTGGAGGAACTCAAATGTATAATCTTCTTCACTTTGGACACTTGCGGGTTCCGCTTTGTAATAATGGTTTGCTGATGTGTACGGCTTATGATTCTGCGATACACCTTTCTTGTCTAATTTGTCATAGGTATCTAAATTATTTTCAGATTCCAGGGCAAGTCTGTCTGTCACGCCTCCAACGATGCGACGGCGAGGTAGCATGGCATCGTACATAAAAATATCTTGATGTCGATTATCGAATAAAATAGTATAAAAACTAGATACTTTCTATTTCTTTTGGTTTTGGATACCACTTCAATATCACCCAGCCTACACGGGTATACATACCACTGATTGACAAGTAATTTTGACATTTCGCAATCTGGACACGTCATTAAAAAAATCACGGGTTTGGATAACGTGTACTTCAGCCATTTATTTTTAAAAGATTTTGAAACTATAAAAGCACGCCATAATACAAAAATAAATTCTCAATTTTGTGCATTATAGCACAGATTAATAAATAGTTATAGTGCGTGCCACTAAAGATGAGACTTGCCGAGCGTCAGTAGTGCGTCAGTAGTCCTGGCAGGTACCGTCGTTCAAAGTATTATCTTTAATTTTTACTTAAATTCAAGAAGTACCTATACGGTAATATTCGGATTGGTATAGAGTCTATCTTATGAAAGTAGGTAGTGGTGGTCGAATCACGCGGTCTCTCAAGTCTCATCTTTTGTGGTACGCATTGTACTACGACGTAACAGATATGTCGCAGTCATCTGGTTGAATCTCCTATTCAATTGAATCGCTAGCGCGTTCATTGAATAACGACATTCAATTGAATGACTAGACCGAACGTTGACTAAACACGCGTCACTTAACGTCCAACTAGGTAGCGGATTGAAACAAAGCTCTTTGAACACAGCGGACGTAAAAGCAGTCAAGTGATTGTAACTTAGTTCATTTTTTTCCCGCGCGGCGTTTGTAGTCACCCAAACAAATATGGCGTCGAACATGATCACCTGAGTGTTGATATTTTTTTGATAAGATTTACTTTAAACTGAAGTCAGTTATAAAATACATTCATACGTAATAAAATAATGTGACAGCATGGATTTACCTACCTATTAATACGCCGCCTCCAGATACTTTTAAAGAAAAATTAAAAACTAAACATAAAACAGTCGGCTTTTACCCATTCAACGACTATGCTAAAATAACGTTTAGTCAAGACGTTGAACGTTTCATTCAATAACTTGACGAGTTGTCCTTTAGGCATTCAATTAAATGTCGTCATTCAATGAACGCGCTAGTCATTCAATTGAATAGCAGATTCAACCAGATGACTGCGACAGATACATCACTTCCATACAAAATTGAAAATACCTACGTTATAAATGCCTACAAACTTTTAATAATAATGTCTGCATTTTGCAGCGAGCAGAAATCAACCTTAAGTACGTGAACAAAGAGTCAATATTGTCAGGCTTCCGTCACTCGCTCGAAGCCTCGCGATAAGTACCTACCGCTCGGCGTACCGACCTCGGTACGCATTACAGAGGGCCGCTGCACGCCCGCCGCACCGTACGTTTCCCGCGCTTTTTTCGCCGGAACAAGACGTAAATTTTATTGTGCAGTGGATTAGTTTTGTGGATGGGATTTGCTCTTGTTTTTATTTCATGATTATTTACTAAAATGATTATTGACGCGTTTTAGGACATTTTCAAAATTATCATTTAATAAACGAAAATTCAGAGAAGAATAAAATACTTACTTATTCGTATACATTTAGACAAGGAAATAACACATTCAAACTCAAACATATTTGTTATATAGAAACATTAATTTACTATAAAAAGGTAATATTTGATTGCTTTTTGTTTGTTTGAATTCTATCGAAGGCCTGTAAAGTTGAGCCTATTGGCTCCGAAACTACTTGATAAGGCATTAAAAATTATTTCACTGTTTGGAAGCTAGGTACACTATCACCGGTGGACATCGGCTATAGGTATTACATTTTCAAAAATGTTAAGGATCCATACTAAAATTCTGATAATGTAACCCAAGGTGTGAAAAATATACCTCAAAACTTTCATATCATACCTACATATACACAAGAGAACAAAATAATGTACTACGACATTGCATAACATATACCTACCTACATATCTGCCAATAATATCGCGTGAATATGCCTATCTGTTATTTAACTATGTATTTATGCGATATTTGTCGTGGCAATAATCTTAGATAAAAATAGTATTGCAATAACACCGCGCACAGAGGAGGCAGAGGTGACCCTGAAACACGCTTTGTTTGAAATGAGCCAAAGCGGAAATCTTAAAACCACCATCAAAAACGCAGTCATTAACAGCCTAGACAAAATGTATAGGCTAGTAAAGAACGCAGAAAGAGAGAATAAGATGATGAAAGAAAAAGAAACACAAGAAATAGCAATAGAAATTGAAAAGGAGGTTACACAGCACAAAAAACATGACACAGCTCTGAAAGAAGAAGGTGCAAAGATGCTCCAAGCAATACAGGAACATTCCAAACTCCTGAAAGACAGCCAGGAGGAAATGAAGAGGCTCAAGGAAGCGATAGATGAACAAAAAGAAAGGACAATCGCAGGGCCTAAGACATATGCAGGAATGGCGGCTGGAGTACCAAGAGCCAACGTCAGGACCGCTGAAGCCATGCACTCAGTGGTAATCACTTCCTCAAATGAGACAGAGACTGGAGACCAAGTCATCAATAAGATAAGACAGGCAATCAATGCAAAAGAAGAAGGAGTTAAAATAGATAAGATCAGAAAGGCAAAAGATAGGAAAATAATAATTGGCTGCACAACGAAGGAAGAACTAGGAAGAGTAAAAGAGAGAATTGAAACTGCAGAAAAATCCCTGAAAGTAGAGGAGGTCAAGAATAAGGACCCACTCGTTATACTTCGTGATGTCATGAAATATAACTCCAACGAGGAAGTACTGGCAGGCATCAGGATGCAAAATAAAGACATCTTTGCAGGAATAAGCAAAGAAGAGGACCGCATGGAGGTCAAATACAGGAAACCCACCCGCAACCCACTGGCTACTCATATAGTGGTCAAGGTATCTCCCACACTCTGGAACAGGCTCACAGCGGTGGGAATCCTACATGTAGACCTGCAAAAAGTGAGAGTAGCCGACCAGTCGCCTCTTATCCAATGCTCACGCTGCCTAGGATACGGCCACAGCAAGCGCTTCTGCGAACAGGCAGCAGACGTGTGCGGTCACTGCGGAGGCCAGCACCATAGGTCCGAATGCACAAGCCGGACCTCCGGCGAGGCCCCCAAGTGCACCAACTGCACCAAGGCAAAAATGGACCACGCAGACCACAGTGCCTTCAGCCAGGAATGCCCAATAAGGCAACGGTGGGACTCCTTAGCGAGGTCCACCGTGCAGTACCGCTGCTAAGGGCGTCCCGGCAGTAACCCCAAATAGCACACAAAATAATCCAAGCACCAGCGCACCCATCACCCAGTACCGAGTCATACAAGCCAATCTACAGAGAAGCCAACTCGCCACCTCAGAACTGATGTTGGAAGCGTCTAAGAGGAAGATAGCAGTCGCATTGATCCAGGAACCTTACATCGGCTCCATTGGAGAGATGAAAACTTATCCCGATGTAAGAATAATACAATGCAGCCGCAAAACATCTAAGGTTAATAAATCTGCGATTGCTATCTTCAACAAAGACATTGACGTTGTATTATGTCCTGATCTAACATCAGAGAACATAGTCGTGGTCAAGCTGAGAACCTCTGCGTGGGAAATCGGTATGGTCTCAGTATACCTCGAAGGAGATCAACCAATAGAACCCGATCTGGAGCTCCTCAGCAAAATCATACGAGACATTGGCACAAGGGACACGGTGCTGGGTGGAGACGTGAACGCGTGGAACTTATGGTGGGGCAGTCGGGAGGTGAATCACAGAGGAGACGCACTAGCTGGTATGATCGAGGAATTGGGTCTAGAAATCCTTAACCAGGGCTCTGACCCGACCTTCGACACAATCAGGGGCGACAGAAGGATCACCAGCTGTGTCGACATAACAGTGTGCACCACCGACATGCTCACCAAGATAGAAGGATGGAGAGTGGCAGGAGATGTCACAGGATCTGACCACGGCGCAATACTATTCAATATAAATCTGAAAAAATCAATCGGAACCGACATTAAGAGAACCACTAGAATATATAACACTAGGAAAGCTGATTGGGAACTATTTGACAAAGAATTAATAGAAGCACTACAATCTAAAGAAATAAATGAGCATAATATAAATAACATAAGAAATAAAAAAGAACTAGAAGAATCAATAGAAAACTACACATTAGCCATTAAAAATGCCAGTGACAAAGCAATACCAAAAAAGAAAACAAAAAGCTTACTTACCTTGCCGTGGTGGACAGACGAACTTGCCGCGTTGAAGAAAGAAGTAGCCACGAAGAAGCGAAGAATCCGATGCGCCGCGCCAATTCGTAGACCCGCTGTAGTTCAGGAATACCTGGAACAGAAAGAAAAGTATGAGAATGAAGCGAAAAAAGCACAAACGGAAAGCTGGAAGGCATTTTGTGAAAGACAGGACAAAGAGGGACTCTGGGAAGGAATATACCGTGTCATAGGGAGAACAACAAAAAGAAAGGAAGACGAAATGCTCATTAAAGAAGGAGAAACACTGGACGCAGAACGGTCAGCCAAGTTAATAGCACAAACATTTTACCCTAAAGACGACGAAAGCAAAGACACACCAGAACAGAAAGCAATTAGACTTAAAGCTAAAGAAATAAACACACATGTGAACAACGAAGAACACTCTGACCCCCCATTCACAAAAGACGAGATGCTGAGGGCTGCGCATAGTTTTAATCCCAAAAAGGCCCCAGGAAAAGACGGCCTAACAGCCGACATATGTGAGAGAGCCATCACGCAGAACGATGGTATCTTCCTGGCACTGGCAAATAAGTGTTTGGAGTTGGGACATTTTCCTACAATATGGAAAGTAGCAACAGTTATTGTACTGAGAAAACCCGGAAAAGATAGCTACACAAACCCCAAGTCCTACAGACCCATAGGGCTCTTGCCAGTGCTAGGAAAAATATTAGAAAAAATGATAATGACCAGAATAAAATACCACACGTTGCCAAAATTAAGCCCCCACCAGTATGGGTTCATCCCCCAGAGGAGCACGGAGGACTCCCTCTATGCTCTGGTGAAACACATCCAAGAACAAATGGAGCAAAAACAAATTGTAACCATCGTTTCACTAGACATAGAGGGGGCCTTTGACAGCGCATGGTGGCCCGCAATAAAAATGAAACTTGCCGAAAAAGACTGCCCCAACAATGTCAGAAGAGTGGTTGACAGCTACCTGGAAAGAAGAAAGGTGGAAGTCAGATATGCAGGAAAAGAATGCACGGTGGACACTGAAAAGGGCTGTATACAAGGCTCTATAGGTGGGCCACTACTTTGGAATCTGCTTCTGGATCCACTACTGGTGGAGCTAGAAAGAAAAGGTGTGTACTGCCAAGCCTTTGCAGACGACATTGTCTTGGCATTTACAGGACGAACCGCCGACGAAATCCAGGAGCAGGCCAATCCAACACTAGCATTCGTTCAGGAGTGGGGTGTCCAAAACAAGTTAAAATTTGCGCCACACAAGACAACAGCTATGACCCTAACCAGAAAACTAAAATACGACACCCCACAACTGAAAATGGCCAACACGGACATTCAAATGGTAGAGGAAGTAAGGCTCTTGGGAGTTGTCCTGGACAGAAAATTAACCTTCAACAGCCACGTAAACGCTGTATGTAAGAAAGCTGTAAGGATCTATGGACAACTCTCAAGAGCTGCAAAAACAAACTGGGGTCTGCACCCAGACGTAATTAAAAGCATCTACACGGCCGTAGTAGAGCCCATAATTATGTATGCGGCCAGTGTATGGGCACCAGCTGCCGAAAAAATCGGCATACAAAAGCATTTAAATGCGGTGCAACGGGGCTTCGCACAGAAGATAGGAAAGGCTTACCGAACTGTCTCCCTGAACTCTGCTCTGGTGTTGGCGGGAATCCTCCCACTGGACATCAGGATAAAGGAGGCTGCGGCACTTTATAAGTCCAAAAGAGGAATCTCCCAGCTAACATTAGACAGAGAGGTAGAGACAAAGGTCCCATTCTGTGACAAACCCCATCCCGCAGCACAGGCGACTAATGACTTCCTGTGCCTAATAGACCAGGAAGAAGTAGATGCAAACAACACCCAAGACCTGCGCATATATACGGATGGCAGCAAAATCGAGGGCAAAGTCGGAGCAGCGGTCTCTATATGGAATAAAGATAGAGAAATAAGGGCCATCAAACTAAAACTAGAAGACCGCTGCTCCGTCTACCAGGCCGAATTGCTTGCCATCCGAAGAGCAACAACCGAAATCCTAAAAAGGAAAGAGCTGACATACGGGATTTACAGCGACTCTCGCTCCGCTCTCGAGTGTATAAAAAACCCAGGATCGCTACAACCGATCGCAGAAGAGGTGCGCCAAGATCTGGAAACCTGCAAGCAGCAGAACAAGCACGTGCACCTCTTCTGGATCAAAGCCCACGCTGGTCTAGAGGGAAACGAGAGAGCGGACGAGTTAGCAAAGGAAGCGGCGCTATACAAGAAGACTAGACCAGACTACGACCGGTGTCCGGTTTCATTCGTCAAGAGACAAATCCGCCTGGAGTCTCTTGACGAATGGAACCGTAGATACCAATCTGGAGAAACAGCAGCCACCACAAAATTGTTTTTCCCAGACGCCATAAGCGCACATAAAATAGTAAGAGAAATCGAACTCAACGGCAAAATAACACAAATACTTACCGGACATGGTGGATTCGCCCAATACTTGAATAAGTTTAAATGCAAGACAAGCCCAGCCTGCATCTGCGACCCGAGCGTAGAAGAAACTGTCCCCCACCTGCTCACAGAATGCCCCTCCACAGAAAGAGCCAGATTCGACCTGAAACACAGAATAGACACAGAAATTAATCTAAATACAATCCAAGAAATTATAGCCGACCCCGAAAGGCGGGAATATTTCCTAAAGTATATAACAGTCATAGCAGAACAAGCAATAGCAAGAAATAAAACTTAAACATAAATACAAACAAGCATAACTACATAAAGCATAAATACAATAGAAATCATAACAGTATACATAAAGCAATCACAAAATAAAAGCACATAAAATACAGTAAATATCATACATACATAAAACTTAAGCAAAAAATTATAAAGCAATGAAAACACAAAAGCATGAAAAAGTCTCTGATAATGTCAGAGGTAAAACAGACATAAACCAAAAAAAAAAAAAAAAAAAAAAAAAAAAAAAAAAACCCTAGCGCATTTCGTGCGAAACGCACTCGTGCGTAACGCGCAAGGTGGGCAACACAATATTGACTCTTTGTTCACGTACTTAAGGTTGATTTCTTCTCGCTGCAAAATGCAGACATTATTATTAAGAGTTGGTAGGCATTTATAACGTAGGTAAAATCACTTTTGTATGGGAGTGAAGTATCTGTCAGTTATTAATCTGTGATATTGTGTTGCCCACCTTGCGCGTCACGCACGAGTGCGTATCGCACGAAACGCGCTGGGGTTGAATGTTATTGCAATACTATTTTTATTTAAGATTATTGCCACGACAAATATCGCATATACATAGTCAAGTAACAGATAGGTATAGCTGAGACCGGCTGAGGGTTCTTTATCAGATACTTCAGATCTTCCAAATAGACATCAAATGAAGCGGCACACGTAATAGAATATTTTTCGTAAAGGCGGTATATGTCGATCTCTAGTAGTTTGGTTGGGCTCTTGGGGTCACCAGCTGACCCTGATTATCTTCGATTATCCTAGTTTTTATAGTTTTCCCTTTATGTGGCCATTAAACCCTAACTGTGTACCAAATTTCAGCTCTCTAAGTTTATGGGTTGAGTACGTGACTGTCTGTCGAAAATGCGAAATTTTGCTGTCGCATAAATTGGGAACTAAATGACCTACAGACTTGAAATTTCGGTTTTTTAGTATATGCTTATAGCTTACTAGATGACGAAAATTTCAGCGTTCTAGTCTTATCCAAAGGTTCTCAAATAGGGGCCTGAAAATGCAGCGAAATGGTTCCTGTAAAGGATGGTACGGCAGTGTTTGCTTCACGCTCGACTTGGCGGGGGCACTGCCGTGCCCCCTGATGTTTTGTAAAGAACATACATACGTAGTACATTTTTTGTTTATGGGTAAGAAAGTTTTGGGGTATATTTTTCACACCTTGGGTTACATTATCGGAGTTTTAATATGGACACCAAACATTTTTAAAAATGTAAAATACATAGTATATTATATTACAATATTTGTATAGATGTAGGATAGGTAAGTATTTTAAAAGAAAATAACAAAGTCCATAGAACCAAACGTAGCTACCTTTGCGATAGTAGGTATGTACTAGGACTACTAGGCAAGGTAACTACAGTAGCTATAAAAGAAAACAATTACTTCTAAAATATCCGAACACTTACCTGAACAGGTACCTACGGTATCAATTTATAAAGTTCAGAAAGATTTATAAACAAACTACATACCTACCTACTTACCTTTCTTCGTCTTTCGGTAATGAAAAAAAAAACAATTTTTCATTTGTTTTTTGAGACCGACACCCATCCACTGCACAATAATGGGCCTGTTTCCGTAAAAAATGTAATTAGTCCGTCTTTTAGATTGTTCAAAAATAAAAGACACGTATTTTTTTATTTGTAAATTAGACCAAAAATGACAAAGATATAGCCCGTTAAAATTACGCGTGACGTCACAGAGTGGGAGTTTTTTCGCCACTAAGTAACGTCAAAGACCCCCCACTCCTAAATTTTGATGCCTTGTATCTTTGTTATTTTTTGTTTAAATGAAAAAAGGAAAAATACGTGTCTAATATATTTTTATAATCTAAAATGCGGACTAAATATAATGTAATAATTTTGACCCTGGAAACATCCCCATTACTTGGTTTCGGCATTTCGGCGAAAAAGTGCGAGAAACGTGCGGAGCGTACGATCAGGCGGGCGTGCGGCGGCCCTCAGTCGTTAGTATCGCCGGCGCCGATGCGGCGCCGAGCCGTAGGTACTTAGCGCGGCGCCTTGAGCGAGTGTCTGTCTGTCTGTCCGTCCGTATGTCACAGCCAGTTTATTCCGAAACTATAAGAGCTACATTATTGAAATTTGGTACATAGAGGTATTCTGTGTTTTTTTTTTTTTATAGTGGCTCGACATAATGGCTTCCCTACGCCTGATGGAAAGCGAGAGGGAAGCCCAAGTCGCTGTGACAACGGGCAAGTAACTGATCAGTTACCTGTCAGTTGCCACCGCCATGCCGGCCCAACCCTAACCCCCCACGAGCTCCGGAAACCCTACTCACCGGCAGAAACACGACCCAGAGGTCATTTGACTGCGGTATTCTATAGGGTGGAGGTCCTTCCCCGGACGGGCGGCTCAATTCGAGCGAAGAGTCGCTATGCCCTACCTCTCTTAAAGCGCATTAAGATTTTATAATAAAATCAGAAAAAAATCCAAAATTTTGGGGTTCCCCATACATAGTAGAACTGAAACACAAAAAATTTTTTTTCATCAAACCTATACGTGTGGGGTATCTATGTGTCGCAGGCAAATTCTATAATTCGCTCGTATACAAACGGCGTCGGCAGTTTACAAAGATAAATACGTGTTATAAAATGCCGAAGGCAAATTGTCATCGCATCAACGTCGACTTGGTTTGTGTATTAGGGTGACCATGATAATAGAAATGAAACAGGGTTTTTAATCATTTTATTTAGGTATTTAAGTTTAATAATAGAATATTATTAAATTATTGACTACGAAAATAAATTCGTTGATTAAATAAACATGAAATTGAAACCGAAACCAATCAAAACCTGCACTAAATGGTACCGTGTGAGAACATATTATTCTCCCTAATCTTAGGATACTTACACATAAATAGTACCTAAACTTACCAAGAACTACTTATTAATTAAACAAGACATTCAGTGGTAATAACAAAAATAAATTCAACAATGTTTCTTTGTTTCACTTATTCTGCTAAGCTTAAACAAGCATAAAACCATTAGCGAAACAATCGATTTATAAAAATCAAAATACAAAGCATTTTATGGCAATTTTTAGTTCCACTTTACCAGTTTCCATGGACACCCTAGCGTTTTCATGTGATGGATAACCTCAATTGTTTTTGTTTTTTTTTCACGGTGTTTTCGGAGCTCCCTTTGTGATTGGTTTAATTTCAATAGTTTCCTATAATACTAGCCCTTAAAATCTATTTGAAACAGCCGATATTTAGACATATTTTTGATATTTTTTTTCGTTCACACGTCTTTCAATACTGACCGCCATATTGGTTTTGGCGACACGCAGCGCTACGCGCGGTTAAATTTGGTACTAATTCGAACGATATGCCGAGGCAATTTGTAATCGGCTGTAATATCGTAGCTCGGCAAATTAGAAAATGAACGACATCTTACATACGGCGTACGGCATTTTATATAACGAATTTGTCTTTGTAAACTGCCGACGCCGTTTGTATATGGGCGAATTATAGAATTTGCCTGCGACATATAGAACGGAAAGACGCAACGAGGAGTTTTAACATTACTACTCGACTAGAGATGTGTTTTTTTTTATCGATAGTCGCTCGTATCTGGTATAGATAGACCAAGAAGGGTCTTAAAATACTCCTATCATTACCACTCGACTAGAGATGTGTTGTTTATGGAAGTAAATTATTTTTTATCAATTGTCGATCATATATCGTATAGATAGACCAAGGATGGTCTTAAAAGACCCTCCTTGGCCGGACGAAGATCGTAAATAAAACTAAAACGGACGTTATGTCTGATTGAGATCGTGACATTTGTATTGAAAATGTAATGCTAACAATTTAAACAATGCTTATGTGACCCAACAAATTGTATAAAGTATGCTTCAAATAAATTTATTTTCATTTCATTTTTATTTAATTTGTCACAGATTCTGATGATGAGTTAAGTGACAATTCAGATATCGCTGAGTCATTATGAGTTTAGTCGAATAATTATGTGCGCTTCGTAACTATTTACCTTTTAACTGGCTTTCACAGCTAGTTAAAAGGTAAATAAATAACGATTCCATCGAAATGAGAGTTCTTGAAAATTTTCAATTTCAATAAACATACCTTACCTTAGTGTTCAATTTTTTCATTTATAGTAATTTAAAAATAAATTAAAGACTTTTTACCAATAAAATAGAACTATTTATGTACAATAAACGTTTTTTATTATAAAATATATCGACTATCCATCTTAATATTACATCATCACTATATAAATAACATCTTTGGCGTTACGTTATACGCATAATAAATTGCTAAATTTTGCTTTCAATTTGATTTTACTTGTTGAGTAGAAAATTCTGGTTGAGATTAATTTAATTTACTACTACTATTCTCAATAATTAAATACATCACAAATTTGTTTCGGCTGAAATATTGAGTCATAATTTGTAAATCAAGGCAACTAACAACAGTGAAACGAAACATGTAAATAACTGTCACCCGCACCATGCAAGGGCCATAGCGCAAGGAGGAGTTTGATGAGAATATTGGCAAAATCTAAACTTTTTGTTTTGTTTTACTTAATTGAGCAGTAAAGTTACCTCCTACCTATCTGAAGACTATGGTTACAATCTATATGCAGTGTCAAGTCACCATAACAAGAAAAGCCAATAATTTTTGGAATTTATGAGTAACTAAATACCTAATAGATAAGGAAGATAAAAACCTTTCATTCATTTTGTTAAGTACCTATTAACTGTGGCGTTATGTCTGATTCACTTTTTACTGCACTTACTGATGTAGATCTTACCTTGTTTAAAGTTCGGATTCGGACCATGTTATTCTACCAAAATTAAACTATTTTCAGATTTGTACAATTGCCCTTCCTCAAAGTTGTTTTAAACTTATTGATGTGCCCAATTGTTTTATTCTTATTAAAATGAAGACCTCCTCTTTAACTATAGATGGTGTTAATTATGACGGCACATCTTTCATTATTGGATTAGTTCTTGCCATAACATCCAGTATCTTTATAGGGTCAAGTTTCATTATTAAAAAGTTAGCTCTAAAAAAATTTAATACCAGTGGCAATATCAGAGCATCAGCAGGAGGTTATGGATATTTAAAACAATGGATGTGGTGGTTGGGGCTCATATCAAGTACGTACTTATTATTATTATTACTTAGAAAAGTTGAGTGTGAATACCCAATTTCATACAATATCTCATGTTATGTACCTATTATATTTTGGCTTTTGCCTGCGGTTTCACTAGCATTAAGGATGCCTATGTCATAGTAGCTTTATGCATGCAAAGTTTCAGCCCCATCAGTTTAAAATTTACAAAGATCCATCCCCTATTTATCCCCTTAGGGGTAGAATTAATCAAAATCCTTTCTTAGCGGATGCCTACGTCATAACATCTCCCTGCATGTCAAATTTCAGCCCGAACTGTCCAGTGGTTTGGGCTATGTGTTGATAAATCACTATATCTATACTTCCTGCGACAGTCTTTCCGAATAGCTATGACTTGGGAACCTTCAAGAAAAGAGCATATTTATATTTAAAAGGCTGACAGCTACCCCAAAATTTGATTTGAATTGCGGGTGTCCATGGGCAGTGTCGAATGCTTACCTGCCGCCTCTTGCAAAAAAAATCAGACAGTCGGTCACCTTTGAGTTATACGTATGTTTGTGCCATGTCTGGGTGTTTATATCTGTATTTAAGTATTTATTTGTGGTACCTTTGTTTTTCTAATCCATAACACAAGTACTTAAGCTATTTACTTTGGGATCGGAACAATGTATGTGATGTGGTCAGATATAGGGTAAACTGTATAGTTATTGCCCACATAGGGACTTCATTCACATTGACAACTAAAATTAGAAAAACTATGTTAATTATCAACCAATTGTAACCAACCAAATAAAATCACCTGACTTGGACTGGCTTGATGGCTCATTTGGTAGTGACCTCTGCCTTCTGTGCCAAGGGTTGTGGGTTCGATTCGCTACAATCAATAGGAGCAGAGCAGTGAAGGAAAGTGTTGGGAAAACGAGATAATTTTATCTGTATGTTTGATCGCGCATCACGCGAAAAACTACTGTATGGAATTTAATGCAGTTTTCACCAATGTATTGCTAGAGGTCTAACTTAAAATTTAGACACCATTTTATGGAAGTCCGTTATTTTTGAAACCCGATATCCACGCGTGGGACGCCGCTGGCACGTATAAGTGAGCCATGACCTTTACCCATCACTTAGGCCGCGTCCTGGAAACCAGCGGCCAAAGTGGGCGATGCGGGCGGCGGCACGCGCGTCTTAATCAAGTTCATAGCTTTGTGTGAAGCCGTTCTCGACGACAGCGGCACGGGAGGCCACGCAAATCGCGCGTACCGGCCGGCCGCGCCGTCCGCATCGCCAGCTCTGCTGGCCACTGGCGTAAGGATAGGTTACACAGTACGAGCAGCTGATGTGACAGTAGACAGCTACTGTGCCTGTGTGCTCGTATGACAGTAGCTCGACTCGCCTCGCACGGTCACACTATGCGAACTGCTGGCATCGCAGAAGACAGCGATTGCACCAGTATACTGGCATAATTCGTCGTATCATGTCTGGTGCAATTTTGTCACAAAATGCACGTTTAATCACAGTGCATACCACAATAGAAGCGGTTACGAAAATACTTTGTGTTGAAATGCTTAGAATTAAAAGAGCTATATAAAGAAGAAGAAAAGAAGTATTTGGGTCAGGAATTGGCTGCAAAAAAAGGGGCAACGCATACAATATTTACATTTCGCAAAATCGTGCGAGTTGACGACCGAGCGGCGTGCGAGTGGCGTGGTGGGGGAAGGCGAGTAGCGAGTAAAAACAAAAATTGTTGAAGTAATTTGGACGCGAGCTACTGTCCCACTCGCATATGGCAATAACTCGCATGATGCGGTCACACGTGCGTAGTAGCTGACTCGGTCAGCTCGCATGCCAGCTCGCACTGTGTAACCTAGCCATTAGGCTTGATTTCCTCCTACGCTGACGTCGGTCGCTAACGTCAGTCGCGCGTGCGAATATCCACAATATCAATGGGCGCCGCGGTCGCGGCACGTAACGTGGAGCGCTGAGCGTATTAAAGAGGGATAGCTGCTCATGTGTACTATTGCGCACACATTTATCTCGACTAATTTTATTATTTCATTTGTAAATTATTCTACCGTGTATTTACTTAAAAAAACAGATTGCAAGAAAGCCAGATAATGTAGATATTATTACAAGAAATAAAAAAAAAACTACCAGGAATTTGTAAGCAGTTACGAGGTTATTGCCTACTTACGTGAGTTAGAAATAAACATAGGTTTGTAAAACGATTGAACATTTTTATTCAAAAGCAAATACTTAGTCTGAATCTGACAAACGTATAGTATGCCTTCCATTAAAAAAAGGGTCGGCTTGTTCAAGGCCCTTTGATTGTTGAGGGCTGGGGTTCAGGGCTACTTCGGCCATCGTGGTCAATATATAACATTGTCATCATCAGAATCATCAACATCTTCATCTGAAATGTCTTGATCAACGTGAATGATAAATTATTCGCTTACCAAGTCAACAACGTGGTCACTCTTTGCGTATTGAATCAATCAATTGAACATAAATCGCAATTGTTACATACCTACGCATACCTATTACAAGTATAAGTAAGCACCTACTGAAATAGGTTACATTATTATGTACTCGTAATGGTTAAGGTACCTGCCAACGTATTTATTTATTCATCTTTATAATGTCTTCTTTAAATGTAATATATTATATTTTATTAAATTCCTCCAAATATATCTAACCCATATATTTATTTATTATATTTCATTCCCCTAGATTCAGAGTTCTTCATACCTACTGCCTGTATTTACTGTGGGCTGTCGCCGGCCATCTTCCAGGTCTCCGCAGAATACCAGTGGTCGTGACGACACCCTAAGCCGTCACGGCCGAATACTGAGCGGAGACCATTTTGGTACATTTTATCTTTATTTTTAAGTGTTTTCCAAATTTATGTTTTAGTTTTAAGTCTTATCTAGATGTACAATTTTGTGTTTAAGTGGTGTGTGTTAATGTACCAAATAAACGGTTTCTATTCTATTCTATCTATTGATAAAACAAAACTCAACAAACAAATGAAACAACGAGAAAACTTAAACTTAGAACGCGAGTGTAGGTACCGTCGGGCGTTAACTGGTGGACGTGTCGGTGCGGGGAGCAAGGAACGACTGGAGCAGGGTTGCGAGATCAAAATTTTGACTTTCCTTTGGGAGGTGTATAATCAAAAATCCGGGAGATGTATGACAATAAGCGCGTACGCACAACCTCCCTGGCCCCGTACTCCCCCTGTGATACCGAATTTGGACTTCTGCGCAGAAACGCTCAACGCTCAACTTACGTGCCGCGACCTAAACGTCGGTGCGCTGACGCGTTTTAGATCACTATTGCGCGGTCAGTGCGAAACTGACCGCTACGCTGTACGCACGTGTACGTGGCACAGGCGATCAGAAAAGGGTTTCACCGGGCAACTATGGTTGATACGACGCTTGACACAGAGAGAGTGATAAGTGAGGTGCGTCAGCGCCCTGAACTGTTTAACTCATAACTTGTACAAACATCGGGATGCAAGACAAAAGGCATAGACGCAAATTTGCGAGACGTGGTACCCAAACTTTACAAGTTTTGAGGATTGGAAGAAAAAGGATATCGGTAAAAAAAATCACCACGTACTTTAGTTAGCACACGACTGTTTCCCAGTGCGGGAAATTTTAAATGTTATACGCGGTCGATGGTACGCGCTACAGACGTCAGCGTAGCAGGAAATCAAGCCTTAAGCATAGTTCCCAGTAGTCAAACTGTTTACCGCCGACTGAGTTAGCAGCGTATCGGCTTAGTATGCTCTTCCATATACTCGAAATGAAGCGTTCAGTTTTCTAGTTTTGCGCTAACACTACGAAATTTGCAGTGCTACGTGCTATCAAAACTAGCAAACTGTGAACGCTCCATTTCAAGATATGGAACTTATACCATCGTCACGTCATATGCGCGCGTCTTGTACCGAGAAAAAAGTAATTAATACTAAAGGCTCTAGGTAATTTTACGGTGTTCGCAAGAAGTAGGTACATACTTAATAGTAATTATTTTTACTGTTTCATTTACATTCCCCTTTTCCCTTGAACAAGCATTCTGGCCTATGAGCATATTCACACTCACATAAAAACAATGCCACGATTCAACGTAAAATTTTGAACCCTTAATAATAATAATTAACCAAATTTATTTTCAGTGGGCATTGGAGAAGGAGCTAATCTTTTAGCTTATGCATTCGCTCCAGCAGCTCTTGTGACACCTTTAGGGGCTTTAAGTGTGATTGTGACATCAGTTCTTTCTTCAAAGCTTCTTAAAGAAAAGCTCAATATAATTGGGAAGGTACCTACTTTTTATATCCTATAAGAAAAATTGTAAAGATCAAACTAATAGAGAATCGAATTTCCCACAATTTTGTCTTCAAGGTTTTACTGTACTAATTTACACGTCCAGTGACCCTCCTGAGGGACCTACGAAAAAATCCCCAAGAACTAATTACGGTATCACGGGTAGGGACATTATTAAGCTGCGCCCCGGGTCCCATAGCGAATGCCTACTTTCGGCTTGCAACACATTGCTCTACCTAATTAATGTATGTTATTTTCAGATTGGCTGCTTTTTGTGCATAATTGGCTCGATCATATTTATAATCCACTCACCGAAAACCGAAGAAATAAAAACTTTTTCCGACTTAGTGGAAAAACTTGGGGATAACGTATTTATATTTTATGTGACATCTATATTTGTTATGAGTTTTATTATTAAGACTATATTTGTTCCTAAATTTGGTAATACAAATATCGTAGTATATTTATTGCTATGTTCCGCCATAGGGAGTCTGACGGTAGTGTCTTGTAAAGCAGTTGCATTAGGTATTAGAGAGGCTATAAGTTTAAGAACCGATGTTTTATCAGAATATGTCTTTTGGTTGTTATTAGTTGGTTCTATGGTATGTATTGTAATACAAATGAATTATTTAAATAAGTCTCTTGATATATTTAATACTAGCGTTGTTACTCCAGTATATTATGTTATGTTTACAGTATTGGTTATAATTGCATCAGGGATTTTATTTAGAGAATGGCAACATATGCCAACTGAAGATATTGTTGGATGCTTTTGTGGTTTCATAGTGGTGACAATTGCAGTCTTTATGTTGAATGTATTTAAAGACATCCAACTTTCATTTAATGATTTAAGTTTTAATTCAAGGATAAAACGAGGTGCTATTTTTGAACATGAAATGGAATCGAGCACTTAGTTTTATTATTATATACGAACTGATGTGACCCATCCATATAAATAAAGTCCAATAGTTAATGCTTGTCTCTTATTCTGTTACGTTGATTGCCTCGTTGGTCTAATAGTCGTAAGTGCCGTGGGCACAATAGTAGGTAGGTACACATTTTACCACTTTGTCTCTCGCGCAAACCATTCAGTTTAGAAAAAAAATTATATTAGAAACCTCAACATCATTTTAAACCTATCCATAGATAGCCCACACGTATAGGTTCTATGAAAAAAAAATTGAGTTTCAGTTAGACAAAAATTTTGATTTTTTTTCTGATTTTATTTTAAAATCTAAAGCGGTTTACAGATTTGGTGAAGATAGGTAATTGGTTTGAGAGAATTTGGTGCGTAAATGTATTACGCACCAAATTTCATTATTGTAGCTCTTATAGATTCGGAATAAACTGGCTGTGACATACGGATCGACAGACAGACATGACGAATCTATAAGGGTCCCGTTTTTGCCATTGCTACGGAACCCTAAAAAAAAGGATGTTCATGAAATACATTGAGGATTATGGCTTGAACATCAAGCTGTAATATTCACCTCTGTCTGATGCAAACATACGGTAAAGAGTAAAGTCTATCGAATTGGTTTAGGTTCCAAAAAATATAGTCATGAATAGTCGCAACGACATGGTGTGCTTCAAGCTGTAGGTAATCCTCATCGTTGAAATCTCAATGAAAACGAATTTTGACTATGCCAAAAAATAGTATTCTTCTTTTCGAGTCAATAATAAATCCTTTATAATATTTAACAATTTTTATTTTCAAATTAAATCAGCTCAAATTTATTTTCGTTGGAGACGACTATTTAATGACTATTTTTGGCACAAACTCGAAATCGAAAATCGTAGGCGTTTCGGAGATATTTGAAGTTTTCAAATGTTCAAGCTAGAATCCTCACAAGGGTACCCTTATATCTCTGGAATCTCTTAGTGACTATTTCTGAGATTTGGCATGTCGTTGCGACTATTTCATGACTATTTTTTGGAACATAAACCAATTCGATAGACTTTGCCGTTTGCTTGCATCAGAGGTGAGGATTACAGCTTGATGTTCAAGCTAGGATCCTCACCAACCTATAGCTATAACTCTTTATTCATAAATAGTCGCACAAGTGAAAAAAATAGTCGCATTATGGTTTCGGAGTTATACGAGTAGTCATCTATTTCATGACTATTTTTTGGCATAGTCAAAATTCGTTTTCATTGAGGTTTCAGAGATGAGGATTACAGCTTGAAGCACACGCCATAAAGGGGGTGCCTGTCGTCGGTCTCCTGTTTACGTTTCTCCACAGTGCAAGCGATTTCCCGGCGCACGTCAGGAGGCGCTATACCTGCTAAAGGGTACAGCTTGTTAAGCGGAGCTGGTTTTAAGCAGCCTGTGATGATGCGAGTTGCGACACGTCTCGTTCAACGCAACATCTAATTCCTTCGCGTGAGCAGAACGGTGCCATATCGGACAAATAATCATGTTATTCTTCCTTAGAGCCCGTTCAGACTGACGGGTAGGTATGTACTGTTCGGCGGCGGCCGCAAATCGACCGCAAAACGTGGCCGCGGCCGCCGATCGTGTAGTAGCGGTTGACCCGCCAAACTGCAGTGTGAACAGGGGTAGCGGGTTGATCGCGGGTGGAAACCACATGTTTGAACGAAGCCTTAGAAGTATCATAAACTGCTGGTTTGTTTTGTATTTCTTGAATTCTCATAAATTTAAATCTCATATATGTGACTGGCTCGGTGGCTCAATTGGTAGTGACTCCTGCCTTCTGAACCAAGGGTCGTGGGTTCGATTCCCACCCGGGACAAACATTCGTGTGATGAACACTTGTGTTTGTTCCGTGTCTGGGTGTTAATATTTGTATTTAAGTATTTATTTGTGGTGCCTTCGTTGTTCTGATACCCATAACACAAGTGCTTACGCTACTTACTTTGGGATCGGAGCAATGTATGTGATGTTGTCTAATATTTATATTTATTTATTTATTTATGTCAAATTGAATTTTAACCCACCAAGTGTGGATCCTGGCCTGCTGAGGTTTTAATCAATACTCTATTGGTGGCAGAAGCAAATAATGTCCATGCACTCTATGACATAGGCAACTGTTTTGAAATTTGACTTAGGTTGGGACAGTCAGTGTTGAAATCTCAAAAATAAAGCAAAAATTTAAAAATAATTATACTTTATTCAGATATAAATTACTGTATACTCAAATGCCATCCATTTAGGAATGTGAAAGTAAATTAAGTTAAAACATCACAAATAAATAGTTACAGAATGATATATAAATGTTCTACACACAGGACAAGTTCTCTGATAGCCATAGAGTCGTCTGCAACATTCAGTACATAAACAAACATGTCGACAAGGTAATGTTAACACACATTTCTGACGTTCTTGACAAATAATGCATAGAGCATCCGCACCAATATCATCCTCACTTTCATTTACACTTAAATTTGAATTTCTAGGTCCTATATCTTGGCCACTAGCCATATGTGCTATAACTCTCACTTCTGATTCTGTTACATAATTGTACAATGTATAATACAGGTACAACAAGTTTCTTACAATGGACCAATATACTTCTACAATTCGTGAGATTATATTTTCTCGATAATGCACACACAAGCGAACAATAATTATGGCACTTGTAATACCTATAAATGATTCCAAAGGCACATCCGACATAAAGTTGGTACATTTTAATAAAAGCATGTAAGCATCCACAATAAAATCAATTAATACCTTTTTCACATATCTGAAACCCACTTGCAAGAGTTGAGGAAGATATATTGGGAAAAAAGTTACTATTAGCCATAAAGCATTTCCCAAGAATATTGTGGTGTTCTTCAATATACAGAGCACATCACTCGAAACATCAAAAATGGAATCAGTAATCAACTTTGTTGCACCAATCACAGCACTTAATTTTTGAATAATGTTATCATTTATGGTAACAAGAACATTCAGAGTGTAGTTTAACTGATGTCCAAAAACTTCAGTAGCGTAATTACAGAAGTTGGGTATTTCTTCCGAAAATATAAGTATGTTGTCGTCGTATAATATTTGTAGAAATAACACTATATTTTTAAATACCATATAAACAGCATTTGTAAATCCAGTGATAATAGAAACTATGAGCTTCCCTATGAATGAAGCTATTAAAAAAGCTTTATTTATTATAATAGCTAAAGAATTAAAAACTTCAACTAATATTGAAAACATTATTGATTCTCTCTCATTTTACAAAATTGTATTCTACCGACTCGAAACGAAAATTAAATTAATTATCAAAATAATCATACAAGTGACAGTCACGGACTTTTTTTTAAATAAAATTTTTACGGCTTAAGCACTTATTACACCACCCGTTATTCAGGGACCCAATAGGCAGGGCTTGGTAACGTTACCAATTTAACATTATAATAGCGGTAAGTAACGTTAATTTATAATGTTACTTTTTTTACCGGTAAAATAATTACCGGTAAGTCGGTAGCGATACCAAATTTTAACGGTAAATTATAACGGTAATTTTTACCGGAACGCAAACTTAACGTTAAGTTTTAGGTATCGATACTGCAATATAACGTTAAAAGTATCCGATACCTGCTTTAGTTACCGGTAAAAGTAACGATACTTATTACGCTACTTTGCTGCGTTGCCGCTCCGCACGGTTACCTATAGCAGAGCGGCAACTTCGCGACACGAGACGTATGAGACCATGTTGGGTAGGAGCGATAGAGACAGAGAATGAATTTAATCCAAAATTAAATAAGTAACGTTTAAACGTTTACCGATACTTTTACCGATACCATCATGAAGGTAGCGGTAATTTATAACGTTATAAATTACCGCTACTTTAGGTATCGCTACTTAAAAAAAGTATCGATACCTCGGCCCGGCAAAGTAACGTTACCATATTTTTACCGGTATTCCAAGCCCTGCCAATAGGATTCAGGGAGTAAAGCAGTTATTACACTACCCTAAATTCAGGGCACACCCTGAATCAGTGCGGTGTAATAGGATTCAGGGAGTAAGGGTCCCTAATTAGGGCGACCGGGTCGACCCGGTCTGCCTTGCTCCCTTACCGCTCTGCCGAAAGTGTAGTATAATAACCCTTAGGGCGGTTAGGGAGCTCAGTGTCGCGCCGGCCATGGCGTAGAGTGGTCGTGCGTGATCAGGGTTACCAGATTTTAGTTTATTTTTATTGATTTTAATTGTACTTCCGATTCTTGTTTACCTCCTATATTGTATAAATATGACCAAACGGAGCAAAACCTCAACGGTTTCCATAGAAGGACGACCTTTTTTTGCTGTCCAAGCAACTGAATGGGAAAAATTTTAGTTATAATAATCATCATCATTATAGTGTTCATCATTCATAGCTAACATAACATCTCCCGATCTTTCTCAAGGTATTGTCATATCTCCGGAATTTTTGAAAATACATCTCCCGAAAGTCAAAATTAGTTGTTGCGAGCATTGCCGTGACATTGATTTTTCCCATTAAGTTGCTTGGAAAGCAAAAAAAAAGGTCATCCTTCAGCCCTGGCCGGCGCGATACTGAGCTCCCTAGGCGTAGGCGTAGAGTGGTCGTGCGTGTTCAGGGTTACCAGATTTTATACCAGATTTTACCAGGTTTTATTTTCGGAAGAAAGTCAGAATTAGTTGTTGCGAGCACTGCCGTGACTACTACAGCAACTTTTTGATGTTTCGATAGTGACGGCGGCATGATGTAAATACGTCCAACTCTCTCGACATTCACGTATCAACTGATTTAGGGACCGATTTTCAGAGTAGTGTAATAAGCGCCGCACTAACTAGGGTCCCCGCCCCAGGGCTTGGTAACGTTACCAATTTAACATTATAAGTAGCGGTAAGTAACGTTAATTCATAATGTTACTTTTTTACCGGTAAAATAATTACCGGTTAGTCGGTACCGGAACTCAAACTTAACGTTAAGTTTCAGGTATCGATACTGTAATATAACGTTAAAAGTATCGATACCTGCTTTAGTTACCGGTATAAGTAACGATACTTATTACGCTACTTTGCTGCGTTGCCGCTCCGCACGGTTATCTATAGTAGAGCGGCAACTTCGCGACACGGGACGCATGAGACCATGTTGGGTGGGAGCGATAGAGAGAGAGAATGAATTTCATCCAAAATTAAGTAAGTAACGTTTAAACGTTTACCGATACTTTTACCGATACCATCATGAAGGTAGCGGTAATTTATAAAGTTATAAATTACCGCTACTTTAGGTATCTATACTTTTTTAAGTAGCGATACCTCGGCCAGGCAGAAGTAACGTTACCATATTTTTACCGGTATTCCAAGCCCTGCCCCGCCCACCCGGTATTCAGTGCCCTGGATATCGGGTGGTGTAATAAGGCTTTAAGTTCTTAGACCTTAAAGGCTTATTACACCACACGTTATTCAGGGACCCTGACCCTGAATCAGTGTGGTGTAATAGGATTCAGGGAGTAAAGGTCCCTAATTAGGGCGACCGGGTCGACCCGGTCTGCCTTGCTCCCTTACCGCTCTGCCGAAAGTGTAGTATAATAACACTTAGGGTGGTTAGGGAGCTCAATGTCGCGCCGGCCATGGCGTAGAGTGGTCGTGCGTGTTCAGGGTTACCAGATTTTAGTTTATTTTTATTGATTTTTATTTTACTTCCGATTCTTTTTTACCTCCTTTATTGTATAAATATGATCAAACGGAGCAAAACCTCAACGGTTTCCATAAAAGGACGACCTTTTTTTGCTCTCCAAGCAACTGAATGGGAAAAATTTTAGTTGTAATAATCATCATCATTGTAGTAATCATCATTCATAGCAAAAATAACATCTCCCGATCTTTCTCAAGGTATTGTCATGTACCTATCTCCGGAATTTTTGAAAATACGTCTCCCGAAAGTCAAAATTAGTTGTTGCGAGCATTTCCGTGACTACTACAGCAACTTTTTGATGTTTTTATAGTGACGGCGGCATGATGTAAATACGTCCAACTCTCTCGACATTCACGTTTCAACTGATTCAGGGACCGATATTCAGTGTAGTCTAATAAGCGCCACACTAACTAGGGTCCCCGGTATTCAGTGCCCTGAATTTAGGGTCGTGTAATAAGCCTTTTAGCGGGTTCCTTAAAACGCTTATTACACCACCCGGTTTCAAGGGACCCTAATGCACTTATTACACCACCCGGTATTCAGGGACCCTAACCCTGTATAAGGGTGGTGTAATAAGATTCAGAGAGTAAGGGTCCCGATTTATATAGGGTGATCGGGTCGTCCCGGTCTGCCTAGCTACCTAACCGCTCTGCCGACCGGGTAATGTAATCCCCCCAAAAACATTTTCATGTAAAATTGAAAAGCTGATTACAACTCTAGACGCCCCCAATTATTCTACAATCACAAATGTAACATCTTTGCAAAAATATGTGGATGGCCGTTTCGCATATAATGAGGGTATTTTTTTTTTGTTTTCACAATAGTTCTTACGAAAGCTCAACGGCCAAGTCACATATTCTTGCAAAGATGTTACATTTGTGATTGTAGAATAATTGGGGGCGTGTAGAGTTGTAATCAGCTTTGCTCTTCATGACATCTGATAACTTTTTGACAGTGCACGCAATGTGGTCTCGCCCTCCTCGTCTTGGCTACATTTTACATGAAATGTTATTGGGGGGATTTCACTTCTTTTTGTAGGTTGCTTGGTTATTGCAGTATTGTATTTTTACATATTTTCCCTATTTTTGAGTAATTATTCCCTGAATATTTATATAAATATTATTCCCTGAATATTTATATAAATATATATGTTACCGGCAATGTGTATAATTAAGGTATTCTATACAATACCTAGGCAATGTATAGAATACCTGGGGCGTTCAGGCAATGTATGAAATATGTATTATGAATATAATTATCCATTCTATACTTTACCTAGGTAATGTATATGTCACCGGAAAATAGCAAGAATCGTAAGTTGATCAATTTCCTAGGTAGTTGATTAACTTCCGGAAAATAATAAACGGCAGTTGAAATGTATTATTTAACGTATGTATTTTAGTAAATTGATCATTTTACGGGGACTTGCCGTAAAATCATCCGACGAAGCTGAGGTGAACGTTGATTGGTTCAATGGTTCACGTGACGTTATCCCGGCAACCAATCAGGGAACAGTGTATTAAGTTACGGGTAATAGTGCACCGTTAAATAGTACATTGAGCAACGATTGGCCCATTTGAGGACGATTTTACTTGTGTCAAAATCGTAAATTATTAAATGACTGTCAGGCTACCGTAAATTGATCAACTAACTGAAATCCATTGCGTTAAATAATACATTTCAACTACCGTTTGTTATTTTCCGAAAGTTAATCAACTACCTAGGAAATTGATCAACTTACGATTCTTGCTATTTTCCGGTGACATATACAATTCCTAGGGATTGTATAGAGTACCTGCTGTCGCACCGGCAATGTGTATAAAAGTAGGATTGCTGATGCGTAATCAGTGTAAAAATATCCCATAAACTGTACGCTACTTCCTCCGCGCCTTTTTCTTCAGGGCTAATATGACAAACTTCGTGAGACGATCCTGATAGACCATTATTAATTTATATTCCCGGTCTGGATGGGATTGATATTCAATCATCTTTCCTTTTCTATCCCACTCTTCACAAAACCTCCTCACAATTGAAATATTCTTAGCAACCTTGGCATCAATATGTTCGTAGCAACCTTAATCAGTTCCTCGTTCCTATCATACCATTAAGTCCTTGAATGGCATTCCAGTTCATGTGTTCATGAAGCGTCTGCATCTCATTGGGTGTTCAGGGTGAGGGCGACAGGCGCGGTAGGTTTGTTTTATTATGCCTGTCGACCTTACGTTTGGACCTCTTAACCGCTTACCATCAGGTGGAGTGAGGCCATCCTGAATGCCTCATAAGAAGGTAAGTAAGCAAATCGCATTAAGGACGAGAGGGGACGTTCCTCTTCCTTGCTCTCGTCTTTTTCATACATTACCGTCTTCACATACGGTATTGTATAGAATGCCTAGGCAAAGTATGAAATAAATAATATTTCATACATTACCTGTATGTTTTAGGCATTCTATACATTGCCTAGGTATTGTATAGAATACCGGATTATACAGATTGCCGGTAACATATATATAGTGCGCAGTCAGTTCATCATCATCATCAGCCTATAGCAGTTCACTGCTGGACGGACATAGGCTTCTCCAGTTGTTCGCCACTTTGGGCAAACAATTGGAGGCTTTACCCGTAATCGCCACGCTGGGCAGGCGGGTTGGCGATCGCAGGACGTAGGTCCTCGCTTCGGTGACACTGCTGCCCGTTATCGACCTGTGATATTTAGCTACGCCTTCAATCGTGATAGTTATACCGCCACCAATCGGTTGCCAGAGCCTCGTCCGTTATTCAGCAGGGTGCACCACGGGCAGGTGAGGGTGCCTTGGAGCGAAAAGAGGATGGCTCGCCCTTAAGATGCAGTCAGTTACTATTTATCATATGATTATGATATCAAGGAATCTTTTGGCATCAAAATTAATGGAAGTTTCATAGAAATTGCCATCCCCTAATTTTAGGGGTTGGGGGGATAAAGTTTAAAGTTTTATAATTTTCGTCTAGCTTGTATGCTAATAGCAGCTTACGTACCCAATTTCAGCTTTCTAAGACTTCAGGACGTACCCTAAGAATTTTATGTTTCATACAAATTGCCATCCCCCAATTTTAGGGGTTGGAGGGGTAAAGTTTAAATGTTTATAGTTTTTCTCTTGTTTGTATATTAATAGCCGCATACATACGAAATTTCAGCTTTCTAAGACTTCAGGAAGTACCCTAAAAATTTATGTTTCATACAAATTGCCATCCCCTAATTTGAGGGGTTGGGGGGGAAAAGTTTAAACTTTTGTAATTTTTCGTTTGTTTGTATACCAATAGCAACTTACATACCAAATTTTAGCTTTCTAGGACCTCAGGAAGTACCCTATAATTTTGATGATCAGTGAGTCAGTCAGTCAGTGACGAAATCGGAGGTTTTTACACATTAATAAAATCCAAAGTATCAAAGCTACGGTATTCAAACTTTGTATGTTTAATAAATTCTATGAAGGTAGCGGTAATTTATAACGTTATAAATTACCGCTACTCTAGGTATCGATACCTCGGTCAGGAAAAGTAACGTTACCTTATTTTTACCGGTATTCCAAGCCCTGCTTATAATGTTAAATTGGTATCGTTACCAAGCCCTCCTTTAGAACGAATCTGACAAACAAACAATGTCAAAAAACAGTATAGGTAGGTTTATTTTTTTTAGGTTATTATGTTTCATAAAACCAACCAAAGAAGCGCGCACAGATCGTATAGTACTATAAACTTTATAGGCGCACGAACGTAGCTTTTCTGAAATATTGATAAGTATGAGGATATTGCGTAATGTAAAGTAAACAAAATACCTGAGTTAATAAGTGGGAAGTTTAAAGGTTACAATATAATAAGGTGATTTTGCCTCAGTCTCATGTTACAGTCACATAAACATGTACCTAGATTATTGTAGCATGAATTACTAATAGAACCAATATTAATTATTTTATGCTATTTTATTGTTGAAGATAAGTGCACCTGTAGAAATGGATCATAATGAAAAACAAGATGTTGCATTACCAGGTCGAAGTTCAGTTATAACTACAAATGCTTTGACTACAGTTAGCACTAATAATACCATGCTTACTCCAAGTTTGAAGGCTCCTACTGGGCGAAGTGACTCTGCAGCAATGTCATCTTCACATAGTTCCACTACAAGTGACAGACAGCGGGTAAATGGAGAAGTGGCCCTGACACCTACTCACAGCTCATTTACACCACATCCCGTGAACCCTCATAATTCTATGGCAGCTATAACACCTATGGCAAGTGGATCCACTCAGGCCAGAAATAGTGTAAAATTACAGTGAGTATTAAATAAAATTCATTACACTCATATTAATGATTGATAGTAATCAAGACACACACAATCTTCTATACTTATAAAAAATCTGTAGAGAGGTCAATTCTGTACAATAAATATATTTTCAAAATAACTGTCCGTCTGTATGTTCGTTATAGAAACAAAAACTACTGAACGGATTTTAACAAACAAAACTTGGTACAATTATTCTTCATACTCCTGGGCAGGTTATAGTATACTTTTCATCACGCTACGATCAATAGGAGCAGAGCAGTGAAGTGAAATGTAGAGAGGTCAATTCTGTACATGAAATATTAATTCAAAATAACTATCGGGACAATAGTGATCGATACTGATGCCAAAAATGCAATCAGTAAAATTTTTTTCTGTCTTTCTGTACGTCTGTCTGTCTGTATGTTCGTTATAGAAACAAAAACTACTCGACGGATATTAACGAAACTTGGTACAAATTATTCTTCATACTCCTAGGCAGGTTATAGTATACTTTTCATCATGCTACAATACTACTGTATGGAATTGAATGCGGTTTTCACCAATGTATTGTTAGAGGTCTACTTAAAATGTAGGCAGCATTTTA
This sequence comes from Conogethes punctiferalis, assembly GCA_031163375.1. Classification (NCBI taxonomy): domain Eukaryota; kingdom Metazoa; phylum Arthropoda; class Insecta; order Lepidoptera; family Crambidae; genus Conogethes; species Conogethes punctiferalis. The sequence goes on along the minus strand of CM062077.1, from coordinate 17,189,172 downwards.
TGGAAGTCGGTTATTTTTGAAACCCGATATCCACGCGTGCGACGCAGCTGGCACAGCTAGTATAGTAATATGTGTGTGTCTCGCTTTACCAACACAATCAATATTGTTATGATGATTCAATTCATACAGATCCTTGTTGGTACTTGCTGTTATAAGAATATGTGTACTGTCACCTGATAGAAAAAGGTTTAAAATAACATGCAGGTGTGGATCAATGCTTGATGCTGTGCCACGTAAAAAAAAAATTTGAACTTGTATTATTTTCTTGTTTCAGGAATTGTGTATCTACTGTAAATTTAGCCTGTGAATTGAAATTACTGGATATCTACAGCAGAACTAGATTTTCAGAATACAACCCTACCAGATTTCAAGGTGTTGTGATGAGAATCCTAGAGCCTCGAGTTACAGCATTGGTTTTTAAGTACGTTTTTTATATAAATGTTATTGCAATCTTTAATATGATTTTAATATAATTTTTATATGTAAATTTGTGTGTGGCCTTTTAGTCGCCTTTTACGACAGACAGGGATACCTCTGTAGTATTCTTTCATCCCATACCCTCCCATATAAGGGGCACTTATAAGTTTAATAAATTATACATTAAGGCGATAAGAATGCATTTAAGTTCATAGTGTAGTGTGTATGCCTTATCTAAAATGCTCAATTTCATAGTATAAATGATTATACCTAACATATCACTTTGTCAACAAAATGCTTTTTAAAAATATATTATTGTTTGTTACAGGTCTGGCAAAATAATTTGTACAGGAGCTAGAAATGAACATGATTCATATATAGCAGCAAGAAAAATAGCTCGTATTATACAGAAGCTTGGGTTTCCTGTGAGTATGAAACAAAAACACATTGAATTTAATTTGTATGTCTACAGCATAGCACAAAGAGAATTTCTAACCATGGATATGGGATTTAAGGGAGCAACCCATTATCTTTTCGCTCCAAGTCACCCTCACCTGCCTCCATGGTGCATCCTGCTGAATAACAAACGAGGCTCTGGGTAACGACTGATGACGATATCGGCCGATGACGGGCAGCAGCGTCACTGGAGCGAGAAGCTACGCCCTACGATCGCCATCCGCCTGCCCAGCATTGCGATTATGGGCAGAGGCAGCGCAATGCTGGGCAGGCGAATTATCTATAGATAGATATTCTTTATTGCACACCAAATAGTTTACTTAAAACTAGATACAAAGAAAAATCGAGGTACAATATAGGCGGCCTTATCGCTTTCAGCGATCTCTTCCAGGCATCCTTTGGGTAGAGGATAATTAAAAAGAAGGGGTAATGGTGTCAGTTGATGAAATTAAAACTAATAAAGCTATAGATAAATTAATATTACTAGGGCTATGGGATAAAATAAATAAATATATTTTAAAAAATACAAAAAGAATGATAATAATGATCTAAACTAATATCTTAAAGAGGAAATTTTTGTATTTTTGTATGTAACGAATAAACTCAAAAAGTACTTGACCGATTTTAATAATTCCTGTTTTTATAATACGGATAATTATCCAGATTACTATAGAAATCTTTAGAAATACCTATTAAAACCAACCGAAGGTGTAAAAAATTAGCCATGAAATGTCTTTTATCGCATACGCTGCGAAGAGTATTGATGATAGGACAAAAAAATGTTCTAGATAGATAGATAGATAGATAAAAAGTTTATTTGCATAGGTACACACACACATTTACAACAACGAATACAGCAAAAAACACACAAATCATTACGAACAAAACAGAAACAATAACAGAAACAATAAAAGTCATGGGTATGGGCATGTGTGCAACAACAATGCAAAATGGTAATGGCTCAGCGAGTTGTCTGCTCGGCGAGCAAACCGCTGATTTTCAGCCATCACCAGCCCATCGGGTGCCGCGGCACGCGTGTAGCAACACTGCAGACAAATATAAAATATTATAATAAGATAATAGAATAAGGGGAAAACATAATGATATTAACGAGAGTAACTTATCGTACATAGATACTGGATACACAGATACGGAACAAATTGATATACGAGTAAATATGAGTATATTATATAATAAATAAATAATAATATTAAATAGCGCTGCACTACTGATGATGATGATGACCAAGAGGGATTTGTTAATTAGGCCTTCGGCAGTCGGCATTCAAACGACCAAATGCTACACCTGAACGTGCACGCTCAATTAAGCTACACTTCACTAATCTTTTAAACGTGTCTTTTGATGAAGCATTTCTAGTAGGAGGAGGTAAGTCGTTCCAGCACTTGGTCGCTTGATGCCGAAAGCTTCCAGTGAATGCCACGGTCTTGTGGATATGCACCGCCAATGGCGGCCTCAAGGATCTAGGTATTCCCGGGCCGTACCTATTATGGAACGTTGAGAACTTCAACTTAGCATACAGATATTCAGGCCTCCCAAACTTCACCAAATCGAACATAAGGGCCGCCAGATGGAGCCGCCTCCTGGATTCCATATTGAGCAGCGAGGCCTGGCACAAATAAGGTGTTACATGTGCGCGCCTTGGTATGTCGAAACAGAAACGACAACATGCATTCTGTACCCTCTGTATGAGCCGCTTAGTTTTACACAGAAGACGAGGTCCATAAACTAGGTCACCGTAATTCAGCCTGGATAGAACGAGAGATTCACAAAGAATCAGACGTGCTCCCTCGGAAAGAAAGCCGCGTATTTTGTACAGGATTTTGAGCCTGTAAAAACAATTCTGTACCAGATTCGACACATGTTTTTCGAACCGCAACTGACTGTCAAGGACAATGCCCAAGCTGGCAGCCTCATCAACCCTCCCAATGTTAGTGCCGAGAATTTGTACGATGGGGCCTTGCCTTATTATCTCGTCAGTCTGCTTTTTTGTGCCCAACACCATGTATTTAGACTTAGACGGATTAAGTACTAGGCAGTTCTGAGTGGCCCATGTAGCTATGCTATCGAGATCCGTGTTTAGTGCTTGTAGGGCTTCGGACATTTTGTTTGGGACCATTGAGATGTATAGCTGTACATCATCAGCGTAACAGTGGTATTTACTGTTTTTTATTGTCCTTACAAGATCCGCACTGTAGATGATAAAAAGTAGCGGCCCGAGTATGGAACCCTGTGGAACGCCTCTTTCGACAGGACTGGCCTCAGAGATAAGTTGGGAACCATCCTCTCTCTGGAGCTTTACTGCCTGCGTTCTGCCATTCAAGAAACTATGAAACCACAATACAGTGTGTTCATCCAAACCATAGTATGACAATTTTGAGAGCAGCAAAGAAACACTGAGACTATCAAAAGCACGTGAGAAGTCTAGGAGAGTAAGAAAGGTAGCCCGTCCATTGTCTTGGTCTGCAAGAATATTGTCCGTCACGTCAAGCAAGGCGGTAACAGTACCCCGGCCCTTACGGAAACCCGATTGAAGCTGAGGAAGGATACCATTAATCTCAATATATTTCACAAGCTGGTTATGGATGGCTTTCTCGAGGATCTTGGATATAAATGGCAAAATACTTATGGGTCTAAGCTCCCTGACATCAGCGGGATTATTAGTCTTAGGCAATGGTACCACCAGGGCTCTCTTCCACTGTGCTGGGACCACTGCAGAGAGAATGGACTTATTGATTATATCAGTAATTACAGATAAGGTCCGCGGGAGGGTGAGTAGAATCATATCCCTTGTAATTCCATCGTCGCCCATAGCGTTAGATTTAGTGGCCAGTATGTACCTGGCAACCTCCCCGTCAGTGACGGTGTGAAGTTTGAAGGGTTGAATGGATGAGTCGAATTTATGATGGCAATAAAAAGAGAGCAGCGAAATTGGGACCGTATCTGAGCCAGGCACAGAGAGAAAGTGATCATTTATTTCATTGGGGTCATTAAAGCGACCAGGAAGGCAGTCATCCTTGCTAGGGTCCACCAATATTCTTTGCTTTAAGTTCTTCCAAAAAACTTTACCATTGCTAATATTATCGTTCACGAGATGATTGAAGTAAGCACGTTTCTCATTGTGGATACTATTAGAAACGAGCTTTTGATAATCTAAGTACACATTCCTATCTACGTCCGACCCCGAACGACGGTACCTATCGTGAGCCTCATTACGAAGGTCAATCATGAATTTAATCATATCCGTAATCCATTGTGACTGGTTGTGCTTAATTTTGGAGGTGACAACAGGCGCATGCCTGTCGAACAAGGTTGAAATGAGGTGATTAAATTTGTCGACCATGGAGTCAACACAAGATAGCCCGGAGATAGAATCCCAGTCCAAGCTGACTAAGTCTTGTTCAAACCTCTGTTGATCGATTCTTTTCAGTGGTCTGAATGTCACCGATCTGGAGGGAACTTTGGGTTTACGCAGCGTTAAATTGACGGTGACCATAGCGTGTCCAAGAGAACCCGTGATATTAGTAACTGTGACATCGCGAACTCCACAGTTAGTGCACACTAGGTCAATGAGCGTATCAGTATAGATGCTAGTGTGTGTAGGCTCGCTAACAACTTGCTTTAGATTTAAACAGTGCAAGAATTGTTTGAGTTTAACAACACTGACATTGGATTCATCCATCAAATTTACATTAAAATCTCCCAGAAGAACAATATACTCAAATTCCGAGAAGTGTGTTATAGTATCCGTGAGTGAGTCGATAAACAATTCCAAGTTCACCCATTGTGGTCTGTAAGCTGTGCCTATCAATATTCGATGTCCTCCTGCCTTTGTAGAGAGCCACAATTGCTCTATGTCCTCATCAGGGTGTGATTCGAACTTGACACGTAAGCCACGCTTGATGTAGTATGCGACACCGCCTCCCCTCCCTCCCCGCATGTGCCGCGGTCGCGGCGAGTTGCGCAGGCGATACCCAGGGACTGCAGGCGCTCGCGCCTCTTGCCCAGCCGACAGCCACGTTTCGTTGATAGCAACGATGTCAGCACCGAAGCGCTGCATTGCAATGATAAAATCATCGTGACCTGTATTTAGTGAGCCCGCATTATACAGCCCTAATTTGAGAAGATTTACTTTAGGGCCCATTTTTATATCTGAAATTAATGTGGCATGAGTAATTTATCAGGTAAGGGGCAACTATATTATGTTTATAGCATGTTTGGATAAAGGTATCATACAAGTGGAAGAGGTAAAAAGAGGGATATAATTGTGAGAACAATATTACATCCTTGGTTTGTGTCGTAAAACAAAGATTATATAAATATTTTATGAAACGATGAATAACAGGAACAACTAGATATAATGTATAATTATGTAGATAGCATTTTTGTACATAGATATATAAGCAAATGAAGTAAAATGAGGTACATAAATAGGAACATAATGTTACATTTTTGGTCGATATAGCATATACTAGTAAAATATGTAAGTATTGTATAAGGTGATAAATATCAAAAACAAAATAATAATTAAAAATATCCGAGGATAATGCGATAAAAATGTTGCAGAAATATACACCATACGCATAAAGCACTGCTGTCACGCACATCCCCAGACTTAGCGAGTTATATGGCACAAACAACACCGGCACAAGCAAACAAAACATGACACATTTTTTAAAAGAAGACATAAGTTTGATATTAAAATGAGAGTAGTACAGAAACAATAGCGGGAAAACATAACAAACACGCAAGGTTAACAAAAGCAATATAACTATGGAATAATTTTCCCTATTAATATTAAGCGATAACGTTTCTATTACTATGAAAATGATTACATGCATAAAACAGATCACAATGCTACTTATTCGGGCAAACAGCATAAGGGCCAAAAACCCGGGTGAGGTCGTCTACCGTGCGAATGCGATGTCGTGGGGAATCCGAACCGTGATGCTGGCGCACGAAAATGCGACCCTCCCTAGTCCACACGTAGCGCCAGTTTGATCTTTGGCCGCTATCCCGAGCACAACGGAACAGCATCCTGTTGTGTTTAGTCAGTCGTTCGTTAATGTAGAACCGCTGCGGCGCCCCGGGCAGCTGGGTTCCCTCGGTGGTGGCGCCGCGGCGCACGCGCGCGGCTCGCAGCAGCTGGTCGCGCACGGCGCGCCGCGCGAGCCGCACCACGATGGGGCGCGGCCGCGCGCCCGCCGCCTCGCCGGCGACGCCCGGCGCGCGGCCCGCGCGACCGCAGGTCACGACGTCTTGCTCCGACAGTGGAAGCCCCAACTTGTTGGCGAGAGTGGACACGATATGCGAGACATTTTCGCCGCTGTGTTCCGCGACGCCGGTGATCTCAACGTCATTGAGGAGAAGATCTTGATCCCGATCGTTTAGGTCAGCCTTCAACTGCTCAACGGTGGCGGCGAGCGATCCGTCGACCTGACTATCGGGATTGCGGCGCTCGAGAGCCGTTATTCTATCGTCGAGAGTTTCTATTCGTCCCTCACAATCTGAGATTCTCCCCAACACGGTCGCCACCAATTCACTCAGGAGTTTGAGCAGGGTGCGGTTAGCTTTAATCTCCTCGCGCATCTCTTCTCTGAAAGATCTTAGCTCAAAGCAAATGGACTGAGCCTCCGTCATGTCCAGAGTGGCATTATGCGCGGTCTCGTTGAGGGTCGAGAGCAAATTCGACTGATTCGCCAGCGACATATCCAGCCCCCCGGGAGACACCGCCGCAGAGCCGCGCTGGAAAGTGATGGCATGATTGCTGCCACGGACTGGTGTATCGCTATTATCTGTCTTGGGTTTCCTACTTTCACACAACACACATATCCAGGCGTCCTTGTGTTCCACAGATAACGTATTAAACAGATTTTCTGCAATGTTGGCGCAGATTAGATCATACGGCTGGCGACAAGCAGAACACGACAAGAATAGTCCCTCAATAATGTTTTTGCAGCCTGAACAATTTTGTGCCATTTTCGAATTAAAAATAGAAATAAAAAATAATAATAAAAAAAAAATCGGAAAAGTTCGAATAAGTAAACAAAATAATAAAAAAAGAAGAGAAAAAAAAAAAAGAAAGTTCACTAAGTTTGTATCAGTCAGTCTTGAACACACGTCACCCACTCAACCCCAGTCTCGACGGCACGGCGTGCGCCGTTAGGCTGAAGAAGCTTAATGTTTGTCGGCGAAATAGGGAAATACAACCGGGTGAAATTAGTAAACGGTCATCGAACCGGTTGAGATAATTTGAGTCATTGACCTTCACTTAAGTTCACTGACACTGTTTACGCGGTTACCGTCACTTTGCACAAAATAACACTGTCTTGTTGGCCAGCAAAAATTGTTAATTACACTATCGTCTGATCACTTTCTGGTATGATATAAATATCGTTCGATGCGTTTCTCACTATTCGAGCAGCTGTATACTTTTCAAAGCGGAATTCCCTCTTTATATATTTTAAAAGATTAAAAAATCAGGACAACGTCAGATAAACGTCCAGCGCTGGTACCGCGTCCCGCGCACCACCGTTCTACAATATTATAAAACATATCAATATCAACAAAAAACTTCGCAAGACCATATGTCTAACTATGTAGTTACGTCACTATAACTGCTTTTTTAGGGTTCCGTAGCCAAATGGAAAAACGGGACCCTTATATGTAGATTCGTCATGTCTGTCTGTCTGTCCGTCCTTATGTCACAGCCAGTTTATTCCGAAACTATAAGAGCCACATTATTGAAATTTGGTGCGTAGATGTATTCTGTAAACCGCATTAAGATTTTAAAATAAAATCAGAAAAAAAAACAAAATTTTTGGGGTTCCCCATACATAGAACTGAATTCAAAATTTCTTTTTTCCAAACCTATACGTGTGGGGTATCTATGGATAGGTATTTTAAAATGATGTTGAGATTCCTAACATAATTTTTTTCTAAACTGAATAGTTTGCGCGAGAGACTCTTCCAAAGTGGTAAAATGTGTCGTCGTCCCCCCCCCCCCCGTTACTTCTAAAATATGGGCATCATAAAACTGAAAAAAATATATTATGTGTATTACTAACCTATACGTGTGGGGTATACCCATAATCGCTCGCTGGGCAGGCGGGTTGGCCATCGCAGGACGTAGCTTCTTGCTCCGGTGACGCTGCTGCCCGTCATCGGCCTGTGGTATTTAGCTACGCCTTCTATCGTGATGGTTTTACCGCCACCAGTCGGTTTGCCAGAGCCTCGTTTGTTGTTCGGCAGGATGCACCACGGGCAGGTGAGGATGGCTAGGAGCGAAAAGGTGATAGGTCGCTCCCTTACATCCCAAAATCAGACCGTGTTATCCATACCATTTATAAATTTTTATCCTTTCCATATCTCTCTCCATAGAAAATGATTTATCAATTTTTCATTTTCATTTATCAATTTCAATTAATTTATAAGTTCTAATGTGTGTAAAAAAATATTCATCTAATAATTAAATATAGCCATATTTCTTGGAGATACATTTTCTTAAGGGGGGGTTTAGGACCATAACTCATCATGCTGGTCCAGTGCGGGTTGATGAGATAAAAATAGACGGGCAAGTGATACAATACGTCGACGAGTACATTTACTAGACGGGCAAGTGATACAATACGTCGACGAGTACATTTACTAGACGGGCAAGTGATTCAATACGTCGACGAGTACATTTACTAGACGGGCAAGTGATTCAATACGTCGACGAGTACATTTACTAGACGGGCAAGTGATACAATACGTCGACGAGTACATTTACTAGACGGGCAAGTGATACAATACGTCGACGAGTATATTTACTAGACGGGCAAGTGATACAATACGTCGACGAGTACATTTACTAGACGGGCAAGTGATACAATACGTCGACGAGTACATTTACTAGACGGGCAAGTGATACAATACGTCGACGAGTACATTTACTAGACGGGCAAGTGATACAATACGTCGACGAGTACATTTACTAGACGGGCAAGTGATACAATACGTCGAGGAATACATTTACTTGGGCCAGATAGTTTCCTTCATAAACAGGCAAGAGCGAGAAATCTATCGCCGTATCGATAACGCCTGGAAGAGCTACTGGTCCATGAAAGCGTATATGAAGGGAGACCTTCCTTTGTGTCTTAAACGCAAGCTTGTCGATATTTGTATCCTTCCTGTCCTAACCTACGGTGCTCAGATATGGTCACGTACTGAAAGTCAAAAGACCATTTTTTTTTTTTTTTAGAGGGGAAGGCATTACGCACCGTCATGCCACGTCCGGGGGGAGGTGACATGGTGTGTGGGACTCACACCTCCCGAAATGGGAGGGTATACCCACTAAACCCCCCTGTGTCGCCAGTGGGCAGCAAGTTGCAGGGACACGGGCAACGCCGAAGCATACCGCCGCATCCCTGCATGCCCTGGCCAGCCGTAGATGACAAGCGGCTGGCACTCCTGGTCCGGGGAGGGCAAATACCCCTACCCCCGGCTTCCGGGGAGCAATAGGGTGCTCCCCAGGCGGACCTCGTGCAACGGTGTGGCTGCACCCACCACACCGTTACGCCCCTATGAGTGGATCGTGCCCCCCGCACTCACCACTCGGGGCACGAAGGAGAGGCTCAGAGGGCATACGATGCGTTGTATGCCCTCCGGCGACGCCCGGGCCGGGGGCGGCGAAGAGCGGGCGCGTCTACCGCGGCCTCACGCTCTCTTTCCGCCGCCTCCTTCTGCGAGATCACTGTCTCGCAGAATGCGAGCATCGCTCGCCAGGTCTCCTTCGACGCCGTCATCTGCCGCAAAAGTTGCGGCAGATCGAGGTCCTGTGCGACAGTGACGAGGACGGAGCGTTCGTTGGCCCAGGCAGAGCAATGCCGAAGCGTATGCTCTGCCGTGTCCTCCGAGCCACTGTCGCAGTGACGGCATAGAGGATCAGGCTCTTGCCTGATCCTCCATAAGTACCGGCCGAAGCAACCATGTCCTGTGAGGACCTGGGTCAGCCGGTACGTCACCACCCCGTGAGGGCGCCGCATCCACTCTTCCAAAATGGGGCCAATGGCCTGAGTGGTGCGGCGCCCCCAGGGGGCGGACTCGAGGCGCTCACGCCATACTGCGAGCGCCTCCGCCTCAACGGCCACCCTTTGCGCCCCGACCTCGGCGGGCGCTGGCCGGAGGCCCCGCGACCGCTGCTCGGCTCGCCACAGGTAGACTGCGGCGAGTACGGCAGCGTCCAGGTCCCACGGAAGGGACCCGGCAATCGCGGTGGCGGCATCCGCGGATATAGTTCTATATCCGCGGATGGCCCTCAACGTGAGGGGGCGTTGGGCCCTCCACAGTGCGTGGGAGGTCTCCATCGTAATGGCGCCAGCCCAGACCGGTGACCCATAAAGGGCCATCGATCTGAGGACGCCTAGATAGAGCCTTCGGCACGCCGCAGAGGGCCCCCCCACATTGGGCAGCAGTCCGCTCAATGCGCCTGCCGTCCCCGCCAGCTTGGGCCACAGCCTTTCAAAGTGGCCCCGAAATGTCCAACGCCCGTCGAGCCACAATCCCAAATAAAAGTCAAAAGACCAAACTTAAGATCTGCCAAAGAGCCATGGAGCGGAGCATCCTCGGGATAAAGCGTATTGACAAAGTAAGAAACACTGTCATTCGCTCCCAAACGGGATAGCAGATGTGGGAGAAAAGTCTGCCAAATTGAAGTGGGCTTGGGCAGCATACGTGTGTATGCAGAATGAACTAAAATAGATGGACCAGAATCGTCACCCAATATCGGCCTTCAGATGGCCACCGTCGCAGAGGCAGGCCGAAGAAAAGGTGGCGTGATGATCTGGATCACTATTTACTGGGATGGCAGGACCATGATGCAAGTAGGGTTGACTGGAGAGAATTGGGGGAGGCCTTTGCCCAGCGGTGGGACAATAATGGCTAAATAAATATAAATATAATAATAAAGTTAAAATGTAACCATTATGTTACAGTTCACAATCTTTAGACAGTTTACAATAAAATATTAAAATGTTATGTCTGTGTAGTATGTAAGTGGTATACTCTGTACATGATTTCTTTTGAATAAACTTTATTATTATTAATCTCGCAAGATAGATCATAATCTAACGGTATTTACAATTATACAGTGACATATTATATAGGTAAGCTATATTTTTGCTTAATTTTATTTCCAGCTAGACCCATCAATTAAAAAATATTTTGCTGGACGAACGTTCATGCAGTAGAATCCATTCATTTTCTTAAATAACTCCGGGCATTAAAGCCTTTGGGAGCACTAATTCAAAATTTCGAGCACAATATAAGGCAGCACAAATCTGCATCATTCAAATTTTTAAAGGCGGTACTTTTTGCTGGGGGAACGCACACCCATTATTCACTTTCACCATACAGTCTCTTATAATCACTACATAGTATATATATAAAACAAAGTAGCTTTTTTTTGTCTGTCCCAATGTATGCTTATATCTTTAAAACTACGCAACGGATTCTGATGCGGTTTTCTTTAATAGATCTCTATCTATTCAAGAGGAAGGTTTTTGTGTATACTACATGCATATTGCACCCGCGCAAAGCCGGGGCGGGTCGCTAGTTTAATATAAAGGCCAGATTGTGAATGGTAGGTAATCTAATTATTTCTTTGGCTGTTTCAGGCAAAATTTTTAGACTTCAAAATACAAAATTTTATTGCAACTGCAGATTTGCGATTCCCAGTAAGATTAGAAGCTCTGCAACAAGCACATGGGCAATTTTCGTCATATGAACCGGAACTATTTCCCGGTTTAGTCTACAGGATGGTGAGACCGAGGATTGTGTTACTAATATTTGTGAATGGGAAAATAGTCTTAACAGGTAATTACAAACTTCTTCCCATTTGCACTGCACCTAGCCCATAGACATCTGGCATAAGTCGTTTATCAATAGTAAAACAAGGACAATGCACCAAAGTTGCATTGTTTGTGACAATTTGTGATGTTAGGTAATTATTTTGTTTTTGCAAAAAAGATATTGATTGAATTGTGTTCTACTTCCTTCCTCCTTTAGTAAAATTTTTTTTTTATAACCCAATACATGCCACGCTGGGCCACACAGCGCCATCTAGCCCCAAACTAAGCCGAACCTTGTACTATGGGTACTAGACAACCGATAAACTTACTTAGATACTTTTTTTTTGTAAATAAATACATATTATACATAGAAAACACCCAGACCAATACAAACAGACATATTCATAAACACAAATGTTTGTACTGTGCGGGAATCGAACCCACGACTCTTGGCTCAGAAGGCAGAGGTTACTACCAAATGAGCCATCGAGCCAGCCAGATTAGATTCTAATAGTGCCCGTCCGACGGGGTCCTCGGCTTGTCGTGCCGGGGGGGGGCTTAGTACGGGTCGGGCCCCCACGATCCGGAACAAAGACGGACCCCAGTGGGCCACAGGTGGGCGGCGCCGGCAGCGGGACTGAACCTCGCTCGTCTCGCTCCCGCCGGCAGAGGTGGGCCGCTTGGTGGCACCAGCGCTAATCGCTGGCTTGTTTGGCGAGGGTCGCAGAGAAAGAGGAGAGCCCTTCGGGGGATCTCGCGGTGTCTCGTTACCATCTTTCCTATCCTCTGCGACCCAACGGCCTCTGGGCCGTGTGTGTTTGGGGGCGTAGGCCCATGGTATCGTCGGCCGTTCGGGATTCCCGGTCGGCCGACGGGTGACCGCAGCGCGCTCCACGTGTCCCTCTGGATTAGCAGGGGGTCGTAGTTAGCGGCGGAAGCCCATCTCTTCCGTAGCTAGGACCTGCGGCATCGGATACGGGGTCGTCCGTCGCCCGGCATGGGGTTCGAGTGTAGGGGCGTGTTTCGTGACCAAGCACGCCCTGAGCGCGCGATAGAGGTAAGCGCGAAGGCGCATGCCGCCGTACTGGGGGAGCCGTGGAAGCGTCTCTTCTTGAGGATCCAGACTCTCCTGGGCTTAGCGGCGATGGTGGGTCACCGTGGGGTTAAGCGGGTTAACTCGGCGCCGCACACCGGCGTCTGAATCCCCGTTGCAGACGCTGAAGGTCCGTAAGGATACCCAGCGGCGTAGCGTGGGTGTCGGCCGCCCGGGGCGGAAGACAATTTTGCCGCCCTTTTATTTAGATATTTCAATTTAATGTATATGTTATAGACCAAGTGATTAATGCGGGCATTATTTATAATGCGAGGGCATTATGAATACCTAATGTCGAGCTCTATTGGGCAAAGTGATAATTACTATCTAAACTTCATTATTTATCACATTGCCCTGTCATTATTGTATTACTACTTGATAATTAGGCAGTTTGATAATAAAGTAAGGGGGAGGCACGCGTCCGCTAATGTTTTTGTTTAGTTTTATGGACAATGTTTGCCGATGCGAATTAATAAAGTGGTACTACTGTACAGTACTGTAGTGTAGTAGAAATATATTTTGATCTATTACTTTGGATTCAGCCAGAGTTTTAAAATAATACACATTAAAAAGTCGTAATTACGCATAAATTTTTGTCCCCTTTAACTAGAGGTCTACCTCTAGAAATTTTCAATGAAAAAATTGAAAACTTCAAATATCTCCGAAACGCCTACGATTTTCGATTTCGAGTTTGTGCCAAAAAATAGTCAATAAATAGTCGTCTCCAGCGAAAATAAATTTGAGCTGATTAAATTTGAAAATAAAAAGTTATAATTTTCCCTACATTTCTGGAGGTACAATTGTATACAAAATGTTTTATTTCATTTGATATTATTGTGAAATATTCTGCTTAAAAATAATATTTCGTCCATTTAGGTGTTTTCCATGGCAGTTGTTATGACTAAACAAAAAACAAAACAAACATTTATATGTTCCAAAGAATAATAAATGTAACGCAAAATGAGGGTGTGGTGGTTTATTGCAAACAGTCTCTGAATGTGGTTTTGGAGCCTATCTGAATGTAATAGCGTTATGTACACTAAGAATAAATAATGATATTGTTGTGTTGGCGGTATATAGACCGCCAGGATTTAGAAACCCGGAAAACTTTATTCGGTCACTTGGTCAATGCCTTGAAAATTATTCAAATAATAAGGATATTACTTTGATTGGAGACATCAACATTGATATCGTCCTGGGCAATAGAGACCCCAACTCCCAATATTATCTCAATTTGCTTGCATCGCATGGATTTTTGCCAGCTCATACTTATCCCACACACACGAAGACTTGTCTAGATCATGTGTTTTTACTCCTGAACCATACTAGTCATGATAATGAAAATTAGGGAACAGGGGGACACACACGTATTGCATCTGCATACAAAAAATTATGACTTTGCGTTCAGCCGTTTCCGATATACAGCAATCGTCAAAACGTTCGCCCAGCAGAAAACGAAATATCTCTGAAATCATAAAAAGCCAGAACTTCAGGTTTCGGGGCACCTCTTTGCTGGTATATAAGCTATCTTTTTGCATATTTTATTTTCAGCTAGACCCTTGAATTCAAAAAAATTCTGCTGGGCGAACGTTCGTGCAGCAGAATTTGTTTTTCTTGAATAACTCTGAAGCCCTAGGAGGCACATCAACAAAATTTCGGGCACTGAGATCTGATACAAGATAGTACAAATCTGCATCATTAGATTCTTGAAAAGCGACAAAAAAAAACAAATTCTGCTGCGCGAACACACTTAAGAGGTAGCCAAAGACCTCCCCAATCACAGATTTCAACTTGGCACACGATGCACCTAACATCATGTATAATATTTCGTCCAATTATGGGTTTTCTATGGCAGCTGTTACAAACATTTTGTTATATTTCAGGTGGAAAGACGAGAAATGAGATTTATGAAGCTCTTGATATCATCTATCCAATTTTAAGAAGTTATAAAAAAAGTTAGTTTTAAATATTATTTATGATTTTATTATTAACTTATAATTATGTAATGACGAATTCTTAGCATAATATATATTATGTAAATAAAAAATACACAATTAAAAAAAGCTTTTATTTTATGATAATCCTATTCTTAATTAATGTACTTATAACTTATTAGAAAATAAAAATTAATCAATCAAATCACATACATATTTAAGGTGAAGTTACAGTAATAATTTTACAAACTACTAATAAAAACATTTACGATCCACAGCTTAAACATTCATCTTTGTTTTGTAAAGAACATGTTATTGCTGCCATATTAGCATCATCTATATCAGATTTTCCATTAACTGTGTTTTTCAATTTCGCTTTGTCAACTGTAAACTGAATAGCATTTGCAGCTGGTTTAGTCCTCAAATAGTACATGCCTGTTTTAAGTCCCATTTTCCAAGCATAAAAATGTATAGATGTCAATTTTCCATAATTTGGTTCAGCAACATGTATATTGAACGACTGGCTTTGATCAATAAATGCACCTCTGTCAGCAGCCATCTGGATTGTTGTCTTGACAGAGACCTCCCAAACTGTTTTATACAACTCCCTTATTTCTTTAGGAATAGACTCTATATTTTGTATAGAACCATTGTTATGAATTATCAGATTTTTCATATCATCATCCCATAATTCAGCTTCTGTCAAGTCGCGTAATAAATGATGGTTGACTACTTGAAACTCGCCGGATAAGACCCGTCTTTGATATATATTTGAAGTGAAAGGTTCAAATGACTCATTATTCCCAAGAATTTGTGCTGTAGATGCTGTGGGCATTGGTGCTAGCAGCAAAGAGTTCCTAAGACCATGTTTGGCTATTTTAGCTTTAAGAACTGCCCAGTCCCAAAGATCTGTTGGAATTTTATCCCACATGTCATATTGAAGTATACCTTGGCTGACAGGACTTCCTTCATACGTTTCATAGACACCATGAACTTCAGCTAATTCACAACTGGCTTCTAGAGCTCCATAGTATATTGTTTCAAATATTTGTTGATTTAATTTCATGGCTGCACCACTTTCATATGGTATTCTCATTAAAACGAATGTATCGGCCAGACCTTGGACACCTATACCGATAGGTCGGTGTCTCATATTAGATGTCTTGGCTTCAGGAACAGGATAATAGTTAGCATCTATTATTTTGTTCAAGTTTTGTGTAATAATTTTTGTCACTTCCTTTAATTTCATAAAATCGTATGTCTTATCATCTTTTACGAACATATTCAGCGCAATAGAAGCTAGATTACATACAGCTACTTCATCCTTTGATGTGTATTCCACAATCTCAGTACACAGGTTACTACATTTTATAGTGCCCAAATTTTTTTGATTACTTTTCCTATTACAAGCATCTTTGTAAAGCATGTATGGCGTTCCTGTTTCTACTTGTGCCTCAATTATTGCTTTCCACAACATTTGCGCTCTAACTTGTTTTACATATCGTTTCTCCTGTTCATACCGCATATACAATGCCTCAAACTCTTCACCCCAACAATCGGCTAAACCAGGACAATCATGTGGGCACATAAGACTCCAGTCTTCATTTTTCTCTACTCTTTTCATGAATAAGTCTGGAATCCATAAAGCATAAAATAATTCTCTCGCACGCACTTCCTCTTTACCGGTATTTTTTTTCAAATCTAAAAACTCAAATACATCTGCGTGCCATGGTTCTAAGTACACAGCAAAGGCTCCAGGGCGTTTGTTACCACCTTGATCGACATATCTAGCAGTATTGTTGTAAACTCGTAACATGGGTACTAGACCATTAGATACACCATTTGTTCCCGCAATGTATGTTCCCTTGGCGCGTATGCAGTGTACATGTACACCTATACCACCAGCTGATTTGGATATCAGTGCACACTGTTTTAATGTGTCATATATTCCTTCAATACTATCATCTTTCATTCCAATTAGGAAACATGAAGACAGCTGAGGACGTGGTGTTCCAGCAGAAAATAGGGTAGGACTGGCATGAGTAAAGTACTTCTCTGAAAGTAAGTTGTATGTATTTATAGCAGCTTCAATGTCTTCACCATGTATGCCTATCGCTACTCTCATTAGCATATGTTGCGGTCGTTCAGCAACCTGAAAAAAGGTAATTAATAGTATGGTTAGCTGATAGTTTATATGATCACTTGCTTTTGCATAAAATAAATATCAGACATCGCATACATTGATCCGTTCCCATATAAATCGAAATTAGCAAAGGTAGTACAAATTTACACTGTGACTGGTAAATCACGAGAATCCTTTTAAGAGCTAATATAGTAAATTTAAAAAGTTTACAAAAATCAAAAATGCATTTTTCTAGCATTTTTCAAAACATGATTTTTATTTCAATTTCCTTGCACCTTCCAGCCCAGCTAGGCACACTCTTTTGCGCTACACCTCCGAGATAAAGGGGTAGGGGGAGGCGGAGTGTGACCTTAGCGCGACCGATGCCCGCGGGGAGTCCGGTAACCTTTGACTTCGGACAGCTGATTTTGCACGCTTATCACTACATAGTTTAGAACAAAGTCGCTTTCTTTTCCGTCTGTCCCTATGTATGCTTAAATGTTTAAAACGACGCAACTGATTTTTATGCGGTTTTTTTTATCAGATTTAGAGTGATTCAAGAGGAATAATACCTACATGCATAAAATAGTAGAGAAACATTGATAATTTTGATGTGATCTCAAAATTACTTAAATTATTTAGATAAGCGACTTCTTGATAATTAAGGTAAGCAACTAACTAAAAAGATTTTGTGTCCTTTCTTTAAAAAATATTGCATATTATAAGTATGCTTTGAGAAAAGGACTTTTTGAGAATACGACATTAAGCACCGAGACGGATTAGGTTACCTTCAGTACATACCTTATTATTTATTTTCAACAAGTAAGACCTTTCCAAGGTCTTAAAGCCAAAATAATTGTATTTAAAGTCTCTGTCGTATACAATAGCAGAATCCAGTCTTTCTTTGTTCTTGATGATTACATCATAATGGAAATCAGAAATCATGGGGGCCCGTCCTTTCGTATGTGAATTGATGATGTTGTACAAGTCAGTAATTACATCTAAAACAAAATTTTGAAAATTAGTTGCAAAGTACATATTCGCTTGTGTTGATAGTTGTATGGAGGGTCCCGTCAGGTATGTCTACCCTCCAAACATACTGACCACAACAGACATTTTGTAGATGTACATTATGAATTTTTCACCAGATTACGGACCGTGTTTTCAGTTTTCACAGATTAATAAACACTACAGCTTCATAGGTCAACAAAAATATTTTTAACTCACCTGAAAAATGTTTTTTGGTTTCTTTGTGTAAATTAGAAATAGCTAATCTGGCAGCCAACACAGCGTAATCTGGATGGTCAGTAGTCATCGTTGCAGCAGTTTCTGCAGCCAAGTTATCCAACTCAACTGTTGTCACGCCAGAATATATGCCGCTTATGACTTTCAAAGTGATAGAAACCTGAAAATAAAAACATAATATGTTACAGCAATTTAAAGTATACTTACACTATAACATCACGTAACAAATACAGACAGCCCCACATCACATCATAAAAAGTCAGTTAATACTTTTCGGCCTGATTCCTGATGATGTGCGACATTATTATTAGTAGGTGCTATAATCAATTTCAGCATTCAACTGTTCCCATTTTTAAGTAAAAAATGTTTATACCCATCTAACGAATTTCTTCATGATAAATGTAGTGAGTAGGTACAGTTTAGTAAATAACCCACAATATGGTTTTAAAAATATGTAGATTAACACTAACAAAAAATGTATTCCTTTTAAAATAGACTCCTCCAATTTATTGACTATAATAATAATACACCTTATGCTAAATTGCGTGTTTGCTTAGAAATAGTCTTCTTTAGTGGCTAATCTCTATATTTCTCTATCACAGTAGCGAATTCTAAAATCTCCCTACACCAGTCCGCAAGTTAGGATGGCGTTTTTCATAAACTAAAAAGCGTAAAACAGAACTATTCTTCGAGTTATGTCGGAAAACACAGCGTCACATTTTTTACAAGAAACCAATTAAAGTTGCCCTCACTCATAACCCAGGACGGACGCTAATTGCCAAGATCGGTCACCCGAAACACTGTACAGTGTTTGTTGCACTCGGACAGGGCCTTAATTCCCGGACGGAACCGGTCTCGGAAGGCAGCAGTGGACGTGGTGGAGATAATTATATTGATGACAATATCAGACACATTTAGTTTCATAAAACTCCTTCGCGATCGCGAGTCCGGGTCTGCGGTACCCGCGGTCATCGTGTACGTGGCGCTCATACTTTCGCGCCTCATGCCGCGGCGAAGCATGGTGGTGTCGGCTGCCCGGGGCGGCAGCCATCATAATTATGTATTTTAATTAACCTCTTAACTACCAGCATCCCAGACACAAAATAAAAAACCGGCCAAGTGCGAGTCGGACTCGCGCACGTAGGGTTCCGTACCACTGATTGAATGAAAAAAATTAGGTAATTTGATTTATGATGTTTAAAAAAAAACTACTGTCTAGATTTCATTCAAACCAAATTTCGTTAGTAGTTTATGTAAACTACTAACGAAATTTGGTTTTTACTATGTAGTAATACGCATCATATATTTTTTTCAGTTTTATAATGCCCCTATTTTAGAAGTTACGGGGGGGGGGGACACATTTTACCACTTTGGAAGAGTCTCTCGCGCAAACTATTCATCTGAGAAAAAAATGATGTTAGAAACCTCAACATCATTTTCAAATACCTATCCATAGATACCCCACACGTATGGGTTTGATGAAAAAAAAAATTTTAAGTTTCAGTTCCATGTATGGGGAACCCCAAAAATTTGGATTTTTTTCTGATTTTACTTTAAAATCTTAATGCGGTTAACAGAATACATCTACGTACCAAATTTCAATAATGTAGCTCTTATAGTTTCGGAATAAACTGGCTGTGACATACGGACGGACAGACAGACAGACAGACAGACAGACATGACGAATCTATAAGGGTCCCGTTTTTGCCATTTTGGCTACGGAACCCTAAAAATCTATTGTTGCGCCCGATATCGGACTCACTGTTTGCACAATGTACATTATTAAATTAACAAGGAATTTTTACACAAAAAATTTAAAAATATATCACAGCTTTTACAGTGTGTGTACCCATTATCTATTTGCTCCAAGCCACGTTCACCCGTGGTGTGTCCTTCCAAATAACTTCGTGCATGTGACGATTATGGGTAAAGCCTGAATGTTTGACCAAAGTGCTGAACAACTGGAGAGGCCTATGTCCAGCAGTGGACTGTGATAGGCTGATGATGATGATGAATTCAACTTAGTAACTATGCTTACATGTATGTCATTCATGCTGATGATGTGTACCCACATGTACCTAATCAATGAACAATGATTAGGTAAATTATGAGGAATCCCCGCAAGCACAAAGGATGGTAGCAGTCCCTACAAAATATTATTTAAAAAAAGGGGATTCCCTGAATTCATCACAGAATAAGTAATGAAAAAATCTGTGCTTTTTCATTTTTTTAGGTCTGAATCTGTAGTTGTGATAAGAATATGAAATGGCTGAAATATTTTTATTGATTGTTGTGAATTTTTTCCAACTCACTAATGGTACAGATGTCTTACAGAGTGGAAAGATGCTGCGGCTCGCGTGGCGGATAAGTGTTTTCCCACATTTATCGATGCAGAATCGGCTAACGCCATTCAAAAAAGACTTTATTTCTATGAAATAAGGGTGTTACTAATGTCATTTGCATCAGCTTGGCCTGGCCAATGGTGAAACATAATTTTATGTATGTAAACGTAGTAGGGTGATAGGCATTCAGCCTAAGCCGATTCCGTGTTGATAAATGTTTTTTTTAAATATATATTGTTACTAGCTTTTGCCCGCGACTTCGTCCGCGTGTTTAGATGTTTATAAATAAATAAATAATAATAATAAATAACTTTTACATAGAAAAGTTTTTTCCCGCTAACTCCCCTTACCGTGGAAATTTTGCAATATCCTGTTGTAACTAAGCTTTAAAGTTTACTAAGGTACCTGCATGCTAAATTTCAAGCGTCTTACTTAAGCGGTTTAGATTGTTCATACAAAGGAACCAACTCCTTTTGCGTGCAAGCAGTCAGGCTCTGGAACGGGCTACCCGAAAACATCCGTAGTGCTCCAAGTAGGGCATCATTTAAGTTGAGGCTCCAAAAATATTTTCGACTCCAACATTAGTGAAATAGTTTATTTACTTTAGTCGTCGTCATATTTATCATATAATTTATTATTTTATTATAAGTATGTGTATTATTTAATGATATCATGTATGTATGGATTGAAATATATATTAGTTTATTCTATACATATTGTATGTAAGATTATATTATGTATGTTTCTGTATATATATATGTATATTTATACTCGTAGATTTGTATTAATTTATCTTTATTACATATTATTATTAGTCTTTTTTTCAAACTTTTTTGGCACACTACCTTATTATTACTTTCAGCTTAGCCCAATGGTTGACTGGTAGAGAATGCCTATGTGGCATTAAGTCCGCCTTTTGTACACTTATTACTTGTGCAATAAAGATTAAATAAATAAATAAAAATAAATAAAAGGATTTTCCCGATAATTCCCGTTCCCGTGGGAATTTCGGGAATTTCTTTCTTAGTGCACCTCTACGATACCTAAGATACGTTCCTTCCAAATTTCTCCATATCCAAATATTATCCCCTTAGGAGTGGAATTTATCAAAATCTTTTCTTAGGGGATGCCTATGTCATAGTAGCTTGATGCATGCAAAGTCAGCCCGATCGGTTTAAATTTGACAAAGTTTCATACAAACTTTCATCCCCTATTTTATCCCCTTGGGGGTAAAAATGATCCAAACCCCTTCATAGCGATACCTACGTCTTAGTAGCTTTATAAATGTAAAGTCTAAGACCGAACGGTTTACAATAGGCATGTAAAAAATGTAATTAGACCGTCTTTTAGCTTATACAAAAATAAAAGACACGTTTTTTTTTATTTGTAAATTAGACTAAAAATTACAAACTTATAGCCCGTTGAAATTACGCCTGACGTCACTCAGCGAGGCATTTTTACGGGACGGAGTGACATCAAAGACTCCCACTCCTAAGTTTTGATGTCTTTTATCTTTGCTATTTTATGATCTAAAATACGGACTAAATATAATGTACTTATTTTGACCCTCAAAACATCCCTATTTCATACAAACTTTCAACCCCTATTTTATCCCTTTGGAGATAAAAATTATCAAAACCCTTTCTTAGCGGATGCCTACATCATAGTAGCTTTGTACATGCAAAATCTCAGCCCGATCGGTTTAAAGTTGACAAAGTTTCATTCAAACTTTCATCCCTTATTTTATCCCCTTGGGGGTAGAATTGATCAATATCCTTTCTTAGCGGATGCCTACGTTATATCATCCACCTGCATGCCAAATTTTAGCCCGAACGGTCCAGTGGTTTGGGCTGTGCGTTGATAGATCACTATGTCAGTCAGTCAGTCAGTCACCTTTGAGTTTTATATATTCTGATTGCTAAGTAAGGTTGTGTAGTATAAAATTTACAATAATTTATTTAGTTAAAAAACATGGTGGTACTACTTAAGTATTCCATTTCAGCTAGTTGGAGATAAAACCACAGGTACATTATGAAATAGATAAATGTCATATAAATTCCTATGTAATTTAATTTAAGAATACTCACAGGATCAACAAAATCCATATTCAGGCCATAACAAAGTTTTTTGATTCTTGATGTTATTTTGTCTATATGAACTTCTTCCATTCTCCCACCTAGTAACAAAATTAAAATAAAATTTGGAATCATTCCTACATTAGATTGAATGTCGCATTCATTAATGTTCACATGAATGATGTATGATCCATTACATGAATACAGACAAGTTGTAATGACTAGTAATTCACTATTGTAAGATACATTCATTGTATATGTTTTTAACTCAATCCAATAGCAGTGAATGTATCACAGCTTTTGGTATATTTTGATATCTAAATAAAAATACTAGAGCTGTATCCGGTTGTAAGCCTTTTGTCACATAAGAATTTGTACAACATTAAATTTACACAAAATTTATTTCTTTCTGCCTAAACAATAACTTATGTGGTAACTAAAGTGGCTTATTCAAAATATATTACATATAGGTAAGTAAATAGTGTCCAGCGCTTTCGTTATACCATACATTTCTTGCAGCTTAACTAAATCAGTAAAGCTTTTCCATAAACATATTAATGTATTCTTCAAGGAAAGAAGCAATATTAAATAAATTATAGGTTCTTCTAAACTTTTTAACTTACTTATGTATGACTTAAATTTAAGAGGTTGCCGTTAAGTTTTATACAATGTTAAACATTTTCCAATAACTATAACTATTGTAAAATTCCTCTTGAACAACACCGAATGGTCTTTTATAGGCAGAAAGATTTAGAAGTTTTTAGGTTAATTTAGTAAGAATTTAAATACTGCCACTCACCTCTTTTCAACACGTATAGTTTGTTTGTCTTTCCAACCATAATTGAGTCTAAATACAATAAAATTAGTCTAGAAAAAACGGAAAATAGATCCCAAACCCTCTTTCAAGGCAAGCAAAAAAATAATGAATGACACAAGAATAGGCGGGCGGGAACGCGGCAAACACAGACCAGAAACTCCAGAAAGCTTTTATTATTTTTTAATACTGACTACTTGCTCACGGCTTGGAAACTTTTTATTTAGCAACATCATTATGGGTATAATCTTTGAAGTTCTGGCCTATCTATCTGTCGCAGGCAAATTCTATAATTCGCTCGTATACAAACGGCGTCGGCAGTTTACAAAGATAAATACGTGTTATAAAATGCCGAAGGCAAATTGTCATCGCATAAACGTCGACTTGGTTTGTGTATTAGGGTGACCATGATAATAGAAATGAAACAGGGTTTTTAATAATTTTATTTAGGTATTTAAATTTAATAGTAGTTCAATTTTTGACTACGAAAATAAATTCGTGGATTAAATAAACGTGAAATTGATACCGAAACCAAACAAAACCTGCACTAAATGGTCCCGTGTGAGAACATATTCTCCCTAATCTTAGGATACTTACACATACATAGTAAACTTACCAAGAATTACCTATTAATTAAACAAGACATTTAGTGGTAATAACAAAAATAAATTCAGCAATGTTTTTTGTTTCACTTATTCTGCTAAGCTTAAACAAGCATAAAATTTAAAGATAGGTATTCAAAAAAATTTAGACATATAGATGAAATACATGTTGTCTTTACCATTAGCGAAACAATTGCTTTACAAAAATCAAAATACAAAGCATTTTATTGCAATTTTCAATTCCACTTTACCAGTTTCCATGGACACCCTAGCGTTTTTATGTGCTGGATAACCTCGATTTTTTGTGTTTTTTTCCACGGTGTTTTCGGAGCCCCCTTTGTGATTGGTTTAATTTCAATAGTTTCCTATAATACTAGCCCTTATAATCTCTTTGCAACAGCCGATATTAGACGTATTTTTAATATTTTTTTCCTTCACTTTTACTGCTGTCCGCCATATTGGTTTTGGAGACACGCAGCGCCACGCGCGGTTAAATTTGGTACTAATTCGAACGATATGCCGAGGCAATTTGTAATCGGCTGTACTAACGTAGCTCGGCATATTAGAAAATGAAAGATATCTTACATACGGCGTACGGCATTTTATATAACGAATTTGTCTTTGTAAACTGCCGACGCCGTTTGTATACGGGCGAATTATAGAATTTGCCTGCGACATTTACAATCTTACGGTGACATAACCAAACGTTTAGTCTGTCACGTGCGTTAGTTTTCAAAGTGTCAATGTCAAATGTGACAGCTATAAAACAACAGCTCTTTGGATTGGAACTGGATTTTGTAATTCGGTCTACAGATATAAATCAACTGTAATCCTAGATTTCCTGAGTGAATTTGTATTTTAAACTACACCTAAAATGGTTCCAAAAGCTGGTGGTGATTCTGCTAAGGTTAATTCAGCGGTATATAAGGATAAAAGTAAGCCGACGGATATTCGATTGAGCAACATAAATGCCGCAAAAGGTATAGACATCTGTATTTTTAAATGACTAAAAATGTAATTACTCTTTATATTAATAGGAATTTCTAGTCTTTTCTTATATTGTACAAGTGAAATAATTAATTTATGGTCAATTAAGTGCTCAAGTCGCACAATTTTTATAAGTATTGAAATTTAATAAAATGGTAGGTATGTTTTCTTTGTTACTTTTAAGAATTTTGGAAATTTTCATCAATTACAGCTGTGTCAGATGCTATCCGCACAAGCTTGGGACCTCGTGGTATGGATAAAATGGTGAGTAAAGCTATTAGCTAGCTATAATTGTATTTTACGTTAATGTTTGCCGACTTTGATGGGCCTAATACTAGACCTCTATATTCGAGCCTGTACGTTAATGTTTCCAGATCCAAGCTGCTAATGGAGAGGTGACAATTACTAATGATGGAGCTACAATTTTAAAACAAATAAGTGTCATTCACCCTGCAGCAAAAATGGTATGATAACCCAATCTTGAATAAATTTATGACTATAATATTATTGATTAATATGCTTTTACAGTGCTCTTTTTCTTGTACACACACCACACACAGATCAATCAATCAATCAAGATAATCAATGCATGCCCTACAGATTAACTACAGGGCTATTCACCATGCCTATTTCCACTTGTACAATTCTGACAAGAAAGTAATATTGCATCTTGTGCAACAATTGAATTTCGTAATATCATAGATACCATTCTGCTTATGGATAAGAATATATATGTTATGGACCAAGTAATAAATGGAGCATTATACATAATGCCCGGGCATTGTGATAAATGGCCAATAAATAATAATAATAATAAATAACCCAAGACATGCCACGCTGGGCCACACAGCGCCACCTAGTCCCAAACTAAGCCGAAGCTTGTACTATGGGTACTAGACAACTGATAAACTTACTTATATACTTTTTTTTTTTGTAAATAAATACATATTATACATAGAAAACACCCAGACCAATACAAACAGACATGTTCATGCACACAAATGTTTGTACTGTGCGGGGATTGAACCCACAACCCTTGGCTCAGAAGGCAGAGGGCACTACCAAATGAGCCACCGAGCCTGTCAATATGAGAAGGCAATTTGATAATAATTATTCAAATAACACTACTCTACAAAAAAATTGCTATGGAACGCAACAGAAAGCTGAGTACTATATTCTGGTTAAACCGATATTGCTAAAGCCAAATCCGATGCCCAAATTTTTCCATCACGTCAGGATTTTCTGTTAATGTACATTCTGTTTTTTTATATTTTCAAGGTATTTTTGTGGTTTGGTGATGTAAAAAGTAAAAGAAAAAACAATTAATTACAAACATTTATTAACTAATTACAAGAAACCTGACGAAATCTATAGTAAAAAGCAAAAACCAAAAAATCAGGTGGATTTTTTCATTGCATATTGCGATTTTCTTTTATAATCCAGGTCAGTTTCTCTCATAAGGAACCAACAATGATCTCCCAACATCCCTGGATCCCATCGACCTTGTTATCGTTGTTCCATAGTAAGGATGTCCTGATGGAACCTTTCGCACTGTTCATCACTTTTCAGCTTTTAAGTTTTGCGGGAAATAATCCAAATGAGAATGCAGAAAATGGATTTTTAACAACATTCTGCAGAACATTTTTTGGCAGTTTTTTAATAAGTCTTTAACGATTTGTTCATAATTTTCTGACGAAGCCTTATCTAAAAATGCCTCAGAAACGATATCCATTGCCACTGGAGGAACTGGTATCGGTAACCCTTCGCTATGTGGAAGCAGTCTTGTAGCTGAAGAAGTGTCGGGATAAACAATGTTACCTTTGTTTTTAATTTGTTAAGCAGAAGTTACAGTCCATATCATGGCTGGTAGGCCCACGCTAGATCATTGGGATAGCAAATGGCATTGAAGAACGCTTCCCATTCATCCAGTTACTTAATTTTGCAATACACGTAACACAACAACGGTGTGGTGCCCATTCTGTCTTGGTGACCGATAGTAAAACCAAAATAACTCTCGTATAACATCTTAACATTTTCACTGATTACTCTTCTTTGTGTAGAAGTTGTAAACAAGCCACTTAAAAAACAAAATGAATCTAAAGAATTAACACAAATACGTATAGCGATTTTAGCCATTTTTCACTCAAAAAAAAGTAAAAAGCTACTCAAATTCAGCAAGAAAACTCACGAAAGTGTGTTAAATGACAAGTGACAATCGTAATAAACGATTACCAACATTTATTTTAGGATCTACCCTCAACAAGAAATTAAAATGTGTCGAATTGTATTTAATTTGGTCGTATGTCACACGTTTTCACTATATATATATATTTTTAAAACCTGACGTGTAGGAGGTTTTTGGTGATTATATTCGTCATCAGTAATGTTTAACTAGACAGAAAATATATGTATACAGTTACTCTGTTGCGAAATCTTGTAGAGTAGTGTAATCAAATTGACTAGGCATTTTAAATATTGTTCATCACCTTTTGGGTTAATAAAATAAAATAAAATAATTTATTTCTGCAAAAAAAATTAAAAATTTCTGCAAGTAGAATTACTAGTAATATTTTTGCACATCATAATTTTTTCCTACCAGCACTTCGTTGTGTAACCTGCTGAGAAGAAGTGCCGCAACAAACTCAACAGTTAGCCTTTTTTTAAAATATTTTACTTTTTTTTTTCTTGAGTTTAAATCTTGCGATCAGTCAGTTGACCATGAGCAGATAGGTTGCATGAGATTTGGCAGAAAGAGGTGAACCCCAGTAGTAACACCAAATGTAGAGTACTTAGCCTATCTATAGGCTAAGTCAGCCATACTCTAAGTGTGTTCTGTGGAACCCTAGGGTTCCGCGATACCCCTGTCGGGGTTCCGCAAGAAGTTAGAAAAAAAAATCAAAATACCTCTCTCTAGTCGACCGTTCTGACGCGGCGTATCGTGTGCTTCAAGCTGGAATCCTCATCTCTGAAACCTGCATGAAAACAAATTTTGACTATGCCAAAAAATAGTCATGAAATAGTCATAAATAGTCGCCAAGTAAAAAAAATAGTCGCATTATAGTTTCGGAGTTATAGCTATAGGTTGGTGAGGATTCTGGCTTGACGTTCAAGCTGTAATCCTCACCTCTGATGCAAGCAAACGGCAAAGTCTATCGAATTGGTTTATGTTCCAAAAAATAGTCATGAAATAGTCGCAACGGCATACCAAATTTCAGAATGAGTCGTTAAGAGATTCCAGAGATATAAGGGTAGGTTGGTGAGGATTCTAGCTTGAACATTTGAAAACTTCAAATATCTCCGAAACGGCTACGATTTTCGATTTGAGTTTTTGCCAAAAAATAGTCATGAAATAGTCGTCTCCAACGGAAATAAATTTGAGCTGATTTAATTTGAAATTTTTTTTTTTTTTTTTTTTTTTGTGATTTTTGGCAATGCACGGTTTGTGCTTCTGCCACTGACGACGGTGAAAAGGTTGGGAAACGTATTGATATAAATAATATTACGATAAACGGAACTTAGGAATATTAAAAAGTGTTAATTTTTCCCTACATTTCTATGGAGGTACAGTCGTGTACAAAATGTTTACTTCATTTTATACTATTGTAAAATATTTCGCTTGAACTATAATATTTCGTCAAATTAGGTGTTTTCCAAGACTAGTGACTAGACCGAGTGCTATTATGATTAAACAAATAAAAACAAACATTTATAATTTTTGTAGCTATTTTTATTTAGTACAATTTAAAGCTTGAAAATGCGTACATAACATGTTTAAATTAAAAATAACTAAATATAATGTTTATATCACAACCGAATATTAGGTATGCCGTTCGGGCATTTCCATGCTAGCTTCGGGAGCGCTCGGCCTCATAGTCTCCGTCCTTTATGGTGCCCCCGCACTGCCGTTAGATAATATTTGTAAACAGTTTCTAGCATACATTTATATTTTATTTTATTTACTGTATATTATGTATGTATCTATTAAGTTTAATATTTTAATCCCTGTTTAATCCTATCCCACTTTGCAACACTACCTACATACATCTGTTTCTGCTTAGCCCAATAGTTGACCGGTAGAGAATGCCTACACGGCATTCGATCCGCCTTTTGTGCACTATTTCTATTGTGCAATAAAGATTAAATAAAAAAAAATATTTACTAACAGATGTTGTCAATTGTTACATTTTGTTAGGAAGTGTCACATGTTATAAGTGCCCGTACACTGATGAAAAATGTTTACTAACATTTAAATCTGGCATTTGCTTACTTGGTTTTGCGTTCTGAGGGAGTGTCTATACAGAAATGGAAGAAGAATTGCCCATTAGAATAGCTTTTAGTTTTGTTTACAAAAGAAGAAGCGATCTTATTGGATGCGCCAAACAAAATATAACACTTATTTTATTTTGTTACTAGCTGTGCCAGCGGCGTCCCACGCGTGGATATGGGGTTTCAAAAATAACCGACTTCCACAAAATGGTACCCAGATTTTAAGTTAGACCTCTAGAGGTTGTTGGATTGCTAGCAATACATTGGTGAAACCGCATTTAATTCCAAGCAGTAGTTTTCGCGTGAGGCGCGATCAAACATATAGATAAAAATTTTCTCCCGTTTCCCCAACACTTCCCGCCATTGCTCTGCTCCTATTAATTGTAGCGTGATGAAAGTATACTATAACCTGCCCAGGAATATGAAGAATAATCGTACCAAGTTTCGTTAAAATCCGTCTAGTAGTTTTTTTTCTATAACGAACATACAGACAGACAGACAACAATTTTACTGATTGCATTTTTGGCATCAATATCGATCACTAATGACTCCCTTATAGTTATTTTGAAAATATATTTAATGTACAGAATTGACTTCTCTACATATTTATTATAAGTATGGATAGAAGATAACTTGATATAAAATGTTTACTCAGTTACGAAACATTTTCTAACATGAAATAATTTTTAACACAATGACATGTGATTAAATGTCTGCTAACGTTGCTAAACATTTTCTAACGGCGCGGCAGTGTGGGAGCACCATTAGTGTCTTCCCACAATCATCGTCGCGAACATTTCATTGACTTGAGTATTTTGCTTGACAGTCACGCCATCTAGTAAGTGTTGTGGAACTAGCTCTAACCATTTTAAAAACGCATTGCTGTGATATTAACATTAAAGGTAAATGTGAAATATATGTAAAGATCAATAATTAAAGCTCATAGTTATTCTTTTTGCTGGGTGGGAACAGGTCGGTAATTGTGTATTATATGTACTGATTTCAGATTTAAACAAGTTTTGTACTAATATGCAAACTTTATATTATAATAAATAAAAATAGCTACATAAAAATGTTTGTTTTTTTTTGTTTAATCATAACAGCTGCCATGGAAAATACCTAATTGAACGAAATATTATATTTTAAGCAGAACATTTCACAATAATATCAAATGAAGTAAAACATTTTGTATACAACTGTACCTCCAAAATTGTAGGGAAAATTATAACTTTTTATTTTCTAATTAAATCAGCTCAAATTTATTTCCGTTGGAGACGACTATTTCACGACTATTTTTTGGCAAAATCTCAAATCGAAAATCGTAGCCGTTTCAGAGATATATGAAGTTTTCAAATGTTCAAGCTAGAATCCTCACCAACCTACCCTTATATCTCTGGAATCTCTTAACGACTAATTCTGAAATTTGGTATGCCGTTGCGACTATTTCATGACTATTTTTTGGAACATAAACCAATTCGATAGACTTTGCCGTTTGCTTGCATCAGAGGTGAGGATTACAGCTTGAACGTCAAGCTAGAATCCTCACCAACCTATAGCTATAACTCCGAAACTATAATGCGACTATTTTTTTTACTTGGCGACTATTTATGACTATTTCATGACTATTTTTTGGCATAGTCAAAATTCGTTTTCATGCAGGTTTCAGCGATGAGGATTCCAGCTTGAAGCACACGGCGTATCACGATTCACGAACAATTTTACTATGCCGCCACCGCCGATACCTACTTGTGACCGCGCATTCCCTTTGATAAAAGCCGCCTCTGAAATTAGACGCTATAATAGGCTATTCCGGTCTCATTCAAAAAGTAGTTCAAATGCATCTTTTAGTGATAAAATACCACGGAAAAATAGAGATATATTTTATTAATATCAAATAATAAAGAAAAACGACTTTTAATTTTTCAATTAAATTACTTGCTCGAAAACAGCACAACTCTAGTCGGCCGTGACTTTTACGTCACACTTATTGTAAACATCACGCTTCACTGAGAGATTAAAGTTATTTTCGCAAATACAAAATGAACTATAGTCCATATCATTGGTGTCTTGTGTCTGAATGTAAGAATACAAGTGTTAAAACGCCGGAAAAGTTATGGATACACGTGCCAACAGATTTAAAAATGAGAAATACGTGGCTAAAGATAGCACGAAGAGATCCGAAGTTATTGTCCACAAAGAGTAAATACTATTTTTTGTGAAGATCATTTTGATGTAAGTATGCAATTTAATAGACCTTCAAAACTTGCAAAATTATATTCACAATATTGCAAAACTAATATTTCATAGGTTATGTCTTCGTGGAAGATTAGTGCTTTCTGCTTTCATAAAACCATCTTCCATGATGAAATTATATTATAGCGCCGGAATATCGAGAAACGTGTTAATAATAACTAAGAATTTTCGAATTATTGTAGTAAATGTAGTAGACACAGTACTGAGATTATTTGTTTACAAGACAGATTACGTCAAAACTTTAGCCAACATGGCGTAGGTACAGCGTTTTCACCAAATTGGAGACAGATTAAAAAACATGAATTTTAAAATGGAAATATTAAATTTATTTTTCACTTTTATGAATTGATATTAATATTCTTGGTTTACTTTTTCATGATCTATCATATAAACATAATTTTAGTTTTTTTTATTCATAGGGTGGAATAGCCTATTGTGAACAAGCGACTTTCGGCTCTAACTTCAAAACGTGAAGTCGAGATTGCTTACACCACATTTTTTGAATTTCTATTTTTATTTCGGCTTTTTATTTATCAAAGACGCCGACTCGAGTATTTTTGAAATTGTTCGAGATTGAGGCTAGGACTATAAAAGCGATGATCGCGCCTCGACACTAGTCAGTCGACGATTAGCGTTCGGAGCGATAAGTACCTACCTGCTAGAAACAAATTGTGTATTGTTCTACTGCTGTTTTCTGATTGTATCAGTTTTGTACATTTCTTCTTTGGACTAAAGTGCTAAACTCTTCTACGCAGTAACGATCGTGCATTATTTTGACCCCACCATCCTGAAAGAATGGAACGTTGGCTTAAAGGCGTTAAACGTGTCGCAACAACATCTTCCAACGAAGCCGAATGTTCAAAAGCAGTCCGCGTAGAGTATACAGCAATTACCGATCCAGACGATGATGCAACGACGTCAAGTTCCACGGTTTCAAAGGCGAAAAATGGAAGTATGATGAATCATATATCAGTTTTGGATTTGTTGATTCCAACGGCTCACCTCTCTGCATGTTATATAGTAAACTGCTTCCTAATAGTTCCATGGCACCTGCCAAGTTGCGCCGACATTTAGAAACTGTACACCCCGAGTCTAAAGACAAGAATAAAGAATTTTTTGTACGTAAAAAAGAACAGTTATTGGAAAGTCAAAAAACAATGACGCATGTAACCCAAACTATCAATGAAATGGCCACGGAGGCATCATATTTAGTTAGCTATCGCATTGCACAAGCAGGAGAAGCGCACACTATCGCTGAGAATTTAATAAAACCATGTGTATTAGACATAACAAAATGCATGCTCGATGAAAAATCTGCAAAGCATCTTTCTACTGTGCCGCTATCAAACGATACTGTTCCACGGCGAATTCATGATCTAGCAAGCTACGTCAAACAAGAAATAGTTACACGTCTACAAAAAACACAATTCGTCTTGCAAATGGATGAGTCGACTGATGTCGCTGGTCTGGCTATCTTGCTGGTTATCGTGAGATATCCATGTGAAAGTTCTTTTGAAGAAGACATGCTTATGTGTTCACCTCTACCCACAAACACTACCGGAGAGAAAATTTTTAATAAAATAAATATATTTTTTGGGGAAAATAATCTCAGTTGGAACGATTGCATTGACATTTGTACAGATGGGGCCAAGGCGATGACGGGTAAAACAGCAGGAGTAGTATCACGAATAAAAAATAAAGCGCCTAATTGTAGTTCCAGCCATTGTATCCTGCATAGACAAGCACTTGCGATGAAGCAAATGCCGTCAAATCTAAAATTAGTTATGGATGAAGCGGTAAAAATAATAAATTTTATCAAATCACGACCACTACAATCCCAATTGTTCTCATTATTGTGGAAGATTATGGCAGCACACATAAAACACTGCTGCTCCATACAGAAGTGTGATGGCTGTGGCCCATAGGCCTCCTCCAGCTCTCTCCATTGGGCTCTGTCCTCCGCCACCCTGGTCCAGTATGGTCCCAGAGTTAGGCGGATTTCATCCCTCCATCTCACTCTTGGCCGCCCCCTCCTTCGACAGTTTTTTCTGGGGTACCATAGAGTGACTCGTCTGCTCCACTTGTCGATTCTACAACGCAGCATGTGCCCTATGTAATGGTAATTCAACAATATTCTGTGGTATTTTGTTAAAAAATTTTACACTTAGTCCTGTAATAAAACATAGGGTAAATGTCCAGTCATTGGACAGTTAAGGATCATTCGAAGGTTTGGAATGCTTAATGACCACATTTACAAAGATATCGGCTATAATTATTATTTTCTTGTTAGTTTAATATGTATATGTTTATAATACATTCTAAAAAATTGCATATTAACATCATAAACGCGAAAAAAAAACAGTTAAAAAAAGTTGCTAAATTATACAGTCATTGGACAGTATTTCTATTGTTGGACAGCATCAACTAGTTAATGGGCAGCACTTTAATTAACTCTTAAATCATCAAAATTATAATTTATATTTCCTTTAAAAGGAATAATTTCCTAATGAATTTAAATACTATTTATTATTATTAGAAAATTTATCAATGAGAACATATAGGTATTTTTATATCTTAGAATATATTTATTAATCACATTTGGTAACAAAACTTTATTAGGTGCTCACTTTTACTGAACCTTGGGTACCTCTAATGTATAAAATTTACTGAAAAACAAAATAAGGATATGTTCTATAAAAAATAAACCAAATTTTATTATTTTTTTATTATTCTGTTAACTTGGCCCAACGTGTTTTGCTATGCCAACATTGGTTTTGTATTTTTTTAAGCATTAGTAATGCATATTTTGGGATGTGTGCAATACTAAAAGCGAGACAGCTGTTTATGACCTCGAATATCTTTCTTAGAAACTTCAAAAGATTAGTTTTGTTTAATACAATAATTGTTTTATTAACTGACTTCAAAAAAAGGAGGAGGTTCTCAATTCTACTGATTTTTTTAGGGTTCCATAGCCAAATGGCAAAAAACCGGTCAAGTGCGAGTCCGACTCGCGCACGTAGGGTTCCGTACCACTATACAGCTAAATAAATGTTTTTCTTTATTTTTTATTATATTTGAGTTAATTAAATGAATAAAAATAGGTATTTGATTTATGCCGTTTAAAAACAAAACTCCTGTCTAGATCTCTCCTCAATTTTCGTCAGTAG
Source organism: Conogethes punctiferalis (assembly GCA_031163375.1). Taxonomy (NCBI): domain Eukaryota; kingdom Metazoa; phylum Arthropoda; class Insecta; order Lepidoptera; family Crambidae; genus Conogethes; species Conogethes punctiferalis. The sequence continues at coordinate 17,154,552 of CM062077.1, read as the reverse complement.
TTTGCATAGTAATACACATCATATATTATAGAAGTTACGGGGGGCGAGGGGGGGACACATTTTACCACTTTGGAAGAGTTTCTCACGCAAACTATTCAGTTTAGAAATAAATGATGTTAGAAACCTCAACATCATTTTAAAATACCTATCCATAGTTACCCCACACGTATAGGTTTGATGAAAAAAAAAATTTGAGTTTCAGTTCCATGTGGGGAACCCCAAAAATTTTGGATTTTTTTCTGATTTTATAATAATAATAATAAATTATTTTAAAATCTTAATGCGGTTTACAGAATAAATCTACGCACCAAATTTCAATAATTTAGCTCTTAAGTTCGGAATAAACTGGCTGTGACATACGGACGGACGGACAAACAGACATGACGAATCTATAAGGATCCCGTTTTTGCCATTTGGCTACGGAACCCTTATAGATTCGTCATGTCTGTCCGTCTGTCCGTCCGTATGTCACAGCCACTTTTTTCCGTAACTATAAGAGCTATACTGTGGAAACTTTGTAAGTTGATGTATTCGGTGAACCGCATTAAGATTTTCATACAAAATAGAAGAAATATAAAAATAGAAAAAAAGCAATAAATTTTTGGAGTTCCCCATACTTAAAACTGAAACTCAAAATTTTTTTTTCATCAAACTCATACGTGTGGGGTACCTATCTATGGATAGATACCTATTCAAAAATCCTATTGAGGTTTCTACGAGGGTTTTTTTCTAAACTGAATAGTTTGCGCGAGAGACGCTTCCAAAGTGGAAAAATGTGTGAAGTGTGTTTAAATAATGAAATGTTTCTTCATAATAGAGAATGGCTGTTGTAAACCAACAGCTTTTAGGGTTTATCTGGTAACCAACTTGAACTAAATTCTACATTATAGAGAGTGACTGTACTTTAATCTACCTATACTTACTTTTAATAAATCTGTAGAGAGGTCAATTCTGTACATGAAATATATTTTTAAAAATATCAGCTATCAGGGGGTGATAAGTGATCAATACTGATGCCAAAAATGCAATCAGTAAAATTTTTGTCTGTCTGTCTGTATGTTCGTTATAGAAACAAAAACTACTCGACGGATTTTAACGAAACTTTGTACAATTATTCTTCATACTCCTGGGCAGGTTATAGTATACTTTTCATCACGCTACAATCAATAGGAGCAACAGAGCAGTGAAGGGAAGTGTTGGGAAAACGGGAGAAATTTTTATTTACATGTTTGATCGTGCATCACGCTAAAACTACTGCATGGAATTGAATGCGGTTTTCACCAATGTATTGCTAGACGTCTAACTTAAAATTTAGACACCATTTTAAGGAAGTCCGTTATTTTTGAAACCCGATATCCATGCGTGCGACGCCGCTGGCACAGCTAGTAATAAATAAATATTTTAATGTTGTACAGTAATGTTTTAAGAAAAAAAAGGTCTTTATTATGGGTTTTTATTTACTAAATGCTAACATTTTTATCCAAAATTATTGGACACGTTTGCCATTAAAAGTGATGGTGTATGTAGGTATTTCTAAGTCGATGTTAGTTGTACTAAAATGTAAAATTTGTGTACTAAGTTTTATTCAACACAATCTATATATTGAAAATCTATTTCCAGTTGGTGGAATTATCCCGTGCTCAAGACATTGAAGCAGGAGATGGCACCACATCAGTTGTAGTGATTGCTGGTGCTCTTCTTGATGCAGCTGAAAAGCTGCTCCAGAAAGGGATACACCCTACTGTAATCTCTGATGGATTTCAAAAGGCTCTTCAATTAGCATTACAAGTAATTTTTTTTCTTTTTCTCAAAGTGATAAAAATAACTATTTAGAACAATTTTACAGCTTATGCTTTCATGTTACATGAAACTTTTAATAAAATATATAATTTTTTACAGGTGGTTGAAGGCTTGTCTACACCTGTAGATTTGACAAATGAAGATGCTCTTCTGAAAGCTGCTGCAACTTCCCTCAATTCCAAAGTAGTATCGCAACATTCTACTATTTTGGCCCCTATTGCAGTACAAGCTATCCGTACGGGTAAGTTTACAAATGAAATATTTATGTTATGGACCAAGTGATTAACGTGGGCATTATGGTATGATAGGTCTTCAAAAATGATATTGAGGTTTCTTATATATTTTTTTTCTAAACTGAATAGTTTGCGCGAGAGACGCTTCCAAAGTAGAAAAATGTGCAAGTGTGAAAATTAGTTTGAAGTAGATCTAATAATTAGTTTTTTTTTTATTAATACGTTATAAATCGTAAACTGCATTTTACTGCATTCAATCAACTCCAATATAATACTTGACTGGCTCGATGGCTCATTTGGTAGTGACCTCTGCCTTCTGAGACATTTGTGTTCATAAACATGTCTGTTCGTATTGGTCTGGGTGTTTTCTATGTATGATATGTATTTATTTACAAAAAAAAAGTATTTAAGTAAGTTTATCAGTTGTTTAGCACCCATAGTATAAGCTTCGGCTTAGTTTGGGGCTAGATGGCGATGTGTGGCCCAGCGTGGCATGTCTTGTCTTGGGTTATTTATTTAATAAATAATAAAGAAAAACGTTTATTAAGATGTAGGTATAGTGGTACGGAACCCTACGTGTGCGAGTCGACTCGCACTTAGCCGGTTTTGCAATATTTGTTATTATAGAGACAACAAAAATACATAATTTGGGAAAATCAACTATCTAACTATCGCGATTCTAGAGATACAGCCTGGTGACAGACAGACTGACCGACTGACGGACAGCGAAATCATAGTAATACCTAGGGTTCCGTTTTAACCCTTTAGGTACGGAACCCTAATAAAAATGAAAGTGCAAACGTCCGTTATCTCACACCAATAGCCCAGTTATCCTGTTCACAGGACCTCCGTCAATAGCCCAGTTATCCTGTTCACAGGACCTCAGTCAATAGCCCCATAACTTAGTTCCCATCATTATGCAATGGTGCTGCATTTGCCGAGTATTACTACTGAGTGCATCATCTCCGAGCAATCAGAAGTAATGGGTGGCCGGTGTATACTGTCTCACATACACATATTAAATTATCTCAAGGAGTCTTGGGCCTGTGCCCCCACACAAGCATTCCAGAGGACCGGGAGGGGTAACGCCCCAAATGGAGACTACGAAATAGCTATTAAATATGGTTTTATTACTCTGCCCAAAAGGTGATAAACAATACATGTAATGCCCGGTCAATTTGATTATTTGAATGATTGCCTTCTAATATTGGGCATTTATCATAACGCCCGGGCATTATGTACAGTGCTCCATTTAACTTCGGCTGTGCAATTTCAAAACCTAGCAAGGAATATTTTTAAGGCTCGACCGAGATGGGTTTTTCGTTCTCGGCCGAGACCGAGAATAAAATCATCTCGGTCTCGAATAGACAAAGCATGAAAAAAAAAATTGTTTTCATACTGTAACATTTGAATACACCACTAATTGTTTGACAAAATCAACTATAGTCATCTATACTTATAGTAAATCTGTAGAGAAGTCAATTCTGTACATGAAATATATTTTTAAAAATAACTATCAGGGGGTGATGATTAGTGATCGATACTGAAGCCGAAAATGCAATCAGTAAAATTTTTGTCTGTCTGTATGTTCCTTATAAAAAAAAACTACTGGACAGATTTTAACGAAACTTGGTACAATTAATCTTCATACTCCTGGGTAGGTTATAGTATACTTTTCATTATGCTACAATCGATAGGAGCAGAGCAGTAATGAGAAGTGTTAGGAAAACGGAAGAAATTTTTATCTGTATGTTTGATCGCGCATCACGCGAAAACTACTGCATGGAATTAAATGCGGTTTTCACCAATGTATTGCTAGAAAGTCTAACTTAAAATGTAGGTACCATTTTATGCAAGTCCGTTATTTTTGAAATCCGATATCCACGCGTGCGACGCCGCCGGCACAGCTAGTCCTACTTCCTACTAATATTATAAATGCGAAAGTTTGTTTGGATGGATAGACGGATGGATGTTTGTTACTCTTTCACGCAAAAATTACTGAACGGATTTTAATGAAAGTTCACAGTAATATAGCTTATACATTGGATTAACACATAGGCTATGTTTTATACCAATATTCACGCGGGCAGAGCCGCGGGCAGCAGCTATTTTCATAATAAAAATATACCATACCAGGGAACTGAAAGCAATAGGCATACTATCTAAAATTATAATCCTGTGGGGGGGTGGGTGTTAATAACAGCAACACAGTCATTTGACTAATGCTGTTATTAACATTCACTGTTTATAATATTGTTTTAATGTTTGTGGTGCCAAATAAAGAATTTATTCATTTAATTAATTGTGCTTTACTAACAAATAAAAATTTTAATTGGTTGATAAATTGTTAATTTTCAGTTATGGAGCCTGTACCTGGAGGAGTGGGGGCTCGTGTTGACCTCCGTGATGTAAAAGTAATTGAACGCATTGGTGGGACAGTTGAAGATACTGAATTAATCCAAGGACTTGTAATCCCACACCGTGCTGCTAATGTGAATGGACCTCATCGCATTGAAAAGGCTAAAGTTGGGCTGATACAGTTTTGTATTTCACCCCCAAAAACTGATGTATGTAACTACTAAAAATTTCTATTACAGCTGTGTCAGATGATCCTAGTTCTAAATTGCTAGTATAGACCATGGGTCAAGTTATATTATTTAACTAGCTGTGCCAGCGACTTCGTCCGCGTGGAATAGTTTCTTGGGTAGTTATTTTAATGACCCCCAGTGCCTGGCAGCTGGCAGCGGCGCGGCGCAGATCTCGGCGCGCTTTATATACCCGCGCAAACGTACAGCAGGCTCGACGTGATTAGTTAAATGGGCGTAACTTTTTTATTTATGGACCGATTAACATGAAACAAACACTAAATGTTAAGGGAAGCTTCCAGGAATATATTAGTGAAAACCGCATCTTAATCGGATACGCGGTTTCTGAGATTAGCGTGCACAAACATACAGACAAACAGACAAACCGACAAACAGACAAAAATTCCAAAAATAATTGTTTTGGGTACTATTGCATTAATAAAGGCCTCCCATAATATTTTTTTACAAATATCTTCCATGTACAGACAGCGATTCGTTACATTTTTATTATATGTATATAGATTATCATTCAGGTTTGTGTATCACAGATACCTAAATATATTAATACTTTGCCGAGAAACTAGACACAATAGAAAAACTATTGTTTGTCGGTCACTGGTGACCGTCATGGCGCTCAACGTGTTAATTGAAAAAAACACAAACGACCAAAACTAAAAAGCGATAAATAACGTAAGTAATTCTATCCTTAATACATAATTATTTTAATATTACAATTATCACTTATTTTTGAAGTCGGTGCCAGCCTCTCGGTACCTAACGTAGACTGTTGCTGTATGACGCGCGCGGCCGGCAAATCCACACGACAATATACATTTATTTGTTTGGCTGGCACCGACTTCAAAAATAAGTGATAATTGTAATATTAAAATAATTATGTATTAAGGATAGAATTACTTACGTTATTTATCGCTTTTTAGTTTTGGTCGTTTGTGTTTTTTTTGAAGTCGGTTTAATTTTTTTTAAAAAATAATTTTATTTCTCTATTTTTAGTTGCGTTAATATGCTGTGACCTTGAATAAAGGCTAATTAATGTCCTTAAAAGTTTTACATAGGAATGAAAAATTTTGCTTTAAGTCAAGTGAAGATTTTGCGATCTAGAATCAAGCATATCACTTACCAAATCACCTGCCCTATTAGCCCTGCATAAGTACATACTACTACCTAGTTTAATATCGACCAATGTCAGTACTGTCCCCTAACTCCTAACCGTTAAGGAGTTCTGTGGCTTCATCATCAGCACCAGATGTAGACGCCCGGAAGCATATACCTGAGTAAAATATGATTACGTAACAAAAACACCATATGAGCATACAATTTTCGGTTGTTGCCCTCAATTTCTCCAGGATCTCATCATCAGATCCTGACTTGGTTATAATGGGACCACCTCGGAAGTGTCCTCTGTCGAACTGTCGAAAAATTTTTGAAATCCATCCATAATTGACGGAAATATCGGTGAACATACATAAAAAAAAAAAAATATTATACATACAGACGAATTGAGAACCTCCTCCTTTTTTCGAAGTCGGTTAAAAATGATGAAACTATGACTATTATATTATAATGGTTTGCTCAATAAGAAGAAGAAAACTATTGAAAATTAAGCAGACTATTGGCAAACTTTAAAGATACTTTAATTTTTTGTGCTTGTAATGAATTATTAAAATAAATATATATATGGTTGATAAATTCTTTTAATATGGCATAATAAATTAATTTCTTTTCAGATGGATCATAATGTTATTGTTTCTGATTATGCTGCCATGGATCGTGTTCTAAAAGAAGAGCGTCAATACATTTTAAATATTGTAAAGCAGATCAAAAAAGCTGGCTGCAATGTGTTACTGGTTCAGAAGTCTATTTTAAGGTATTTAATTAAATATATATATAGTTAATGTCTAAATGGATTTATAGATTTTATTTTTACCGGTGTGCACTAGAAGGAAAGTTATGTTTCTCGAGAGTATAATTGCCGCTCTGGGCAGCTAAAACGGTTTGATAGATTTTAGCTTGAGAGGTGGTGTTAGATCCGTGAGAGTGATTTAATGTGCCAGTTTGTATAATATTATAGAACTGCTTAAACTTCTGTTCATACCATAAAGGTACATATCACCGTAAAATTGTAAATACCGATACATAACATCTATCTCGCGAGATTGTAAACTGTCGAAAGATTGTGAACTGTAACATAATGCTTACATTTTGACTATTATTTTTCGGTAGACTGTAATCGATTGAAGTGAAAGTCTTAAAATAAAATCTGTCACACCTTAAATTATCCACAGTTCCACTTTGGTAGATCAAAATCTACCTAGAAATAATTTAAAATGTAAGCATTATGTTACAATCTTTCGACAGTTTACAATCTCGCAAGATGGATTATAATCTAACAGTATTTACAATTTCATGGTGACATACACATAATATTACTGCAGTTACAATTTAAACATTTTCGTTTTCAGAGATGCACTTAGTGATTTGGCTATACATTTCCTTGACAAAATTAAGACAATGGTGATTAAGGACATAGAACGTGAAGATATTGAATTTGTTTGCAAGACTTTGGGATGCCGTCCAATAGCATCACTTGATCATTTCACAGCTGAAAATTTGGTGAATGTGGATTTGGTCGAGGAGATCAATGAACCTGGCGGAAAATATATTAAGGTAAATTATCCATTTCTTAACAGTACCAATTAGCACTGCTAGCACCGGATCAGGAGACCAGATCTGGTGCTATCAGTTTGGAAAAATAAGTAGGTAGAGATTGTCTAAACTAAAATAACGCGCCCCACTCCTTATTTTATTTAGATGTGTGAGTGCAAATATTAACACCGGAACTTCATCTGTGTTCCCACACCGCCGATTATTTGGTGAACTATGTTATGTATGTGCACATGACGACAAGTTGGGTGATGAATCCGACAACGCTCGCTCTATGGAGCAGCTCCGTCACATTGTATGAAACAAGACGATTTTTCCTCTCACGATTTCACGATCACCTAAACTAGTTGGGCAACAACTCCGAGAATGGCGCTGTTCCTATTTTTGAATTTAACCGTCAACTGAACGACCAATCATAATTGCACTGATTATGTGTATTGTGTCCATATTTGAAATTTGCTTGTGCGCGTAAAAGCGGTGGTGGGGGGCGTCATTTTAGATTGGACGATCTATACTTAAAATGTGTTGCGCGTGGGGCACATGCCTAAAAGACTTGTTTTCTGGTATTTTCAAATACTTGTAATTATGTTCATCCCATTTCAGTTAAAGTAAAGTAGTTAATTGTATCTATTACATATTAAAGTTATTTGATAATTACATCTATATTTTATGCTTAATTTTCTTCATAGTTTCACTTACTACTCTTATAGTAGTGCTTATGTATATAGATACTTTATAATTATATATTAAGTATGTATGTAAATATTATTAGTATAGGTATGATTAAATTTATGTATGTATTATTATTTAATCTTATCTATCATAAATTATGATTTAGTTGATGGCCCACCCCACCCTCTCTTTTTGACTATCCTCTACCCTAAGGTTGCCTGGAAGAGATCGCTATTAGCGATAAGGCCGCCTATATTGTACAACAAAATGTCTACTGTACCTAGTTCTATGTAAATTGTTTGGTGTGCAATAAAGAATATATCTATATCTATCATCCCTACACACAAGGCAACGATTTATAGTTTTGTAGTAAAGTTACTGTCGATCGTGTCGTCCGTTATCAGTCTGATGACGGTCGGTAGTGTGCAGTGGCGTAACTATACCATTCGAGGCCCGTGGCAAATTCATCGGATTTTCACTAAATATGTTCCTCTGACCGGGGGCCCCATACGGCTGGGGACGCGCCACCCTGTAGTTACGCCGCTGGTAGTGTGCAGTGTGAGACGTTGGCCGCAGATGACGGGCTGCGCGACGGGCGGGCGCACGGTGTGCGTGGCGGTGCGCGGCAGCAGCGGCGCGGTGGTGGCGGAGGCGGCGCGCTCGCTGCACGACGCGCTGTGCGCGGTGCGCTGCGTGGCGCGGCGGCCGGCGCTGCTGCCGGGCGGCGGCGCGCCCGAGGCGGCGGCGGCGGCCGCGCTGGCCCGCGCCGCCATCGCCGCGCCCGGCGCCGACCACTACTGCCTGCGCGCCTACGCCGACGCGCTCGAGGTCGTGCCCTCCACGCTCGCCGAGAACGCCGGTGAGTCGACGATTCACGTTTTATTGGCTTCGTACTGTACTCCGACTTATTAAATGTTGCGTATGTCCTCGCTTGACAACTTCATTTCCGGTTACTGATGGGGTCATATAGCGAAGATCCATTTTTATTTAAATAGAAGGAGAAGATATAGATTTAGTGTTGATTTTTCTATGGCCAAATAAATTTTAACGAACTCAAAAAAGGTACAAAATGAGACTGATTACGAAAGTCATGATTTATTCAATAATATAATAATACTAAACAGGTTGACGAGATATTATAAAGCCTATGGGCTTTTTTACCTTTTATCAGACTGTTTTTAGCCATTAAAAATCAAACGTTACGGGTATGTATTAATATAAATCGTATGTCGTATAGGGCTGAACCCCATCGAGACGGTGACGGAGCTGCGCGCGGCGCACGCGGCGGGCGCGGAGGCGGGCGCGTGGGTGGGCGCGGGCGTGAACGTGCGCCGCGGCCGCGTCACCGACATGCGCCACGAGAACGTGCTGCAGCCGCTGCACGTCACCGCCTCCGCGCTCGGCCTCGCCACCGAGACCGTGCGCGCCATACTCAAAATAGACGACATTGTAAGTTTCACTATTGTTTTATGCTGTTCACGCACCCGAGCCGACGGGTCCTTCGTTAACGACAAACGCGGCAACGCGGCGCGAAAATATATAAATGTATGAAATAGTGGTCTACGTAGTCGTGTTAGTCAGTACCACGTAAAGTATTGGTCGCATCGTTTAGTCGTATAATGCCTAATTTGCAAAATGGCACCCGAGTCTGAAAAGAACTAATTCGCAAATGGACTATTTAGTAAAAATTTCCCATTTATTTATATATCTTCAATGCATAGAGTCCACTCCATCTATTTTATTTCTTTCTTTTTTGTTACAGGTCAATACAGTCAACTAACAATGCTTTAATTATGTGGCTCTTGTTAAGAACAGCAAAATACTTCAGGCCATTAATGAATGCTGGCATGTTATTACATGCCTCGGATTTTTATGAAATCCTGCCGTCTATAATTTTATTAATATTCTAGGTGACTAATGGAACTTAAAAATATATTTATGTTTGTGTAATTCATTTACGTCACAATTCAATTATTTAAAATCATAATGAAGTGTAAGTTAATTTGCTTTTAATGTCAAGCACAGTATGATATAATATACTTCTTCCGACGCAAGCGCTTCACCTTGGACGCTTCGGTACTTCGACATAATGTTGGCCCGCGTCGCCTTTTACGAGGCCTTACACGTATATGGCTAGTCTGATATATTAATATAAACTTAATCCATTACTCTCGCATGCAAAATGCGTCTCATGTGTGTAGCAGGTAAATCCCGATGACATCTTAAACATGCTCTGCAGAGAATACTAGCCTAATAGTTCTAAATTGAAACATTGGAATGAACTTCAATTACATTGCGCGTGCGTGTGCTTCTTATAACGAACGCTAGGAAATACATTCAGAAAGCGTATTTGTGTAGTCATTCGGGCTGCCTGTGCCACTTCATTCGGAGTCTTGTGGCACGCACCTAGGTACATATGCAATAATATGTATAATTATTGCACTGTGCCTCTTACCTAATGATTAGTATTAATCGCTTTCTTTTATTAATTCGATTAAATAATATAACAATATTATTGTTCTTTTATTTCATACTAACGACCCGCCCTCGCTTCGCTTCGGGTATGTTAATAATCTTTAGGTATTCATAAACTTTAAGAAAAAAACACTTACAAATCGTCAAAACTACAAACTACCACCGGTTCGGAAAGCAGCATTCCATCGAGAAAGAAACCGGCAGGAAATTCCTGTACCTAGTTGCTTTTTCAAAATAGTGTTACAAATATTATCATCACATTTTATTCTTTTATCTACGTCATACATTTATCCGTGGCTTTAGATTCGCTACCTACTTCAAGAAAATATGTTTGCTTAATTCAAAAGGAAATTAGTCGTTAACCAATTCAGTGCAGTGACGTTCTTTTTTTTGCAAATTTTTGCGCCTTTTTTTATGAAATAGGGGGCAGACGAGCAGACGGCTCACCTGATGGTAAGTGATAACGGCCGCCCATGTACATCTGCAACAGCAGGAGTTACAGCTGCGCTGCCGGCCTTTAAGAAAGAGGTACGTTCTTTTCTTGAAGATTTGAAGGTCGTATCGGTCCGGAAACACCGCTGGCGACAAAGCATTCCACAGTTTAGTCGTGCGGGGCAGAAAATTGCGAGAGAAGCGCACAGTTGTGGATTGCCAGGTGTCGAGATGGTACGGATGGCAAGCTTGTCGTGAAGAGCGATGCCGGAAGGCAGCGGCTGGAATAATTCCGAACAATTCCTCGGAACACTCCCCATGATATATGCGATAGAAGATGCAGGGTGATGCTACATCTCGACGCAGCGCCAAGGGATCAAGCCGCTCGGTAAGTTCCTGGTTATTGACGATTCGAGTCGCTCTACGTTGCATGCGGTCAAGAGGGAGAAGCTGGTACTGGGGTGCCCCCGCCCACAGATGAGAGCAGTACTCCACGTGCGGCCGAACCTGAGCTTTATAAAGCTGAAGGCGATGAGTCGACGTGAAATATCTGCTCGATCTGTTGAGCACACCACGCTTCTTTGAGGCCAGTTAGACCTTCCCTTTCAAATGACCGCGAAACTGAACGTCACTCGATGTGTCCATACCAAGAATGTCGATGCTAGCTGAGGCAGTTAGGGGAGTGTCGTTGAATCGAGGTGATACGACGAAGGGTAATTTTTTTTGCGGTAATTGCGCAAATCTGTGTCTTCAAGGGGTTAAATTGGACTAAATTAAGTCGACCCCAGTCTGAAACTTGACTTAACAAAGTCTCAACTTCAGACACCAGTTTATTTCGGCACTCGGAGACGATATCCCGAGAAATATTCGTACGGCCGGAGTATACAGCATCACCCGTACTGTCATCTGCATAGCAATGGATGCCGCTTATTTGCAGCATATCATTGATATGCAAAAGGAACAGTGTAGGTGCAAGGACACAGCCTTGTGGAACACCATCGTTTACGGATTTGGAGTCCGAGCATGCACCGTCGACTACGACCTTGATGCTCCTATCTGTGAGAAAGCTGGTGAACCAGTCACACAATTTCTCGGGAAGCCCATAGGAAGGCAGCTTTTTGAGCAACGCTTTATGCCACACCCGATCAAAGGCCTTGTCCCTCTCCGACAACGTGGTGGAAATGTCCAGTGTGTCGAACAGAGTAGCGTACCTAATCATCAAGCTCAACGAGAGGTATAGGTGGTGCAAGTGTACGCACCGACCTCGGCACACTCGGATCATGAAGTGGAGGAAATGTTCGATGACATATCGAGGGCCCTCCACTTCACTACCAAGGCCCACTACAATGTCGTGATGGGGGACTTCAACGCTAAAGTGGGAGTACAGACTTGCAACAAATCGGTAGTAGGATCCCATGGTTTTGGAGTCAGAAATCATAAGGGGCAGAAGCTTGTCAACTTTCTCGAACGTGAGGGGCTCTTCTTGATGAATTCTTTCTTCAAGAAAAGGCCCCAAAGAAAGTGGACGTGGCAAAGCCCCGACGCTATGACAAGGAACGAGATTGACTTCATCATAGCGGACAGCCGGCATATATTCAGAGACGTCTCCGTGATCAACAGGTTTAACACCGGTAGCGATCACAGACTTGTCCGTGTCACTCTGAATATCGACTTCAAAGCCGAACGCGTCCGCTTGATGAAGTCAAGACTCCGGCCTACACTGCTCCAAAGCCTGGCAGGATCTGAAAAGTTTCAGTTAAACCTGGAAAGCCGATTCGCTGCCGTGGAAACTACAACTGACGTTAACCAGAATCTTGAAAATGTGGTTCGAGTCCTCAGTGAGGAAGGAACGAGATTTTGCAACATGCGGCGTATGGGTAAGAAGTCGAAACTTTCCGAAGAAACCTTGGGGCTAATGAGGCAACGACGTGAGAACCCACCCGTCACTTCGTCAGGAAAATATAATAACCTTTAAGAAAATCATCACTTCATTTCATAAAAAAAAAATTGACGCCACAGTTGCGATTTTTAAAAAATATGGTAATTTTGTTCTTTTTGAGGTCTGCCAATTGCGCTAACTTTAATGTGTACAACAAGGTCGATACCGATTCAATTGGGGGTTTTTGCTAACAAACAAGTTAAGAAGGACACAATGAAAGAATTGTCACAAGAAACACAGCTTGAATATGGATACCACACTTGAAGAAGCTGGTCAAGTGATTGTACTGCTTCAATCAGGTATGCGGTAGGGTGAAGTCGGTTGGCAACTGAACTTGAACCGTTTATGGTTTCGGAAAGTATACCATCGGTTCCTGGAGACCGGTGGCTACATCCATAGCCAAGGATTTGGTAGATTTCACTGCATTTCGGAGAGAGCCAACCGCTTTCTTGTTTCAATGTGTTTACGAAATCAGCTTCAAACAGCACGCAGAAGAACCGTAAGTGTGTGTAGACACTGACGAAGACTAAGGGAGGAGAAGGAAATGGCGCACAGAGCTGCTAGGGGTCCAAAATTAACGGCAGCCCATCGACAAGTCGCTTGAAATTTGCTCGCGACCATGTTGATTGGACTCTTGACCAATGAAGGGTAGTCTGTAGTCTTCTCAGACGAGATGAATGTGTGCCTCTATTGCTACGATAGACGCAAGAGAGTATATCGAAGACATGGAGGACGTTTTACCCAAGTTTGGGTATCCAGGACTGTTGAATACGGCGTCGTGTCCTGTATGTTCTGGGGCAACATGTCGGCTGACGGCAAAACCGAACTTCTTTGCGTCTCTCGGACTCAAATTACTCGCGACTCGCGGGCGAGGGTCGCTGACTGCGTTCCGGAACATTACAACGATCATAGAAGAACATGTGGTCCCATATGCCGGTTTTGTAGGCGAAGAGTTTCAGCTAAGGCACGATAACGCCCGCGTTCACACTGCAGTGATTTTGCGCGAATACCTTCAAGAGGTTGGGATCTCTGCCACGCAGTGGCCAGCCCAAAATTCAGAGCTAAACCCCGTAGAGCACCTCTTAGGCCATTCAAAGAGTAGGGTTCGATTTCGTGATTCCGTTCCCACCACACTCCAGGAACTCGAAGGTGCCGTGATGGAAGAATGGGTGTTAAAATTGGTTAGATCCATGAGGAAGTGCATGGAAACTGCTATCAGAGCAAAGGAGGGTAACACTACATTTTAGGTCACTTTTAACCCTGTTTTGTAATTTTTTTTTAAATAATTTACTTGTTTTTTTTAATCAAGTTTAGTTGAAATAAATAAATAATAATAAATAAATAAATTTTATTGTTTTTCTATACCCCTTTTCATTACCTTTCCAACGATACCAAAAATCAACCAAATAATTGGTTCTTAATGAGCTTAAAAGTTGTTTGAAGTAGTTTTTTCAAAAGGTGCGATTTTTTTGACGCTGAGTGTATTTGTGATCTACTTTGCCCTACTGGTGAAGCGCTTAGGTGGGGTAAAGTAGATGCACTCGCTAATTTTAGTTACCTATTAGATTACTTATGTAACTTTTTCTTCAGAGGTTTTCTACTTCCCACATTGCTATGCGCTCCTGGTACCTTTGTCTAATATTTAAATAAATATTTTCTTTTTTTTTTTAAATCAATAAAAATGCTCAATTTTTCTAATATTGTTTAGAGGTTTCGGAGATTTATTAATTTGGTGTGCGCTAAAGTTTGTTGCCTGCTAATGGATACAGGCGAAAGAACTAATGTTGTTGATTGAGGTCACAAGTTTGACGAAGCCGTCGGTGGCCTCCTCGCTTTTTAACTGCTCTATTAATTGAAAGGGAGTTATTTTTCTATGTGCACATATTGATTTGTATCACATACATACATGGTTCGACCCCAAAGTAAAGTATAATAGTTGATCTGTTTTAATTGGTCGGTTCACTTGTTCGGAGTGGAAGGACAAATAGAAACCAGTAGTGTCACCGCGACACGAAGTCGGCCGCGGCTTCATGAAGCCCGCTTCCAACTTGTAAATAGTGAAAAGGATAATATGGATTTTCATAATCAATCAATAGTTTATTACAAAATCTTATCTCTATCTATCAGAATCTGTCAAAAGGGGGTAGGTTGATGAGTGTCCATCTTCTTTTTCTGCTCCTTAGTCCATTTATCTGGGGATGAGAGTCCACACTTTCTTACACCAAGTAAAATAATAGGTTGTCGTTTCGTGCAATTAGGCCCTCTTTAGGTCTATCACAATCGAACTTCACCAGGTCGATATCCTTCGCCTCGAGATCCCTGTGCTTCTCTAGTAAGTTAGTCTCATGGGACAATCAGTGCATTATGAACGTCATGTACTTAAGTTGGGTTGTTTCTTGTTGAACGGACTGTATCTCAAATTCCTTTTTAATAGGGAAAATGGCACTATAGTCGCGCATTGCAGAAATCTACATGTTATACCTATATTTATAAGGGGTGTCATTTCACATTTTAAAGCAACTCTGTACCCTGTCTGGCACAGCCATTGTGTTGCATAAAAATTTTTGGATCTTCGAGTTATATCTATGTGCCGTAGTCTTAGCGTTGGTATGGATGTATTTGATTGGCCGATTTGATATTAGTTTTGATTGCAGATGGGGCTTTAGGTAATTGAGCAGTAGGTAGTTGAGGCGCTGGCCCCCGCGATGGTCCCATGCCAGGTGCTCCCACACCTGGCGGTCCAATTGACTGCATCCCAGGTCTCAAGCCTTTACCTGTTCCAACAGCTGTTACCAATGCATGTGTGTCAGTCAGGATATGAGTTGGTTGCATCCCTGCCGAAAATGAGATAAAAAGGTGTTGTGAATTCTTAAGTTTTATTTCAATTTATGTTAGTGACCCACACATTAGGCAGCTAATTAATTCTTCCCTGATTTGACCTATTTAGTGTGTGCATTGTGCAACTAACCAGCAGGTAATGTTCTGACCATGCAACCAAGCAAGAAATCTTGATTCTTGTTGCCGTAGCCACATGTTGTTTTGTGTTTGCTCAGCATGGCATTTGAATAAATTAGCCATTAAAAAATACATATTAAAATCCCAGGAAATCAAGTGCTAGAAGTCTCAAATTTTGCAGTGGTAGCTCTTATGGCGCTAAGGAAGGATTGTTAAGAATTTACCCCTTAAGGGTGAAGAAGGGGGTAGGGAAGTGTAAGAACAGAAAATTTCTCTTGAAAGTTCATCATTTAGTCATAGGGAATGGAAATAGCAATGGAACAGGCTTACAATTTATATTCTGTGATACTTATTAAAGTTATGGATAATAAATGAATGTAGACAGGCACCTGCAGATCTCATGGATTCACCTTCCCAGTCTTCACGGCCTTTCGATATAATTTCCCAAACATGACTTACTACTTTTGCAAACTGTGCAACTTGTTTCTGTAATAAAATATGTGCTTTGGGTTAACAAAGATAAAGATAAATTTATTTACAAAACTAAAGAAGACTATGGAGTTTTAATAAGCTCTCTCAAAATAAAATATCCTATGCTACTTTGATGAAATAAGACATAAGAAAGTAAAGTAAAGCTATCTTACCTGTGCAGTGTCATAGCTTAATGTACTGGCTTTATGATTAAATTGCTGAAGTCTTTGTTCGGCTTGAGGTTCCGGCTTAGTACGAAGCAGATCTGGAACTAAATCGTGAGTGCACGCTGGCACACGCCCTTCAGTTAAACGTGCCAGTGCCTCATCACGTTCGCAGCCCAATTGCAGAGGTAGTACAATTCGAGATCGTAATGATGAAGCTATTTCAGCTTGTAAAATTTTACTGAGGCCCGTTAGCTGAAATTTATTTATGTAAGAGTCAATTTATTTTACTTACTCCACCAATTACTTCCGTAACTATCATCATTGCCCAGATCCTGTCAGTACCTACACAACCCAAAAAACATATTTAAATGTAGAGTACTGGAAGAATCTGTGAAATATAGATAGATACGTAATTTGGTCAGAGTGTAGGGTTTTTTGGGAAATCTCTTCTTATTAACTTACATGTCCAGACAATATAGCATAATTATCCAAAAATGTTGGCCAGTTGATAGTTTCGTATTCCGTTTCTAATTTTGTAATAAGGGATTGTATGGCAGTTTTCAAATCATTAACTCTATTTAATACAGCTTGAATCGTAGCTTCTAATTGTTTTTCTTCTCGTTGTTGCATATTCATATTCATTTTGATCAAAATTATAGCACTAGGTATGTACCTATTCAAAGAAAATTAAATAAAAACACCTAATGTAGGTACTGACTGCAGACTGATGTGGAGTGTGATTGTAATTTTTTTTTTGGGCTACTTGGCTCTGCACGATTTGTGCTTCAGCCACGGATTGAGTTTGCGAGGATTGGTACAAAAGGTAAGGAAACGTATAAGTATAAGTTTAAAGCACTTATTACACTACCCGTTATTCAGGGACCATAACCCTGAATTAGGGTGGTGTAATAAGATTCAGGAAGCAAGGGTCCCGATTTAGGGCGACCGGGTCTTCCCAGTCTGCCTTGCTCCCTAACCGCTCTGGCGACCGTATAGTGTAATAACACATAGGGCGGTTAGGGAGCTCAGTGTCGCGCCGCCGGCCAGGGCGTAGAGTGGTCGTGCGTGTTCAGGTTTACCAGATTTTAGTCAATATCCCGGATTCCGCCTAAAACTCCCGATTCTTTTTTACATCCCATATTGTATAAATATGACTAAACGGAGCAAAACCTCAACGGTTTCCCTAGAAGGACGACCTATTTTTTTTGCTCTCCAAGCAACTGAATGGGAAAAATTTTAGTTATAATAATCATCATTAAAGTAATCATCATTCATAGCAAAAATAACATCTCCCGATCTTTCACAAGGTATTGTCATATGACAATTGGTATTGTCATTGTCATATGACAATACCTATGTAGTATGTATGGGAGATGTATTTTCAAAAATCCCGGAGATAGGTACCTATCTCCGGGATTTTTGAAAATACATCTCCCGAAAGTCAAAATTAGTTGTTGCGAGCACTGCCGTGACTGCTACAGCAACTTTTTGATGTTTCGATAGTGATGGCGGCATGATGTAAATACGTCCAACTCTCTCGACATTCACGTATCAACTGATTTAGGGACCGATTTTCAGTGTAGTGTAATAAGCGCCGCACTAACTATAGTTCATTCGCGTTAAGAAAATAGTGACTGACAGGTCACTGACAGGCCACTGGCCAATAAAACGCTAGAAATTATAATTTATAACCTGTCAGTGACCTGTCAGTCACTATTTTCTTAACGCGAATGAACTATAGGGTCCCCGCCCACCCGGTATTCAGTGCCCTGAATTTAGGGTGGTGTAATAACTGCTTTACGGCTTTGGATCAAGTCCATCATGCACAAATTGTGCAGAGCCAAATAGCTCAAAAAAAAAAACAGCAAATTCTTTTGTTCTATGTTCTATCCTTTCAACTTGCTTGACTTTTTTTTTTTTGGTTTAAGTTTAACGGCTTTGGATCAAGTCCATAACAGCCTATTCTTTTGTAACTTGCTTGACGAACATGGTAGTGTTGCCGTAAATTCGATTGTGGATTGATTGATTAATGCCTAGTCAATTCAATAATAATCGATAGTATCGATATCAAGTTTTGAAGCAATACTATTCTATAATCCTCAACGATGACATCTCCTGGACTGGCAATAAATAAACTCAATTTTTATTTTTGCATTGTCTAACGATAAAATTTTATAAATATTGAAATACAAAAGACATGTTATAATAATTGACGACTGGAAAAGAGTAACTGTCGAGTTTCTTGCCGGTTCTTCTCGGTAGAATCGACTTTTCGAACACGGCGCGGCGGTCGGTAGTTCAATAATCTTTACATCTAATTTTTACTTGAGAATTCTTATGTAGGTATTTATTTATGTCTATGTAAATAAACGTAGGTATTTTCATTTCATTTATAAATCCTCCTTCGGCATTCTTAGAATCTATAAAAAACAAAAATAAGCAAACAACACATGTCCGGAGCCATAAGAAGCCATGTCAATAATATTTAAAAAAAGAAATGTCTATGTCAAAATGTCAAGTCAGTAAATAAATTTTATACGCCTACGATTTTGTACACGATCTTTTTCATTTGTGAGCTAGAATTTTTGCTAGAAATATAAAATACGATTAGGCGCGCAAATTACGTGGAATTATAACGAACTAATACTATGGATGACATAGAAGAAGAGGCGAAAGCAGCAGCTGAAAAAATGGTAATGAACATGTTACAGCGGCCAGGACAGCTAGAAAAAGTATGTATTATTGTTTTCATATATGTTTAAAGGTACTTACAGATCTATCAATTAATTTTTATATATGTAAATACTAGCTGTGCCCACGGCTTCGCCCGCGTTGCCCCCCATTTTAGGGAAGTGGGGTGTTAGAAAGGGGCAAAAAGTATCAACTATCTCCACTTAAAAAATCACGTCAATTCGTCGCTTCGTTTTGCGGTGAAAGAAAGACAAACATACAGACAGACAGACACACTTTCCCATTTATAATATTATAGTATATAGTATGGATACATAGAGCCTGTAATGTTTTAAAATCGTATTTGGTATTGCTAGCAAAACATATACCTAGTTGGTGAGGATATAATTTGTTTAATACTTTTCATCATCATCAGCCCGTGTCAGTCCACAGTTAAGTGCAAATTATTATGAAATTAATTGCTAAAATTAGTTATTACATATATTCCAACCCTACACTCTGACCTAATAATATAATATTAAGGGCTTTTTTGTATAATCTTTTTTACGAACTACTGATTGTTTTAGGTTGAACACTATAAAAAAAGGATTACTCATAAGAAAGCTTCCATTGAGGCCCAGCTAAAATCAGCTGTTCAAGGGAAACTGGATGGGGTCAGTGTTGGGTTAAAGCAGTTGCAGGAGTGTCTTGATGATGTGGAGCAAATTAGCTCAAAGTAAGTTTTTCTGGATGTTGGAAAATATATAATAGTATGAGGCCATACTACTACTGCTGGGTTAGCAATATGTACTTTTTTACTATTATTTATATATTCCATGCTACTCCCTTTAATAATTGGCTCCTTATTTAATTATTTACTTTCTCAAGATATTTACACATGCATTTATGCAAAATGGGTGCTTTAGTCATCAACTTACAGAAATACTCTTATGTGCATATCAGTTGAACAAGGAAAATATGTTTTGGTGTTTGTACTAGCTCATCAGCTATGTGTGTCACCAAACTCATATTGAAATAATAACATACAAAACAAATAACAGAGTAAATTAAACTGAAAGTATTACAGCTTTTAAAAACCCACTTAATAACTGTAAATTTTCACCTGCCACTTTAAATCTGCCACGATTTAAAGGATATACAGATTACATTCTTTTAATTAGGTCTGTATATTTTTCAATCTACTCCATTCAAATTCACCACTCTGTGGCAGATGGGAATGGAATAAACCAATCTCAAGCATTTACCTCAGAAAGTTTAATAATTTTTGTGTTGATATCTTATCAAAGCAATCTCTATGGATTCTTTGTTATGATAGCAGTTAAAACCCAAACCACAATTAGAACCTGCCCCTAGACTTTTTCTCAGCTAAGATGAAAGACCGGGACAGATGGCAACAGAACATAATATGTATTTCTAACTAAAATTAGGCTGCTGCTCCAAACCATTGATAGTTGAATGGCAAATTGATCTAAATAAATATAAGTCTTAACTTTAAAATATAAATGATTTCATAAATATTGCTTACAAAATAGGGTTATGAATCCATGACATTAAAAAATATTATTACCTAGCTGTGCCAGCGGCGTCGCATGCGTGGGTATCGGGTTTAAAAAATAACGGACTTCCATTAAATGGTGCCTAAATTTTAAGTTAGATCTCTAGCAATACATTGGTACAAACCGCATTTAATTCCATGCAGTAGTTTTTGTGTGGTGTGTGTTCAAACTTACAGATAAAAATTTCTCCCGTTTTCCCAACACTTCCCTTCACTGCTCTGCTCCTATTAATTGTAGCGTGATGAAAAGTATACTATAACCTGCCCAGGAGTATGAAGAATAATTATACCAAGTTTCGTTAAAATCCATTGAGTAGTTTTTGTTTCTATTACGAACAGACAGACAGATAGACAGACAAAAATTTTACTGATTGCATTTTTGGCATCAGTATCTATCACTAATCACCTCCTGATAGTTATTTTGAAAATATATTTAATGTACAGAATTGACTTCTCTACAAATTTATTATAAGTATAGGTGTTATGTAATTGAAAGTTATATTAGTCTAGTGCTATAAATCTGACACTATGTAGAACTGCTTTGCATTAAAAGTATTGGCAGTATAGTAAAATAATTTTTACTAAATTTTTTTATTACATAGAATGGATGAATTAGAAGAACTTCTGAAAGGTGTCCCACCTTTAGTAGCTTCCCTTCAGGCGGTACGTGAGGAAGACTCCCGACATTCTCAGTATGTTACTGCTATGGATAGTTTAAAACATATATTCACAGTGCCTGAAAGTGTAGCCAAGACAAAGCAGTGGATTGGAGAAGGAAAGTTGTTACATGCACATCAAGTAAGTACTGACTGTGAATGTTTTAATTGATTATTCATTCTTGAATTGACTAATAAATTTCAATAAAATAAAACATAGTTTGATGATTTTTGTATATTTCTAATTTCCCCAAAAATGGGGACTTTGTTAAAAATTGTTTACCACTTTTTTTAATCAGTTACATCTCATTCTGTGTCAGATTTTCATCCCCAAATTAATAATATTTTATTTTGTTTTAGTGTCTAAATGATTTGGAAAATTCAAGAGATGATTTACTGTACGAGCTACATAGACTTCCCAACCAATCGTCTCATGATAAGATAATGTTAAAGGCTTATTTTGAAGATGTTGAAATGGTCTCCAACTTACTTGAGAAACAGATAAAGTTGATTTTAGCAAGGACATTGAACACAGTCCGTAAAGAGCCAACAGTAATAGTTACAGCGCTAAGAATTATTGAAAGGGAAGAAAAGAGGGATCAGATGGCTTTACAGGTAATCATTGTCTCTTGTGATGACTCAATGTAATAAGCATAGCTCACAGAGCTAATACAAAGAGGAGATGTTGTAACCAATATTTTCTAAGAAACAATGTGAGTGAGTGAGAGGCATATTATTTTGACACTTCTAGGTGTGCTGCATCTACTGGCTGATAGCACCATTACTAGTCTGATGAAAAATCGAAACATATTTAAAAATTGTAACTACGTATCCTAATTCTGGCATTTTGAAACTTTTATGGTTGTTCACCTTTAAATCGGATGGTGCAAAACTAAGCTGTGTGCACTCTCGAACACCGTCAGCTACAAAATCAGACTAGTAGTGGTCACATGGTCACACCCACTAATGATGTTGAAGTGATGACATTTGGGCCCAGTTGAATGTGATAGTGCCTCTTCTCTCTGTCATTGTATTTGCTCCGCGGGATTAATAGTCAAATTACCTACTCCATGCAACCTGAACTCAAAATAAGATTTTCTTTAGGGTCATTTCAGTTAGACTATAGATTTATAAATAGCTGGGATTTCCTACTGTATGAAACTAAACCAGTTGATGACTTTCAGCATTTCTTTTTTTTACATTAACATGTGTAACTTTCATATTTGTAAAACCGACTTTAAGAAAAAAGGAAGAGGTTCTCAATACCTATCTCTGAGAATTGTGAACCGATTTGGATTTTTTTTTGTTTCCTAGTGGGTCCCATTGTCACCATAAAGAAGTCGGTTTTTTTTTGTTAGAAAATGCTGTTATTATAATGTTCTATGTACATTTGCAGCAACAATCTCAAACAGGCTTCATGCCGCCTGGACGTCCCAAGTGTTGGCGAACTAAGGCTTTCGAAGTATTAGAGTGTGCTGTTGCACAGAGAATTGAAGGAACTCGTGTAGATGAGAGGGAAGACAACAAACTGTGGTTAGTTCGTTATCTGGAATTGACCAGGCAACTTATTTTGGAGGATTTGAGAGTTGTAAAAACACTCTGTGTTCCCTGTTTTCCGCCACACTATGATATAGTCAACAAATATGTGAACATGTACCACACATGCTTATCTTCAAGTGTAAGTATAAATTTTTATATAGGTACCTATTTAAGCTCTCTACCTTGATTGTCACACTCCTGTGTTGTTGGGAGATAGGCCGAGTTCTCACTACGCCGGACCGGTAGATCTGCCGGAAACAGGACACCGGACAGAGTGTTCACATCACGCCAGAACCCGTAATAAATTCAGACAGTTAAGTAGGTATTTACTTCAGTTGAATTTAGACCTATTATTTCCATTGTGCGCATACGACGACGATACATACGACGTATACTTCCCGCTACACAGCGGGGTGAGCGGGGGGACAGTTACCGCACAAACTCTACTTCTTTCATGTTCTACTAGCCGGCATTTTGTAGGGACAAAACGCTTGGTAAAAAAATGCCGGATCCGGGACAATGTAAATACCTTTATTCCACTTTAGAAGCGTCTCCCGCGCAAACTATTCAGTCTAAAAAAGATTATATTAGAAACCTCAATATCATTTTTGAAGTCCTAATCATAGATACCCCACACGTATGGGTTTGATGAAAAAAAAATTGAGTTTCAGTTCTAAGTATGGAGAACCCCAAAAATTTATTGTTTTTTTTTTCAAAAGCAATTTCGAATTGTACTTGACTGATGAGAATTTTATATTTAGCATTATTATATAATATTTCAGTTACAAGATGTCGTCCAAACAGGAATTGAAGGCAATGAATATGTGACACTACTCTCTTGGATCCTAAACACATATCCTGGCCATGAGTTGATGGGAAGTTTACAGCTTGGAATAGATGTATCTAAATTGCCACCATTGCTAAGCGAAGAAGTAATGCAGAGATTGCAAGAAGAGTATCTACAGGTAATATCATTTTGAAAGTTATTTGGCTTGGAAACATAACATTAGTTTTCAGTATCAATTTTGATCTTTTAAAGCACACTAAATTAATCCCAATAAACTAGTTGTGAATACTTTGCACTAAAATTTTATTGGCCTAAAGAGTAAAGGACTAAAGGGTGCAAATTGAGAAGAAACGAAACATTTAAATAGTTTTACATGATAAAGTAAAAAGTGCATGTCAATGTTCAATGCGTTGTCGCTGATTGTTGAAAGTACTGAAGTTTTCCTACCACTGCATTTTTGCTTTGGAAAATAAAGAAGCAGAAATGCTAAGAAGTGAGAGTATCTATATTATAATGACGATGACCGGCGTTATGTATATTAATTATACCTTGTTGTCGTTACATCGACCAAGAAAATGGAATCGAACTACATGGAGTGGATGGAGAAGACGCTGGAGTCGGAGCGCGCGGAGTGGAGCGGCCAGCGCGCGCCCGACGTGGAGCCGCACTCCAGCGCCTACCACACGCACGCGCCCGTCATCATCTTCCAGATGATCGACCAGAACCTGCAGGTAAGTGCGATATACTATACATTACATACCTACTCGTATACAAAGTGCCTTTTTAGGGTTCCGTAGCCAAATGGCAAAAACGGGACCCTTATAAATTCGTCATGTCTGTCTGTCTGTCTACGGACGATATGTCACAGCCAGTTTAAAAACAAAAAACCAAATTTTTTGGGGTTCCCCATACATAGAACTGAAACTCATTTTTTTTTCAAATCTGAAAGAGATCTAGACAGCAGTTTTGTTTTTAAACGTCATAAATCAAATTACCTATTTTTTTTCATTCAATCAACTCCAATATAATAAAAAATAAATAAAAACATTTATTTAGCTGTATAGTGGTACGGAACCCTACGTGCGCGAGTCCGACTAGCACTTGGCCGGTTTGAATCGAAGTCGGTTAAAAAAAATAAGGAGGAAGTTCTCAATTCGACTGAATTGTTTTTTTTGTTTGTTGTATGTTCGTTACCACTTAATATCTCCGAGAATTGTGAACCGATTTGAAAATATTTTTTTTCCTAGTTGGTCACCATATTAAAGTCGGTTATTTGTTTGCTAATACATATTTAAAAATGTTTATATCGGGGAAAATGCATTTGCGCATCCTCGCCATTTTGGTAGTTCGATTCGAGTAGATAAATACTTATTAAGCGTTTTATTATTGCAGGTCACTGAGACAATAAGTAAAGAAATTACTTTTAAAGCTCTACTGCTTAGCATCGAACAAGTAACTCGGTATGGGAACATGTACAGAGATGGAGTTATTCAATTTAAGGTATGTATAATATAGTTTTTTTTTTATAAGAAGAGCATTCAGGATGGCCTCTTCTCCTGATGGTAAGCGGTCGTGAACTCGTGAGGTCCTAAAGTTAGGGCGACATGCATAATTGAACAAAGCGATCGCGCCTGTCGCCCTCACTCTGAAGGCCCACTAAGATACCGTTTCACGCCCCGCCTAAAGAACCCAGGGTTGTAAGAGGAAGGATACACATGAGATGGAAGGGCATTCCATGACTTAATGGCACGGGGCAGGAACAAGGAACTGAACCTCTTGATGCGCGCCACCATCGTCTGGATGTTGATGGAAGATGTAACAGCTGACTTTACATAGTATTTACATAGTTTATTGTTGTTAATGTTATCACAACTCGTGAGGTGTCTTATTTTTTACCTAAAAATGTTTTTTTTTGCTAATGACACTGGCAGGCGAGCATTATACCACTGAAGCCACTATGTAAGGAAGCGACCCATCATCTTTTCGCTCCAAGCTGCCTTCATCTGCCCGTGATGCATCCTCCTGAATAACAGACGAGCCTCTGCCGCCACCAGACGATTGTCTGGTGGCGGCATAACCATCACGATTGAAGGTGTAGCTGAATACTAAAGGCCGATGACGGGCAGCAGCATCACCGGGGCGAGAAGCGACGGCCTGTGATAGCGTATAAAGAGGCATAATATGTCCTGCAGTGAACTGCGATAGGCTGATGATGATGATGACTATTATAGAATCATACGATTAAAATGTGTGCAGTGACGCATGTAAAATTCTGTATATATGACGAGTTATTTTTTTACATTTAAAAGAGAGATAGGGCATAGCGAATCTTCGCTTGAATTGAGCCGCCCGTCCGCGGAAGGACCTCCACCCTATAGAATACCGTAACCAAATGACCCCCGGTCGTGTTTCTGCCGGTGAGTAGGGTTGCCGGAGCTCGTGGGGGGTTAAGGTTGGGCCGGCATAGCGGTGGCAACTGACCAGTTACTTGCCCGTTGTCCCAACTTGGGCTCCTCATTCGCTTTCCATCAGGCGCAGGGAAGCCATTGTACTAGTACTGTAAAAAAGAACCATTTGTATTGTTATATAGAACGGGCACTTCGCGGACCGGTCCCGCGTGGCGTACTTCACGCACCACATGATCACGATCGTGAACAACAGCGAGCAGATGGCGCGGCTGGCGCAGCAGACGCAGGCGCGCCACTGGCCGCCCGGCCGCCACGACCCGCCCGCCGAGGCCAAGTTTGACAAGATGCTCAACACCTTCCTGGTGAGTGCCAGATAACACTTATCAGTACATAGTATAAAACAAAACAAGATGCTCAACACCTTTCTGATAAGTGCCAGATAACTTTCATACATAGTATAAAACAAAGTCGCTTTTCGTGTCTGTTATGTGTATGTCTCGTAGTCATCTGGTTGAATCTCCTATTTAGTTGAATGTCTAGCGCGTTCATTGAATGACGCCATTTAATTTAATGCCTAAAGCACAACTCGTCAAATTCTTACGTATGGAACGTTCAACGTCTTGATTGAGCGTCATTTAGCATATTCGTAACAAGAACAAAATTCAGTCGAGTTGAAAACCTCATACACGAATGGCGGTATTAAACCTTTTTTTGAACTATAGCCCAATACCGAGAACGTTTTCTAACTCTCCTGGTTTTTATTTATTATTTTGCAGAACTTAAGAGATGAAGCAGCTAGATTTTTGTTGGAAGAAGCTTTCCTAGACTTAGAAGTTCATTTTGATGCGTTATTCACATCTAAATGGCTGCCTTCAAGCATTCCGGTAGACACAATATGCATCACCTTGGACGATTACTTCCAAGATTATAACCATTTGAGAGATAAGAATTTCGAATATGTCATCAACGAAGCGCAAAACTTAGTTTATAAAAAGTACATAACGGCGATGCTGTCTAAGAAAGTAGTTTTCAAGACCGTGGAAGAAGCTCAGCAGGCTGCCACAAAAATAGTCAAGGAGGCAAATCAAATAAGATCGTTTTTCAAAAAGATTGCGCCCGAGGGCGTGAATGTGGACTGGCCGTTCGAAGTGATCAGCATGCTGGCCGAGGTAAGTGTTGTCATGTATGTAAATACTAGACGTAACAAAAGCGTGTGATCGCTACGCCTTATGCGCTACTTCCTTTATTCTCATCTGCCCCGTTCAAGACACTTAGGAGGTGCGCTCATTGTTGATTGCTTTGTATGATGTCACAGCTGCGCAGCCAGACAGTATCAATGAGCAAGCTAGGCAAATCCATAAAATCCGACATGTGTCTTGCGACGCGACGTGTAGGTAGGTACCTTAAAAGTTACATATATTTTTATGGCCCTATATATCCAGCCATGTTTTACTAGTGTTCATTTCCAATAGATACTTACCGACTTAATGATAAATTCATCCATAACCATCTTGTAACGATGGCACATGACGTGATACTAAATATGTGTCTAAGGGTGCGGTTCCACAGAAGCGGGGTTTCGGGGAGCTAACAAAAATTTATTAACAATATTGTTCCACTGACGTGGAGCGGAGATTTGATGTGGGATTTGAGCAATATCTTTGGTTAGCTTCGCACAGCCCCGCTTCTGTGGAAACGCACCAACAGTACAATCGCGCGGTGCCACGCGTCAACCAGATGTAAACGCCAACAATAGGGATGATGACATCAGTTGCAAAACATTTCAAGATACTAGACGGTGACGGATAAAGTTTTACCGACATAAAAAAGGTAAGACGACTGATTGTAAGAGTCATGTTGTATTCCGAACAATACAACAGTAACAATTGGATCCATAGTACAAGCCGAAGTTTGTACTATGGGTAGACAACTTATAAACATGCTTAGTAATTAAATATAATAATATGTCACCGTAAAATTGTAAATACCGTTAGACTATGATCTATCTCGCGAGATTGTAAACTGTCGAAATATTGTGAACTGTAAAATAATGCTTACATTTTAACTATTATTCGATCACAGACTGTAATCGATCGATGTGAAAATTCATAAATTAAAATCTGTCACGCGTTAAATTATCAACAGTTCCAGTTTGATCGACCAAAATCTACCGAAAAATAATAGTTAATGATAGTTAAAATGTAAGAATTATGTTACAGTTCGCAATATTTCGACAGATTACAATCTCGCAAGATGAATTATAATCTAACGGTATTTACAATTTCACGGTGACATATACACAGCAAACACCCAGCCCAATGCAAACATGTTCATGCACATAAATATACTGTGCGGTAATCGAACCCTGGACCGCTGTGTCAGATGTAGTGTTCACTACCTCTGAACCAAACCGATCGTCAAGGGAGTCAAGGGCGGTTGTGTGTGGGCGCAGGTGCTGCGCTGCGCGGACATCGAGATGCTGTCGCTGGACCTGCACGGCGTGGTGGGCAAGTGCCCGGACATGTCGGAGGAGCAGCTGGCGCGGCTGCTGAGCCTGCGCGGGGACGTGCCGCGCGCGCACGTGCGCGACACCGTGGCCATCGCGCGGGCCGCGCGCGCGCCGCCCGCCGCGCGCTCGCCCTCGCACCCCGCGCTCTTCGCCTCCATCACCTTCAGCGACAAGCTCCTGTCACACTTTGCTCTCTAACCAGTGAGCGACGGCGCGCGATGTAATGCGCATGTCGCATTTAGTTGAATATCCTATTCAATTGAATGGCTAGCGCGTTCATTGAATGACGACATTTAATTGAATAACTAGACCGAACGTTGACTAAACACGCGTCACTTAACGTCCAATTAGGTAGCGGATTGAAACATAGCCCTTTGAACAGAGCGGACGTAAAAGCAGTCAGTTGATTGTAATTTAGTTCATTTCTTTTCCCACGCGGCGTTAGTAGGCACCAAAACATAGAAATACTGTGGTTTGCGGGGTCTCTTAGGTGCAGCGCAGACGGCACACTTTTTGTGCGATCGAGTCTGCGGCGCACAAAAAGTCATGAAAGTCAAGTAATTTATTGTTATTTTTAATCCAAATATTATCAGCTCGGTTGAGCTTTAATCTTATAGCCTGTTAATAATCTTATACCTATATATGATTTATTCTGCATATGTACACACGGCCACACACCCTCTGTCCCTTTTTAACAGATTCTGTGAAATTTACCCAAACACTTATTATCAACCTTTCCAATACATATACATATTTAGATTTACTAGGGAAATTTGACAACGATCCAAGGGTACAGATCAGCAGTTAACTAAAACTGGAACATTGAACACATTTACATTAGTGTCTGTGAATAAGAGCGCGGCGCGACTTCGTACTGCATACGCATCATGAAAAGTCTGCCTGTCTCTCTCGCACGCGGTCTAAGTGTGAAGTGGACAGTTATAGTTTTACTTTTGCTACTGTTTATTGTAACTGCACAAGTGTGAGTACTGTGAACCCAGCTTTAGTTAACTGATCTGTAGATTGATGCGAGGCCGACTGTACCTACAGTGGAAATTGTATGTTTAAAATGTAAAATGTCTATCCACACCGCGTATTTATTGTAATTTAAAGCCTATTCCAGTTATATTTATAAGACGATTATATACTTATTTTTTATTATAACACGGTTATTTTATTGCTTAACTTGCTCCTAATTAAAATAATACCTACTATAACAATCGAAAACCATCGCTTGATGGACGGATCGTGTCTCTTTGCACCATGAATCCCTCCCATTTGTCTCTTCCGTATCCGTACAAATACGAACTAAAATTTAATTTAATTATACGAACAGGTATAAATGGAAGTGATTTATGAGGCAAAAATACGCGATCCGTCCATCGAACGATCGTTTTCGATGATTATAGTAGGGCCCCTGTGCCCTGAGAGATGTTATCGTAATGCAGTTTTTAATTCTGGGTTCATTCATAGATTCAATGCCTCTGATATAGTAAACCCAGACCAGACATAATGATACTTACGTACATTGAATAAGAAAGTGGCAATAAATGGTATGTACCTACCTAATTCATTTTAATTTTTTCGGATAACCGTTCGTGGAAGTGGTTAATATAATATTGCATTACAATAGGATATTCCAGAACGTCGAATAAGTATAATATAATCGCGCGCAAAATCAAGGCCAATTGAGTAGTTGAAGGGCGGGCGGGCGTGTGGCACAGGCCCCGTAGCCGTGGCGAGGTTCGGCCGCCAGTCGCGCTCCGCTCGCGCCACCCGCGCCGCTATGTCGCGCCCCTGGGGCCCCTGCCTGCTGCTGCTGCTCTTCATAGCTCGTAAGCGCTAATCATTGTTTACAAACAACACACAATTCGCAACACTCAACTGCACTGTCAATAAGTATTTATCACCGCTAATATTTTCTCATGTTTTTCGCGCGAAATTTTATCTCTATAAATTTTTCATGATTAATGTTTTCAATCGTCCCATTGCGCCTTTGAAATCACTTGTTATTGAAGCACCTATCTAAGTCAATTATTTAAAGAGCAATACTTATAGTTTGTTTAACTCGATGCGTCCGTGGTGGGCCGCGCGCGGTATTTTTAACATTCCCGGACCGCCTCAAGGTTGGCCGAGATAGTCGCTTATTCATTGAGATATGACCCAATTTTCCTCACGTTCGTATTAATAGAACCTTTAGTAGGGAAGAATGCTATGGGCCGATTTAACGATCGCGATCTTAGGAGTTACGACGGATTATAAATTTCCGTTCCGTATTTATGGAAACAAGTTCATTGTCATCAAAAAGTTAAATCGAACTTTTATAAGTTCTAAACCTACCTAAGGCATAGTTGGTTCGTAAAACCTAATAAATAACAAATCCATTTTTTGAAGAAACTTAAAAATATAGGTACTTTTTAAATATTATTTTGATTTACGTAACTGCATCGAATTCTATGGATAGTTAGGAAGCAGAGGTGTTTGACAGTTTTAAAGGTGTGCGTGTACCCACGACTATACACCGCGGCAACGGTACAAAATAAATCAGTTTTATAGACCAGCTAACCGCGGGCCTACTGTCAAGATCCGGTGTCGGATTTGTCTTTTAATTTAAAAATTGCTTTCGTGGGTGGACATGAGATCCTGAGAGAGAATAATGTACCTACCAACCGTACCTACCTATTTATATTTGAACTGTTTTGCACATTCACATGACATTGAAATTTAAACTTGTTAAGTTTATAAGCTAATAATGGTAGAGAATTAGGTCACAAGTAAAGACCATTTGTTTCACCTTAGTTCTCCCCAGTAGCAGTATAGTTAGACAATAATTATACCTACCCAAGTGTTTGGTCACTTCACCTATATTGGAAATCTACCAAAAATCTAGTTGAATAGATCTGTGATAAAGTTTTACTGATTGCGTCAGGTCTTTGTTTAGGTGAGTGTTCATCCATAAAACTCAGCCAAATAAACATTTCCTAGTCCCTTCAATCATATTAACATAGACGAAATACTTATAATTTATATTTTATGTCTCTACAAATACGAATTACCTAAACAAAACGATTTTTTATCGGTGAAATTAATTTGAATATCGTTTGCTTTCCATCTAACCCTGCCTCATGTATCGGTCGGTGTAATGTGAAGTGGGCCTGTCCTGGTTTCAGATAGCCGTCAGCTGTCGATAACAGAGCTTGTGGTTCCGTACGCGGTCGCAGCTGGCTCCGACGCTGAGCTGCAGTGCTGGTTTTCGCAGAATGAGCCCGTGGATTATGTCAAATGGTGGTGGACGCCGCTGTACGCGGCGAGTGGCGTGAGCGACCGCGTGCAGATATACCAAAGGTTAACAGATCTAAAATCGGATGTTATGCATAAACACGTCGGTAAGTCATATTAAGCTACATTGATAAACAAGTATTTTTTAAATCACTTCCGACAGCTTAGAAAATAGAACTATCCCAGTTTTTAATGTTGTTATTCCTTTTTATTGGAGTTCAGGCTGAGACACTGTGATTAATCAGTTTTTACTAAGCTAAATTAAAAAAAATGAATAACATAGATATGAAAAAAAAAACGATAAAATTAGAAGAAACTGTGGCGCGAAAGTACCTAATGAAGTTATTATAGTTTATCGGGCAAATGACAATTTGCCCACCCACTGACAATGGTATTAGTCGGACATAAGCATGTGTTCAAGTAAGTATGTATCTGTATCTATTTGGATACCTATTACCCACCTTAGTTGTTACAACCTTGTTATTATTCTAATTCCATAGATGTTGGTTTGCGTGTCTTTCAATGACTTTTAAAATACATTTAAATACCTTAATTAAGTACATTTTTTTGTTACAGTATGGAAGGGGAATGATACTATTGTGTTACTGGATACGGAAGCGAACTATTCTGGAATTTACGAGTGCGAAGTGAGTCGTGGCGATATTGAAGTACGCAAGCACAATAATTTAATAGTTTTCTGTAAGTACCTATAAAATTAGTAATATACAGAGTATATCTTTGTAAGTACTGTATTATTGATAGGTTACATAAGACCTACATTATGCTCGTACCGTACCTACCGAATTCACTATAATTTTATATGTACTATGCCTACTAACTACTATTGGCAACCTACTAGTGGCGGTAATAGCCATCACGATTGAAGGCGCAGCTAAGTACTACCTACAGGCCGATGACGGGCAGCAGTTTCACTGGAGCGAGAAGCTACGCCCTGCGATCGCCAACGCGCCTGCCTAGCGTGGCGATTATGGATATAGCCTTCAGGTACTTGCCCAAAGTGGCAAACTCCTGGGGAGGTCTATGTCCGGCGGTGGACTGCGATAAGCTGATGATATGCCTACTAGAAACATCTGGAGGATGTTTGCCCTAAGTGGCGAATAACTGGAGAAGCCTATGTCCAGCAGTGGATTGTAATAGGCTGATGATGATGATGCCTACTGCGACTATTATAATGCCAACATTCGGTAATGGGCGGAAATAGATGCGGTGGACGAATTTCAATTCAACACTCAAGCTGTCTTATCTATAATATTTAGCCTTCCATTAAGAAAAAGACCTAAAATATACGATCATTTATTTATCCTATTATATAAATTAAATATGTACATAATTATTTTGTCTGTTTGTTTATAGCTAATGGTACCGATATGCATTTGAATGTAACAAGCGTGGAGGACGGCCCCGACGCGGACGCGGACGACGACGTGTTGATACAGTGCGAGGCCCATGACGTCACGCCTCTACCCGAGCTGTCCATCTCCGTTAACGGGTGCGTATACTTATATACTACTACCGACTTATGAGGGTATGTCTAATTTGAAATTTCCTAGTGTTGCTGTAATTTGGCTCTCGAGACATTAAATGACCCGGACTGGCCCGATGGTTCATTTGGTAATGACCTCTGCCTTCTGAACCAAGGGTGGTGAGTTCGATCCCCGCACAGTACAAATATTTGTGTGCATGAACATGTCTGTTTGTATTGGGATGGGTGTTTTCTATATATAATATGTATTTATTTACAAAAAAAAATATCTAAGTAAGTTTATCAGTTATCTAGTACCTACCCATAGTACAAGCTTCAGCTTAGTTTGGAGCTGGATGACGCTGTGTGGCCCAGGGTGGCATGTCTCGGGTTATGAAATATGATATGATGCGTTAAATGGAAGCTGCATTAATAATGTTTATGTTGGCATCCGCAAAACAACGAGCGTCAATTAAAAAGTAGGATTTCAAAATCACACCCTTGTTAAGAGTCCCTGATCCCGTCATCTGACGGAAAGGGTACCACATTATTTCTAATCGTTAGGATGTTTTGCTTGCATGACGGTTAAGCTCTGAACTTTAGGGATTTATAAATCATCATCATCATCAGCCTATTGCAGTCCACTGCTGGACATAGGCCTCTCCAGTTATTTGCCACTTAGGGCAAACATCTGGAGGATATACCCATAATCGCCACGCTGGGCAGGCGGGTTGGCGATCGCAGGGCGTAGCTTCTCGCTCTGGTGAAGCTGCTGCCCGTCATCGGCCTGTGGTATTTAGCTACGCCTTCAATTGTGATTGTTATACCGCCACCAGTCGGTTGCCAGCGCCTCGTTTGTTATTCGGCAGGATGCACCACGGGCAGGTGGGGTTGGCTTGAAGCGAAAAGATGATAGACCACTCCTTTACATCTCATAGATTTATAAATAAGTGTGTCAACGCTGTGAACGCTGACATATGGGACCTGATCAGAGAAACTCCGAGAATTTGAATTAAATGGCTTTAATGATGTTTGTATTAAAATTGGTTAGAAAATTACATGATTGCAGTATTAGGCGTAGCGCGTGAGATATAAAAGTGAAGTAAAATATATGGAGGTGGCTAGTCGACGATGACATATAATGCTGACACCCGCATTCTATAAACGCCTAGCAATCTTTAAGCCGCAACTAAATCTTGAGCTCCGGCGGAATTGCCAGTGCGCCCGAACAAAGTGAAACCAATTTTTAAATTTATCTAAAGGTTCACCAAACGTCATTATTTTATGCAGAGACCTTGAATCATTTGTATTTTGGAGACAAACAAATGAGCCGTAAATAACAACAAACACAAATACTCGTAGTTACGAGTATACTTAAATTATGTAACTTTACTGTTTTCAGATAACTTTGCTAAAATTAACCTGTTACTGAAAGAAATATTTGTTTTCAGGAAAACAATCGAGAAGCTGAGTCCGTTTATCATTGATAAAGTAGACGGGTTGTACGATATTTACGTGAATGCTACCGTCAGCAGCGACAACGCCGACGACGCGGAGATCCGCTGCGAGCTCTTCTACGAGGACGAGAACATTAACCACCCTCAATACGTGCAGACTATCACCTACACCACAGGTACATATTGCAATATCTTCATGTGCAACCTTATTCAGTTGTGTGATACGTCGATAAATTAGATACTTCGTTGTGATTCGGTTACTCACATAATCGTAAGACGAGATATAAGAAAAATGGTAAACAGACTAGGTCGCAACTAGAGCTGCTAGAAAGAAACTAAGGATGAATTTGAATTAAGCGGCGGCAAATTAGTAAGAAGCAGTTTAGAAACTTCATAAAACAAAAAAAAGTTGAATTTTGTTTACCAGTGATAATGGTTGTTTCTATTGAATATTAAATTGGTACCAGAATCTTTTTATGAAAATTTAGTTACCTGTTACTCGTAACAGGTTAAATTTAGTTAATTTTAATTTCTTGATGCCTTCAGATGTGTAGGTAAGTCGTTAATTTCGCAATAGATTTCTAATAAATATGCACTGCAAAATAAACATTTTGATTGCCGGTTACGCTTTGATGTATGTACTTACGTAGGTACAACATGTCTATGTATGGTAATGTTGCGCATGCTAAATGACGGTTGCCAATCCGTGATCTTACGAGGTCCTTGCTACGATCCTTTTTACTGGACAATGACAATGACACAATAAATAAATGTAATTAAATTTTTAACTTACACCGCTTGTCTTTCACGTAGTGCATTGCGGAGCAAGCTATAAAACGTTTGGCATCTTAAGCACATAGGGATAATATCTA
This sequence comes from Conogethes punctiferalis, assembly GCA_031163375.1. NCBI lineage: Eukaryota > Metazoa > Arthropoda > Insecta > Lepidoptera > Crambidae > Conogethes > Conogethes punctiferalis. The sequence continues at coordinate 17,118,905 of CM062077.1, read as the reverse complement.
TACAATAGCCAAGCTTCCAACTACAATCGGCAGGCGATGATATGGCGTGGTGAAAAACTATGAGGTGTTAACGAGAGACGTGGTCAAGTCAAAAATATTCAAGCTTATCTACTTTACATCATCATCATCAGCCCACATCATGGGTAAAGAAAGTCTTGAATATTGACGACTACCTTTAATTTGTCTCTTGTTTAACCTTACAGTGTAGGTGTATTGATTGAATCACAAATGAAATAATGACCTATCCGGAGCGATTCACGGCTATGGAAGCTTGGCTTTTGCAAAGATATAGTGCGACAAATGGCTGTGGCGATGCTGAGCATCGTGGCATGACCGCGGCTCGGTGTGTGTGTTGTACTAACGAGGTTGTCGGCGCCAGGCGCGGCGCGGTCCACGACGGCGGCGCCCGAGGACACTACACTCTCTGAAGTCGCATCCGAATTACAGAACACCAGTAAGTCCCTGTCCATTTGTCAACATAGAACCGACACGATTCCTCACACGCAAACATTCCGTGTTAAGAGATTATGATAATCAATACCTTTAGATAAACTCGCAATTTCAGCATTGTAAATATACATAATATGATATAAATTTTAATTAAATATAATATTATTATTTTCTAATTGGATGCCATTAAAATTGAGACGATACTTGGAATATGTAGCTAAAACTTCAGCAAGTTCAATAAAAATAGTAAGTACATCTTATTTCATAAAAACCTTATTTGGTTCTCAAATTATTTACCCACAAATAAAACCTGTTATAAAATCCACTCCCTTCCTTTTTCTCTCGCGTCCTGGTAGCGGATAATGCGCTTCACGGCCGTACGTACAAACGTTATGTACTTACTATGCGACGCGCGGACGCACAGTGCCCAAAATCATATAGATAGGTTTTTAGGCCCCTGTGTGTTCGCGCAACGCCTAGTAACGTTTGTGAATACGGCCGTTAAGGTACAAGTTGGAAGCGGGCTTCATGAAGTCTCGGCCGACTTCGTGTCGCGGCGACACTACTGGTTTCTATGTTTTTGTATGAAATACCTTACGAAGCCGGCGACAAGAAGCTGAGCGACCTGTGGTTGAGCGGCAGATTGACGTGCGGCCCGACCGCAGATCAGTGCAGTCAACGCCAGATTATATAGTTGGTATCTATTTCCTATACATTAATAGGGATTCAATCGGTAGCAAATTTTTTTGCGACGTTTCGATAATACCGTACAGTTTGTGTAGTTTTTTTTTATATTCATAGTCCTTTTATTACATTAAAAAACCAGGTGAAAGCTGAATACATTTTACTTTAATTTCATTTATTCCTGAGATAATAATAAATTCATATTATATACTCAATATAAACACGAACTGCTTTTTATATAAATAATGATACTCTCTGAATTCTTTAATATAGTTCTCCAAATGGTTTTTCATATATATTGAGTAAGTTTCCCTACTCGTTCTGCATTTAATCATAAGATTTATGGCTTATTATCATCTTTTTCTGTACATAAAATGTTACACAAGTAACATTCTGGCAACATGATTCCATCTGCAGTTGTCATTTGCAGTCCGACTCACGTCGCGGCGACACGTCGCTCGACTTCATGAAGCCCGCTTCCAACCAAAGCTTGTACCTTAACTCTCATAAAATCCTCTTTAGTAAAATGATTACAGGCACATTTTTTGCAGATAAGTAATGTTTAATATTGTAGCACATGTTTTGTTACGAGTAAACAAGCGTGGTTGACGAATGACGAGTTTACAATAACTTACCGACCGTATAAAAGATTTCGTCATATCATAGAAGTTGGAGCAATCTGTAATTTGTATTAAATACCTAATACTATTAAAATAAAATCGTGTCAATAATGTCTACCTACTCTTATTAATAATTTTACGTAGGTAGTTACTAAAAATAATCCGTCACATATTAAAAGTGACTTTATTTACGTTAAATTAATAAATGTGGGTACGTAAGTGCTACCTAGTTTGCAATCATTCATATAGATGATGAGAATATTAATTATCGTGTAAGAATTTTATTCATCATGAAACTCGTTGCATTATGATGTCAATAAGACGAATGTGATAATTTGGTATTGTGCTTTTCTATGGCTGGATTTATCTATGTATACAACTTACTATTATTATTATAATCATAACTCATAGTTAACAACTGCCTTTCATACAGACAGATTAATTTTTTAGCGCAGAAATTGCATGAATGTGTACGTATTCACCTCTATCTATTAAAATACCTATGTATTCATAATGTAATAATTAATTATGGCAAGACAATTACATATGTCAGATTCGTTTGGGTAACTACGGCGAGGCCGAGTCTTTTGATCGCCGACTCCACCGTGCCTAAAGACGAAACTCTTCAAATTGTTTGCCTTCCTATCAGTCTTATACGGAGCCGCAATGTGGACTTACGGTACCACGATACGTTCAGAAGTCGTTCAACGAATCCGAAATAAGGTGATCCGGACGAGAACCAAAGTCTTTGACATAGCTTGGGGTAGCAAGCTGAAGTGGCAGTGGGCTGGTCATATCAGCCGCAGCTAGCCGACAACCGTTGGGGTAAAGGAATTCGGAATAGATACCCTTTCTCGGGTAGTTAGGGACGTATACAACGATTTAGATATATCGCATAATATCAGTTCCTGTCTCTTTCTGTTCTTGGCGCCAGCGCCAGTTCCCCATAGTAGGTACCTAAAGTACACACTGTTTAAGAGTCTTTTAATTTTTTATATGACCAGTTCCTCAATTAGGTTGTACTGATATACTACATATAGCAATCGGATACCACATGTGCAAGACGTGCCATCTGATCCCGCTTGGTTATTTCAGATGGCGGCGCAGATCTCCACGGCAAGTTATGGACACTCATCGTGGCGGCCGTGTTACAATTTTATGTCTTTTAAGTACCTACTCACATTGTGATACTAATATGCCTTATATTAACTCAGTATTAATTGAAATAAACTTTATATTTGTTATTTAATATTTGTGTTAATTTGACTTGTAAGTTTGTTAAGAATACCTACATTTAATTCTATTTTAGTAACTTGCTTGGTAGGTATAGAAAATCAATGGTCATAATTTAGAATAATGAAAAGCATGTCACAGGTAAAGCATATTTATGTCAGCTCTAATAATTGTTTTTTACAAGATAATAGATATCGCAGATGTATTGGTAAGTCTTAAATTTTTTTTTATCCCACTGGGATGGCAAACAAGCCTACGGCCCGCCTGATGTTAGGCGGTTACCGCAGCCTATGGACACCTGCGACACCAGGGGTATCACACGCGCGTTGCCTACCCTTTAAAAACCTCTTGACAACCTTTTTGAAGGACTATGTCAGAAGCACAGTCAGAAGTAAGGGAAGTAGCGCCACGAATAGTATCTGTGGGACGATTATGCTGGCCTTGCTGTAACACTGACCGTCTAAATTGAAACAGAAATATAAAAATAACATTAATTCGGTAGGTACTGTGTACAACATTGTAGGATTTATAATAATATGTAGGTAAAAAACGTGATTTGACGAAAATTTACTTATGTTTTTGAATGTGGCAATGTGTGTTTCCGACACTTCCACCAAGTAATAATTAATTTAATTTAATATTGGTGTATTTTAGTCAATGAACCCAAACGTAGGTAATAAATTATTATAGGTAAACCTAGTCAAACTAAACTATCGTCTAGCTAAACCTTCAAGAATCTACTATCTAATCTATCTACTTATTTTTCAAATCGAACGGTTTTTTGACAAAAGTGTCAATTTATACGAGGGCGTGCGTTAGTTCTGATTTCGTCCACCACGCGGCAAAATACCCTTTCCAGTCTGTATGTATACAGACCAGTTAACTAAAGCTGCGACGTTCAACACATTCACACTAGTGTCTGTGGACAGCGTGCGTTGTGACGTCGTAATGCATGCGCATCGTGAAAAGTCTGCCTGTCTCGCGCGCGGTCTAGCTTATGAATGTGAAGGGTGAAGGGGGTAGATACAGTCTACTTTTGCTAATGTAGAGTGAAATTGCGTAAGTGTGAGTACTGTGAACGTGCCAGCTTTAGTTAATTGACCTCTATACAGACCGGAAATAGTATTTTTCCGAAATCAGAACTAACCGCACGCCCTCGTATAAATTGTCACTACTTTGTCGTAGATTTTGACATTTTTGTCTCAGTAAATCGACTTACCGAATGTAAACATTTTTTTTATAATGGCGGTGTAGTCTGCCTGTGGAAGATGCAGGCGGCAGGTGAGCGCGAGCGCCGCGCCGGGCCCGGGCGCGCGCGCGAGCGCCTTGGCCTCGGCGTCGTACGTTAACAAGCCGTTCGCGTGCCACACGCGCTGCACTTGTTGTGCTATCGGCCCTCTAAAATATTTAAAATTCTATAAATAAGCGCACTATGCCCACCTTAATTTGTAAAACATAATTCTAATTTATGTTTTTAAATTTCTAATGCCAATGTCTTAGTAGATCTCTAATATTTATCTGTCTGTTACGTTTTCGTGGTAAACTACAAAAAGGTTTTCGATAATTTTAATTATACTCGTATAAGTAGGTGCAGTGACACAATAGTCCTTCGGATAAAGGGACATAATAATTAAACTACATTGTATCGCGAAATAAAGTCTCGATCTTTTTAATAGATGAAAGTTTAATGAAAAATCCTTTGTACAGACAACAAACAAATGTAGTCAAATTAGTTAAAAAATCAGGAAGGAATTTGATAAGTGCTTCTGATTCCAGTCCAGTCTTTTCTTTAGGTTCACTTGAACTCGAAACGATTACGAGCCAATATTTTTTCAGCACCGGAACGATGTGCACTTTTAAATTTCTTTTATGTGTAATTAAGTTATATATAAATATATATTGACCAATTTTATCAACTTTTAGATTCTTAGGAATTTTTGTATGTAGGTTTGTCATAAAAAAGCATTAAAATATCTTATTATGTATTTCAATGGAAAACACTACTTACCTGTTACTTTCGAGGATTATATCTGGCTGCGGATACACCCCTCGAGCAAGACAACTGATCTCTGCTAAACGAAAGCTGTTGTTTTTCGGCTGTATCGTCATTTGGAACTCTTCTTCTGGGCCTGGTTTAGGTATATAGTGTTAATCTTTAGGTTCTTTACACAAAAAAATGGCTGGTAGATACGTTAAAGAACTACCTACTTATAATAAATCATTTATAGATAAGTGAACGAGACATGTCGTATTATCACGGGATGTTTGAGGACTCCGCTTCTCCGCCAAGTCGAGCGCGAAGCAGACACTGCCGTACCATCCTTTACAGGAACCATTTCGCCCCATTTTCAGGCCCCTATTTGAGCACCTTTGGATAAGACCAGAGCGCTGAAATTTTCGTCATCTAGTAAGCTATACGCATATACTTAAAATCCAAGTTTGTAGGTTATTTAGTTCCCAAGTTATGCGACAGCAAAATTTCGCATTTTCGACAGACACTCCCCTACTCACTCACTCACTCATGATCATCAAAATAGAACTAGTACTTCCTATAAACTTAGAGAGCTGAAATTTGGTTCAGAGTTAGGGTTTAATGGCCACATAAAGGGAAAACTATAAAAACTAGGATAATCGAAGATAATCAGGGTCAGCTGGTGACCCCAAGAGCCCAACCAAACTACTAGATATCGACATATACCGCCTTTACGAAAAATATTCTACTAGGTGGGCCGCTTCATTTGATGTCTATTTGGAAGATCTGAAGTATCGGATGAAGAACCCTCAGCCGGTCTCAGCTGTATTAGAGATATGGTAATGCCCCTTTCTACTATTGGTACATAAAAAAATCGACCAGCGTAGTGGGCCACATCCTCTATAGTGGGACACGTCTTCTAATTTGATCTAGCCCATAGCATGCCACTGCTGGGCGAATACCTCCCTTTCTTCTTTTAATAGATATAAAGAAAATTTATCAATCACGTTTCTACAAAAAGCAGTGAAATCCCACCAAAAACATTCTGTAAAAAACTAGCCAAGTCTCGATGGAGCTGCTTGTTTATATCTAAAAAGTAATGAAATCTAGACAAAGTCGTGCCAAGTCTAAGGTTCCCTAGTGCGATTTCTTTATTATTATAGTTAATGTTGTATGACTTGGCCGTTGAACATTCTATATAGGTAACTGACCTACGCAACATTTGTAACGTTTTCCAAGTGGCGATTTCCCATCGTCAATGGGTACCGCTACCCAATTCTGGCGACCGATTAGTGCACTGGTGTCATGGCGCACCTGGTTACAAGGGTACAATCCTAGACCCTTCGACGGCCAAGTCATACACCATTAACTATAATAATAAAGAAATGCAGTAAGGAACCTTAGACTTGGCACGACTTTGTCTAGATTTCATTACTTTTTAGATATAAACAAGCAGCTCCATCAAGACTTGGCTAGTTTTTTACAGAATGTTTTTGGTGGGATCTAACTTTACCCAAATACTACCTACTCAAAAATGACTACCTACTACACTACTACTTAGTCCTATGCACTAAATTACACTAATAAGATGATACCGTACCTACTTAGAAATAAAGTCATCGACATAGGTCACCGGCAGTGCCGTAACTAGGACGGTGCCAGCGGTGCCCAGGCACAGGGCGCAGACCCTGGAGGGGCGCAGAAATGACCAGACCACATTTTTCAGGGTCGCAGTTTTGAAAGCTTGCACCGGGCGCATCAAAGGCTAGTTACGGCGGATTAGCAAGCTGAAGTGGCAGTGGTGGTGGTGGGCTTGCCATAACAGCCACAGAACAGACAACCTTTGGGATAAACATATTCTGGCGTGGAGACTTAGTACGACGCCCTCAGGGAAAATAAACTGGCGATTGGCGCAAGAATTGGAGAGGCTTATGTGTAACAGTGGATTGCGAATTTGCGATAGAGTATAGAGTGATGATGACTTACTGAATACTAGCATGCGCTTAGCCTCTCGTGCCTTCTTCCCATCAATGATAACAACACAGGCATACTCTCCGCTCAGCTGCGGGTCTACTCGCAATAATCGGATTCCACGATAGTTTTCAGTAGGCGACACTGAAATAAATAAGGATTTATGAAATTTGCTTACTTCCATTAATTTATGAGTAGAAATGAGATACCTAGGTCATAATAAAGGACAATAATAATACATATCTATATCTATACTGATAATAAATCTGTAGAGAGGTCAATTCTGTACATGAAATATATTTTCAAAATAACTACCAGGGGGTGATTAGTGATCGATACTGATGCCAAAATTGCAATCAGTAAAATTTTTGTCTGTTTGTCTGTCTGTCTGTCTGTATGTTCGTTATAGAAACAAAAACTACTCAACGGATTTTAACGAAACTTGGTACAATTATTCTTCATACTCCTGGGCAGGTTATAGGACACTTTTCATCACGCTACAATCAATAGGAGCAGAGCAGTGAAGGGAAATGTTGGGAAAACGGGAGAAATTTTTATCTGTATGTTTGAACGCACATCACGCAAAAACTACTTAGGTACTGCATGGAATTGAATGCGGCTTTCTCCAATGTATTGCTAGAGGTCTAACTTAACATTTAGGCACCATTTTATGGAAGTCCTTTATTTTTGAAACCCGATATCCACGCGTGCGACGCCGCTGGCACAGCTAGTTAGGTAATATATCTATAGTTATCCTTGTAAGACTGGAATAAATTCGCTAACTACCTACTTATGTAGATAGGTACCTATGCTTTTTCTTTTTTAATTCGTTCAATCAGACAGCTAGCCCTTTGGCTGAACAACGCCATTCAATCACACGTCTAGCTTTTTAATTGAATATCTATTTGAGTTGCTCAAAACGTTCAACAGTACAGTTGATTCAAAATATTTCAAAAGCCGCCGTCTAATTAAATTAGTTCAGCGTTCACCACCGCGGCGCTAGGTGCGTTTTGTTTTAATATTGCGTCAACTAACCGGTGTTTGTACCTAATTGTTTCAAGATATTTTTCGGAAAGAAAGTAGCCTAAATATACCTACATTACAGGTCTTATTAAAGAGACAGAAATTTAAACAAATAATCGAGGAGAAATTACGGGATTATGAAATGCATTACCAAGGTATTTAATGCAATTCTATAAATAATACTTAAATATTCTCTCAAATTAACTACATACTAACTAAACTAATGGTCAACTTAGTTAATTTGTCATTTAACCAATTAGCTAATCGTCGTCTAACTGTAGTGTTGAACGTTGCAGTGAACAAGTCGGCTAAACGACGTATAGCCGTGTGATTGAATAATGTTGTTCAGTCAAACGGCTAGCTGTTTGATTGAACGGCTATTTTAACCAGTTGGCTGCGACATAACCATCTTAATTGAAGGCGCAGCTAAATGCCACAGACCGATGACGGGCAGCAGCGTTACCGGAGCGAGAAGCTACGCCCTGCGATCGCCAACCCCAGGCGGGTTGGCGATCGCAGGGCGTAGCTTCAGCGTGGCGATTATGGGTATATCCTCCAGATGTTTGAACTGGAGTCTCCAGTTGTTGATCATGGTATGAAGTGATGGTTACCAATAGCGGAGCAGATTTCTCTCGGGAACGAGACGGTTTCAATAAATCAAGTAAGTAGGTATTTGTAGCGACATGTAGCAAAATCTATCTATACATCGCTACAATACAGAATCCTACAACGCGCAAACGAAGTTTTCGTCACGACTCGCTATATATACTAAAAACCAAGATGGTCCATCGGACCGCGGTCCCCGAGCACGATCACCTAGCTCGGCGGAAGTACTTCCACTTTTCGTAGGGACAAGTCTGTTCCTACAATTGGTGACCCCGACGTGATCTACACCGACGTGATATGAACACGCAACGTGATGGAGCCCGACGTGATGAAAACTGACGAGAACCACCTTGGCGAGCCCTGCATCGACGACGCAGCTTCCGCATCATCTCCAGCCTCTCCATCCTCAGCAGCAGTCTTCAGCTAGCCCTCATCACCAGCGCCTTCGTGAACCACCGCAGCTTTCGACGCTCCCTGGTTCAGCGGCAGCTCTCACCGTGCAACCGACGCAACGCAGCCCTACGTCCGGATCAACGGCGGCACATCCTCGACGTGGCAGCAGCTGCTCCTGCCTACATCGCTCATCCCGACCCACTGCGGATTCGAGCACACCGGCACCGACGCTTCTCATCCGTCCTCACTGAGGATTCGAAGCACAACGCACGCACACCGCTCATCCCGACTCACCGCGGATTCGAGCCTACTCGGGCACAAACGCTCTTCCCGACTCACCGTGGATCCGAGCACGCTGACCAGATTGCTGACCTGAGCCGAGACTTTCCATCTAGGAGGGGAGTGCATAGCGACATGTAGCAACATCTATCTATACATCGCTACAATACAGAATCCTACAACGCGCAAACGAAGTTTTCGTCACGACTCGCTATATATACGAAAAACCAAGATGGTCCATCGGACCGCGGTCCCCGAGCACAATCACCTAGCTCGGCTTCCACTTTTCGTAGGGACAAGTCTGTTCCTACATATTCATTGCGAATTAATGTTTTCGCCAGCGTCAAGAGTTTGTCGTACATTAGGTATGTATTTATCTACCTACCGTTTCCGGTGCGATCTGTTCTGTCCTAATTCCCGAGAAAACGACAGTCTAATTTGAATGGATGTGAGGGTCTACTTGCAATAAAAATTTAATCGAGGAGGATCGAATTCCTGATTGGGAAATAGCAGGCAATGTAGGGTCATTCTTAATGGAAGCCGCCTACCTATCCTGAGTTTCCGTGTTTACCTAACAACTATAACTAATATTTTTTAGTAAATCATGCGTCTTGATATAAATTATTGATAACATTACCGTAATATGGTAGGTATTCAAAAGTGTTCGCAGCACCTCCTCACCTGTAGTTTTGTAAGATATATTTAGGCGTCCCTCTAAGACTCCCGTGACTTTGGGAAGTAATGGTGGAGTCCACTCATAGACCAAGGCGCTGCGGTCGGCACTGCCGCTCCTGAACCACCACTGCAGCGTGAAGCCATCGCCTACGACTGCGAACTGACAGTCCAATGCCACGCTCGTGGAGCCTGTCTGCACCACGTCGGGTACTACGAGTTTCTCTATTTTCACGTTGTTCAATATATCTGCAATTAGGTATTATTGAGTATGTGTGTGTAGGTAGGTACCTACATAATTCTCTTATTAGATATTTATTTAAAGCCAATGTTCGCATTAAAAAAAAAGAAATACTGTGCTACATAAATTAGGTACATTTACATCAGTTTTAATTTATTTGGCCATTATAAGCACTTAGTTGTTATCATGTAGGTAGGTAGGTAAGGTATGTAGTAGGTGGGTAGGTACTCACTGGCAAGCAACAGGTAACCCTGTGCAAAAGATTTCCGAAATTCACTAGACACCATTATAAAGAAAATTCTATAGTTACTTAGGTAGAGTGTCATCGAACACAAGTCTCACTCGTAAGTAAGAGCATTGCATGCATACCTAGATATCGGAATTTGTGATCTCGCTCCGACACGCAACCGCCAAGCACTTAGTACACGAAGTAACGAGAGTAAATAATAAAGACGACAACGTCGTACTTGTTTACATGCAGAGAAGGTCGTCACATTAACTTTTGGGAGATGATGACACGGTAGGTAAAATCATTTTTTTATCATGCACTCCGCATTACACCATATAAGCCATATACATAAGGAGACGCGGCGAGTCTCGCGTGTCATTCACGCGTTGAGAGACCGGTAAAAGCGTCGCGTCAGACTCTAAAAATATTATGGGCTACTACGGGCTGCGCCCCGCGGTTTGCGTTCCCGTGGGATAAATAGTAGCCTATGTGCATGGAAGTAATAAGTAATGGAAGTAATACTACGAACAACAGGAACGAGCTGTTGTCGCAAAAATGAAGCCGAACGAAAGCTCAGACGATTTCTCCTCTCACGCGTTAACGATCAACTAGTTAGGCAACAAATCTGAGAATTTCACTGTTCCTACGTTTGAATCTAACCGTCAAATTAACGACTAATATGGTGGGCATCACTCAGCAGGACTCACTGAAAACCAGCGCCGCCGTGGATTCTACGGGGGCGACGGCCTAATGCTAAGTGAGGCCCTTTTATTTTGGACGTGGCAACGGCCGTGTCCGGTCTAATTATATTATCATGTATTATATTTGTATGTTTATCTTTGTTAAGTGTGAAAGTGTTTTTCATAGTGTCCGGCCGAAGGTTCGGTTTCGGCCAAAAACCAAGTTTCGGCGAAAGTTTTAGCCGAAACTTTTGCCGAAACCGAAACTGATTTCGAATGTTCACGCACGTTCACCTAACTTTGTTTCTCGTGATAACGCTTTGACGAACGCTGGCGGCCCTATTTGGGAATCGTCGTACCTACCGTTCTGATAGCTCTCTCAACAAAACTTATAGCTGTTCATTTCACATAGGATGCGTACGGTGACACATTTTACGCAATTCGTATGTGAAATGACAAATAATCTTGAAAATGAAAATAGTTGTAAGGTTTATTACAAATGCTAACAAAAGATTTGTTTTAATTTGCATTTCAAACCATAAATAAAATTTTATTGTATTTAATAACTGACATCTAAGGCACTTCATATTTCTATCAATCATGCTTGATGCGTAACTTGAAACGTATTTTCAAAGGGATTAAAAAATTATGAGCTACATAAAATTTTAATCCTATCTGCGGGGGAGCCCAGGGAACCTGTAATACAGGCTTTTACAAAGCCTCAGGCAAAAGCCTCCTACAATGATGGGGTTGTTTAACAGCACAATGTTGAATCATGTTTGTATTTTTATGTCCTTGTGATGATAAGGATTGATAGTGATGTAAGGGAGCGACCTTATAACCTTTTCGCTCCAAGCCACCCTCACCTGCCCGCGGTGCATCCTGCCGAATAGCAAATTAGGCTCTGGCGGCCGACTGGTGGCGGTAGGTATAACCATCACAATCGAAGGCGTAGCTAAATACCACAGGCCAATGACGGTCAGCAGCGTCACCTACGCCCTGCGATCGCCAACCCGCCCAGCGCGGCAGCGTGGCAATTATGGGTAAATCCTCTAGATGTTTGCCCAAAGTGGCGAACAACTGGAGTGGCCTTTGTACAGCAGTGGACTGCGATAGGCTGATAATGATGTAATTTTGGAGGAAATAAATAAATAATTATTCATATGATGACGATTTTTATATGGTAGCGAACTACCATATAAAAATCGTCATGAAACAATAACAATAATAGTGATTTAATTATTGATATTTAATTATATATTGAATAATAAACACTTGCTATCAGAACAGTGTTTCCTTTTGATGTCCAAAATAATGCAGAATGTAATGAAAATAATGAGTAAAATGCACTACATTTCAGTATTTTAAGGTATTTTATATTTGACCACGTGAGTTTCGGTTTCGGCCGAAACTAAAGCGACGGCCGAACATTCGGTTTCGGCCGGAAAACCAGTTTCGGTCGGACTCTAGTTTTTCTGTTTATCATGTTGTGATGTCCAAAAACATTTCTTATTTATTTAAATTATAACTGCACGTTAAATGTATAACGTTTAATTTTGAAGTTTGGTGGTGTGTGTAATAGTGGTGGTGGGGCGCGTCATTTTAGATTAGACAATCTCTACCTACCAACCTACTTGTAGGTACATAAGTACTTTTAACTTGAGTTTTAATCAATAATGACTGAGTAGTTTACGTCTCGGGGGAAAATGGTAAATACTTAGTAGATATTTTTTTTTACATGCCACGCTGGGCCACACATCGTCATCTAGCCCCAAACTAAGCCGAAGCTTGTACTATGGTATGGGTACTAGACAACTGATAAACTACATAAATCCTTTTTTTTTGTAAATAAATACATATTACTCGTATACATAGAAAACACCCAGACCAGATATGTTCATGAACACAAATGTTTGCACTGTGCGGGAATCGAACCCACGACCCTTGGCTCAGTAGGCAGAGGTCACTACCAAATGAGCCATCGAGCCAGTCGCCTAGTTGATGTTGAAAAAGTCAGCATGAAAATAATACAATCATTTTGTATATTCAATAGCTTTTATTTCATAATCATTGGTAGCACTTTTTTTTGGTTTTAAGTTAATATTATATACTAGATATGTGCTTAGACACCTAGATAGTTATCGGAAATCGGCTGTTACTAGCAATTCGTTCCCTTTAATTCACAAATCTAGAAAATAAATGCAAATTGTACGTAGTTACAGTCTACGAAATGGATAGATTTTATTTAGGCGGTGTACCTAATTCCTGTAACCCGCGATACTTTTACGCAAGAACCACTATCCATTGCGTTAGGTATGTACCTACATACAAATTATTATATATCTTATACAACGCCACAATAATTTAGTATTTAGGTACCTTTGGTTTATCGTAGGTATACGTAGTACCTACCTACATAATAATTTTTGAAAATATCAGAGTTAGGTATGTATGTACCTAGTATTAAATACGTATAAAATTACGTATTACACCCACTACAGAATTTTCTAAACTTACATAATGTCTTTTCAAAAATTACAATGGGTTACATAAAATTACCTTCCTATTATTGGGTACACACGGCCACACATGCCTAAATCTGTCAAAATAGCTCGATATAATGGACACAATGCCTGAAACATAACAACACAACAAAACTAACATTCAACATCGCTAACACGAAGAAGTAATTATGTATAGTAATTACATGTTTTTGTGCTGTAGCTAATTCATGGCAATGCAAATGAGATGTAGTTAACCTCATCGACTGAAATACTGTTGATTATTGTGATAGATATATATAACTCTTAATTGGTTTTCGCGAGTTAAGATATTCTGATTAGCCTTAGGTTTAAGAGAGGTAGGGCATAGCGAATCTTCGCTCGAATTGAGCCGCCCGTCCGGGGAAGGACCTCCACCCTATAGAATACCGCAGTCAAATGACCTCTGGGTCGTGTTTCTGCCGGTGAGTAGGGTTTCCGGAGCTCGTGGGGGGTTAGGGTTGGGCCGGCATGGCGGTGGCAACTGACAGGTAACTGACCAGTTACTTGCCCGTTGTCACAGCGACTTGGGCTTCTCTTTCGCTTTCCATCAGGTGTAGGGAAGCCATTATGTCGAGCCACTATAAAAAAAAAAAAAAAAAAAAACACAGAACGAAGGAATGGCAGCATAATAAAGAACCGATACGTGCTGACATGTTAATATAAAAAAGCTTTTGTCCCGGAACAGGTGCATGTATCCAACTACTAATATTTTTTTTAAAATATTGCTCTACTCATTCAGTTGCGCTCAACACACCCGCTTTAAGCTTTTTACATATATATTATTTATATATATGTAAAAAGTATTTTAGCGATACTTATAATATTACACTATACAATATATATTGGTTGGTATTATAAAGCAACATTTATAGGTATACCATTTATAATCGATTTAAAGACGTAAATCCTCCTACACTTCCTATCATAATTCGTATTTATATTTGGAAATTCAATTGTACCTACCCAATCAGCTACAGCAATGAAAAAATCGAGTCAAAGTAACTCGACGGGTATTTAACTAGTAGACAAGTTTTAACGTTGTTTAAAAATTGCAGTACCTACACAATATTAATACACAATAATAATTTTACATATCCATTGTACAACTAAAAAAAATTATAACATTTTATACAAAATATAAAAAATAATGTCGTTGACTCAATACGTCGCGTCGCACGCACGGTACGCATTATGCCGGCCATACACGGTACGGTCTACCGGAGAGGTCCACCTGTGCAGACATACCTGCACAGGTGCACAGGTGGATCTCTCCGGTAGACCGTAGCGTGTATGGCCGGCATTACCTGTACATAGGCCGATTGGTGAGAGTCAAAATGGCGGGTGTAGGTACCTAATAGAATTAAATTATACCGGTCACCAAAAAAATGTACCTTTATTGTACTATTATTGCGATATCAAAATACACCCGCCATCTTGATGTCAAGATGGCGGATGTTCTATAATATTTCATTACTTAACAATCACTCATAAAAAGTAATTACACCAAACAAATGTACCTAAATAGTACTTCCAGTAAAAAAAACAACCTTTATGATCAGTTGGACAGTTCCTGAGAAATAAAAGAACTTTGTTTTGTTTACCTACATTTCATTATTAATTGTTGAGTTATGTTATTAGATATCTACATAATCTAAGCGTGTTTGTTCAGGTTGCAGGCGTGAAATTCGCCTGGGATACGTCTTTTAATTAAGAGTGGTTTGTTTGCTTAGGATTTTAGAAATAATTATTAAGAATTTTAATCGCGCCTCTATTCAAATCATATTTTAATTTTAATGAGTATGGACGAAAATAAAAAGGTTATTACTTTGTTCATTGTGATACTCACATTTTATGATAATCATGGAACATATAAATAATAAATAGGTAACATAAATCACATACATTGCTCCGATCCCAAAGTAAGTTGCATAAGAAGTTGTGTTATGGGTATCATAACAACGAAGGTACCACAAAGATATACCTAAATACAAATATTAACATCCAGACACGGAACAAACACGAGGTACATTACATCACACGAATGTTT
The DNA here is from genome assembly GCA_031163375.1 of Conogethes punctiferalis. Lineage (NCBI taxonomy): Eukaryota > Metazoa > Arthropoda > Insecta > Lepidoptera > Crambidae > Conogethes > Conogethes punctiferalis. The sequence goes on along the minus strand of CM062077.1, from coordinate 17,103,262 downwards.
GTCCCGGGTGGGGTGGGGGTTTGAACCCACGACCCTCGTTCAGAAGGCAGGGGTCACTACTAATTGAGCCACCCGGGCCAGTCAACATATTGTATATAAATAGATAGATAGGTATTTGTAGTTCGATCAATAATTCATAATAATATACATAATTAAGCAAAACACGACTGTTTTTTTATTTCTCAGAAACTATGCAACTGATCATGTTGGTTGTTTTTTTACTTGAAGTACTTTTTAGGTACATTTGTTTGGTGTAATTACTTTTTATGAGTGATTGTTATATAATGAAATATTATAGAACACCCGCCATCTTGACATCAAGATGGCGGGTGTATTGTTAAAGGTACATCAGGGGGCACGGCAGTGCCCCCGCCAAGTCGAGCGCGAAGCAAACACTACCGTACCATCCTTTACAGGAACCATTTCGCTGCATTTTCAGGCCCCTATTTGAGAACCTTTGGATAAGACTAGAACGAAATTTTCGTCATCTAGTAAGCTATAAGCATATACTTAAAATCCAAAATTTCAAGTCTGTAGGTCATTTAGTTTCCAAGTTATGCGACAGCAAAATTTCGCATTTTCGACAGACACTCACCTACTCACGCACTCACTCACTCATGATTATCAAAATAGAACTAGTACTTCCCGTAAACTTAGAGAGCTGAAATTTGGTACAGAGTTAGGGTTTAATGGCCACATAAAGGGAAAACTATAAAAACTAGGATAATCGAAGATGATCAGGGTCAGCTGGTGACCCCAAGAGCCCAACCAAACTACTAGAGATCGACATATACCGCCTTTACGAAAAATATTCTACTAGGTGGGCCGCTTCATTTCATGTCTATTTGGAAGATCTGAAGTATCAGATGAAGAACCCTCAGTCGGTCTCAGCTGTATTAGAGATATGGTAATGCCCCTTTCTACTATTGGTACATACGAAAATCGGCTGTCATTGCCAAAGTCCAGCATAGTGGGCCATATCTTCTATAGTGGGACACGTCTTCAAATTTAATCTAGCCCATAGCGTTCCAGCTGCTGGGCGAATACCTCCCTTTCTTCTTTTAATAGATATAAATAAAATTAATCAATATACCTAGGTTTCTACAAAAAGCAGTGAAATCCCACCAAAAACATTCTGTAAAAAAACTAGCCAAGTCTCGATGGAGCTACTTGTTTATCTCTAAAAAGTAATGAAATCTAGACAAAGTCGTGCCAAGTTTAAGGTTCCTTACTGCGATTTCTTTATTATTATAGTTAGTGTTGTGTGATTTGGCCGCTGAACATTTTTTATAGGTACTACTCACAACACAAGGGTACAGGGTACAAGTCAATATTGTTTACACATATTGTTAAATCTACGTAGTTAACGTTTTCCAAGTGGCGATTTTCCATCGTCAATGGGTACCGCTACCCAATTCTGGCGACCGATTAGTGCAATGGTGTCATGAAACACCTGGTTACAAGGGTACAATCCTAGACCTTTCAACGGCCAAGTCACACAACATTAACTATAATAATAAAGAAATCGCAGTAAGGAACCTTAAACTTGGCATGACTTTGTCTAGATTTCATTACTTTTTAGAGATAAACAAGCAGCTCCATCGAGACTTGGCTAGTTTTTTACAGAATGTTTTTGGTGGGATATTTTTTAAAGCGAGGTACAAAATAGTACATTAAAGGTACAATTTTTTGGTGACCGGTATAATATAAATTCTTATGGTACACCCGCCGTTTTGACTCTCACGCCGATTGGCGAGAGCTAATCCGTGCGCGACGCTACACCCGTTAACATGTAAATAAGCCACGTCACAAGAGATTGCCACAAGCTTCCTTTGATCTGTATTCAAAACGAGGTTTAGCCAGCATGTAACGTAGCGTTCTGATCGCGACCACCCATTAGGTGGAGTGAGGCCATCCTGAACGCTCTTATTTTAAAAAAAACCTATCATTGCACTTTGGTTCTATACTGTAAAATAACAAAAAACGAATGACAAAATATAATCAATCATAAAACATTAATTTGAAAATATTAGGACAGGTGTGTACACCTGTTCATTTGGCTTGTTTACGTATTATGGATAATTCCATTTGAATCATATGTTCTTTTCTTGCACAAAATAATGATCGTTCTGTTTTCATGTCCTCTCTTTCCTCCCTCCGTGTTCCTTTTCCTGTGTCCATTCCATATGCCTTTTATGTATGAACGATTACAATATATATTCAGTTTTATCTATTTTTATAAACACTAACAATATTAAGATTTAAATTCATGTACCTACTTAACATCTGCCATGGAAAATAACTAATTGACGAAATATTATAGTTTAAGCGGAATAGTTCAAAATAGTATCAAACGAAGTAAAACATTTTGTACATGACTGTACCTCCATAGAAATGTAGGTGAGAGTCAAAATGGGGGGTGTACCATAAGGAATTAAATTATACCGGTCACCAAACAAATGTACCTTTAATGTACTATTTTGTACCTCGCTTTAAAAAATATGTACCTTCTACAAAACGAAGTTATTTCGAAATCAAAATACACCCGCCATCTTGGAGTCAAGATGGCGGGTGTACTATACTATAATATTTCATTATTTAACAATCACTCATAAAAAGTAATAATAACAAACAAATGAACCTAAAAAGTACTTTAAGTAAAAAAAACAACCAACTTGATCAGTTGCATAGTTTCTGAGAAATGAAACAGTCAAGTTTTGCTTAATTATATATATTATTATGAATTATTGATCGAACTACAAATAGGTACCTATCTATTTATATACAATATGTTGACTGGCCCAGGTGGCTCAATTAGTAGTGACCAATGCCTTCTGAACCAAGGGTTGTGGGTTCGAACCCCCACCCGGGACACGAGGTACCTACATGACATTCGTGTCATGTACCTCGTGTTTGTTCCGTATCTGGGTGTTAATATTTGTATTTAAGTATATATTTGTGGTACCTTCGTTACTTTGGGATCGGAGAAATTTATTAATATACTGCGCCTGCGGCGTCGCACGCGTGGATATCGGGTTTCAAAAATAACGACTTCCATAAAATACCTACCTATACCTAGTGCCTAAGTTTTAAGTTAGACGTCTAGCAATACGTTAGTGAAAACCGCATTCAATTCCAATATAAAAAACTATCCCGTTTTCGCAACACTTTCCATCACTGCTCTGCTCCTATTGATCGTATCGTGAAGTATACTATAACCTGATCAGGTGTATGCAGAATAATCGTACCAAGTTTCGTTAAAATCCGTCCAGTAGTTTTTGTTTCTATAACGAACATACAGACAGACAGACAAAAAATTTACTAATTGCATTTTTGGCATCAGTATCGATCACCTATCATCCCCTGATAGTTATTTTGAAAATATATTTAATGTACAGAATTGACCTCTCTACAGATTTATTATAAGTATAGATGATTTGAATAAAGTCGCGATTAAAATTCTTAATAATTATTCCTAAAATCCTAAGCAAACAAACCACTCATAATAATAAAAGACGTCCTGAACACGCTTAGATTATGATAAAGATATCTAATTACATAAATCAACAATTAATAAACAAAACAAAGTTCTTTTATTTCTCAGGAACTGTCCAACTGATCATGTTGGTTGTTTTTTTTACTTGAAGTACTTTTTAGGTACATTTGTTTGGTGTAATTACTTTTTATGACTGACTAGCTGTGCCAGCGGCGTCGCTCGCGTGGATATCGGGTTTCAAAAATAACGGACTTCCATATAATACCCATCTATACCTTGTGCCTAAGTTTTAAGTTAGACCTCTAGCAATACATTGGTGAAAACCGCATTCAATTCTATGCAGTAGTTTTCGCGTAATGCGCGTTCAAACATACAGGTTTAAATTTCTCGCGTTTTCCCAACACTTCCCGTCACTGCTCCGCTCCTATTGATTGTAGCGTGATGAAAAGTATCCTATAACCTGCCCAGGAGTATGAAGAATAATTGTACCAAGTTTCGTCAAAATCTGTTCAGTAGTTTTTTTTTCTATAACGAACATACAGACAGACAGACAGACAGACAGACAGACAGACAGACAGACAGACAAAAATTTTACTGATTGCATTTTTGGTATCAGTATCGATCACTTATCACCCCCTGATAGTTATTTTGAAAAAATATTTTATGTACAGAATTGACCTCTCTACAGATTTATTATAAGTATAGATTGTTAAATAATGAAATATTATAGTACACCCGCCATCTTGACATCAAGATGGCGGGTGTATTTTGATTCCGAAATAACTTCGTTTTGTAGAAGGTACATATTTTTTAAAGCGAGGTACAAAATAGTACATTCTTAAAGGTACATTTTTTTGGTGACCGGTATAATTTAATTTCTTATGGTACACCCGCCATTTTGACTCTCACAAATGTAGGGAAAATTAACACTTTCTAATTTCAAATTAAATCAGCTCAAATTTATTTTCGCTGGATACGACTATTTCATGGCTATTTTTTGGTACAAACTCGAAACCGAAAATTGTAGGCGTTTCGGAGATATTTGAAGTTTTCAAATGTTCAAGCCAGAATCCTCACAAGGGTACCTTTATAATATGATCTCTGGAACCTCTTAGCGACTATTTCTGAGATTTGGTATGTCGTTGCGACTATTTCATAACTATTTTTTGGAACCTAAACCAATACGATAGACTTTACCGTTTGCTTGCATCAGAGGTGAGGAAGTACAGCTTGAACATCAAGCTGTAATCCTCACTAACCTATAGCTATAACTCCGAAACTAAAATGCGACTATTTTTTTACATGTGCGACTATTTATGACTATTTCATGACAGTTTTTGGCATAGTCAAAATTCGTTTTCATCGAGATTTCAAAGATGAGGATTACAGCTTGAAGCACACGTTCCGCCGGGTACGCTACGTCTACTGCGTACTAATCCGAGATAAGCGACAGCCGACCAAGTTTCATGGCCGCCCAACATAGTCGAGACGACCGTAGAAAGTTACGACAAATCCCACACCACACCAGACAAATGTTAAGTTGATTTACCCTACTGATGATTTCATACACACGTCGTAACTTAAAGATAACGTTATACAACAAACGTTATATTTAAGTTGCGTTGTTTTACCAAATAACAAGATTGTAAAAAAAAATTGACAAATGTTATTTGATGAAATGAAATGTAGTCTTTCAATTTATTTATCAAATCAGGCGTTTACAGAAACAATTGTTGTAAAATAATAACTTTGGCCAGTGTGGAAGTTATTTTTAAAAGTCAAAACCTTTTGTCAATTGAACTTTTCAACAAATTGATCTATACCTACACAGGACCTCAAATGAGCCCATTAAATAGGGTACCTACCTACAAATATAATATATATTTAATCATTTAAAATTATACTATATCATATCATACATTCTTAATAATTATACATTAACGTCTTTGGCACCATTATTCCCTAATATTACACCAGCGATATGATAATTTCTAATGGCAACGATTTATCGTTGTTGTGTGTAGTGCGCATTAGTAATTAAATGCGTCGACAAAGTTTACCTACTTAGGTAATGTAGTACCACGTTAATAAGTACCTAGCATTGGCAAACATCGTCTGCGCAGAAGAAAAGCTAAAGCCGATTATACATATACGAACTAGCGACGCGCCCTGCTCTTAAATCACTATCTATTAAAAAACCGCATCAAAATCCGTTGCGTAGTTTTAAAATTCTAAGCATACCTACATAGGGACAGACAGAAAAAAGACTGTCTTTGTTTTATACTACCTATGTAGTGATACCAACACTGTTGAAATATAAGGGGCGGCGCAGACGACAGACTATCCGTGACGCACTTTTTAGTCTAACCTGTCGTCTGCGCAGCCCCTAACGAGTATTATTGCGTTACGTTAAAGTCAATATTTTTTTTATCTCATGCTATCTCGCTCATAGCAACTTTCAAGAAGACGGGCACCAAAAATGACGCGCACACGCATTAACCAATAGCAAACGACAAAATTTCGCGCGCCTTCGCGGAACAATTGGCTAAGACAACAACGATTGACTAAGATTTTTTCTCAGCTTCTAAAAATTAGACTTCTGCGCAGGTACATTGGTGTAACTTATTAACATGGTAGTACTGTAACAAAGGAGGACCGGCAAAAATGTATGAAGTCTGGTACTGGAACCAATAACTACGACATAGGTGTCATCGGAAAGCTACTTTGATGAACTTAAATAGTAACTATGGCACCTCAGTTAAAATAGCTGTGTGAAAAAAGGTATGACCATTCTTAAATACCTATTTTATTCAAACATTATTTTTCATTTCGTGACTATCGCGTCTTAGTGCAAGTTCGAACTAGTCTGGTAGTCTATGTTTCGCTAATAAGAATACGAATTCAGTCAAGACATGTAAGAGCAAGAACATACTACAGTTATATATTAGTCGACCGAGATCAAGAAGGCATAGACAAAATATGTCAATATTATTGCAGCTGCTTGTCTGGCCGACGCACCATAGGCACCTGTGCACACGTTTTATCAGTTGTGTGGTACGTACTTAGGATTTGGCAGACACCAGCCCTTCAGGGCTCCTGCTGGCAATCTAATTGATGTAATAATGGATGTGGAATCATAAATAAAATACTCTGTTTTTATCAAAACTAAGTGTGTTATTTTATATTATATTATTAATAAATAAATAATAAATAAATAAATATCAGACAACATCACATACATTGCTCCGATCCCAAAGTAAGTAGCTTAAGCACTTGTGTTATGGGTATCAGAACAACGAAGGTACTACAAATAAATACTTAAATACAAATATAAACACCCAGACACAGAACAAACACAAGTGTTCATCACACGAATGTTTGTCCCGGGTGGGAATCGAACCCACGACCCTTGGTTCAGAAGGCAGGTGTCACTACCAATTGAGCCACCGAGCCAGTCAAATATATATATAGATAAGAATATATATAGATAAGAATATAGTAACGAAATCCTCACCTCGCATCCTACCGGACTAGTTAAAACTTCCACTACGACTTGAAAATTACCTACGAAATGAAGAATAATGTTTGAATTAAGTAGGTATTTAAGAATGGTCATAACTTTTTTCACACAGCTACTTGAACTGAGCTGCCATAGTAACTATTTAAGTACATTGAAGAAGCTGTCCGATGACACCTATGTTATCGTTATTGGTATCCCGTACCATTTTGTCCGGTTCTCCTTTGTTGAAATCCAATTTGTGATTTAATACATAAATGAAACCATTGTTTAGGTTAAATTATTATCAATTCTAATTGATAGACTAATGCTGGTAATAGTAGCAATCAGAAGTTTTCCTTAAATTAATCTTTATTTACCTTGTTTTTTTCATTGCTAATAGGACTTCCACACATAATATTGCAAGAATTATGTCTGGTTTTACGTGGACCGTCCAAGTCCACATTAGTACCTGCAGCCACAGAAGTTAACGCAACCGTTTTGTCAAAATCGATAGTAGTGTATCCTATTGTAGCTGATGGTGTTGATGATATGGTCATTATAGGCTGCTTTTCTAAACTTCCTTGTGATACAAGTCTGGTTCGCGGTTGTGATGTACATGAAACTGTACTTTCATTTCTAGAGCTATTGTATGATTGACTCTCAGGAGATACCACATCTCGCACACCTTTTATAATTTCCTTATTGTCAATATCTAAAACTGCATAATTAACCTCCAGCTCTTCAACAGGTGACATTGACGGGAAGGTGTCAGATTCTGAATATTTCTGATGATGCTCTGAAGTAGAATTAAAAGTCAACATTTGTTTAAGATTTTTAACTCCATCCGCAATATCACCCAGGGTTATGTTAGCATATGTGTTGATTTCTAGTTTAGGACCCACAGCTAAGTTGCAATATTCAAGTTGTTTTGGTGTGAGTGGTGTCGTCGGAACTGGATCATTCTTGCTCACGTCTGGTATATTTGTCTCAATAGAAGTCCCTAGTGCAACATTTACATATGATCGTGCTGCTTCTTGTTGCTCTACACTTAGCTGTGCATAATGTTCACTACTATTGCTTAAAGTTGGAGACAACGGATTATTTATTTGTGTATTTGGAATTTCTTCATTCATATATCTATTTTCAAGAAAAACAGTTTCGTCGTCTTTATCTCTCTTATTATTCTCAGTCGTTTCTTGTTTTAATGTGTTTCTTAAAATTGCTAAATCTCTAGTCAAGTCATTACTATAAACATGCCGAGAATCAGCTACCACCTCTGCTTGGTTATTATTGTGCTCTCTCTTAAAATCCCTCAATTGGTATAGATTTGTAACATGATTTCCATTGGTTTGCGGTCGTGGGTACAATGGCATAACTTCTAATATATCTGCACTTGATGGAGATCGTGGTGATTGTGTTGCTGACCTAGGCTCGACTATTTGAGATGCAATGCTTGAAATATTATTGCTTAGAATTGATCTGCCATTGTCCATTTGACTATTATCTATGGAAGATCTATGTACGACACTGGCTTGTAGAGTTTGTCTTCCCTGAGGCGAAGGTGTCAGTCGCGCCACTGGATATGGTACGGCGTCGTGTATGGCATTTCTCAACTGAATTTGTTGTTGTAATGAATGAAATAGAAATGCTGCCCGTCTACATCGAAATGCGTAAATTCCTTCTCCAGTTTCACATCTTCGTCCTGAAATTAAGCGAAAATATCTATTTATTATTTATGTATTCCAATTAATTCAGCCTGTGGTGGTAACCAGAAAGATGTCTAGTTTATTTACTAATAGTATAAATGCGACTTTCTTTGTCTCACGCTTTTACGCCTAAACCACTAATCCGATTTTGATAAGACTAAAAACCTTTCTGTACCTAAGTACAGAAAGGTTTCAGGGTTGAATTCAGAGTTCATCTCTTATTGGAACCTAGTCAAGAATTAAATCTTGATGCGAAAAAAGGTTCCAATAAAAGATGAACTCTGAATTCAACTCTCAACTTCGGTTTCAAGTCTCAATTATTAAGTATAAAAAAATTGGGAATCATCTAGAAAGTGTGACGATACCTTAAGTGGGAACAGCAGTTTAATATTTACCAAGCACAGGTTCGGTCGTACATGGAGTCTGTTCGCATCTTTAGGTGCAGGCTTTTTTTTATTTAATTCTAAGAAAGCATTTGACCACACTCACACCTGATGTTAAGTGATTATGTGATCTAGGATGGAGCATGCCATGGGAGCATGCATACTTAGATAAAGCCTATTCACTCTAGCCTTAAAAACATCCAAGTTGCAAACAGTAACAATGCAGAAAGACTGAGCTGGCCGAGAATTCCATATTTTAGCCATTCGCGGTAGGAAGGAATTAGCACTTCTTTTACAAATGAATATCTTCTTGTACAAATGGAAGGTATGTCGACTACGTACGGATGGTAAGCCAACCTACGTCTTGTATCCCGATGATGGAAAGGAGCCGACGGAATCAATACATGCAATTCCCTTGCACATTCTCCGAAATGTATCCTATAAAAAACCGACAAACTTGCAATGAAACGGCGGTGATTAAGATCATCTAACTTTTCTTCTGTTAGTGTCAAATCACCTACGAACCCAATTGCACGCTTTTCAATCGTACTCCCCCGGCAGACCGTGACTACACCGGTCGATAAAAATCCGGTAGGCGAACTCTTCTACCGCTGGAGGTCAGTCTGATGTCATCGGTAGGCGGCGGAGTTGGATCTTGAGGTTCTGTGGTTTCTTTTACCATGTATGCCGGTTTGAGCCTGTCAATGCACACATTGACATTCTTGGCTTTTACGTCCAATGTGAAGAATTTCGGCTTTCTGCGAATGACCTTGAAGGGACCAGCGTATGGCGGTTCAAGCGAACCTCTCACGCGATCTTGACGCACGAACACGTGTGATGAAGTGTGAAGGTCGTGCGGAATGTAGAAAGACGAATTTGAGTGCCAAGAAGTCGGACGAGGAGAAAGCTTCGCCATGTACGCGCGAAGACGTGTCGCGTACTGGGTAACGTCAGCAGTCTGGTAGTCATCTTTCGGGCATAGGAACTGACCAGGTAGGCGGAGTGGCTCGCCATACACCAGTTCGGCAGGAGATGACTGCAGGTCTTCCTTCCACGCACTGCGGATGCCGAGGAGGACTAGCGGCAGCGCCTCAGTCCACTGAGCAGCAGGAGCGTGGCACATGATTGCCGCCTTGAGCTGGCGGTGTAGACGCTCGACGAGACCGTTGGCTGCGGGGTGGTAGGCAGTCGTGCGCAAGTGACGCGCACCAACCAAGCTAGTGAGGGCCTGGAAGAGGTGGCTCTCGAACTGGCGACCACGGTCTGTGGTCACCCGCTCAGGACAGCCGAATCTGGCAATCCAACCAGACACGAGGGCAGCAGCACAGGTCTCAGCAGTAATGTCCCGAAGCGGAAATGCTTCAGGCCACCGAGTGAACCTGTCGACGACAGTGAGGCAGTATCTGAAATCATAGGACAAAGGTAACGGCCCTATGATGTCGAGGTGTATATGAGAAAACCTCGAGGAAGGTGGAAGAAAAGAAGATAGAGGAGAGACAGTATGACGAGTAACTTTACTCTTTTGGCATTTTAAACATTGCCTAGCCCACTCTCTACAATCTCTACGAATCCCTGGCCAAACAAATCTTTGTGTCACCAGTCGCAGAGTAGCTGAACTTCCTGGATGGTGTAAGTTGTGTAGCGTATCAAAGACTTGCTTGCGGAATTCGGTAGTGATGTACGGACGAAGTGTATTCAGTGAAGTATCGCAGTACACATGTGTGGTGCTCATATCTGTGAGTACTCTCTTAAGCTTCAAAGCGGTACCATGCTCGAGCAGATCTTGCAGCTCTGGATCGTTCTCCTGAGAATGTGCAAGTGACTGGTAATCAATGGCGACGGTAACCTCTTCGATCCGCGATAAAGCGTCTGCGACGATGTTGTCTCCTCCAGGTATAAATCTTATATCCGTCGTAAATTGAGCAATAAAATCGAGGTACCTGTACTGCCTGGGTGAACACTTGTCCCGATTCAGTGTAAAAGCATAGGTGATTGGCTTATGATCGGTAAAAACAGTGAAGATTCTGGCTTCGATCATATGTCTGAAGTACTTAATAGCTTCGTACACAGCAAGCAACTCCCGATCGTACGGACTGTACTTTCTTTGAGAGGCACTCAGTTTGTGCGAAAAGAAAGCTAGAGGTTGCCAGTCTTTTCCGTTTCGTTGCTGTAGCACGGCTCCTATAGCCATTTCAGAAGCGTCCGTGACTATGGCAAGTTCAGCGTTAGGATCGGGATGCGAAAGTAATGTCGCCTGTGAGAGAGATGTTTTGCATTCTTCAAAAGACTTCAGCATATCAGGGGTCAAAGTTATAGGCTGCGAACCTTTGATACGTGGACCAGCCAGTAAATTGGTAAGTGGTGCCTGAATCTTAGCAGCGTTGGGTATAAAGCGTCGGTAGAAGTTAAGAACACTAAGAAAACGCTGTAATTCCTAAACGGTCTTCGGCGGGGTGAAGTCCTGGACAGCTTTAATCTTCGTCTCCAAAGGTTTAGTGCCGGCAGCAGAAACATGATAGCCCAGAAAAGTAATTTCCGGGAGGCCAAGCTTACACTTTGAGGAATTGACCAAAATTCCATACTGTTTCAAACGTTCAAAAAGCTGGCGAAGATGCTGAAGATGCAGGGCAGGAGAAGATGAGAAGACTAAAATGTCATCCAAATACCCGAAGCAAAAATCTAGACCCAGGAGCACTTCATCGACGAATCTTTGGAATGTCTGAGCTGCGTTTCTCAAGCCAAAGGTCATGTATGGGAATTCATACAAGCCAAAGGGGGTTGTGATGGCTGTCTTAGGTATATCCTCTGGATTAACTGGAATCTGATTGTATGCCTTCACAAGATCTATTGTAGAAAAAATCATGAATATGACGGATAGGGTACCGGCCTGGTATTGTCCTGGCATTAAGTGCGCGGTAGTCGCCGCACGGTCTCCATCCATCGTCCTTCTTCCTCACCAGATGTAGAGCTGACGACCAAGGACTCTCTGAGCGTCGGGCTGTACCGCAGGCAAGCATATCCTCGAACTCCTTCTTCGCTGCTTGTGAGCGAACAGGATCTAGGCGTCGAGGCCAGCAGGAAACAGGTGGTCCGGAACTAGTCCTAATGTAGTGCAAGGTATTGTGCTTGGGAGGAGAATGTACGCCCGCAGGTCTGGTGATCTCTGGAAACTCGCGTAGCAGGGAGTGAAACTCTTGTCTCACCAGCAACCACCTTCACGGAAGCAATATCTTCAGAGATACCAGATATGGCTGCGACTGACAAGGTAGTAATACCATCAAAAGTGGCTTAGGAAATCAACTCCAATTATTGGCTTCGACACATCCGCAATAGTGAAATTCCAAGTAAAATCTCTCCTGAGTCCTAAGTTGAGGTGTAGAAGTGCAGGACTATAAGTATGAATAACGGAATTATTCGCAGCGACGAGATCATACTTGGTTTTAACGCAGGGCGTCTTGACGGCAGATCGCGGAAAAACACACAGGTCTGAACCAGTGTCCACGAGGAACTGCATTTTTGATGTGCGATCCGTAACGAATAGACGGCCTTTAGTATTTGAAGGGCAGTCATGGGCCGCTACTTCCGACCGCCCCTGGAGTTTTCCGACAGGAAAGTGCACGGCTTCTTGCATTTCATCGCTTTCTCACCGTAGGTAAAATGATGAAAGCAGTACGGATGATCTGCTGGCGGTTGTCTTTGCCTAGAACGAATACGTGAGCGGGTATAGCTATTGGGTCGAGATGTTGAGCGCGATCGTTCCGATCGTTCCAGTCTAGAGGTAAGCATAGCGACTTGCCTGGTCAACTCGGAGATTTGCTGATTCATGTCGTTGGCAGATGATGACGAAGTTGTTGCGGAAGTACAAGCAACCTGCGGAGATGATGGTGCAATCTCGTAGATCTTATCGGCTATGTCTCCAAGTTTGTCTTGATCTAAGTCCATTTGCGTGGCGATGACGGCCTGTATATACTGAGGCAACCTGCTAGACCATAAAGTTAATAAAAAATTTGACGGTACTGATGGACCAGCCAAACCAGACAGATGACGCAGGAACTGTGACGGCTTCCTATCGCCCAGCTCTTCGTGCATAAGTAGGTGCTTCACGCGTTTTTCCTGCGAAGCTGAGAGACGTTTGATCAATTCGGTCTTCAATTTCTCATATTTGCCTGTCGCGGGTGGGTTAGTAATAATATCTTTCACCTCTACGGCGTATCTGTGATCCAACTGTGACACTAAGTAATAAAATTTGGTGTCGTCCAGCTTAATACCCGACAGAACAAACTGCGATTCGACCTGGGCGAACCATAGCGCAGGCTCATCTGGCCAAAACGGGGGTACTCTGACGGCAACTCTCAGCACCTCTCTGCTCTCAGTATCAGTACTAGGCCTATTCTCGACATTCATTGTCGGCGAAAATCAAAAATTGCTTAGCCGACGGCAAACTCGTCGGCAATCATGCCAATACGTCGTGCGTTCTTCTCGGCAAAACGTCGAAAAACTTCGGACGATCACGTCGGGTTCACCAGTGAGGCGGATGGGTGAGCAATTAAAACACTTGGATGTTATCCGCACTCAATAAAAATATAATAATATAAAAATACAAATAATAGATTTACGCAATAGGATAATGACAGCAGAAGTGAAAAATTAATATTTTTCTAAACAATTGACGGCTGCAGCAAGTAGGTTTTAATACCAAGGAGGTAGCCACAGGGTCTTGCCATTAAATGATCCAACGAACGTGAGGTGTTATCCCGTCAACCAATCAGGGAACCGTGTATTAAGTGACGGGTAAAAGTGCACCGTTAAATAGTACATTGAGCAATGATTGGCCCATTTGAGGGCGATTTTACTTGTATCAAAATCGTAAATTATTAAATTACTGCCAGGTACCGTAAGTTGATGAATTAACTGAAATCCATTGTGTTAAATAATACATTTCAACTATCGTTTGTTATATTCCGAAAGTTAATCAACTACCTAGGAAATTGATCAACTTACGATTCTTGCTATTTTTCAGTGACATGTACATTTAAACATAGAAACACAACATAGAAAATTCACATTTTCTTTAGATGTATTAAACTATGGAAAATACACATATCAAAACAGTGGATTTAGAAAAATATGATTGTGATCTGCAGATGATATTGTAGGTTTACACAACCTGTTTCCTGATAATATTTACCTGATTCGAAGCTGAAAATTTCACCTTCAAAACCATATCTTCTAAGAGAATGTAAAGGCCATATAGTGGAATCTCTGCCTTCACGGTATAATATTATATCGGACTCTGTAATCTCCAGCTGACCGGCGCAAAGTTCTGCACAATTTTCATCTATATTCACAACTCGGAAAACATTAGGATGCAAGTCTGAAGATTCCTTTTTACTATTTAGGCACCCCATTACGTTCTAATGTAAACCACTGAACACAAATCACATTTTTATAGGATTCTAATTGCTATCAAACATAGAGGGTATTTATCACGCAACATTTTTATTGAGGGTTTTTATGATTTATAATTGCTTTGCTATAGGACGGACCAGAATTTACAATATTTTTTTTCAGTCAAATCCAATGTCCAATCCATCCAATCAAATCAAAATGTCATCACAGCAGTACACACACACACATTTTTTTTTTTTTTTTATTTTTTTATTTTACGCCTCCGGACGTAGTCCATACCAGCCGATTCTGTGTTCCTTTACATTCATGCTGTCAATTGCTTTTTTTTTTTTGTTTTTTTTTTTTGGTTTAAGTTTAACGGCTTTGGATCAAGTCCATAACAGCCTATTCTTTTGTTCTATTCATCCTCCTCTTCTTCATATTTATCTTGTTCATATTAATCATTTTCATATTGCTTATTTATCATTATTCATCATGTTCATATTTCATATTAATAGTATTCATTTTGTGTTAAAACAATTGCTAGATTGCTAGTGATGTACAACCATGGACGTTGTCCATGCCGTACACTCCGTACACTAGCTGTGCCCGCGACTTCCTCCGCGTGGAATAGAGTTCCATCCCCTATTTATCCCCTTGGGGGTAGAATTGATCAAAATCCTTTCTTAGCGGATGCCTACGTCATAACATCTACCTGCAATCCAAATTGCAGACCGATCCGTCCAGTGGTTTGGGCTGTGCGTTGATAGATTACTATGTCGGTCACCTTTGAGATAAATATATTTAGATGTGTTCAACTCGAGTGGTAACGCGAATGACTCGATTTAACGCGGACTTATATTATTTAATAACGTGAAAGTAACACTAGGCGCGCACTGGTGACTTTTTGTCACCGTAACAGTTGTTTCATCTCTTTTGCACTTTTTAAATGAGAAGAAGAGAGATATCTTGAGAGCGCCAAAAATGTTTGATATATAATTCGTTGCTGTAAATTAGATAGATTAGAAACCGAGAAATAGATTCAATCTTAAAGTAAGTTTCGTAGTTAAGCATGAACTTGTGTTGTAGAAAGCAGAATAACAGTTTCCTTAGTGGTATCCAAAGCCGTTACACTTAAAAAGAAATTCTGTTACAGCACAGGTCTGACAGGTCACAACACAACTGTCATTGGCTGTATGGAGAGATCCCAGATCCCAGAATCCAGATAGAATCATTTTAATAGAATCTTATTTAAAAAAGAAAAACACAACTGTCAGTTTGTACTGGTTTACGATCAGTTCTTTCTTCAAGTTTCTTCGTATGTACAAAAAAGAAATACGAAACGAAAGTTCAAAATAAAAGTAATTCCAGACGACGTTTTATTTTACCCTGTAAAATAATGATAATTTTTCAACAATGTCATGTGAAATAGAACAAGTGGCTGATTGTGGGGATCTATGTAACTTGGGAAGAGCCCTCTTTATACCAGAACGTGAAGGTAAACTCAGAAAATATGTATTCTCATTACCTATAATATTCTCTATCTACTTTAATGAATTCATCATTGTTCTTGTATTTGTTTAATAACAATATATTTAATTGAGGGTAATTATACAATTACCCTCAATTGAATATATGTGCTAAGGTATCTAATATATAGGTAGTATGTGCACCTGTGTTTTGCGCGTGCACTTGTGCACGTTAATATATCCTGCGTACCTGACCACTTCCGTTTAATGGACTCAGCATAGGTAGTTTATGTCATGTTGTAGATAATTATGTATGTAGATAAAAATGAAAAAGTTTTAGTTTTGTTGATTGTACTCACGGTCAGAATGTAGCTTTGGAGACTTTTTGACTTGGAACTTGAGTGTAGACTTTTTCAACAACATTAATTAGGTATTTAATGGTGATCATAGTAGGTACCTAAAGTTTCCTTATTAGTTTCAGATACTATTTGGCTAACACAGTGTTCTCTTTCGTTATCATCATGTGGTAACTTATTAGCAGTTGGATATAAGAGCCGCTTGTGCTTACTCACAAGCCAATGGATCAGTGCTACAGACAGTAATACATATTTGGTCACATGGAGTGGGACTTTACCTTCAGACATAACTGCATTGTTAGCATTGCCAATTTGTCCCGCTCAACATTCCAGTCAGGTAAGCTCACAGACTTATATTTCAAATCTGACAGTCTACTCAACAGCAAAAAGCTTATTTAAATTTGTCTAAATTGTATCATTAATATTACAATACCTAGTTTACTGTAGATGATGTGCAATAAAGAATGCCTATCTATTACAGAATGGTCCAGATTGGTTTTGTATCATAGTTGGTTTTAAAAATGGATGTGTTGGTTTTTATACTAACACAGGACATTTATTATTACTTGAAAAATTTGATGAGAGACCTGTTATGAAGATATCATGCCATACTGGAACTTATGGGACTTTGCCAGACGATGTTCACATTCTGTTCTCATCTTGTGAGTGCATAGTGTCAGGAGCAAGTCTATTCCAAACCTTGAGAAATGCAAAATCTCAGCTGGCCAAGGGTAAATGATTTATTTTCATATTCTTAATATTACTTAGAGTAGTGCTCAGCAATGCTCAAAACAAAAGTGCATATAGTCATAGTCTCATATACCACATTCCTCTGTCCTGTGAGACAGATCAATATTGCAAGCCGGTGTAAGGGTGTGTTTCATGACCAAACATCTTTGGCCAACTCTGGCATTGTTGGCAATGGGATATCATGGGGTTTAGCGGGATAACACTACACCACACACCTGAAGTTTTAGGGCTGGTAATAATCCTTATTTAAACTTTTTTGTGTTACTAAATATATATAGCTTAGTAATAGAATAATGTAAGCTTTGGTATGCATAATTCCTTTCAATATCTTATCTTACTCCACCTAATATTTATTTTAAATTATTCCATAGTTCAAGCTGGTATTCAAGGAGATTATACTGTAGATAGTCGAAATATAAATATCAGAAAATGGACATTTACTGAGCAGGATGTCATCAGTGATGCTGAAGTTGTTGGTCTAGAATTAAAAAATGCTTATGACCATCTATTGGCTGCATCAACATATGGTGGATATGATACATGGTAAAATAATACATTTTGAATTTTCTCTTTATTTAAATGAATCACCCAAGACATGCCACACTGGTCCACACAGCTCCATCAAGTCTCAAACTAAGCCATTGCTTGTACTATGGGTACTAGGCAACCGATAAACAAGGATCTTAGCAAGATCCTTGATTTAATAAACAAAACATAGCAAACACCCAAACTAATACAAACAGACATGTTTGTCCTGTGTGGGAATCGAACCTGCAACCATTGTGTCAGAGGCAGGGTTCACTACCACTGAACTAAACTGGTTGTCATAATATATGTTGGTACATATGTGCCAGAAGTCATAAATGTAGTTATAAATACCTACTCTAATACAATCTACTATGTGAGTTAGGTACCTATTCCATTATACTACTCGTATTTAAGCTTCGCCGGCGAATGTTCGATTCAAGTATAAATTTTATATTCAAGTATAATTTTGAGGTAGGGCATAGCAGCATTGGGCCGGCATGGCGGTGGCAACTGTCAGGTAACTGACCAGTTACTTGACCATTGTCACAGCAACTTGGGCTTCTCTTTCGCTTTCCATCAGGCGTAGGGAAGCCATTATGTCGAGCTACATAAAAAAAAATACGAAACATTTCAGTGTTACAGTAGGTGCTGAGAAATCCGTGAACTCGCTGGTTGGTTAATTTATTACTATATGTAATGTGTAATATATTATTAAGCCTTATATACTCGTACTATAACATTTTAGGTATCGATCAGTTCCTCCAGTAAACTCATTAATACTTGGAGTTGGTGTAAAACCTTATGTTGGATTCCATTATGCACTTGAAGGTGGCACCACTCCTCCACTGCAAGACGTAGCAAGGGCCGTCGCAAACAAAATCAAGTCTGCTTTACCGTTAGTATCAATTATTATCCAATCAAATGAACAATAGGTATATTTATTAACATGTGTATTTGACAACATTGAATTGATGTATATCAAGTTAATGCAGTCAATGAAGCGAAAAATACGGCCTAACCTCCGAATCTTTTTACTGTGATCCGATTTGCATGAAATTTTGGAATTAGGCTTATCTTACCCTTAACTTCAAAAGTGAAAATGATCTGAACTCCGCCAATTATTTTTAAGGGGTGTAAATGACCTCTTAATGGAAAAATTGAGTTTAAGCCATTTTATCGTTAGAAACCAGTCTAATAGTAAGTGGTGAAATTGTAAAGTGTTTTCTAATACAATTACCTCATATTAAAATCATTTTCAACCCCTTGAAAATCTTACAACCCAAGCAAACAACCCCTAAATTGAAAAAAATCACAAAAAATACTTTGGTATCACATAAAAAGATGTATGTATAGAGTAAGTTATATTTTCATCATCATCATCATCATCAGCATCAGCCCGTATCAGTCCACTGCTGGACATAGGCGTCTCCGAATGTTCACCGCTTAGATCGATTCTGGGCCTCTCGCATCCATCACTTGCCAGCCGCCCTGCGCAAATCGTCACTCCACCCGGCTAGGCTTACGGTTCATGTCCACGTTTCGGCTCCGTATGTCATAACTGGTAGAAGGCACTGATCGAAGATTTTCATCTTTAGGCACTGTGGGATCGGCGATGTGAAGACTCGACGTAGTTTCCTAAACGCTGCCCAGCCTAGCTGAATTATCCTATTCACCTCGTCCTCAAAGTTGTTTCCACCTAACTGCAATGTCTGCCCTACATATTTTTGAACAACTTCGAGGATGGCGCCGTGTAGGTACTACAATCGGGTCCGGTAGAACATGTTCATTAAACATAACCTTGGTTTTGTCCAAGTTCATCCATAGGCCGATACGCATAGAGGAGTCAGCCAGTTCATTGCATTCAGCATTTGTGTTTTTAGGTCCTGCAGCGATTCTGCCATTATAACGATGTCGTCTGCAAATCGCAAGTGAGAGATGTATTCGCCATTTATGTTGACGCCACGTCCTTTCCAGTTCAGCGTCTTGAACATATCCTCCATTGCATTAGTTAATAGTTTCGGGGAAACGACATCCCCCTGTCTCACTCCTCGATGCAACGGTATAGGCCTTGTTTGCTGATTCTGTATTTGGAAGGACATAGTGGCAGCTTCATAGAGACATCTCATCACTTGGATGTATCGCCAATCATTTCACATTGCTCCAAATATTCACTCCGAAACTTTCAGTTACTAAGTAGAAAAAAATATGATAAGTTTTTGGGCCATAACTCCTTAAATTTTCATGCTATCACAATTTATAAAATACCATTGTAAAGATAATTAAGAGAGCTACAACATCCTTCATTGCAATATATAGTAAAAAAACCTTTTTATAAAACGGTGAAGGGTGAAAGGGCTTGAGAGAGGCTGTGATTGCGCTGCCACGCGCTCTTTAAACAATCATATCTCCGTCAATTTTTATTTCACAGAAAAAATAAAAAGACCAAATTGTTGGTCAGAAAAATATCTAAATTTTTAATCCCTACACTTTTATACGTATCTATCGTCATTTTTGAGATATTATGAAAAAAAGGTGGGTCCTTTAAAAATTTGAAATTTTCGATTTTTTTTCAATCACGACTTTTTTGAAAACTATGTGTCCTAAAGCAGCCAAACTAATACAATCTATCAAACTCTTTATAATTAAGTTAATTATAGGCGGAATATGATTAATTTTAGTTTTGGTGGAAATGGCACTTATAAACCCATTGATTCAAAAGAAAAAACAGTCGATGCTCCTCTTATTTGCAATACAGCTCACTTATTTTACATGCAAAAGACTTTTAATAGTGCTCATTTTAAAGCTTATTTCAAGCACTACAAAACCCTTTTTGATTAGAAAGCATAAAATGCATTTGCTCGCTGATAGATGGTATTGACTACATCGATGAAATTTCAGATAAAATAAAAAACGGCTATGATCTTTAATATCTAGCATAATATTGCACTTAGAATACTTTATAAAAAACCAAATTGTTATTTTTTTTACCTGCTTCAATTTTGTTCCTTATAAAATTTTCGATAAAACTTATATTTTTGGAGATATTTGAAAAAATCCGATGAAAAAAGTGAAAAATTTTCAAGTTTTCAATTGCCAATAACATGAAAAGTATTAGATTTTTCGAAAAACTTTATAGATGATTTTGTGCTTAAATTTGGACCTTCAATCGATATCCGAGGTTATTTTGAAAAAAAAACCATTGACCTCCGAGAAGGGGTGGCAACCACCCCCAGGGTGGTGGCGGAGTTCAAATCATTTTCACTTTTGAAGTTAATGGTATGATGAACCTAATTCCAAAATTGTATGCAATTCGGTTCACAGTAAAAAAATTCGGACCTATAATGCTTCATTGACTGCACTAAGTAGGTATCCATTCAGTCAGTAGATCACTATAATGAAGGCATTTGATATTTTTTTTTTATTAGTAACTTGCATGCAAGTTAATAGATTTATTATAAAACTAGCTGTGCCAGCGGCGTCGCTCGCGTGGATATCGGGTTTCAAAAATAACGGACTTCCATATAATACCCATCTATACCTTGTGCCTAAGTTTTAAGTTAGACCTCTAGCAATACATTGGTGAAAACCGCATTCAATTCTATGCAGTAGTTTTCGCGTAATGCGCGTTCAAACATACAGGTTTAAATTTCTCGCGTTTTCCCAACACTTCCCGTCACTGCTCCGCTCCTATTGATTGTAGCGTGATGAAAAGTATCCTATAACCTGCCCAGGAGTATGAAGAATAATTGTACCAAGTTTCGTCAAAATCTGTTCAGTAGTTTTTTTTTCTATAACGAACATACAGACAGACAGACAGACAGACAGACAGACAGACAGACAAAAATTTTACTGATTGCATTTTTGGTATCAGTATCGATCACTTATCACCCCCTGATAGTTATTTTGAAAAAATATTTTATGTACAGAATTGACCTCTCTACAGATTTATTATAAGTATAGATAGATATTCTTTAAACATTTTAGAGGCTGGCTGGGAGGTGGTATTTCTGAAAATGCATCTACGAATGCAGAGCCACCGGTGCGTGCCGAATCTCTGGCACTGCGCAACGCACTCTGCGACGCACAGAGACACGGCACTTCTATTGCCATCTCGCCCGATCGTCGTCTGGCCGCTGTGGCTGATAACTTAGGACGAGTTTCTGTATTAGATGTTAAAAAAGGACATCTGATTAGACTCTTTAAAGGATACAGAGATGCGCAGTGTGCTTTTGTCCAGGTATTTTATTATTCTTGAACTTGAATCGGTATTTTAAGAAAAAATTATTTAAGGACTGATTTTATTTCAGATTTTTGATGCGGAGAACAAAAAACCACAAACGGCATTAGTTAAAGAGATAAAAAGAGCAATTTTTTTAATTATCTATAACCCTAAGAAAGGCCTAATAGATATAAGATTAATGCAAAGAGGCAACAGAGTAACTGTCTTTACAGCTACAAAGAATGGGCAACTCTTGTACAACACTTGCGGTTTAGTAGGAGCTGAAAAAAACTATACTCATAAAAAATTGAATTTACCTGAGTTTCAATGTGTCCTAATAGACCCTGATGGTAAATTAAAAAGATTTAATATTCCTTTTTTTTATGCCTTAGACGGCGAATATTCTGAGAGATCAAAAGACTTACATACCCTTCGAGAAATGCGTGACCTTATAAAGAGAACTTCCAACATGACAGAGGGGCTTGAAGAGGACATCATTAGTAAAGCTGCAGGTTTAAAAACAGTTCAATTGCAAAAGCACTGCCTAGAAATGCTGATCAGAAATTATTCAATTCGAGCAAAAATTGTTATGTCGTGTTTAGAAATATTTTGGGACAACTTACAACATGGCGAATTAAATACACAAGACAAAGAAATACAAAAATATTTTGCAAACCTCAGCCTTCTAACATTATTCTACAGAAATATAAATTGCGAAAATACTGATGACATGCAAGAGTTATTCAATAGAATATGTGAAACTTATGAGTTGCATCAGAATGTGATAGAAGTTGAATTTCCTCTAAATGCAGATGATGCTGTGAGGGGCTTCCATCTGTTAGAAGACGACAACTGTATCTTAGAAAGATTATTACATATGGCACAAGAAAGCGACTACAAAGAACACCATCATGCTCGCGTGAAATTCGCTGATACCAAGTCCAATGACTTTAAAGAATTCATTTCGTGTTTTGCATTAGAAGAAAATTCAAACTTTATTTCCTTAAAAAGTGACATATCCGTCGAAAAGTTGAACAACCTTGCGTTATACACGTTTAAATCAATTTTCAAAATGAATGATTTGCAAATGCTAAGTAATTACATTAAGAAAAGTAACATCGACCCAAAAGACATAGTTAAGCTTATAATAACACATATAATGCATATGCCTTTGGAAGAAATTACAATTGATTCAATTGAGAAGATTATAGAGGTGTTATTTTATTTGTGTTGTGTTACAGAGGACGCGACTGTCATAACGTATAATGAAATTTCACCATGGTGGCAGGATATTCGCGACATTTTAGTGGAAATGTCCTGCCCCTTAAGGAGTATGATTGTCGCAATGGCATGTAAAGCTGTTAGCAGAATATTTGAAAGTGAAGAAGATGCTTGGGAGTCTGTCACTAAGGAGAATGCTAAGTGGGGAATACTAATTGGCAAACTGGAGGATATATCAATACTGAGCATTGTGTTAATGTACAGAGAAGATTTTAAGGGGAAGCATTCACCAAAATTGCAATTTGATGATTTCAACATCAACTTAAAGTTCATATACAGCAGGGGAAAAGGATCAGTAACCGAGTTGATAGCGAAGTGGCTTTGCAGCATGGGAGTCCCGCCAGAAGCCGTAGTTGCTAACGAACTCCTAGAAATAGAATCTTCCAACCCGCAACAAGAAGATGATGATGAAGATGGGACCCCTGAATATCTCTTTTTAGAAAATAATCGAATTCTTGTCGATGATAATCCTATAATATTTAAATGGCTTTCGTTGCTACGTCGCCAATTTCCTCTAAGCACGGTAGCAAATTACATAGTTGCTAATATGTGCTGGGAAAATGCAATTGCTTGGCAAAAAAACATGCATAATACCAATGAACTTCAAGCTGTTGTTTCTTGTTTGATGAATATTACTGATCTGCATCTTCGTTTAGGGTTATTTTCCATAATATGGTCGACATATATAAAGCATATTTTTGAAATCATTTGTCGACTTGTAAATAAAGTAGGCAGATTACCCAAAGACCCTTTATGTTTACAAGATGTTGGTCTAAATAATACAACTATGATAAAGTTTCTTGAAGTTGTAACGACGTATTTAAATAATTTTCTTATATGTTCATCAAAGTCAATTGATCAAGAAAAGCAAAACATAAGGTTCGAAAAAATTTGGGAAGACAGCATGCCATCACTAGTAGAAGTAGCGCAGGACGTAAAGCAAGTTAGTTCCGATATACTGAATCTAAATTACCAAATCTCATGCACAATATATTATCAATGTCATTTCAATTTAAAGTTTTCTAAGCCCTTGGATACTTTATATGATATAGATTATCAATATATCATTGAAGCTCTAACTGGAAATGTAGTACATAGAGAAATAAGTTTAATGGCATCAGAAAAAATAAGAACTCCACGAATGAAATTTATTACCAAACTTATACGGGCGGCAATTGAGACTGTGACTTTGATAGAAAATGAAGAACCCTATAAAGAATACAATAATGTAGAGTGTAGCATTTGGATTGAGAAGATTCTCGTTTTGGCAGAATTGTGGAACATTGAAGAGGATTTTATTAACCGCCAACAGGTATGTTTTTTTTGGCTAATATGTCTAGCTAGAGGACTATTTTTAGCATTGTCAAAATTCGTTTTCATTCAGATTTCAAATATAATGATTTTGAGAGGAGCTTGAAGCACACGATAAAAGATTTCAATAAATCCAAAATCCACGGTTATGTTGTTAGCTGTTGTGTTACATATACCTACCTAGATTTAGAAAATGAACGGAATTCTTGCTTTCCAGCTGTAAAATATATAAAATCTATAAAACTCAAAGGTGACTTACTGACATAGTAATCTATCAACGCACAGCCCAAACCACTGGACGGATCGGGCTGAAATTTCGCATGCAAGTAGATGTTTAGATACAAGTGACGTAGGCATCCGCTAAGAAAGGATTTTGATCAATTCTACCCCCAAGGTGATAAAATAGGGGATGAAACTCTATTCCACGCGGACGAAGTCGCGGGCACAGCTAGTAAATAATATAATTTAATAAAAGTATGGGCCGGAAAGGGAGAACAAGATGAAACGAGTCTTTTCCAGCAGTTGTCTTTGTACAGAATTTTGATTGGAGATAAGATTGGCCGAATGATCACTTTCTCAAAGAGTGGTCAATTTCATTCGGGTATTATTGCTCAGTCCATTCTGTACCTATGTCTGGTTTAACCCGCTTACCAAGGCAAATTTCTTTTCAGGTCGTTGGATTATATCATTTGGGATACGACACTTTAGCTGAAAAGATTTTGGGCTACGTTCGAGATCCAGATATATTGATGCCGCCGTTATTGGCCATATCGATACAACGATTAAAACGTAGTCTTGAGCATTCGAACAATCAACCCGAGTGGATTGTGACAATATCGCCTAATCTTTACAAACGGCTTCAGAACACGGTTAGTACCCTACACTGTGGATATTCACAAAGTGTAGGTAATGTCATTTAAGGTGGCTCTAGTTAGTTAAACAGACGGAGAAGGTATCCATTCTAGAACTCGTATATTACTACGTTGTCGGTTCTGTGAATAACCCACTGCCACTTCAGCTTGCCGATGAGCTGTGCAAAATAGGTACATATACCTATTCATTTCTGCAACAATACGAGTGTATTGTTGATCGTCGATACTTGTTTAATAAGCATTTGTATATTTATTTTTAACGCAAATCTGAAAAATATAACTAACAGAAATAACGACGGCTTGTTACAGGTGCTAGACCCTTCGATACCGGCATACACATCATTAGTTTTGACCGCAGCGGTGCTCCAAAAACTCCTGTATCAAATTGATAAAAAACAATCGCCTACGAACATGCAGAATATTAAAATAGCTGAACTTATTATAGAAAACTGCGATGCTTTGATTAAACGTAAGCTTTAGGTGCAGTACGAAACGAATGAATATTGAAGAAATATTTTTTTAATAAGTATTTTAAGAAACGTATCACTTTCGGCATCTGACAAACGTTACAAAGTACCTAGAGCAAAGTTCTAGTCAGGAAATCACCCACAGGACTTCACAGGAGTGACCTATGACTTTAGTGCATCCACATCGCAGTTACTTTTTGTGGAGCGATGACGTAGGTACCATATTGGATGTAGTTATTTGCAACCATTGTGGCTACTATTGACTGTTTGTGTGGACTGGCTCAAACGTACCTGCGGGTTGTGTGGGTACACTGTTACTAGGCGCGCACTAAGAGTTTTTCGCCGCGCGGCAGAAAAGAGCAGCGGCATAATGTCGCACTGTAATACTGCACCGTGTGCCGTCAAGTGCGCGCAATACATTGGGTACAGTATTACAGTGCGACATTATGTGAATATCAAGGTGGCGGGACCACGGCAGAATTTTCGAATATAATATTGAAAAGATTTAATACTGAATTTCTACTATTTCATACTTAAACACAAAAATTCTACCCTCAAAAATTATCAAAATTTTGAAGGTAGTAAGTGGCGCCGCCACTTTGACGTCAAAATAGCGGGGCCACAGCTCAGTTATTAAAACACATGTCGTAGTCTTAATTAGTATACACCACATTTTAATACGATATAGTACGACTACGTTTGAATCATTATAAATTCTCAAAACTGTAATTTGAATAAATAAAAAGTATTTTATATTTACATCAGAATTATCACACAAAATGTATCAGTTCGTCATTATTGATTGCTCTTATAATAGGGAATATGCATGACTTTTTTTTATGGATTTATTGAGATCTTTTGTCTTCCAGATACATAAATATCGAAGAATTTTTAAACTATCTTTTCTATTAAGCGAGTTATAAAGCGTTAAAGTTATTGATTAGACAGAGAGATCCGATGCGGTAGTTGACGTCACGTACCGTAAGCGCCGTACTAACTCCATAGAAAAATCTGTTTCGCGAGAGAGAGACGGATATATTCACTTTCAATGACTGTATCTCGCCCATTTTTCAACCAATTTTGATTTTGTTTTCACTGTTCGTAGTAGATTTTGATCTATTTTACGATAAATTAGTAAATACCTGAAACTATTTTTCATGCATATTCCCTATTGCAGTAGGCGCAAAGTTATATAGGTAAATAAATATGAAATAATTTTTATTTATTCAAATTACAGTTTTAAGAATTTATAATGATTCAAACGTAGTCGTACTATATCGTATTAAAATGTGGTGTATACTAATTAAGACTACGACATGTGTTTTAATAACTGAGCTGTGGTCCCGCCATTTTGACGTCAAAGTGGCGGCACCACTTACTCCCTAAAAAATTTTGAGGGTAGAATTTTTCTGTGAAAGTATGAAATAGTAGAAATTCAGTATTAAATCTTTTCAATATTATATTCGAAAAACATGGCGTGGTCCCGCCATCTTTATATTCACAACATTATGCCGCTGTTTTCTGCCGCGCGGCGAAAAACGAATAGTGCGCGCCTGGCCATAGTGTCCATAAATAATCCGTTTACCTGTATATGCTGTTAGTTTGTTTTGTTGGAATAATATGTCATTAAATAAAACAACATTTATTCAGATATTCTATTTTGGGCATTTTATTTCAAGTTTCTGTGTATAGGATAGGACTACCTGTTTACATTATTGTTACCCGACAAATTTAATTCTCAATGTCTATGTAGTGATGATGACATTCACACCCTTAGAAAATGGTGATCGAATATTTATTATGGAGAGGGGAGGTGATTTGTATTCTTCACCACTCCGATTAATATTTGTATGTACCTACCTGTTTATTCGTTCTGTAGGTATTTGATGTCAGGCTTTGAACTTATTTTACAGGGTTTCAGCCGTCTTTATATGAAAGAAAATTGAAATGCTGGCTAGAATAGGTAATATGAACCAGACTATATATAAGCAAAACCGAAGCCCCTTTAAGGTTTTCATATAATATATGGTAACATATGGTCTCTATATAAATTTAATACCAATATTAATAGTTCTGTTTAAATACATTTTACTTTACTTACATAATTATATTAAACTAATTTAATTTGAACATTTAGAAAAATTATTTGACTTTTACACTAACCAGCGTAAAATGCGAGTGTACCTACACAAAAATAATTGATTCGGAATTTTGATTGAAGCGCCGATGCCGACGACAAACGCTTAGCTCTTTCGACCACCATGACACCAGACAGACGGTTTTTACAATGAATGATGGTACATTTTTTACAATTACCCCTTTTTTCAAGATTCAATCTCTTGTTAGATAAATTGGAACTACCTCAGTTTTAGAGTTTCATCTATGAAACTAAAACTAAAGTAAATTATAAACTAATTTAATTATACTTACATTTATGTATCATAAAAGCATGAGGCCATCGGATATCTTATGATAAAGGCTATACTACTGCAAAAGCATTGGAAAATTATTAACATGGTTGATAATCTAACTTCTGACATAGGACCAAATTTAATTAAAAACAAATTGATTAATGTTAAATTGTTCATTACTATACTATCATCATTATTGTCTTCAACTATATCTACCAAATGTAAAACACTTAACATTTGCACAACAACTTTTGTAAAGAAACTCATTTCTTTCCGTAATATCACTGTTCTGCTAGCTTGTAGCAAATCAGTTTCACCACTATATTTTGGCAATCTGTGTCTTGGACATGGTACAAAGTGAAATAGCTGCGGAATAGAATACAGGAAATTTATAATTTGAGGTATGAAGAATAGCAAAACTGTTTTACTAAAGTGGCTTAGGATCCCTACCACTGCAAAAGTCATTCCGGAAACATAACAGAATGTATCTCCGACAAACACTTTAGATGGGTACCTGAAAAATACAATAATTTCTTAATTATTAGGTACAAAGTAACTATATCTAACAGTATTCATAAATTGTAACCACTTACCAATTATGTTTCAGTAATGCTATAGTTGTAGCTAGGTATGGTATCATAATATGCAACGAAAATGTATGTGCCTTATACTGGTCTCCTCTTAATTCAACAATATTAAAAATAACAATAGATATAGCAATTATCACTGACTGACCCACTTCTAAGCCATTTATTCCAGCTAAGATGTTTATGGCATTAGTACAAAAAACTGCCAACATTCCCATGTACATGTAATAAAGGCATCCTGAAAATAGAAGTTTATAATATTTAATTTTTTTATGTCTAATTTAACAAACTTATTCCCAACCATTTAAAGACTGTCCCCTTTGCAAAACAAAATATGCAGCCCACCCCCATTATAAGACATCAGTAAAATGGTCGTGTACTGGATAAATCAAAACATTTCATTGGGTTTCATTACTGGCATTTTAATAAAGATCCTAAATTTGCCATCGTGGTGAAGCTTGCTCACTAGCAGAGCTTATGTCCGCTACTGGGGGTGCAATTGTAGTGGCGGAGCACTGGGCACAGCAGGTGTGATTTTTTTATTTGCCATCGACACGCAAAGAAGATGATAAAGATCCTGGAAGATCTTTTTCTGAGTTTTGTTTTTCTCTTTTAGTAGATGATAGTAATATTATTTTTTTTATGACAGGGGGGCAAACGGGCTTGAAGGTCACCTGATGATAATAAGTATTTATATTAATTATTTATCTCCATTAGCAATTACTTACCTATATTAACAGACACTCCTAACCATTGCCTTAACGGTATTGGCACAACAAAAGTAGTGGAATTAAAATTAACGTAATACACTACAAGCAATGGTAGAGATGCTATAGTTGGAAGAAGTAGTTTATATCTCCATCGTAGATCCAGAACGTCATCCGCAAATCCCAATAACAACATACAACAAATAGACAGCAGGGCTGCGAGCAATTCTGCAAACTAAACAAAATAAATGTAGCACCTCAAGTATGTAAGTCCTCATTGCATTATGTATATGTCGCAGTCATCTGGTTGAATCTCCTATTCAATTGAATCGCTAGCGCGTTCATCAAATGACAACATTCAATTGAATGACTAGACCGAACGTTAACTAAACACCCGTCACTTAACGTCCAACTAGGTAGCGGATTGAAACATAGCCCTTTGAAAAGAGCGGACGTAAAAGCAGTCAGGTGATTGTAATTTAGTTCATTTTTTTCCCACGCAGCGTTAGTAGTCACCAAATTATTAATAATTATTATTAATAATTTTTTGATTAGATTTACTATAAACTGACTGATTCGTAATAAAATAGTGTGACAGCATGGATTTACCTATTAATACGCCGCCGCCGGATACTTTTAAAGAAAAATTATAAACTAAAGTTGGCTTTTACCCATTCAACGACTATGCTAAAATGACGTTCAGTCAAGATGTTGAACGTTTCAATCAATAACGAGTAATAATTGACGAGTTGTCCTTTAGGCATTCAATTGAATGTCGTCATTCAATGAACGCGCTAGCCATTCAATTGAATAGGAGATTCAACCAGATGACTGCGACATATACACAAGCTGTCATCTGAGCTACATTGATAAGGAATTATTTTATTTAATACTAGCGACCCGCCCCAGCTTCACACGGGTTCAATACTATTTTTTCCTAACCTACGCTAACTCCCGTTCCCTAGGGAATTCCTTTCTTAGTTCACCTCTACGGTACCTAAGCTACGTCCCTTCCAAATTTTAAATGCCTGCGTTTAGCCGTTTAGGCTCTGCGTTGATATGTCAGTCAGTCAGTCAGTTTCTCCTTTTGGTCAGAGTGTAGGCTTTTTTTAGGCATTTAGATTCATAGTTCAGCTAACTCTAAAAAGGCTAAGCTGGGCCCTAATGATAGTTCATTAAGCTTTATATTTTATTGTAATGTATATTGGTTTTGTAGTAAATTGAGTAATATTATAACAAACCTCATTGTGTGGGAAGATTTCTCTATCCATGAGCCCATTTCCAAAAATAATTGGTATAAATATAAAACTTGTAACTAAAAACACACATCCTGATACGACACCCAGTGCCTCGGGTCTGAAAAGAAATGTTCCACCAAACATGGTAAGTTTATAATTATTATTAAAACATTATTACCTAATGATTGAAGTTTGGGTATGTCAACAAAATCTTACATTTTATTCTTGCTAGTTTTACATAAATCGACTCCGCTTAAGCCGGCTTTTATAAATAACTCTTTCAGGCTTGGTATGAGTTCATCAGTAATGAAATATGCAATTATTGATAAGATTATTAAGATGAAAATTGACCACATGATAACCTATACATTTATTCAGTCACCGCTAAGTTATGTAGTTACAGAACATTAACAAATTTATAGTGAATGAAATTGCTGCAGTTGTTTATTTTTAAATTAATATTTTTGAATAAAAAAATTAGGACCACCAGTAATAAAACATAATAAGAAATATTGAACATCCAATGCTTTTAGTTCTAACAACACAAGCAAAGTAAGCAAATATTGTGATGTCATGTGTCACCTGTGTGACGTGTGAGTGAGTGACGCAGGTGAACTGTCACTGTCATTAATTTAAGGGCACGTTCCACTAAAGCAGTTATTACATCACCCGGAATTCATTGACCCTAACTCTGACTATGGGTGGTTTACGATATCCCAAATAACTGTCTCTAATAATGTTGTATACATACAATTTGTCCATTCATAAATGTAATTGTAATTGACTCCAATTGGTACCTACTAGAGAAAGAGTATGCCCAAAGTTTTATTTTTTACATTTTACACTTTAAATTTACTAAAATAAAAACAAATAGGAGATAATGTTTCTAATTAATATATAAAATATATACTTATGTTTTATTTTGTAGATGATATGAAAGAAATCAATGAGAATGAGGTCCATTTACAACTGATATTTAAGAAACATTTCAAACCATTATGGGTATATTCTCCAGATGTTTCCCCTAAGTCGCGACCAACTGGACAGGCCTATGTCCAGCAGTGGACTGCTATAGGCTGAAGATGATGATTTTAAATCATGCACTAGTAAGTAATATTTAAAATCTTACATTTAATTTAACTTGTCTTTAATATGTATTGAAATATTATTGTACATGTATGTATAATGGTGTTATGTATAATTTATTTAAGTGAATATTTATTGTATTATATATGTTTATAGAATTATGATATTAGGTACTTGGTATATTTATGTATTTGTCTAGATGAGATCGCTATAAGGATAAGACCACCTAAAGTGTACTTTGGTTTGTCCGTAATGTATTTTCATGTAATGTCTGTGTTTTAGTGCCATAAAGAGTTTCTATCTATCTATCTATCTTGTTCATACTGTGGCTGTGTGTACCTTCTACAAAATACATTATTGAGAGATTTTTAAGATTATAAATATTTGCTTTCAGGTAGTTTTGAGTGAGACGGAGACCAGAATAAAATGCAACACAACAAATATGAAACATGACCAGGAGGTGCACCAGTTGAGAATGCAAAGAGAGAAGGTTTTGATTGCAAGACAATATAATTTATTAGAATATGAAGATATGATACATAATTTACAATTTGAAAAAGTGTTCTTGAAATTGAATTGTTAAAGATAGGCACAAACTGGAAAATAAAAACATTTACCTAATAATATTTTTTGTTTTATTGAATACTAGCTGTGCCCGCGGCTTCGCCCGCGTTGCCCCTCATTTAGGGAAGTAGGGGGTTAGAAAGGGGCAAAAAGTAGCCTATGTTACTCTCCATTCCTTCAACTATCTCCACTTAAAAAAATCACGTCAATTCGTCGCTCCGCTCCGTTTTGCCGGGAAAGAAAGACAAACATACCGACAGACAGACACACTTTCCCATTTATAATATTAGTATGGATATTTGAAACTAACTGAAAATATATTTCATGTACAGAATTACATTTAATTAATTAATTCTCTACAGATTTATTGTAAGTTTACATAATAAACTCAAACCTACTTGCAATAATACCTAATCAAAAGGATCTTTAAAATCCCGTATCACTTTTATTATGTTTATTCTGCTTGCTCATTGATATAATTATCAAACTCTTCTTCATAATATTATCCATCGTTAGAACAAAAACAACCTCAATTTAGCAAAACCAAAACTTTGACGTACCTAATCTGTGCAGAAACTGACCCTATGCGTTGCGTAAAATAGGTCGCTAGCTATTTTACCAATGCGTTCATTTTAAGAGACGCACAGGGCCGACCGCCCCTCAAGTGTCGTTTATGAATAGGTTTTAGGGTACCTGTGCGTCCGCGCGCACTGTGAGACCTCACAGTATCGTTTGTGAATACGGGTGTCAGTGTCGCGCCGGCCATTGCATAGAGTGGTCGTGCGTGTTCAGGGTTACCAGATTTTAGTTTATTTTTATTGATTTTTATTTTACTTCCGATTCTTTTTTACCTCCTTTATTGTATAAATATGACCAAACGGAGCAAAACCTCAACGGTTTCCATAGAAGGACGACCTTTTTTTTGCTCTCCAAGCAACTGAATGGGAAAAATTTTAGTTATAATAATCATCATCATTATAGTAATCATCATTCATAGCAAAAATAACATCTCCCGATCTTTCTCAAGGTATTGTCATATACCTATCTCCGGGATTTTTGAAAAAATATCTCCCGAAAGTCAAAAT
Source organism: Conogethes punctiferalis (assembly GCA_031163375.1). NCBI lineage: Eukaryota > Metazoa > Arthropoda > Insecta > Lepidoptera > Crambidae > Conogethes > Conogethes punctiferalis. Next base: position 17,069,859 of record CM062077.1, on the reverse strand, counting down.
TAGTTGTTGCGAGCACTGCCGTGACTACTACAGCAACTTTTTGATGTTTCGATAGTGACGGCGGCATGATGTAAATACGTCCAACTCTCTCGACATTCACGTATCAACTGATTCAGGGACCGATATTCAGTGTAGTCTAATAAGCGCCACACTAACTAGGGTCCCCGCCCACCCGTTATTCAGTGCCCTGAATTTAGGGTGGTCTAATAAGGCTTTATCTGTGGAGACTATCAAATCAGTGACATCTATCCATGTCATGTCATGACTGAATCGTCATGGACCCTTCTGCTGCATGGCAGTCCAAAAATCAGAAAATCAGATGATATTTTAATAATTGAATATTTATTTTAAGTTTTTTGTAGGCTGAAAACAATGTTGGTATGGAGGACGAAATTAATGCATGTAAAAACTCGCCTTCTTGGCAAAATTGTGTACATTGCCCAAGTTTATTATTCGCTACTACCACGGAATTCGAAAGGTACAGTCTTATTTAATTAATTTTTCAACTAGTCTTAAACATTAACCTATTGTTTAGTTTCTTTTTTATTATTTCTCATGTCCCTAATATGTTTTCTTTTCAGGCATATTCAAGAAAAACATAGTATTCGGGAAGGATCTATAATTTTATGTCAATATGGTCAAAATGGCATTTGTTCTGCTTTGCAATTCGGAGATTTAAGAAAAGCAGGTTTCAAATATCATGTCAGAGAGTATCACATGTATTCCAAAAATGCTTCAGACGACTGGACATTTTATTCATCATCACAAAATCTTCCTGCAGTATTAAATGACCCTAATAAAGGTAAACAGAGTAACTTTTTTACAAAAACATGGGGTGATAGTTTTGTGGAAAAAGTGGAAATTTATCCTAGTCCATATTTGCCTGAAATTAATTTATCACATTTTGAATCATATTGTAAAAAAGTTACAAGACGATTACGCAGACATTGTCGACTTAAAGAAAATGTGCCTATTAAGACAAAGACACCCACAGTGGAAACACTGTGTGAAGTACCAGGAGTTTTCTTTGAGCAGGCTTTACCATTGAATGATCCAAATATTTTCTATAAAGTGTTTCCTGGCTTACAAAACACAGATGACTTGAATGTTGCTATAAGGTCTCTTCAAGAAACATTAAGCACATATCTTGATGTTATTGAAATGAAAATATCTAAACAAGTGGCACAAAAATCAGATGCATTTTTTCATGCCATGTTATCTCATGATACTATCATGGAGCAAATGGCTAGGGCGGCCAAGACAGTACGACAAACACGGCTGAATATTAAAGATGTTAAAAAAAACTTGACAGAATGTCCTATTAAATTGATAAGCCTGACTAGAATAAATTATAACCTCACGAATGTTCAGGAGCTTCTAAAACTGATAAGCACTGTACAACAGACTCAACCAATGATTCAGCTTCTCTTGAGTACTTCGGATTATGTAGCTGCTTTGGATCTAATTAGTTCCACCCAAAAAGTGCTGTCAACTAAATTGTCTGGTATTCAAGCATTTCGGCACCTGTCTCCTCAATTAACTGAAATGAAACGATTGATACACAAAATGTTGAACAATGAATTTCAGAGATTTGTTGTTGCGGATTTAAATAGGAATCCTAAAGATCTGAGTGATATACCAGAGAGGGATAAAGTAATATCAATTGTATCTGGAATACTACGCTTGAAAGAATTTGACTTCATTGATACATTCAAACTGGAAGCAATAACATCCATACAAGCTACCATTAAACAATGTGTCATTGAAATTATTTCTGAAAGAGATGGTAATACAGAAATTGTGCTTAGAGGTTCAAATGCTGATAATATGAGTTTGATGTGTACTGAAGGTATTATATTTCTTGAAAAAGCAACCCCAAATTTACTTAATTTATTCAAAAGAATTTTATTATTAAATAATTTGATATTAGAGATTAGTCAAATGGATGATGTAACAGGAACTGAAAGTGAAGAAGCTTGGACTTCTGAAGAATTGACTTCTGTGGATGATAAATTAAAAAAAACAGTTATGTCCTTATCTGATTATTGCAATGAGCGTTGTGCCAATTTAATAGTCAGTAAAACTGATAAAGACTATGTTTTTTCTGACTTGATGCAATTGTCTAAACTTTCAGAATTAATAGAGTATTTTTCAAATGAATGTGAAAAAATAACTGGGCATTATAGTAATGCTATGAAATTGGCATTGAGAAGTTTTGCTATGAAATACATACAGATTCTTCACACAGAAAGGAGATCTCAACTTACCTCAACCCTTAATGCTGAACGTTGGAAAACAGCTGATGTTCCCTATGAATTGCAAAGTGTAATCCATAAGATATCTGAGAATTCAGAAATACCTAATACAATACAGTTTGATAGTGGTAAACCTGATGGCAAATATTTAATTATAAACAATGAAAATTATGCTGTTGTTAGCACTGTGCAACTTTTGATAAAGATTTTATTGGAATATTGTGATGCAACCAAACAATCTCCGGTGATTGTGCAGTATATTATTCACTGTATGTTGGAATTAACCAGATTGTTCAATTCTCGGTGCTGCCAGCTAGTTTTGGGTGCAGGAGCTATACAGAGTGCTGGTTTGAAAACAATATCAACTTCCAATTTAGCCCTAGTATCTCGATCACTCCAAGTAATTTTATGGCTATTACCCCTTATAAAAAAATTACTTGAAAAGCTACATTCTAAAGAACTAACTCTAACTGGATTTAGTAATATAGAAAGTGATATAGTTAGTCATAAGAATGAAATAGAGAATAAGATTTGCCTCATTGTAAGTAATATGCTGTGTTCACAGCTAACTGGGTGGGATGCTAAACCACCTGTACCATCACAGACATTCCGTAATATTTCAAAACATTTAGTAAAGCTGCATGAAGCACTGATTGATATTCTACCAATAGATCAAATAAGGATCATCTATAAAAAAGTACATGATAACTTCAAAGATAAGCTGAGAGAACAATTAATAAAAATGAACATTGTTGCAAATGGCAGTCCACAACATGGTGTGGTTACTTCAGAATTAACTTTCTATTTGCAAACCCTCAAAACACTGAGAGTAATCAATGAAAATGATGCTGAAGATAATATATTGTATGATATTTGGTTAAACTAGATAATGTATAGATAGAAATAAATATGTATTATTATAGTTTCTATTTAAACATGAAATGTTGTTTAAATTTCTACATCAATAAGTTCCAAGTCTTTTATAGTCTTTTTCAGATAGGATGGGTACGCTGACACATCAGTGACACTTGTCAACGAATCCTTTTTACGCAATTTCTATGACAAAATGATAAATAATCATCAAAACAAAAAGTGTTTTCACTTTGTTTATAACGCATGATAACAGAGATTTACTTTAATTTGTATTTGAAACCATAAATAACATTATAATGTACATAACTAAAGAAATCTAATACATTAAATATTTCTTATCAGTAATGCTTGATGCGTAAATTGAAACGTATTTTCATAGGGATTGAAACATTGAAATCGTTATAATACCGATTTAATCGTCAAATCGCTTCACGATTTTTCAACTATTGTATAAATTTTATTAAATATTTAAATTTCTTGATATAGGATAAGCAGATAATGGTGTAAAATCGAAAATCATGTATAACACAATGAGATATTACATTTAAATGGGTAGGTTAATCTTAATTCAAATAATTATCTATGTAAAATGAAGAATGGAGAGATTCTTCAAACTGAGATTGATCTAATGATTAGTTTTACATGGTTTTGGATGATAAATAAATATTTTTTTATTAAATCATGCAATTTTTAATTATCTCGAAATCGATTCTCTCTCCATACAAAATGAAATCGATAAATCATAAAATCGATTTTTTTACCTACGATTTTCATTTTACCACATGACTATAAACTTCAAATCCCAAGTGTCAGCGTACCCATCCTATCTGAAAAAGACTATAATCTTGATGATTTTTCAAGACGTCATTCCTAAGTCATACCTATAGTAGCTGCTCTTGAGTTCCACTAATGATTGAAATCCTCGATTTTTATAGTGAACAGAAAATGATCATCAGACTGAATGACTCGAATACTGAATTTTACAAACACTATTTCGACTCTAAAGACGCTACTTTGAACATGCGATTATTCGACAGATCACTACTTCGACAAATCACATATACCTACGACAGATTTCTAGTCAGACAAAACACTGCTCCGACAACATTTTATTTCAATAAAACACATCTACAACATCACACGTATTCGATAGAACACTGTTCAGACAAAAAATGATCAATCCTATTATTGCATCATCATCTTTATGCATAGGTATTTTATTTCAGGGTCCCTTGAATTAAAAAAAAATTGCTGGGCGCAGGTTCGTGCAGCAAAATTTGTTTTTCTTGAATAAATCTGAAGCCCGAGGAGGCATACCCACCAAATTAGTACCCAGAAGAAAAATCTGTATCATTGATTTTTAAAAGGCGATCAAAAAAAAATTAGCTGGGCGAACGCACGTAAATACGTCGCTACACAAAGATTAAAATTACAATGGTTTTTACTAACTATGTAGGTATGGTATGACTGAGATTATAGAGAGGTAGGGCATATCGAATATAGTCCGGGGACCTCCACCCTATAGAATACCGCAGCCAAATGACCTCCGGGTCGTGTTTCTGCCGGTGAGTAGGGTTTCCGGAGCTCTTGGGGTGGGGGGTTACGGTTGGGCCGGCTATAGCTAGCTATAGCTGTAGATCGAATTAAAGGCAGGGTCCTGCTGAGTATACAGACATTGGGCCGGCATGGCAGTGGCAACTGACAGGTAACTGACCAGTTACAGCAACTTGGGCTTCTCTTTCGCTTTATTATATTTTAAATATTATTGTGGTTCTCACTAAATTTGAAGTGATCGTGTTCAATTGAGGGACTAGGTACCTACAGTTTAAAGACTCTAAAGGAGTCATGATAGGCGAACGGCAAAGTCTGATATATCAGACCGATAGTGTTGCAAATATGATGTTATTTGTATTTATATTTTGCTGTCTGGATACACCACGGAAGATGTTTTAAATTTTTAAAAGTTCCCAGGAATAAAGTATAATTTATTATAAACAAATAGTACTTAATAATTGCTAGATTTATTGTTCAAATGTGTGTTTTTTTTTACAAAAGTCTGTATAACATCGATACCAACGTTCCCAACACTACTTAAACTAGCCGTGTTTGGGTCGTGGCGTGTGGTGAGCGTTTTTGTCGAAAACTCGTGGCGTGGAAAGGGTTAAACAGTTTTTGTGCTATATCTTTAGATTTTCAGTGAGCTGAATGATGCTATATACCTAGGTACCTACTTATTAGGCCACACTGTAACCTGTAACACTGTCTGTGACTCGTTGGGAGAACTTTGTAAAATGACTGTTAGGCAACTATTTATCCTCAACTCAATACGGCGCATCCATAAAGAAATGAACCCTGCTCAGTTTACCCTACAGAAAAGACGTGTTCGGACTCCAGTTCCTACCTTCAATTCGTTCTTTGCCCGACGCCAATCATATTATATGGGCCCTTTCCTTTACAGACATTTCAATGATCTATACAAAACCATTAAAATGAACTCGAGACAGTTGAAATCTACACTAAAAACTAAACTTCTCGCTCTCAATTTTTCAGATACTGAGAAAATCCTAATCATGGACACTTAGTCTAGCACGCAGACGCACTCACGCACACGCAGACACTCTCTCACACACACACATACACACACACACACACGCACTCAAATACACACACATACACACACACACACGCACTCAAACACACACACACGCACTCAAACACACGCACTCAAACACACACACACACGCACTCAAACACACACACATTTACTTACACTTTTCCTACCAAAATAATATTGTTACTATAGTATAGTGTATTATTATTAGCAAAGTACTATTGTTCTTTTTAACGGGGTGGAGGGTTGACTACCTGAGATACAGGACTTGTCCTAGTTTGGGTGTCAGCCCACCATAATTTTGTCTTACTTAACCTACTTCCAAAATCTTTGTACATAGTTTTATTATGGAGAGGAATAAATGATTATGATTATGATTATGATTCCCAACCAGTCAATATGTAACACGTTGGGAGAACTTTCAGAAGTCACACTGTCAACCTGCTTATACTTAGGTATAGGTACTGTTACATCTTCTATACTTATAATAAATCTGTAGAGAGGTAAATTCTGTACATTAAATATTTTTTCAAAATAACTATCAGGGGGTGATTAGTGATCGATACTGAAGCCAAAAATGCAATCAGTAAAATTTTTGTCTGTCTGTCTGTATGTTCGTTATAGAAAAAAAAACTACTGGACGGATTATAACGAAACTTGGTACGTTTTGTCTTCATACTTCTGGGCAGGTTATAGTATACTTTTCATCACGCTACAATCAATAGGAGCAGAGCAGTGACGGGAAGTGTTGGGAAAACGGGAGAAATTTTTATCTGGATGTTTGATCGCACATCACGCGAAAACTACTGCATGGAATTAAATGCGGTTTTCTCAAATGTATTGCTAGAGGTCTAACTTAACCTTTCGGTACCATTTTATGGAAGTCCAATATTTTTGAAACCCGATATCCACGCGTGCGACGCCGCCGGCACAGCTAGTGTTTAATATATTTTTTACATATAGGTAGGTAAAACCTTTTTTCCAATCTTTGACTCAAAGATTCGATCCTATTCTTTCAAAACGTACCCAATAATATTCCTAATATTGACAGCCTCTAAAGCTATACTTTGACCTTTTGTTTTCCTGTTAAAATAGGTATTTATGCCTTTTTTACAGGCAAATAAAATAAAACCGACAAACGCACTAACTATTAATAACTTGCCGTTGCAGTCATAAATCATATTCTTTTGTTAAAAAAGTCAGGTGTTTTATTGCTGTCAACTTTTTTACTTAATTTCCTAAGTATTTTTTTTAAATCGCCGAAAAAGCAGTGTGACTTGTTGGGAATGATTGAAGAAAGTTCTCCCAACGTGTTACAGTGTGACTGGTTGGGAATCATTTTACAAAGTTCTCCCAGCGAGTCAGAGCGTTACAGGTTACAGTGTGACGATGCGGTGCAGATACCTAGCTGCCGAAACAGCCGTGTCCGGTAGGTACTGACCGGGCAGGTTCGGCCCACTGTCGTCCACTACTTACTTGCCTACATGAAACAAGTTAAGTAGGTATGGGGTAGGTAGGTATAGGTAGCAACCACATGTTTAAGCAGGTAACACTCGCTAACTTGTTGGTACAGTTAGTTGCTTGGCAACAAGTGCTAAACATCCTACTCGCAACATTTTTTAGTTATTAGTTATCATAATTGTATTAAAAATAAATCAATATAAATACTTACCTACCTACCTACTTACTCTCATTATGGAAGACGAATATCGTGTGTTGAATTTGTATAAAACGAAACAATATGACGAATGTATCAAGTTATGTTACACGGCTCTTCAACAGAGAAGCGATAAAATGATAGAGTTCATTCAAATGCGTGCAATGTCCGTGCAAGCTAAAATTGCAGGCAATGGATATGAAGAAGTAGAGTACTTTCCACAACAAGATGATTATAACACGACAGCAATAGCAAAAACTCCTAGAGCTGGAACATCATTCATCAGAGAAGTTAAGATGGCCTATCATTTGAAAGTAAGTTTGTAACTTAGGTATCCTTTAACAAAACTGGAATGAAGGGTTCGGGAAATGCCCACGTTCAATTTAAGGTCTATTGCCCGCGCCGCCAATAAACGACCTCCCAGGCGCGGTGTTCCCTGAACGCTACGACAAGTCCTTCTTTAAGCGTGGTTTAAAGAGAGCTCTTTCCTCACGGTAGGCAGCGGCATAGCTATGCTCCTGGCATCGCTGGTGTCCATGGAAGGCGGTTACTGTTTAACATCAGACAGGCCGCCTGCTCGTCTGCCACTATCAGCAATAAAAAAAAAGAATAAAAACACAGAGGCCACTTGATGTAGGTAATAAGGGAAGGTCCAGGCCAAAAATTGTGATCGAGTTACCTATTCTGTAAAATGAAATTACTCGGTGGTAGCAGAGTAGCACCGGAGTCAGAAAATTATCGGGGACCTTTGTTCGAGCAGTTGCCCAGGCGCTTCTGCACTCGTACTTAGGTACCAATTGTAATTAAATTGTCTTATTTTATTTTTTATTAATTAAAATTATAGTATAATTAGGTCTACTTTTTTACATTTATGATTGAACTAGTTGTGCGGTGTGCCAGCGGCGTCACACGCGTGGATATCGGTTTTCAAAAATAACAGAATTCCATTAAATGGTGCCTAAATTTTAAGTTAGACCTATAGCAATACATTGGTGAAAAACACATTCAATTCCATGCAGTAATTTTTGCGTGATGCGTGATCAAACATACAGATAAAAATTTCTCCCTTTTTCCCAACACTTCCCTTCACTGCTCTGCTCCTATTCATTGTAGCGTGATGGATGATATACCTACCTACTAATATAACCTGCCCAGGAGTATGAAAAATAATTGTACCAAGTTTGGTTAAAATCCGTCGAGTAGCTTTTGTTTCTTTAACGAACATACAGACACACCGACAGACAGACATTTTACTGATTGCATTTTTGGCATCAGTGTCGGTCGATTACTAATCACCCCCTACCTAGTTGTTTTGAAAATATATTTCATGTTCAGAATTGATCTCTCTACAGATTTATTCTATGTAGTTATAGATAAAAGATTTGATATATTATTATACCAGATTTTGTAAACTTTTATAGCAAACTGCTACCGCCAGTGCGACTTCAAATTTAAGGTCCCGTGGTTATACAAAGACAGGACGCACGCGTAGCAGCCGCAGCGCTCTTAGCACGGCGTCCAGGGCCTCGCGTGCTGCCACGGCCCTCACTGGAGGCGCACCTTTCACCTCCGGGACTCCACTCTCGCTGAGGTTCTTATCGAAAGACGACAAATTATTTACTCCAGCGGCGAAAACACTTTTCGAATATGTTTACTACTGCGAAAGCGATGTGAGGAAGGTAAGACTTATAACTTAGTTAGAGCATGAATTTTTTTGGCATTAAAAAAACTAAGCATGAATTTTATGTTTTAGGCCATGGACATTGCGTTCCAAGCACAAAAGATTAACGATACCTCGGATTGGTGGTGGAATTTTTCTTTAGCTCGATGCTACTACGTTCTAGGAATGTACAGAAACACAGAAGATTGTCTTCGACAAGCACTGAAGCAAAATAAGCATATTTCAATTTACCTTCGTTTATTAGCCATGTATGTGAGTTTGAATCAACCGCTATCAGCACTAGAGGTGTGTAAACAAGGTCTTTCTGTTTTTCATGAATACACGCTCTTAACTTTGGAACAAGCGAGAATCCACGACCAAATGGGAAATACAACTTTAGCTCTAAAAGAATATCGGAAAGTTGCACTGCAAGACCCATCGAACACAGAAGCCATTGCATGTATTGCAAGTTACAATTTTTACAACGATCAACCTGAAATGGCTCTGCGTTATTACAGGTAACATATTTGTAGGTACCTAGGTTGTGAGGAGTAGGTGTAGGTACCTATAGTAGAGTGCGAGTCGCGCATTCGTCAGATGTGGACGCAGCACCCATGGCACTAATTTATTAGTGCATGTAGTTAGGTATTACTTTACACAGTAGATGTTAGTGGTTTTCGGATATATGTAGAATAGCTGACCATCCCATCTTATTACCCCGTGGGTGGGTGTCGCAGAAGACTACTCAGAGAAGCGTTTATCTGGGTAGGTAGGTACATATAAAACTTACTGCGGTCAATAACTTAAAACCCCCCAAATGTCAACTGTCATCGGGGGAGGTCAGCGCCCAGAAGCGGACGCCTGCAAGCTGATAATGATGAGTTATTGTTTTCTAAGTAATTTTTACTAGCAACTGCTATTGATTTGATACATACAGATTTATTTATTTTATTTATTTATTTAATCTTTATTGCACAATTAAGTAGTGTACAAAAGGCGGACTTAATGCCACATAGGCATTCTCTACCAGTCAACCATTGGGCTAAGCAGAAACTAATTTTAAGGTAGTGTGCTACAAAGTTAATTTGAAAAACAATAACTCAATAATATAATAATAATAATATGGTAACATAAAAAACATATTCCTACATAAATAAATATCTATATATAAATATCATATGCAAGAAGGAATAAAATATAATTTTACATAGTATAATATGAACAGATATATATTGATCAATCTTATGTACCTACCCTATGCGCTACTTAATTCAAGGTTAAGGTTTTACGCTTAAGCCTTACTTACAACTAGGGTTGCCAACTATACTGTTAAAAACAGTATTATACTGTTTTTCACTACAAAATACTTTTTACTGTTGAACAAAAAAAAAGTATAAAATATACTGTTTTCAGCATCAAAGATGTTACACTATACGTGTGAGACTTAGACACACGCTCACACATTTTTTTTATTTAGAGGGAGAACCCTCTAACTAAATAAAAAAATTTTATTTTATTTTTTATTTTTAAATAAAAAAAATGTGTGAGCGAGCGGTCGGTGCGTACACTTGCACCACCTTGAGGCTATACCTCTCGGTGAGCTTGATAATAAGGTACGCTACCCTGTTCGACACACTGGACATTTCCACCACGTTGTCGGAGAGGGACTTATGGACCAGAAAATTAATATTATTAAATAAACAAGATACTGTTCATTTTTCTAAAATACTGTTTAATTTGTTTTCTTAGGCCTCAATATACTTTATTTCTTGTAAAAAAAGTTGGCAAGCCTACTTACAACCCTCGTCGTCTCTCTAAACAAGTGTGTTACGTGTTTAACGTCGTGATCGACTAGGCATAGGTATGTCTCAAACAAGGTCATACTCTTAGTGATCATAATTAGGTAGGTAGGTAAGCACACCCTAACGTCCAGTCAGCGTCAAATATATTTTAGCATTATTGATTTGACACATATTTTTTAGGTTAACAGAAACATACCTACCTACTCGTAAACATAGAGACAGATTTGTCAAAAAATAACAAAATTTAAATGCCTTGCAGATTCTGGAAATCATTTTGACTAGGAACTTAGAATGTTATATGTTATATCTAACGCTGATTGTACCATCTACGAGTAGGTGTACTTTTGAAGGTTACGTAGGTACGTCTACATCTTTGTTCTTCTCTATATAAGGTTTCTCATACAACATAAATATGTTACAGGCGCTTGTTGGCCACTAACAAACCCGGTTCTGAAATTTATAACAACCTCGGCTTATGTTGCCTTTATTGTAATCAATGGGACCTGATATTGCCATGTTTTCGTCAGGCTCTTTATTTTACTACCAATCCTGAAAATAAGTCTGACATTTGGTTCAATCTTGCGCACGTTTCTCTGGTAAGTTGCATTTTTTACAACAAGATTGTTATATCAACAACAGCCTATCAAAGTCCAATACTGGACATGGGCCTCCCTAGTTATTCACCACTTTGGGCAAACACCGACGTCGGAGCGAGGCGATGATTGAAGGTGTAGCTAAGTAGGACCACAGGCCGATGCTTGTGGTATTTAGCTACACCTCCAACCGTAGTGGTTATATCTACCGCCACCAGTCGGTTGCCAGAGCCTCGTCTACTGTTATTCAGTAGGATGCACCATGGGCGGGTGAGGTGATGCGTCGCTCCCTTACCTACATCCATCCCAAAAATATGGTTATAGGTACGACCTTATAAACCGGCTATTGTAATATTTCATCTGCCTGTTATCACTAAATAATGTCTTATTTCTCAGTCTACAGGTGACATGGTACTCGCCCGGCGATGTCTCCAGATAAGCCTGGCAATTAATTCAGAACATGACGCCTCACGACGAGCTATAAATATTCTGAATTCAAGATTAACTAAACGTCGTTAAGTATTTTTGTTAATGCAGTGAATTGAATTGTATTGAAAATCGTGTAATTAAAATGCACCTATACCTACTTACCAACCAACCGTTTACATAAGTAAGATATTTTGGCGTAAAGTATATTAGGAGTTAGGTTTTTATTTTAAATACCTACCGATATTTTTTTTTATAATCGTAACGAGTCCTTAAATCAATAGGTTACCAATACCTACATTCATAAAACAGTAAGAAAGTAGGTATGCCTGTCTGCCTACCTACTTTTAATATATATCAAAAAATATATCAAAGCAAAGAAATCCAGTAACTACCTAGGTAATAGAGAAAAACTGTATATATATATATATGTATGTGTATACTGTACGGATTTAGGTAATAAGCACTGCAAAAACACAGTAGTCCAGCTAAATTTTAAGATAATATTATGAAAATTGCCCATTAGCAAAAGTTATTCAGCATTTATATAACGTTTAGATAGACATTGCATTTTAGATAAATATTTTTTTTGCTGCCAAATCGAAGACCTAAAGCTGTAATAATAGGTAGGTACGCTTACTAGGTACCTACTAGGCACCTACATCATAGAAAGGTCATACCTACATAATAAAAAAAACTATTTATATTCAAAATGTGTTTACTTATTAGAAAAAACATTGAGGAATTGCATGCAACACAACTGCCAACAAATCTTAAATATTATAGGTACCTAGGACTCATATCCTACTCGAACTACACAGAGGGTAGCCTACCTACCCTCCTACATAAGTAGGGGTAGTTCAAGGCAATAAAACTGAATTTAATGTAAACCAACCAAATAATCATCCAAAGCGATATCAAGTGTTTCCAGGTTCCGCAGGTGGTCATAATTCGATGACACTTTCGCGTCCAATAAGGGTTCCGGATGAGCGCAATGAGCACCGACTCCTATATTGCCTTCCGTTGTCCCTGCTACTACTTCAGGGTCGGGAGGGAATCTCGAGAGGTGTCGCGCCTTCACCTGGGGATAATTTTTTAATTTAAATTGTACGCACCTGCTACAACACCGGCACAGCCAGTAACCTGGCCTAGATAGGGCCCTGAAGCAAATAACAAACTAAAATAAATAGGTGAAACGAATATAAACTAAATAGGTAGCATTTTTCAAGCAAAAGTACTTGCTGACTAAAAACGATCTTCTATTTCTTAGCGTTGTTTGCTTCTGAATTCACCATTGGGTTTCTTGTTTTTGTGCATAATTTTAGTTTTTTTAATATATCTATTTATACAGTAGGTACAATATTAGATTGTACTCGAGTAGCCTACCTACTCACTGTTTACTGACGATAGTGACGTGAAAAAAAAATAAAAGGCAAGAGAACGTACCTAATGAAATGATACAACGTACGGGTCCCATAAGTAATAGGGTGAGTGCGCCGGTTCGCGTCCACTGCCCAGTTCGCGTCCATTTCGCGGAAATCTCTCGAAATTAAGTAAACTATCATACCAATGAGTCGAAAAGTAATTACCGCCAATAGCTCAATATATATGACATTTATGCACATTGACAAAAGTTCCGTGCGCTCAATCAATCCTGTGTAAAAAATAATTAATGACGACTTTTCACCAAGAGAGCTCTGACGGTAGAAAAAAAATAGTGGGCAGCAGTGTGTTTGATAGTCAATACTTTGTTGATTTATGTATATTTTGGATACATAGCTGTTTCTAGACGTGGATAATGATCCAAGGAATTATATTAATTATGAATTTGATTATGTTTTTTATAATTAACAGTTAAAATAGGGTGGACGCTAATTAGAACTTCCATTTTGCGTCCACACTGGACGCAAACTGGAACTAACAGAATCCTAATTGCGTCCAGTTATTAAATTAATCTCCACCAATTGATTTATTTGTTTTTGAAAACAAAAATGTAATGCTCAATGGATGACTAATAAAGAATGCCTACGCGGCGTTAAGTCCGCTTTTTGTAAAATATTTTATGTGCCATAAATATTAATGAAATAAATAATAAACAAAATCGGAAGGTAAAATATGTAGACACATTTTAGATCATGACTACAAGTTTAAAAAGAGATGTAAGGGAGCGACCTATCACCGTTTTGCTCCAAGCCATCCTCACCTGCCCGTGGTGCATCCTGCCGAACAACAAAAGAGGCTCTGGCAAACCGACTGGTGGCGGTATAGCCATCACGATAGAAGGCGTAGCTAAATATCACAAGTCGATGACGGGCAGCAGCGTCACCGGAACAAGAAGCTACGCCCTGCGATCGCCAACCCGCCCTGCCCAGCGTGGCGATTATGGGTACATCCTCCAGATGATTGCCCTACGTGGCGAACAACTGGACAGGCCTATGTCCAGCAGTGAACTGCAATAGGCTGATGATGATGAGATACAAGTTTAATTCCTCTTCTACTTAGAATAGAATGAGCAATTTATTAAAATCTTTTTATTTGTGTTTGAGATGAGTTTTTCGGAGATAAGAAAGGAGAAGGAACAAACTGGCCAAATGCGAGTCGGACTCGCACACAAATGGTTCCATACCATTAACTAGATTTCAATTAATTTATTATTATGAAGTAAGTACAACTTAGTATTTTGAAGTGCCTACCTGTTGCCATATCAAAAAATGCCAAAAAGATCGCATTTGTTGTATGGGAGCCCCCCTTAAATACTTATTTTTGTTTATAGTAGGTATATGTTGTTATAGCAGCAAAAATACATATTTTTTGAAAATTTTAACCCTCTAGCTAACGAGCTTCTAGAAATAGAGCTACAAGAGCTTTACCAGCTTCGTTAACAGTGATTTATTAGTATTAATAAACATTCTCATAATAATATCATCCTATAATTCCATATGAAAGCTGGTGGACGCGAATTGGTCCAGGTGTGGACGCGAATAAGAATTTTTGGACGCAAACTGGGCAAATCGCCTAATTCTGATGTTTATATTTTTAATAAAAAAACCACAAGGTATTTCGAACTAAACTAAATGTTACCCTAAAATAGACTATTCTACTGAACAAATGACATGAGATTTTAATTGAAATTGGTGCTGGAACATTTTTATTTTCTCCTTCAAAGTTGCCAACTGCGCTAAATGGACGCGAACTGGCGCACTCACCCTATTATTTGAAAATGGGAGAAACCGAAATTCACTTCGATCGAGATGATTAAGGATTCGAAAGCGAGCTTGGTCCTTGGGCACTGCCCCGCTTAGCTCCTTGGTAACAATCATAACACGAATGTTTGATGAAGAACTGAGAAAAAGACTAGGAACTATCGAATGTTTGATATCCCTATTTACCTGATCAAAAGTTGACTCTGGAACACCGATGTTATCCCAAGTGTCAGTACCTTTTGGTATCACAATTGGTTTATTTAAATTTATGTTCTTCTCCCTGTTCGGCACTCCACTTCCAAATCCCATTCCATGAAATAATTCTTTGGCTCGCCTCACAAGAGATGATTCTTTCGATGAATAAAATACTAGGTTTGCGTTGTAAATTAACGCTGTAGACCTCAGTGTAGTGCAGACAATTTTCTTTATTTCAGCATCTGAATATTTTAAAAACAATTATGTACTTACATACCTTTACAACTTTAGATAATTAAGTAAATTATTATAAAATGAGTCGAATACGGAATGTCGACGCACAAAATATCGATGAACGCTAATACGATGCTACAAGAGTTCGATGCACGTTAGTTCGAAAGATCTATACCTACTTCGATACTACTGAACTTCGATGAACGTAATTTTCGATTTCGTATTAGCGTTCATCGATATTTTGTGCGTAGACATTCCGTATTCGACTCTTATAAAATTGCCTTTTTTTACGTCAGGAATACCGTGATGGCCTATACGAACGAGTACGATCCACCTGTGTTATATGGGACTCGCTCCTAAAAATCGAGAATACACCTGACGGTGGTCGGCTATGAACGCAAGTCGGGATTCGTCTCAACTCAACTGCTGCTCAGCTTAGTTAGCGCTGCTCCGCCTGAAAGGATGGCGGCACACCTCGGGAGGGACGTAGTGGTGCCCTCCCGGTACGACGTCACTGACCACGTGTGTCCGAAGACACGATTCGTCGCCTTCCTCGGGGTTTTTAAATTACGCGTCGGAAGGGTATTTTACCCTAACCCGACGTTTCAGATGTGTTACAACGGCCGTGGTCAAGGGGAAGACAGTCTTCAGAACATTTCATATCTTACACCTACCTTACTTATACCTATATAGTAGGTAGGTAAGTAGTAGGTATGTACTATTCTAAAACTCTTCCTCTCTCTCCCGTCAAGCCCACCGTCCTCCGTCACACTGATTGACTGTGTCTCACAATTCTTACGAATGCTAATAGTTAAAATAGTTGTATATACCTAAGTAATAGAATAGAATTAGCTAAACAGGCAAGATCGTAGGTAGGTATTCGATCGATCGACTCACCGTAATTTTTAAATAAGTCATATTTTCCTCCGATTATCAATAATTCTGGCAATGAATTAGATTCAGAATACGTGTCAGTCATGATTTGTAAGCAAGTTTCCAAAATATTCCAAATTGATTTTATTTTACTTAAATCTACCATGATACAAAAATAGTATTTTCCATTAATTGGCACGAACGGCAGGACGTTTCTCAATATATCTAATTTTCCACCGTATTCCCACACGTGACACATTCTTTTCTCAATGCCTTGTTTTTGGCTTGATTTTCTTCCGAATGAATATTCAAGCACTAAAGTTTCACGAGGTGTATCATTTTTATCCAAGAAAGAATTTAATAATGTTGATTTACCCTGCAAAGGAAATAGAGTAACTACCTACATATAATACTCTAAATAAATAAATACCTATGCTACACAGGTAGGCAGATAGGAACCTACCGATTTTCTTTCCTCATTCACACACTAGAATCATTGCTAAATGTGGTACAAATGGTCTTAAATTACGTAGGAACATTCTTGTACCTATAGTAAGTATTTCAAGCATAATAATGGGTAGGTAAGTCGAGACCTATGTGTAACAAACTCTTGTCCCAATTTTCATAATACCTATCCTAGGAATAGGTATACCTAATATGGCACGATACCTACATCGACTATAGGTACTTCTATGATATTAGGTATGTATTACGTTCATATCTACCAATTTCCAAATGACTGGCTCGGTGGCTCAATTGGTAGTGACCCCTGCCTTCTGAGCCAAGGGTCGTGGGTTCGATTCCCACCCGGGACAAACATTCGTGTGATGAATACTTGTGTTTGTTCCGTGTCTGGGTGTTTATAATTTGTATTTAAGTATTTATTTGTGGTACCTTCGTTGTTCTGATACCCATAACACAAGTGCTTAAGCTACTTACTTTGGGATTAGAGCAATGTATGTGATGTTGTCTAATATTTATATTTATTTATTTATTTAATTTGATTAAATTGAATTGTCTAAGATTATAGAGAGAGACAAGAGAATCTTAGATAAGGTAAAATCTGAACGTAGGTTTATACCTCCTTAAAACAACATTATTTTCTGTTTGGTATATTAAGTATACCTGCCTACTGTAGGTATTTATTCAGAATAGATATACATATCAATCATCATCATCTCGAAGTTCACAGGTGGACATAAACCTCTCCAATTATTGGTCATCATTTGCTTATGAATTACGAGTATTATTAATTCCACTAAAGTTATTTTAAATTTATAGCACTTACCACATAAGTACTTCCCAATAGAAAAATAGTACACGAATAGTTATTTTCACATGTGTTAGAAAGGGAATTATCAACTAATTGCGAAGCTATTTCTGGAATAGACAACATTATTAAAGTTTCTGAATTAGAATGAAGTACATATACATTTATTTATTCCAAAAATACGTCCAGTAAAATTGCATACATTTTGTTTACACTTCAAATGCCTAGCAACCCAAGAAGTAGGTAAGGTCCATGGAAGTATTAAGTACTACGTACAAAAGGAATGCGCTCTATCTATGCATCTTGCAGCTAAAATAAAGAAAATGAAACCTTATGTTAAGGTCGTAAGAGTCTTGTTACGCGCAAAATAAGAACGTAACCAATGAGAGGGAAAATAGTGAACAAAACGTTCCTTTCTAGCAGCGACTAGATACCACCAAAAACGAAAACGATCGCTCGCTGAACGGATGGCGTACCCTTGAGCCATGAATCCCTCTCATTTGTCCCCCCCGTCTTCGAATATACAAACTAAAATTCGCTATATATTCAAACACGGAAAGGAATAATGGGAGGGATTGATTTTGCAAAAATACGCGATCCGTTCAACGAACGATCGCTCTCGAACCGGTGGTAGGGGCCCTGACAACTTCACATGACATCGCCGACTTTGACGTCGGTGGCGGGGATTTTTAATTTGTTATATTTTTCTTAATGTGTAATTAAAATGGGGAGAATTTGTGTCGGGGGGCTTGTGAAAGCGAGTATTATCCGGATTGTAGTTTGTCTTTTCACAAGTAATACTTTTAAACATAATTAATTGTTAGTGAAGAATTAGGGTGACCATGCATGACTATCCAATCATATAGTCCGTTGTTTTTTTTGTATAGGAAAACTAAAGCATGTTTCCCGATTCGTCTTCGAAGTTCTAAAATACACGTAAAAACTATTTATAACATTATCAAATCAATCATTAAAAAACGTAGGTACACAAAAATAAAACTACCATGTATGTTGTCCAAGAATTTTATAGCAAACAACATAGGTACATTGTTAGATCCACCACATCCTTCTCAATCTATATTTGAAGATCCACGTGATATTCAATTGGTAAAGGCCAATTCATATTTAAATTTTCCGACTTCAATATGGCGACATATTGAAGTCG
The DNA here is from genome assembly GCA_031163375.1 of Conogethes punctiferalis. Taxonomy (NCBI): domain Eukaryota; kingdom Metazoa; phylum Arthropoda; class Insecta; order Lepidoptera; family Crambidae; genus Conogethes; species Conogethes punctiferalis. The sequence goes on along the minus strand of CM062077.1, from coordinate 17,051,042 downwards.
GTTTCTTTGCAAAAAAAAGTGGTGTTATTTAAAAAACGATTACGAATAAAAAATATTTTGGCTTTCAATGTTGGCTGTTTTTTTTGTACGTATGTATTGTCATTGTCCTTAAATCATATTTTAATATAGTCACCCTATTCAGAGAGAGACAAAAGGGACATGCACTGAGCTTTCGTTCGGCTTCGATTTTCCGACAACAGCTCGTTCCTTACTTATTACTTCCATGGTAAGGTCAGGCGCGCACTACGAGTTTTAAAGGCCAGGCGCGCGCCACGAGTTTTTCGCCGCGCGGCGGAAAAAAGCAGCGGCTTAATGTCGCACTGTAATACTGTACCAATTGTATTGCGCGCACTTGACGGCACACGCTACCTACAGTATTACAGTGCGACATTATGCCGCTGCTCTTTTCTGCCGCGCGGCGAAAAACTCGTAGTGCGCGCCTGGTCTAATAATTACCTTCATATAATAACATCGATTCGTAAATTGACATAACATCGAATAATAAAACATTAGGTAAATATAAATATGCATAAAAATATACCTAAATATACCTACATAGGTATCTATCTAATCAAATCCATCCATCCACATCCATCATATTCCTGTCCTGTGTTATCCGAAATGAATGAAATAGGCGTTACTCAAACCGATCCTTCTGAAGCCTTATGTGTAAGGGCACAGGCCCAAGCCGTTAAAGTGTCGCTCTGTGGCCCTGCGCCCGGCTGCGGCGCGCTGTCTGTCTGTATGTTCGTTATAGAAACAAAAACTACCGAACGGATTTTAACGAAACTTGGCACAATTATCCTTCATACTCCTGGGCAGGGTATAGTACACTTTTCATCACGCTACAATCAATAGGAGCAGAGCAGTGACGGGAAGTGTTGGGAAGACGGGAGAACTTTTTACCTGTATGTTTGAAGTTTGTTGAACGCGATTCACGCGAAAACTACTGCATGGAATTGAATGCGGTTTTCAACAATGTATTGCTAGAGGTTTAACTTAAAACTTAGGCACTAGGTATAGATAGGTATTTTATGGATGTCCGTTATTTTTCAAACCCGATATCCACGCATGCGACGCCACTGGCACAGCTAGTAGGTAATAAGACCGATCGTGTGATCGAATACGTTATCATACGTACGGATCTCTTGTGTGGTGAAAAAGGACAAACCTGGTCACCATACCACAAAAGCTATAGAGCTGGTAGAGAATGATCTGTATGGCGGTATGACGGGCTGTATGAGAACTACTCCCACTGCAGCCCTAGAAGCAATTATAGTAGATCTTGACTGGCTCGGTGGCTCAATTGGTAGTGACCCCTGCCTTCTGAACCAAGGGTCGTGGGTTCGATTCCGACCCGGGACAAACATTCGTGTGATGAACACTTGTGTTTGTTCCGTGTCTGGGTGTTTATATTTGTATTTAAGTATTTATTTGTGGTACCTTCGTTGTTCGGATACCCATAACACAAGTGCTAATTAAGCTACTTACATTGGGATCGGAGCAATGTATGTGATGTTGCCTGATTTTTAATTATTATCTATCTTCTTCTTCTATACTTATAACTAGCTGTGCCGGCGGAGCCGCACGCGTGGATATCGGGTTTCAAAAATAACGGACTTCCATAAAATGGTACCTAAATTTAACACAAGTTTTGGCACAATTATTCTTCATACTCCTGGGCAGGTTATGGTGTACTTTTCATCACGTCACAATCAATAGGAGCAGAGCAGTGACGGGAAGTGTTGGGAAAACGGGAGAAATTTTTATCTGCATGTTTGATCGCGCATCACCCGAAAACTACTGCATGGAACTGAATGCGGTTTCTACATTCAACAAGAAGCGGCCCAAACGGCCTACCGCCTCAAAGAACTAGGGGCAGCACAGACGACTGACTATCCGTGACGCACTTTTTTGCAATTATATGCAGTAACGCACACGACGCGCAAAAATCTGTCGCGGATATTTCACAGACTTAACGCACACGACGCACATCTTCGATTATACTGTCGGCAGACCTAGACGCTCTTTTTAAGGTGCAGCGCAGATGGCACACTTTTTGTGCGATAGAGTCTGCATCTGAGAGACTATCCGTGACGCACTTTTTAGTCTAACCTATGCAATTATATGCAGTAACGCACACGACGCGCTAAAATCTGTCGCGGATATTTCACAAACGACGCACATCTTCGATCATTCTGTCGGCAGAGCTGTAGGGACCTAGACGCTCTTTTTAAATGTCTCAGACGCAGACTATATCGCACAATAACTTGACTTCAAACTCAGAACCTCCTTTTTTTTTAGTCGGTTAAAGTACTAAAACCTTCCCCTGAATGTAACAAATACTTTTCTGAAAACCGCAAATAGCTTTAGCCAAACGAGAGATAATCGCGGACAAACATACGCATACATACAAAAGAACCTCCTTTTTTTTTTGAAGTCGGTTAAAAAGTGTGCCGTCTGCGCTGCCTTATGGTGCCAATAGTCTTCGCACGTTTATAATGGGAGCTTAAGTACATAAGATATTTGTCATTGGGGTCCCAAATAACTGTCTCCCTTTGTAGATATTCCAGGGTCAACATAATCTGCATATGGCTCATAATGATTGTCTGGCGTGCATTCAATATGACGTCTGATTTAGTGCTGAAGCAAAGTCGGCTGAGTAGTGTAGAGAGGTACCTACCTACTTCGTGAACGCACTTCGTGCTCTTTGACTCGAGCACAAAAACCGACAACAGATGGAAGTCGCCCGAGGCGAGGCAAAGTTGGACGAGGCAAGCCGAGGTGCTTCTCTATACTATCGTATTCGTCTAACTGCGTTCAACTTTGCGAGTAGTGTAGTGGAAGAAAGTATGGCTAACTCGGCAGTTATTGCAGTTAGGTGAAAACAACTTTGAGAGGTGAGTAGAAGAATTCAGCTAGGCTGGGAAGCGTTTGGGAAACTGCGTCAAGTCTTCTCATCGTGCTTAAAGACGACGAAAGTCTTTTACCAGTGATACGGAGCCGAAACGTTGCAGGACGTCTGGTCCACAAGCTAAAAGTGCTCAGCGAGCTATGGAGGCCCTCTCCACTACGCTTGGCGTCTCTCTGCGGGATCGGATCTGGAATGATGTGTGATCCGACAGTGAACCAAAGTTACCGACATAGCTCACCAAATTAGTAAGCTGAAGTGGCAGTGGGCTGGCCATATCAGATAACCGTTGGGGTAAATGAGTCCTGGAGTAAAGACCACATCAACGAGAGAAGCTTAAAATTGTGAAACGTGGCAAACAACTGGAGAAGACTAAGTCCAGCAGTCGACTGCGAAGGGCTGTTGATTGATTGATTGATGATCATCATCATCAGCCTATATCAGTCCACTGCTGGACATAGGCCTCTCCCAAAATTACATGTACTATGTTTTCTTGGTTGACCTCTGACTTTCCCGATGAACTTTGAAGGCCTATTACACTCAGTTTACAAAACAATTTTGTTGTGGTTTAAATAAGTTTTATTGTAATGGTTCTTTCTGGCAACCATCAAATAACATGGAAATTCAACCATGGTCAACTACCCTATTCAACAATAGGGCCATTACATTACAATGCTATTTGCATAGGTATAATAATAAAACCAATTATTGATATTAGATAATAAAATGTATATTTCATGAACATAACTTTTTAGGATACAGATAATTCCAGCAATATTGTAAACATTTTTTCTTTATTACTTCAGAGATTGCAAATTTTGATACTCAATTTCCTTGTTCATAATTTCTTTATTGAGAGTTTGTAAGATTTCTAAAAATCTTTGTCGCAGAGTCATATTTTCCATGCCTGAAATTTCATGTTGTGTTCTCTGTCTTCTTTGTTTTAACTCTTCCAGTTCCATACTGAGCTGTTGCATTTTAATACTGAGGTTGCTATCTACGCCTCCCTGAAGAAAATCATCAATAGAATATTGTTCTCTGCCTTTATAAATAGTTTCGGAAGTGCTTGGCAGTCCTTCTGATGAATAAAACATTTCTGAGCTAAACTGAGTGGCCACTCGACCACCCTTGAAATCTGTGCCTTGTAATGAATCCGATCGGGGATCATCATAGGATGATAGCCTACTGTCTTCAATATCTACATTGACATTTTCGTCTTCCAAATCACTGTCACTTAAAGCTCCACCAAATATGTCTTCCACTTTTGATGATGACTTGCTAGCAGCTTCCATCTCCAGTTTTATATTATGGTCTTTCTTTACTTTGCTTTTCTCTTGTTTGACAGAAACATGTGACTCGTGTTTATCAGCCTTCTCCTCTTCTTCGTTAATGACTTCCCATGTGAAGCTGACAGCCTCATTATCTGCCCTTAATAGTCTTTTAACCTCTTTTTCTATTTCGGGAGCTTCAATATTCTTCTTTTTTAATGTTTTTCTAAAACGTCGTTTACGAACATTCTTAGTTGGGGGGGTAATACCATGTGGCCAAAGGAACTTCTTATCTACCTTCAATGGATCTTTCTTTTTATTTTTAGTCGGTGATTCGTCTTCAGTAGACGAAGGATCAATTTCGTCCTTACAAATCATAATTTGGCAGATGTCTGCAGTTTTATAAACACTTTTCCTGTCAATGGTCTTGTGAGACTCGACTATAGTAGGCAAATCTACTATTTTACCATGTAGCAACCAATGGTCGAATCTTATTTCACCATGACGCATATCGTTTTCCATTTGTATTGTTAGTCTATTTTTAAGGTTTTCACCAGTGTTTAAAACATTTCTTAGAGCCTTCGCTGGTTCATCTGGTAATCTCATTATGAATTGGGATTCTAACTCCACAGGATAATCTGGTTCCCTTTTATCTTTATTCATTGTGCTTGACAAATATAAGTTTCATTAATATATTTAAGTTAAAGATAAATTTATTTACAGCTCAACTCAGCTTACAAATATTAATTTACAATCAACACGAACACCACAAATACAACAAATAAAATACTATTGTTGTCCTCCTCAAGTTCCTCAACTCGACAGTCGACAGACAGACACTCCTTGACGTTGACGTTTAATAAATTTTTTTTTTATAGATTCGTTCCTAATGGAACCGGCTAAGGTCTGAGACCATGCTGCCAAGTCTTAAGTAAGACGTTTAATAAAAATAAATACGTAGTCTATGACCTATGACTATAATGTTGCCAATTGATTGTATTATTCATTATTACTGTATTTTTGACAGGCTATTTAAACCAGGGCTTGGTAACGTTACCAATTTAACATTATAAGTAGCGGTAAGTAACGTTAATTCATAATGTTACTTTTATAACTGTAAAATAATTATCGGTAAGTCGGTAGAGATACTAAATTTTAACGGTAAATTATACCGGTAATTTTTACAGGAACTCAAACTTAATGTTAAGTTTCAGGTACCTATATTATAATATAACGTTAAAAGTATCGATTAATAGCACGGAATATTAAACACAAGAGGAAAGGGCATAATCTAGTCAGTTCATACAAAACTGCTGTCGCCAAACTCACACAACAACATTATACGCACACACAAAATGAACCAATCATAACTATAATAATTTCTTGAAATCACAAAGATGTAACCGCTACTAACAATAACATAAAAACTACCATAATGCATTAGAGATAAAGAAGAATTTAGAAATTACACTTTGAGGGTTTTACGTCATCTCATCGAAGTGCTTTTGGCCTGCTTTGACTAGTTAGTTCACCTATTGCACGCTAGATGACACTCTTAAAAGTTGTACGCTGTTTAACACCTTACGACAATCAGCGTAAGGTTTTAATTTATACGCATGCACTTGCTTTTTTTCTAGAATGTTTTATCATGACATTTATTATCGTCGCTACTCAAACAGGGATGGGATTAATACGAATATTATTGGTGATGAAACATCGATTACTTCTAAAATAATTAATTAATATTAGAATAGATATACATTAACATTTAAATACACTGACAGAAGTTTCACATTTAATGTATATGTTACGGGTAATGCTAGAAGTTGGAGTAAACCTAGGTTTACCCGGGTTTACTTAGGATTACCCAAGGTACTTGGGTAAAGTCCGAATACAAAGTAAAATAAATTTTAATTCGTGGTTTACCCATGCTCACCTAGGTCTACCCAGTTGGGTACCCAGCCAGTAGTTACTGGCTGGGTAAACTTAGGTGTTGCCTAATTTTCTTTTTTATTTAATGAAATAGGGTTCACTACTAACGGTTCATCTGATGGTAAATGATAACCGCCGCTCATATACATCTGCAACGTCAGGAATTTCGAATCATGTCACAGAAGTTTATCTTGCTCAAATAAATAATTTCAATTTTAATAACAAAGACCGCTATTAGTTTTTGCTATTAAAGCTCTTATTAAGTTTATGCTCACTAAATGTTGTTGTAGATGTTTAAAATGCCCTTGAAGTTTCATTTCACTAACCCACTTGGCTCCCGGAGCCACGCACAAGTGCGTGCTCCCTATAGGGAATTAGCCGTCGGGTAGCAGCCATCCTCTACTACCCGCCGTTGCCCGGGGTACGCCGGGCCGTCTGCAAGCAGACGACCACGCGTGGAGGCTTCCCTTGTTATACCCCAGCTTGGGTAATACTAGGTCAACCCGGGTAAACCTAGATTTACTCCACCTTCTAGCATTACCCGTAACATATATAAATATTATTTGTGTTAACAGATCTAAAAAACCTTATAATAATAGAAATTATTATTGGGTTTTTTAGATCATAAGGCCTACTTACACGACAAGAAGTATTGACTAGATCTACAAATGTATTATCTACGAGCCGTTTTCTGCTTAAAAAGCTAGCAGCTCCAATATAATCAATTATATGACGTTCAACGAGCTTTGAATGGAATAGAAAAATCCTGTCATTTTATGACATTGAAAAAAGTATTTAATGTAATTTTTCCTTAAATTCCGTAACAGTCTGAAATGGGTATTCTATGATCATTCTATGAGCTACACCGAACCATATTTTTAAAAAGAAAACAGCTCTTTGTAGGGAACTTCATAAAATAAAACTCATTTAAAATAAATAAAATAGTTTATTTCTGAAAATAGATTCACTAGTAATACATTTGCACGTCAAACTTTTTTCCTACCAGCACTTCGACGTGTAGCCTGCCGAGAAGAATCCACCGAAGAGCCGAATCCACTTCTCTTTTGCATTTGGATGTTTAGGAAAACTAAAACGAAAATAATCAATAGTTTACAATAAGGCATAAAAAAGTGTAATAGACAAAATACATAATTAAATCGATGATATTTCAACGTGTCACAACCCTAAAGTAGGTTCGACTTGGGACGTAGTTTCTGATTCTACTATTCGATACTAGATGGCGCATGCGGACCAGGCGTCAGACAATTATAAACTTTATTTCAGTGTACATACGTGTGATTCTTAATTTACACGAATGCTTTAAATGGATAGAGGTTATGCCGAAAGATTATTTATTTAATAAAAAGTAAATACCGACTTACCGATGATAAGAAACACATGATCGAAGCAAGTTCTTAGTACTACTATTGTTTTTGCACTCAAAGACGGAACATCGAGTCATTATTGAGAGTTATTTAAAAAATAACCCAAATGAAAATACCGACAGCGCACGTCATGATACTTAAGCAACCACAAAGCGACTGAGTCAAGTTAAGACTCGCTGTCCTTAACTTTGGCACGCGGGCCACGCCCACACGTCCTTTCCTCTTGTGTTCAATATTCCGTGATTAATAGTATACCTGCTTTAGTTACCGGTAAAAGTAACGATACATATTACGCTACTTTGCTGCGTTGCCGCTCCGCACGGTTACCTATAGCAGAGCGGCAACTTCGCGACACGAGACGCATGAGACCATGTTGGGTGGGAGCGATAGAGAGAGAGAATGAATTTAATCCAAAATTAAGTAAGTAACGTTAAACGTTTACCGATACTTTTACCGATACTATCATGAAGGTAGCGGTAATTTATTACGTTAACAGAAGAGAGGTAGCGGTAAAATTTAACTTCTATATTAAATAAATAATAATAAATATAAATATCAGACAACATCACTGATATGAAGAAAAGACAAAACCAATTATATTTGGTTTTATTCCAATAAAATTTGTGCATGAATGACATGGAATACCGATGACAATCATTAGCTTTTTAACATGGTTAAATAATAGACAAAATACAAAGGAGTATTTACACCACATTCACCCCCCGTCAGAGTTAATTAAGTTCGTAGTCCTGCAGACGGGTTGGGACTCGTCTCTCTCTGTTAGAGCGTCGGGGTGCTGGTAATTCATTATGTTCAGCTGGAATATCTGGAATATTTTCAGGTAGCACAGGTTCAGCTTGAAGGTTTGGTACATCTTCTCCCTCCGCACCCTCCAAATGATCATGGTCTGATTCAAGTTGATCACTTGATTGTGATAATGGGGGTAGAGGAGCCAGTTGTCTATTTGACACGGTAGCTTCGCGGCCATCTGATAATCTCACATAAGAGTAGGATGGATTCGCTTCTAGAAGTTCGACTTCTTCTACGTCTGAGTCGTATTTCGAACGTTTATGATTATTTCTCATCAATATCGGGCCTGGTTCCAAGAGCCACGTTGGCAGGGACCCTCCATTTGCTGTTCGACGAGGATGATTAAAAAATCGCTCGTGGGGTGTAGCGTTAGTGGAAGTACACAATAGGGAGCGAATTGAGTGCAGAGCAGTCGGTAGAACTTGTTCCCAGCAAGTCGTATCTAGCCCCCTTGATCTAAGACATAACTTTATCGTTTTCCATAAAGTTCCATTAAGACGCTCAACTTGACCGTTTCCTTGTGGATTATACGGCGTAGTTCGACTACATGCGACTCCGTGTGATATTAGGAAACGACGTAATTCTTCAGACATGAATGCAGTCCCTCGATCAGAATGTATGTATTGTGGAGCACCAAATGTGGAAAACAAATCCAAAAAGCATTTTATGACGGTCCCGGCAGACAAATCCTTGCATGGATAAGCAAAAGGGAATCTTGAGTACTCGTCTATAATTGTCAAGATATAGCGATTTTGGGTGTTGGTAGGTAGAGGTCCCTTAAAGTCTACATTAAGTCTCTCAAATGGTGCAATCGCTTTTATGAGATTCCCTTGCATCTTGGTAAATCTTGGCTTGATCTCTGCGCAAATGCGACATCGTGAAGTCATTGTCTTAATATCGTCTATTGTATATGGTAGATTTTTAGATCTTACCCAGTGAGTCATTCGCACAATGCCAGGGTGTCCCATTATATTATGTAACTCATCCAATCTATTACTGCTGTTGATATTCGAGCACACACGTGATAAAGTGTCAGCAGTAACATTTTCTTTACCAGGACGGTAAATAATGTCGTATTTAAAGCTCGATAATTCAAGTCGCCATCTTTCAATCTTTTCGTTCTTGATCTTGCTATTATGACTTTGATTGAACATAAATGACACAGAACGTTGATCAGTTATTAGAAGAAAGCGTCTTCCAATGAGATAGTGGCGCCATTTCCTTAAAGATTCAACTGCAGCACTCGCTTCTTTCTCGATAGAAGAATGACGGCGTTCAGAATCGTTTAGAGACCGAGAGAAGAAAGCCACTGGCCGGCCATTTTGTGAGAGAGAAGCTGCAATTGAGTGTTCCGAGGCGTCTGTCTCTACAGTAAATGTATCATTTGGATCAATTACCGTCAGGGCTGATTTCTTTATGTCAGATTTTAACTTTTGAAAACAGTCGATCGCATGTTCGTCAAGTGGAAATTTTGTAACTTTTGACAGAGGATTGATTTTGGCAGAGAAATTTCTAATCCATTTAGCATAATGGGCGAACATACCAAGGGCTCTTTTTAGGGATTGAGAGTCACTTGGGATAGGCAGATTTATTAAAGGGCTGAGACGGTCTTCATCTGGTTGGATAGTATTGTTGTTGATCCTATAGCCCAACAATTTGATAGAATTTTGCCTATAGACACACTTTTCTTCATTCAATGTAAGGTTGTACTTAGTTACAGCTTCCATGAATCGTTTCAGATTTTGATCGTGTTCATCATTTGTTTTCCCGCAAACCGTGACGTCATCCAAATAGGCGTAAGTACCAGTCAGATTCTCTTTACATATAATGTAATTCAAGGTTCTTTGAAAAGCAGCAACTCCATTGGTCACCCCAAATGGTATTCGAGTAAACTGATACAAATTTCCGCATGCCTCAAAAGCAGTATACATTTTCTCACTTTTCAGTATAGGTACCTGATGATAGGCACTTCGTAAGTCGATTTGGCTGAATACATTGTGTTTAGCCACCTTTGACACAACTGATTCGATGTTCGGCAAGGGGTAGGCGTCTAATTCAGTAAATCTGTTTATAGTTAGTGAGTAGTCTATGACAAGTCGTTTGCGGTGCGTTGTGCCGCCAGTAACCAGAACTTGAGCTCGCCACGGTGAGTTGCTAGGCTCGATAACCTTATCTTTCAAAAGTTTACTGATTTCCTCCTGGATAAACTGCACATCAGCGTCAGAGTGCTTTCTTGATTTTATTGCAATGGGTTTTAAGTTGCTTGATAAGTTTGTAAATAGTGAAACTTCTGGTACAGATGCCTCCATGACATTGCAAATCTTGAGTGGTTTCTTTGGACCCCCGAAGTTAACCTCAAGAGAGGAGTGATCACTCAATATGTCATGTCCAATGATTACGTCTGAGCAAAGCGCATCGAGTATGTAAAGAGGCTTTCGTCTGTAAATATGCTCGTTTATTTGCATAGTTACATAACAGACTCCGTTTACTGACGATGTGTTATTCTTCGATGCCAATGTTACATTTTCCTTCCAAGGATAGCGTTTAAGGTTCAGCATCTGAGCAAAATTTTTATCAATGAAGCTAGTAGAGCTTCCGCTATCGATTAAAGCGTCGGCTTTGAAATTGTTGATAGTGACAGAAACCATCGCTTTCTGTAAACTGGTAGGAGACGCTGCTGAAATTGCTTGAAGATTCTGTTGTTCAGATCCCGTTGTAGCATTGCTAGAGGGTTTGTTCCTCGAGCCACCTCTACAAACTTTAGCAAAGTGACCTGTTTTATTACAGTTCTCGCAAGTGGCATGAAAAGCAGGGCATTTTACTCTTTGATGAACACCTCCACCACAGAAGAAACAACGATGTTTGCGCGACGGTGCAGCGGCTAAGTTAGAGCAGCTTTCTGTTTGGCCATCAATGTTATTGAATTCCACAGTAGGTTTGTTACCAAAATCTTTAGAATTATTTCTTGCCATTTCAAGAGAAATCGCTTGATTTGTTGCGTCCTCTAAAGTTATTTCCTTATTTTCCAGTAAGCGCTGTTGAATTTCTTGGCAAAACAGACCAGCTATAAAGGCGTCACGTATGTATTCTTGCCGGTATTCTTCTGCATCGACAGTTTTGAATTTACATTCGTAAGCTAACTGCTGTAGGTTGCGTAAATAGTCAGCAACAGTTTCATCGGGTTTCTGTTTAGTGGACATGAGCTTGTAACGCGCATGAACCTCATTTTTCGATTTCAGATATAGTTTGTCTAAGATACTTATAGCAGTTGAATAATCCTTACATTCTCGTATATAGGAATACACATTTGAAGATACATTATTCAATAGTACCTTTAATTTGACACCGTCGGTTACTTTTTCCAATTCCGCTTCTTCGGAAAGATAGTTGGTAAACGTCTGTTTCCAATGTTCGTATTTTAGTTCAGCAGCCGGAGTGCCTGGTTCGGTATCAAATTTATCTGGCCGTAGTACTCGTGCTATAGAGAGCATTGCACGTATTTATTATTGGAATAAATTGATATGAAGAAAAGACAAAACCAATTATATTTGGTTTTATTCCAATAAAATTTGTGCATGAATGACATGGAATACCGATGACAATCATTAGCTTTTTAACATGGTTAAATAATAGACAAAATACAAAGGAGTATTTACACCACATTAAAACCAATTATATTTGGTTTTATTCCAATAAAATTTGTGCATGAATGACATGGAATACCGATGACAATCATGACAATCATTAGCTTTTTAACATGGTTAAATAATAGACAAAATACAAAGGAGTATTTACACCACATTCACCCCCCGTCAGAGTTAATTAAGTTCGTAGTCCTGCAGACGGGTTGGGACTCGTCTCTCTCTGTTAGAGCGTCGGGGTGCTGGTAATTCATTATGTTCAGCTGGAATATCTGGAATATTTTCAGGTAGCACAGGTTCAGCTTGAAGGTTTGGTACATCTTCTCCCTCCGCACCCTCCAAATGATCATGGTCTGATTCAAGTTGATCACTTGATTGTGATAATGGGGGTAGAGGAGCCAGTTGTCTATTTGACACGGTAGCTTCGCGGCCATCTGATAATCTCACATAAGAGTAGGATGGATTCGCTTCTAGAAGTTCGACTTCTTCTACGTCTGAGTCGTATTTCGAACGTTTATGATTATTTCTCATCAATATCGGGCCTGGTTCCAAGAGCCACGTTGGCAGGGACCCTCCATTTGCTGTTCGACGAGGATGATTAAAAAATCGCTCGTGGGGTGTAGCGTTAGTGGAAGTACACAATAGGGAGCGAATTGAGTGCAGAGCAGTCGGTAGAACTTGTTCCCAGCAAGTCGTATCTAGCCCCCTTGATCTAAGACATAACTTTATCGTTTTCCATAAAGTTCCATTAAGACGCTCAACTTGACCGTTTCCTTGTGGATTATACGGCGTAGTTCGACTACATGCGACTCCGTGTGATATTAGGAAACGACGTAATTCTTCAGACATGAATGCAGTCCCTCGATCAGAATGTATGTATTGTGGAGCACCAAATGTGGAAAACAAATCCAAAAAGCATTTTATGACGGTCCCGGCAGACAAATCCTTGCATGGATAAGCAAAAGGGAATCTTGAGTACTCGTCTATAATTGTCAAGATATAGCGATTTTGGGTGTTGGTAGGTAGAGGTCCCTTAAAGTCTACATTAAGTCTCTCAAATGGTGCAATCGCTTTTATGAGATTCCCTTGCATCTTGGTAAATCTTGGCTTGATCTCTGCGCAAATGCGACATCGTGAAGTCATTGTCTTAATATCGTCTATTGGAATAAATTGATATGAAGAAAAGACAAAACCAATTATATTTGGTTTTATTCCAATAAAATTTGTGCATGAATGACATGGAATACCGATGACAATCATTAGCTTTTTAACATGGTTAAATAATAGACAAAATACAAAGGAGTATTTACACCACATTCACCCCCCGTCAGAGTTAATTAAGTTCGTAGTCCTGCAGACGGGTTGGGACTCGTCTCTCTCTGTTAGAGCGTCGGGGAGCGATTGCACCATTTGAGAGACTTAATGTAGACTTTAAGGGACCTCTACCTACCAACACCCAAAATCGCTATATCTTGACAATTATAGACGAGTACTCAAGATTCCCTTTTGCTTATCCATGCAAGGATTTGTCTGCCGGGACCGTCATAAAATGCTTTTTGGATTTGTTTTCCACATTTGGTGCTCCACAATACATACATTCTGATCGAGGGACTGCATTCATGTCTGAAGAATTACGTCGTTTCCTAATATCACACGGAGTCGCATGTAGTCGAACTACGCCGTATAATCCACAAGGAAACGGTCAAGTTGAGCGTCTTAATGGAACTTTATGGAAAACGATAAAGTTATGTCTTAGATCAAGGGGGCTAGATACGACTTGCTGGGAACAAGTTCTACCGACTGCTCTGCACTCAATTCGCTCCCTATTGTGTACTTACACCACATTCACCCCCTCACATACATTGCTCCGATCCCAAAGTAAGTAGCTTAAGCACTTGTGTTATGGGTATCAGAACAACGAAGATACCACAAATAAATACTTAAATACAAATATAAACACCCAGACACGGAACAAACACAAGTGTTCATCACACGAATGTTTGTCCCGGGTGGGAATCGAACCCACGACCCTTGGTTCAGAAGGCAGGGGTCACTACCAATTGAGCCACCGAGCCAGTCATATATTTGTTACTGAATTACCGCTACTTTAGGTATCGATCCTTTTTGAGTAACGATACGTCGGCCAGGCAGAAGTAACGTTACCATATTTTTACCGGAGTTCAAGCCCTGATTTAAACTGCTGCTGAAGTGAAAAGTGAAGTGTGGAACGGTGGACGAAATCAGCTTGATAATGCATTCTACATATAGAAAATAACAAACTATATCAACATTTTGGAAAAATTAGTCAGTGAAAAGTGGTATCCTATTATGTTAGTCATGGTTAGTCTCTTATAACTGTATTTTTAAGTTTGCATAAAATTGTTCCAAAATGTGTATATATGTCGCACAAGTCCAACCCATAGTATAGTTTCTGCACTTTCCCTTCCCACATACCCCGCTACCCGGGGGAAGTAGCGGGGTATGTGGGACTCACGCCGCCCTCAGGAACGGGAAGACGGCACCCTGCCTCAAAATGGAGAAGAGGCAGGGAATACCCACTAAAAACCCCGGTCCCTTCGTCGAGCGTCTATAGGTGGTGTCTCGGGACCCAGAAACCAGAACTTCCGCGAAACCATCAACGCTGCCCGCCTACGCAGGCCCAACAGGCCCCCCCCTAGGGGGAGCGACGGGAGTGGCCCGAAGGGTGGGCCCACTCCCATTAGACAGAGACGGAGACCCGTGCAAGGCGGGTGGAGGTGCCCCCGCACCAACCACCCGCTGGGCCCCGTCAGGAGGCATCAAGCGGCGGAATTGCCGCCGCGTGCGGCCACCTTTGCGCCGGCGAAGCGGGGGAGCGTTCGGGTCATCCTCCCGCTCCCGCTCCGCGGCCTCCTTTTGGGACATGACCGTCTCACAAAAGTAGGCCATCGCCGTCCATGCTACGCAGCTTCCCAGCATCAACCGAACGATTGCTGGGAGCGACAAATCTGGCCCGACCGAGCCGATCAGAACGGCTCGGGGACCGCTAAAGGCCGGGCAAACGGCCAGGGTGTGATCAGCCGTATCACACCCTGCCCCGCACTGGCAGCACACAGTGGATTCCTCCCGACCGATCCGATGCAGATATTGTCCGAAGCACCCGTGCCCAGACAATACCTGCACTAGACGAAACGTGAGGAACCCATGCTGCCGCTCAAGCCACTCTTGGAAGACTGGACCTAAAGCATCCAAGAGTCTACATCCAAACTTTGCGG
Source organism: Conogethes punctiferalis (assembly GCA_031163375.1). NCBI lineage: Eukaryota > Metazoa > Arthropoda > Insecta > Lepidoptera > Crambidae > Conogethes > Conogethes punctiferalis. The sequence goes on along the minus strand of CM062077.1, from coordinate 17,035,841 downwards.
AGGCGGGTCCTCGGTCCACAGACGAACCATCTCGTCGTAAGCCTCCCTCCGCACTGCCCCTCTTTCGGCGGGGGCAGGGCTCTCCCCGCGCGCCCTCTCCGCAGCCATCCACAGGTACGTAGTGGCCAGTACCTGAGAAGTAACTCTCCCCTAAAGCAACTAAATTACGTTTCCTGTATCCTTTAGCAGGAAATAAAGTCATAATCCCTCATTTGTAACTTTTCGGCTTACCCACATTTGTGTAATAAAAATCCCCTGTAGAGACACTAAGTATAAAAAAAAAAAGTCCTAGCATGAAAGTAATAAAAGGCCTATTACACGACACGTTATTCAGGGACCCTGACCCTGAATAAGTGTGGTGTAATAGGATTCAGGGAGTAAGGGTCCCTAATTAGGGCGACCGGGTCGACCCGGTCTGCCTTGCTCCCACGGAATATTAAACACAAGAGGAAAGGACGTGTGGGTGTGGCCCGCGTGCCAAAGTTAAGGACAGCGAGTCTTAACTTGACTCACTCGCTTTGTGGTTGCTGAAGTAGCGTGACGTGCGCTGCCGGTATTTTCATTCGAGTGTTTTATTAAATAACTCTCAATAATGACTCGATGTTCCGTCCTTGAGTGCAAAAACAATAGTAGTACTAAGAACTTGCTTCGATCAGGTGTTTCTTATCATCGGTAAGTCGGTATTTACTTTTTATTAAATAAATAATCTTTCGGCATAACCTCTATCTATTTAAAACATTCGTGTAAATTAAGAATCACACGTATGTACACTGAAATAAAGTTTATAATTGTCTGACGCCTGGACCGCATGCGCCATCTAGTATCGAATAGTAGAATCAGAAACTACGTCCCAAGTCGAACCTACTTTAGGGTTGTGACACGTTGAAATATCATCGATTTAATTATGTATTTTGTCTATTACACTTTTTTATGCCTTATTGTAAACTATTGATTATTTTCGTTTTAGTTTTCCTAAAGATCCAAATGCAAAAGAGAAGTGGATTGCTGCGACTGGCAGGGTCAACTGGATGCCCACGAAATCGAGTTGCATTTGCTCTGAACATTTTGTAGAAAAAGATTTTCACATAACTAAAAAAGGATACAGATATATAGATCAACTTGCAGTTCCCACGAAAAAAATTATGTGTTATCAAGTAAGTATTCATATATTACACAACTGCTAGCTTTATAGGCAGAAAAACGGCTCGTAGATAATACATTTGTAGATCTAGTCAATATAATAAATTATTAATAAATTTGTCTAATTAGTTAGTGAAATGAAACTTCAAGGGCATTTTAAACATCTACAACAACATTTAGTGAGCATAAAATTAATAATAGCTCTAATAGCAAAAACTAATAGCGGTCCTTGTTATTAAAATTGAAATTATTTATTTGAGCAAGATAAACTTCTGTGACATGATTCGAAATTCCTGACGTTGCAGATGCATATGAGCGGCGGTTATCATTTACCATCAGATGAACCGTTAGTAGTGAACCCTATTTAGAAAGAAAGAAAGAAAAAATGTTTATTAGGTACCCAAAAATACACAGGAGCACAATAAACTGTAAATAACAGTAAGTACCTAAAAGGTCTCCGCTCAGCATGTATCGCGGTGCCGCTAAGCGCTGCGACGCTGGTTTTCTGCGGATGCCTGCACATCTTACAGCTAACGTACAAAGACATACTTGTATAGTTAACAAATCAGTCATTACAATTAAATGAAGTACTATTCATTAAATAAAAAAGAAAATTAGGCAACACCTAAGTTTACCCAGCCAGTAGTTGGGTAGACCTAGGTGAGCATGGGTAAACCACGAATTAAAATTTATTTTACTTTGTATTCGGACTTTACCCAAGTAGCTTGGGTAATCCTAAGTAAACCCGGGTAAACCTAGGTTTACTCCAACTTCTAGCATTACCCGTAACATATACATTAAATGTGAAACTTCTGTCAGTGTATTTAAATGTTAATGTATATCTATTCTAATATTAATTAATTATTTTAGAAGTAATCGATTTTTCATCACCAATAATATTCGTATTAATCCCATCCCTATTTGAGTAGCGACGATAATAAATGTCATGATAAAACATTCTAGAAAAAAAGCAAGTGCATGCGTATAAATTAAAACTTTACGCTGATTGTCGTAAGGTGTTAAACAGCGTACAACTTTTAAGAGTGTCATCTAGCGTTCAATAGGTGAACTAACTAGTCAAAGCAGACCAAAAGCACTTCGATGATATGCCGTAAAACCCTCAAAGTGTAATTTCTAAATTCTTCTTTAACTCAAATGCATTATGGTAGTTTTTATGTTATTGTTAGTAGCGGTTACATCTTTGTGATTTCAAGAAATTATTATAGTTATGATTGGTTAATTGTTTGTGTGCGTATAATGTTATTGTGTGAGTTTGGCGACAGCAGTTTTGTATGAACTGACTAGATTATGCCCTTTCCTCTTGTGTTTAATATTCCGTGCTTGCTCCCTTACCCAGGGCTTGGAATACCGGTAAAAATATGGTAACGTTACTTTTGCCTCGCCGAGGTATCGATACTTTTTTAAGTAGCGATACCTAAAGTAGCGGTAATTTTTAACGTTAAAAATTACCGCTACCTTCATGATGGTATCTGTAAAAAGTATCGGTAAACGTTCAAACGTTACTTACTTAATTTTGGATTAAATTCATTCTCCGTCTCTATCGCTCCCACCCAACATGGTCTCATGCGTCTCGTGTCGCGAAGTTGCCGCTCTGCTATAGGTAACCGTGCGGAGCGGCAACGCAGCAAAGTAGCGTAATAAGTATCGTTACTTTTACCGATAACTAAAGCAGGTATCGATACTTTTAACGTTATATTGCGGTATCGATACCTGAAACTTAACGTTAAGTTTTCGTTTCGGTAAAAATTACCGTTATAATTTACCGTTAAAATTTAGTATCGCTACCGACTTACCGGTAATTATTTTACCGGTAAAAAAAGTAACATTATAAATTAACGTTACTTACCGCTATTATAATGTTAAATTGGTAACGTTACCAAGCCCTGCCCTTACCGCTCTGCCGAAAGGGTCGTGTAATAACACTTAGGGTTAGGGCGGTTAGGGAGCTCAGTGTCGCGCCGGCCACGGCGTAGAGTGGTCGTGCGTGTTCAGGGTTACCAGATTTTAGTTTATTTTTATTGATTTTTATTTTACTTCCGATTCTTTTTTACCTCCTTTATTGTATAAATATGACCAAACGGAGCAAAACCTCAACGGTTTCCATAGAAGGACGACCTTTTTTTTTGCTCTCCAAGCAACTGAATGGGAAAAATTTTAGTTATAATAATCATCATCATTATAGTAATCATCATTCATAGCAAAAATAACATCTCCCGATCTTTCTCAAGGTATTGTCATATACCTATCTCCGGAATTTTTGAAAATACATCTCCCGAAAGTCAAAATTAGTTGTTGCGAGCATTTCCGTGACTACTACAGCAACTTTTTGATGTTTTTATAGTGACGGCGGCATGATGTAAATACGTCCAACTCTCTCGACATTCACGTTTCAACTGATTCAGGGACCGATATTCAATGTCGTCTAATAAGCGCCACCCTAACTAGGGTCCCCGCCCACCCGATATTCAGTGCCCTGAATTTAGGGTCGTGTAATAAGCCTTTAAGTACTACGTACAGTTGGACATACCATAAGTACTATATACGTTACGTTACTATACTCGTATACGTTTCCATGACCTATACTTATTACTACTATCAGTCATACTTACATACAAAATTAAAAATTGGACGTGCTCACTTCCCTCCACAGCCTCACTTCCAGGGCTTGGTAACGTTACCAATTTAACATTATAATAGCGGTAAGTAACGTTAATTTATAATGTTACTTTTTTTACCGGTAAAATAATTACCGGTAAGTCGGTAGCGATACCAAATTTTAACGGTAAATTATAACGGTAATTTTTACCGGAACCCAAACTTAACGTTAAGTTTTAGGTATCGATACTGCAATATAACGTTAAAAGTATCGATACCTGCTTAAGTTACCGGTAAAAGTAACGTTAAAAGTATCGATACCTGCTTTAGTTACCGGTAAAAGTAACGATACTTATTACGCTACTTTGCTGCGTTGCCGCTCCGCACGGTTACCTATAGCAGAGCGGCAACTTCGCGACACGAGACGCATGAGACCATGTTGGGTAGGAGCGATAGAGACAGAGAATGAATTTAATCCAAAATTAAATAAGTAACGTTTACCGATACTTTTACCGATACCATCACCAATACCGCTACTTAAAAAAGTATCGATACCTCGGCCAGGCAACGTAACGTTACCATATTTTTACCGGTATTCCAAGCCCTGCTCACTTCTGACTTTTTTTGCAGAATGTAAACGATGTCTAAGGCTGGCCCAAGGACATTTTATATAAACGCTTATCTAAAACGTCCTTGGGCTGGCCACATTTATTCGGAATTCCGAATTAAAATGTACGTTCGCAACAAAAATGCTCTACTTGCATATGAAGCGCCCCAGAGCGTTTTTTTGTAAGTAGAGCATTTTTGTTGAGAACGTGAATTTCAATTCGGAATTCCGAATGTGTGTGGCCAGCCTAAAAAAGTAGGAATAGACAATATTAAAACTGAAGGAAGAGGGTGATGCGCTGCTGATGATTTTATTTGGTTGGTGACTTGGTGATGGTGATTGATTCAATTTGCTATATTTGCGTTTGTGCTGATTATTTTCAAAGGAGCGGTGGTAATATTATCATTATCTAAAGTGTTTTATTTCATGAGAATTTCGAAAATTATGGTGAATTTGTTGAAGTGGTAAGTCGCCGTAACCTTCACTTTGTCCCTTGTGAAACTATTTTTTATTTTGTTGGGCTTAGTTGTTTGTTGTGATAAGGTTGTGATATGAAGTTTCCATCTGAAATCATCTTAATTACTTTTTATTGAAATAATTCCAAGATGGTCTCCTCAATACAAATCAATTCCATTGTAGGTATCGTTTGTCACAAAAGAGAAAGGCACATTGTTATTCTTCTCTGTAACCTACTTAGTGCGTTTATAATTTGCCTCAAGTTCCGGATAATATTGTTTTTAAGATTGTCATTCTTAGATTACTGCAAATCCTAAAAAGCGAAAATTGTACATTTACCTACTTATTCAATGAATATTTATCTAATTTCTCTTAAAGTTAAGTAGGTAATATTTAAATGCTTTGGAATCAAGTAAACCTTCATATAGTAGTTTATATTTTACAAACCAGTGCCAATGGACTTCCCGTAAAAATCCATCCAGAGGTTTAAAAGATAACATAGTCTTTTCTTCATTTCAGAGATTAATTTTAACAACTTTCAAAAAATGTTATAATTATTATTTATAGTTGTTTAAATTTATTTTGTCATTATCAATAGATACTGGTATAGGCATGGATTATTATCGGATTGGAAATCTGGTGGCATTGAACATAATATGTAAAATGTAAAATTTGATTACAGGTAATCTGGACCACTCAACCTAAATAAAGGTAATCTATATATCTAAATCTTTCTTATACATACAAGAATAATATTGATAACCTATGGAATAATTTGATATACAGTAGAGTGTCGATTATCCGAATGTTGATCAACCGAACAACCGCTTATCCGAACTACTAGGCCGACTAAACCGTGCTACAATAATAGCTACAAACGATATTTGAGATTATTTTAAATGCACCCAGTACATGATTAATCTTGTTTTTCAGTGGAAACCATTGGTAATTACACTATTATCTACATTTTTCGCTTGATTCCTAGGTATATGTCATTAGGTAACTTGTTTGTAAATATTATGTATGTCTGAATCAGTATGTTCGATTATCCAAAAATACCGGTTATCCAATCACCCATGTCCCCCAATTAGTTTGGTTAATCGACACTCTACTGTACCTAGTTCTAATCTTTTCTTTAACTCTAACAACGACGGTAAGGTAAGTCTCCCATCAAGGATAGCCTTCTATTTTTACAAGATTTTATTTAACTTGCAATTTTTAATATAATTAAAAAAAAAATGCAGAACACTTTTAATAGAGGTACATATTTTGCAGATGGCTGAAGTGGATCCAGAAACACTGTTAGAGTGGCTGCTCACTGGACAAGGCGATGAGCGGGATATGCAGCTTATTGCTCTCGAGCAACTCTGCATGTTGCTGCTCATGTCAGATAATGTTGATCGCTGTTTCGAAAGGTACTATCTAAGGAATTATGCTACAAACTCACTGTTTCTCTGATATACTAATTGCTCTGCCAGCTATTAACCTGATCCTGTTGATAATTAGTTTAATTAATATTTTTTGTTGCAGTTGCCCTCCAAGAACTTTTCTGCCAGCACTCTGTAAGATATTTCTAGATGAATGTGCCCCAGATAATGTCCTAGAAGTGACTGCAAGGGCTATTACCTATTATTTGGATGTGTCTGGTATGTACTCAAAAAATTGTTTTATTAAAGGTCTTTACAAAATGATTTACATTTGTTATCATGCTCAAGGTGTGAATTTTTTTCAAATATTTCAGCTGAATGCACCAGACGTATTGTCGCCATTGATGGAGCAGTGAAGGCTATATGCAGCAGACTCCTCACTGTAGATCCTAATAATCGCACCAGCAAAGATTTAGCTGAGCAATGTATAAAAGTGAGTAATAGTAATGTAAAACTATTCCGGTACTTACTGTAAAGCTACTTGTAATTTTAATAACATGAATATTATTTTGGTACACCAATCTTAACTAATATTATAAAGCTGAAGAGTTTGTTTGTTTGTTTGTTTGAACGCGCTAATCTCAGGAACTACTGGTCCGAATTGAAAAATTCTTTTTGTGTTGAATAGACCATTTATCGAGGAAGGCTTTAGGCTATATAACATCACGCTGCAGCTATTATAAGCGAAGAAATAATGGAAAATGTAAAAAAAAAACGGGGGAAAAATAACTATTCCACGCGGACGAAGTCGCGAGCTAGTATGGTATATTTGTCCATGGAACAATTTATTCTTACTTCTACAACTGGCTTTACTTTGTCTTCACCCTTTGTTTCCTTTATTTAATAATACTTTTTAACTTCATGTTCATGACGTATTGTTCCATAATGGCTTAAGAAGATTTTTATATGCACAAATATTTTTTTTAGGTGTTGGAGTTGGTGTGCACGCGAGAGGCGGGCGCCGTATGGGAAGGTGGCGGTCTGCCGGCGGTGCTGCACTTCATCACGCACCATGGCACCTCAGTCCACAAAGATACTCTACACTCTGCCATGGCTGTCGTTTCTAGGTAGGTACTGATATTATTATCTGGGGGGAAAGTTAGATTTTTTTTAAATGAAAATAGGTATATTGTTCAAAATGTATTGACCTCATTTCATTTGTGAACAAAATTTTAACAGTTCTGTAAAATTATTTACATAATGTATCTAAAGTTGTTGAACATTTATAAAATGATTTGGTCAAATATAGTTTCGCATCATGAAATCTGACCATTTCACGAAATTCTCGAGCATTTCATATTAATGAGGAATTCTACCATCTGGAACTTACGCCTATTAACTATTTATGCATACTACTATGTAATGATGTTAAGTACTGTATTTTTAGAGTGTGTGGGAAGATGGAGCCCGGCGACGCCCGCGTAGGCGACGCCGTGTCGTCGCTGTCGGCGCTGCTGCGGCACAGCGACGCGCGCGTGGCCGACGCCGCCCTGCGCTGTTTTGCGTCGCTCGCCGACCGGTTTGCGCGAGCCCACGCTGACCCCGCCCCACTGGCTGAACATGGTATGCATTGTTACTCAACAAATTAGGAACGGGAAAATACTCATGTTTAAAGAGATTAAAGAGCTTTCTGAAAAGTTCTTGATGTGAACTGTCAAATTTGAAGGAATGATCAAGAATGTTTCCAATCAGATCTCTAGTTTCTGAGAGAGATCTTTCCGAACGCATTTGTGAATAGCCTTACTGATCAAGATAGGTAGATGTGATATGTTTTAATGACAACAATTAAAATTGTGGTAATTAATTATGTATATCTCCCGAAAAAGATAGGTAACCCTTTCTTTCAATTTAGAGATTCATTGAGTCTAATCTAGTTGTTTGGGGTGTTGGGAATATTCAATGGAACATTGAAACTAGAATTTTGTGAAAATGGTGTATTATATTATTCACAGGACTCATTGAGGAACTCGTTCGTCGTTTAGGAAGCACTGAGAGTGGCGATGATAAGTGTCTAGCCCCGTCAGTTTCCACTACAGTCAGCTTGCTGTCCACTCTTTGCCGAGGCTCTGCACAAATTACGCACGTAAGAAGGATTATTATGTCTTTAATTGTACTTAATCATGTTAAATGATATAGCTGATAGTCAATATAAAATTCTTATGTGTTTACAGGACTTAGTCCGTCTGGAACTTTGCTCGGCTATAGAGTCTGCAGTACAAGCGGATGAGCGATGGTGTCTGGAATGTATGCGTCTTGTTGATCTTTTATTGGTACTTCTGTGCGAAGGACGGCATGCGATTCAAACGTAAGTATACTTTAGCAATAATAAATCACACCAACACTGTTAAGTATAGACTTTACATATTAAATCAATAAAAAAATTATCTCATTCCATCTGGCTCATAGCAACTGTTTAGACGACAGCAGCGAACATGGTGCGCACGCATGAACCAATAACAAAGACAAATTTTCGCGCGTTTTCGCGGTATTTACGATTTTTTCTCAGCAGCATGCGGGGAAGTCTAATATCCAAATATTAGACTTCTCCGCAGATACATTGGTGTAACATAGTAAATCTTCGGTCGAATTGAGCCGCCCGTCTGGGGAAGGACCTCCACTCTAAAGAATACAGCAGCCGAATGACCACTGGGCCGTGTTTCTGCCAGTGAGTGGGGTTTCCGGAGCATGCGGGTGGGCTAGGGTTGGTCCGGCATGGCAGTGGTAACTGACAGGTACTGACCAGTTACTTGCCCGTTGTCACAGCGACTTGGGCTTCTCTTTCGCTTTCCATCAGGCGTAGGGAAGCCATTATGTCGAGCTACTATAAAAAAAAATGTATATTTTCATGTTATATTGAGGTGACATTTCCTGACTTCAATGTACATAAACAGCGGATCGAATCGCGGCGGGTCCGCGTCCGGCTCGAGCAGCAGCGGCAGCGGGACGGCTGGCGCGGGCGGCGAGAGCGGAGGCGCGTCGTGCAGTGCGCCCGCCACGCCCGGCGCGCCCGCCGCGCCCGCCGCGCCCGGCGCACCGCATGCGCGCGCAGACAAGTCGCACCGCCAGCTCATCGACTGCATCCGCGGCAAGGTACACATACGCATCCGACGGTGTCTCGAAACCAAATCATATTTAGAGGGTTTTAAACGGAGGTAGGGCATAGCGAATCTTCGCTCGAATTAAGCCGCCCGTCCGGGGAAGGATTTTTGTTGTAGTAATATCCATCATCTGATAAATTTTTTTTCGCTTTTAGTAAACGGTATTTTTCATTTCAAAGTACCTAGTCTTGTTTTAAATACAATTATTTAAAATGCCTCAATTTTTTAAAACAGTTTGCTTTTTTAAAAATTTACAGTTTCTTTTATAGTTTTCATCGATAAATTATCCACACATTTCGTTTGAACAAGTGTAAACTTAAAACATTGTATAAAGTGGGGATTCGTTTGAAGGACACCGACGCGCTCCTCGCCGCCGTCTCCAGCGGCGCGGTGGACGTCAACTTCACGGACGACGTCGGCCAAACGCTGCTCAACTGGGCTGCGGCTTTCGGCACCAGAGAGATGGTCGAATTCCTTTGTGAGAAAGGTGTGTGCGACATTCATTAAGTAGCAGTAAACTTCTATGTGTTCTGTGTGCCAGCTGCATCGCACGCGTGGATGTCGGGTTTCAAAAATAACGGACTTCTATAAAATGGTGCCTAAATTTTAGACCTCTAGCTATACATTTCTGAAAACCGCATTCAATTCCATGCATTAATTTTCACGTGATGTGCGATAAAATATACAGATAAAAATTTCTCCCGTTTTCCCAACACTTCCCTTCACTGCTCTGCTTCTGTTGATTGTAGCGTGATGAAAAGCATACCTACTATAACCTGCCCAGGACTATGAAGAATAATTGTACCAAGTTTAGTTAAAATCCATCGATAGTTTTTGTTTCTCTAATGAACAGACAGACTAACATTTTACTGATTCCATTTTTGGCATCAGTATCGATCATTAATCACCCCATGATAGTTATTTTGAACATAAATATTTCATGTACGGAATTGACCTCACTACAGATTTATTATAAGCATAGATGTATCAATTTACATTGCATTATGTTGATTGGTAGGTGCTGATGTGAATCGTGGGCAGCGAAGCTCGTCTCTACATTATGCGGCGTGCTTCGGCCGACCGGCTATTGCTAAAGTGCTTCTTCGATATGGCGCTAATGCAGATTTGAGAGACGAAGACGGAAAGACGCCCCTGGATAAAGCTCGTGAAAGACATGACCAAGGTAAGAAGAGAGTTGTAATTACGAAAGTTGAATAACGAAAAAATAAAATAATTTGTCCTTTTCTTTCGCTGGGTAGAAATGCAGTTTACGCTTGATCCCGCTGCCCGGGGCAGCCGCAGGTTATGTGGGATTCGCTCCGCGTCGGCAGAGAATACCCACTAAAAACCCCGGTTGCCACCGTCTAGTGCGCATTGGTCCCTCCAGCGCGAGGTTAAAGCATGTCCTAAACCAAGTCCATCATAACCAGGGCTCTAGACGTGATATCTGGGTTATGTGAGACTCGCTTCTAAAACGGAGAATACCCACTAAACCTTACGGCGGTCGGCTACGAGCGCTCATCTGAGGATAGTCGGGATGCTCGTCAGGATTCGTCTCAACCCCTCAGCTCAGTAGCGATGTGCCTTTCCGGTACTACTTCACTGACCACGTGTGTGCGAAGACACGTGTCGTTGTCTTCTTCGTCGTCGCTGGTCGGAGAGCCAGGAAGCCCCCCGCAGGGCGCACAGTAGTCTAACCTATAACCTAACCAACATTACCCTCAGAATACTGGTGAAACTAATAATAAAAAAGTGTCTTATTTTACTTAGGCCACAGGGAAGTAGCGGCAATACTGCAGTGTCCCGGGGAATGGCTCGTCGTAGGGAGTCATGATTCGCCGACATCGTCAAACGAAGAAGACTTTCCCGAGACTGGCGACAAGGAGATGGCTGCTATTTATTTAGAGTGAGTATTCTATTACATCTCCCAAGCATGAGCTTGTAGTATTAATTGTAATCTTATCTATCACTTTTTACATTACTGTCTTTCTGGAGTTCAGCTGTCCTATGGAACTACCGTCTTAGAGCATTAGAAGAAAAGAGATAGCATCTGTATCGTAACAAAAATGCTCTACTTGCATACGAAGCGCTCCAGCATTTTATATAGCCGGATTATTATCCGGAATTCCGCATCGAAATTCCAAATTAAAATACATGTTCACAACAAAAATGCTCTAATTGCATACAAAGCGCTCCAGAATTTTACATGTAAGTAATATTAGAGAATTTGACTGGCTCGGTGGCTCAATTGGTAGTGACCTCTGCCTTCTGAGCCAAGGGTCGTGGGTTCGATCCCCACACATTACAAACATTTGTCTGCATGAACATATCTGTTTGTATTGGTCTGGGTGTTTTCTATGTATAATATGTATTTATTTACAAAAACAAAATGTATATAAGTAAGTTTATCAGTTGTCCAGTACCCATAGTACAAGCTTCGGCTTAGTTTGGGGCTAGATGGCGCTGTGTGGTCCAGCGTGGCATGTCTCGGGTTATTTATTTATTTATTATTTTTAGAGCATTTTTGCAAATGTGAATTTCAATTCGGATATCCGCATCGAAATTCCGAATGTATAATGTGGCCAGCCTTAAGGCTGTTTGCTTCAAGGCGAGACGGCTCGGGCCGCGGTCGCCTCCTTCGCGTCGACGGCCGGGCTTATTCCACTAATACCCGTTAACGCCAATTTGAGCTATAACGGGGATTAATGAACAAAAAGTTTACTAATCCCCGTTGACGGGGATTAGTGGAATAAGCCGAAGGCCGGCTCACGTTTGCGCGGTGTCAGGCGGCTGGTGGGCGTGTTCTGCGCGCGGTACCTGGGCGCGGGCGGCGCGGGCGTGCGGCGCGCGTGCCTGTCGCTGGTGCGCAAGATGGTGCACTACGCGCCCGCGCGGCTGCTGCGAGCGCTGTCCGCGCGCCGCGAGCCGCGCACCGCCGCGCTGCTCACGCAGCTCGTCGCGCAGGTGCTCGACAACCAGGTGAGCCAGGCCCCTTGTGTTAAACGTACGCTTTTGGACGTACGAGTGAGGGTTTTCTGAAAAAAGAATCCACCAGATGGCACCACATTTTTTTTGAATATCACACATCACATACATTGCTCCAATCCCAAAATAAGTAGCTTAAGCACTTGCATTATGGGTATCAGAACAGCGAAGGTAGGTTAGGTTAGGTATAACTTCTACGAAGCCTAAAACACACGAATGTTTGTCCCGAGTGGGAATCGAACCCACGACTCTTGGTTCAGAAGACAAGGGTCGCTACCAATTGAGCAGATCAATAAAAGGCAGATCCAACTTTTACTGATTGGTTCATTTTTATATAGCAACTGACTGATCACGTGATAGTTGGACCTGCCTTTTATGTGGTGCCAACTGGTGGATTTCTTTTTTCAGAAAACCCTCATTGAATGACCTTACTGGTTTTTTATTTGATCATATTATGTTACCTGGTTAGGTAACATGATATGATCAAATAAAGAACAGAATGGATCCGTAATGACTGTCAAATCGTTTGAGGCACTTTTACGTTACGAGTAGCCGTCAAAACGTAATTGATTCATGATAGTTTTATTAATATTTATATTGCTTAGCGCCTGTCCCATGAAATGATCCTTTAAAATGCCGGATATTTAGATGATATTGATAGTAAACATGTGAGATCAGAATTATTATTAAGCTTTTTACTCTACATGACTCTTAAATAGTTGTTTGTAAATATATTGTATAAGTTATAGTGTGATTCGGCGTAGTTATGTAGTAATATTGAATCAGGGCGAGGTGACAGTGTGGAAGCGGTCTCAGCCGCGGTACCTGCGCAGCCGCTATATCCGCCCGCCAGCGGTAATGTTCCGATGGTGTGATGTGTGCCTCACCGCGCGACTACTTGCGCGGCCCTAAACCACTCACCCACCCGTACCCACACACACGCAATGTTTCAAACATTACTAGCTCTCCACTCCTCAGGCTACCCCATAATATCTTCAATTACTGACCCCATGTTGTGTTTATCATAGTACCAAGGGAATATCTTAAAATTTAAAATGTATGTAATTGATCCTGTGCTAAAAGTTATTTATAATTCATGTTCAGACAGAAGTTGAATGTCAAGGCTGCAAGTACATATAACGAAATTTTTTAAGAAAGACTACTTACTGACAACAAAACGTTTTCAATAAACTGATATTTGTGATGGATCATATGAAATATCTTGTAATTTGTAGTTAAAGCACCTGTTTGCAGTAAATTTGCATATTATTATGCATGGTTTGTTGTTATATGCTCAAAGGGTCTTGATTTGTCTAGGTACGTAAGGGTTTAGCTGTGTATTGCCTATACGATGAAGACCTGATGACGCAACACATTATTTATTTTATGAACATATGGTATTGTCCATTCCATTTGAAGTAGAATCAGATATTTATAATGTTTATGATATTAGTAAGTTTATCAAACTGGGGTCTCACGATTTATGCATAACACTGACTCCCATGAATGGTGCTATGCTTTAATCACCTCATACTGTTTTCTTATCTGGTAATTTTCAGTTAATAATACCTTCAATACTAATATTAATCGAACGATTCTCTGATTTGTATGGTACCCCATATATATTACACTGTCATTGCCTTTTTAACGCATCAGCATTTGTGTAAAAACATCACACCATCGAAATTTACCCGCATTCTACAATATTATTTAATTGGTTTATGTGTCTTAATATCCCTTTTATGTATTGATTTTGGCTTTTATATGTTTTAGTTGTATGCTACTTAGACTTAATTATGTGATATCATAATGGTTGTCGAGTCACTTTCTTGATTTGTTTTTGATCATGTTAAAAAAAAAGGACTTGAAAATTAAAATGGATACACTTTTTCTAATGTGTTGGAATGAATCTGAAAATAAAAGAAAAATGTTAAAATATGTTTATGAAATATGTAATGACTATAAGGATGATGACGACGGCCACCTCATCGTGCTGGGCATCGCCGAGGAGCTGATGGTGAAGGCGGCAGACATCTACCTGGAACAGTTCGCCCGCCTGGGCGTCTTCAGCAAGGTGGAGGCGCTTGCCGCTGCGCCGGCCGCCACACTGTCCTCTGACGGAGAATCACTGGTGGCTACAGGTAATGAATTTTATCGTTTAGTTTTGTATTGGCCATTTACAAGTACTTGATTCCAGTGTAAGGGAGCGACCTATCACCTTTTCGCTCCAAGCCATCCTCACCTGCCCGTGGTGCATCCTGCCGAACAACAAACGAGGCTCTGGCAAACCGACTGATGGCGGTAAAACCATCACGATAGAAGGCGTAGCTAAATACCACAGGCCGATGACGGGCAGCAGCGTCACCGGAGCGAGAAGCTGCGCCCTGCGATCGCCAACCCAGCGTGGCGATTATGGGTATATCCTCCAAGTTTACCCTAAGTGGTGAACAACTGGAGAGGTCTATGTCCAGCAGTGGACTGCAATAGGCTGATGATGATGATGATTCCAGTGTATTGAAGTGAAGATCCTTTCTTTGTAATGTCTGTTAATGCCAATTGGATCGGCGTTTGACGTAGGTCATAGCACCCTTATAAAGCCCTGCTCCCACCCGACTAAAAGAATAAAATTCAAATATGGGCTTTAAATATTGGTCTTTAGACATATTTTACATTGGAATCATAAATTAATCAGACAGCTCAATGCCAATGTGACCTTTAGTCGTCGGTCCTGCGCTTGACGACTATCGTCCCACCGGATTACGAGAATGAAGGAATAGAGGTGCACACACATTTCATGCTTGGGGATTGGCAGCTCTGGCCGAAATCCGGCCAGGAGAGTTGTTATAATTAGTATTATTATTGAACGGTAGGCAAGAGCGAAGACGCGTCGTGCCTGTCGAGCGGCGTGGCGTACTCGTGGGGCGAGTGGTCGCTGTGCCGCGGGCGCGACGCGCTGTACGTGTGGGGCGACGCGGCCGCGCTGGAGCTGAGCACCGGCAGTAACGGCTGGTTCCGCTTCCTGCTCGACGGCAAGCTCGCCACCATGTACTCCAGCGGCAGCCCCGAGCACCAGACAGACAACACCGGTACATATTTTTCTATATTGTTAATTCATTACCTATAGTCTATACATTATTATCAGACACACAGACAGAGCACACGGCCCGGCATTAATAAGCACAATGGGTCTGTAAAATCGAGCTTAAACGTAGATGAATATTACTAACATTTTTGATTTTCAAGAACATAGACATAATTATACCTATTTATTTCTACCAATTACACATTTAATCCTTTATGAAAAACCATACGCAAGATTAATATTGTTATTTGAATGTAATTTCACAGAAAACCGAGGTGAATTTATTGACAAACTCCAAAGAGCTAGAGCGTCAGTGAAAAATGTTGTCCCTCAGCCTATTCTCTCCAAACCAGGACCGGCTAAATTAATACTTGGCAATTGGGCACTTTCCTGCAAAAAGTAAGTAATTGTATTACATACCTTTAACTTTTTATTGATTTTACTGCAGTGTCGATGTGTGACTAATTCCGTAATTTTTTTACAGAGAAAAAGAATTGCAAATTCACAATACAGATGGTCAACAACAAACCACAGTATTAAAAGAAGATTTACCCGGATTTATATTTGAATCAAATAGAGGAACCAAGCATTCCTTTACTGCTGAGACATTCTTGGGTAAGAATTAAACATGTGTAAATAAAACATGGTGAGAGTAGATTTTGTTACTAACGAGAGATTATTTTTATTGCAGGTCCTGAGTTAGCAAGCGGCTGGGCTAATCGCAGGCCGGTAACGGCCGATCTCGCTAGTTCAAACCAGAATCGATCCCGTTTATCTGCTAAAACGGAAGCATTGAAAGCACAGGTATGGTCTATAGGGCCTATTTATGCAAAAGCTATGATATGCATATATTTTTTCTACACTTATATTGTAGGTCGACATTTTAGATCTCTTTTATGGGGATGTGGGGCGTGAGGGTCGTGGTTTCGTTTTGCTTCTCTTTCAACGTGTCAATACTCTATTTTTCTGTTATCGACGGCCTGTTTCGCACACCGCGACACGTGACGTTTCGCGTCTCTTTAAACGAGGTCTAAGCGCTAGATGAAGTATAAGCTGAAGCATAGCAAAGCCTGTATGACGGCTTGCATATTATGTCCTTTGCACTGCGACAGCAGCGTGCCGGCCACGCAACGGGAAAATGAGTTCACACGTGTCTCGGACTGCTGTCCATGCGCCGCTGCCGCGTCGTTTACAGTATATAATTATTATCTGCACGACAACCGCGCTGATGTTGCCTAGATAGGACTCGTCATAGGGCTCTATGTGTATTGTGTATGTGTAACGATATCGTTGTTATGTGCGTCAGGTGTGCGAGCGGGCGCGGGCGCTGTACGCGCGGCACCTGGCCAGCGCCGCCACGCGCCAGCCGCGGCCGCCCGTGGCGCGCCTGCGGGCGCTGCTCGCGCGCATGCAGCGCCTGGCCGCCATGCCCACCAGTGAGTCGCCCACCCATATATACTCAACTATCTATCTAGAGCCACCTATCATACCCTCCTTACATCGGCGCTGTACACGCGGCACCTGGCCAGCGCCGCCACGCGCCAGCCGCGGCCGCCCGTGGCGCGCCTGCGGGCGCTGCTCGCGCGCATGCAGCGCCTGGCCGCCATGCCCACCAGTGAGTCGCCCACCCATATATACTCAACTATCTATCTAGAGCCACCTATCATACCCTCCTTACATCGGCGCTGTACACGCGGCACCTGGCCAGCGCCGCCACGCGCCAGCCGCGGCCGCCCGTGGCGCGCCTGCGGGCGCTGCTCGCGCGCATGCAGCGCCTGGCCGCCATGCCCACCAGTGAGTCGCCCACCCATATATACTCAACTATCTATCTAGAGCCACCTATCATACCCTCCTTACATCGGCGCTGTACACGCGGCACCTGGCCAGCGCCGCCACGCGCCAGCCGCGGCCGCCCGTGGCGCGCCTGCGGGCGCTGCTCGCGCGCATGCAGCGCCTGGCCGCCATGCCCACCAGTGAGTCGCCCACCCATATATACTCAACTATCTATCTAGAGCCACCTATCATACCCTCCTTACATCGGCGCTGTACACGCGGCACCTGGCCAGCGCCGCCACGCGCCAGCCGCGGCCGCCCGTGGCGCGCCTGCGGGCGCTGCTCGCGCGCATGCAGCGCCTGGCCGCCATGCCCACCAGTGAGTCGCCCACCCATATATACTCAACTATCTATCTAGAGCCACCTATCATACCCTCCTTACATCGGCGCTGTACACGCGGCACCTGGCCAGCGCCGCCACGCGCCAGCCGCGGCCGCCCGTGGCGCGCCTGCGGGCGCTGCTCGCGCGCATGCAGCGCCTGGCCGCCATGCCCACCAGTGAGTCGCCCACCCATATATACTCAACTATCTATCTAGAGCCACCTATCATACCCTCCTTACATCGGCGCTGTACACGCGGCACCTGGCCAGCGCCGCCACGCGCCAGCCGCGGCCGCCCGTGGCGCGCCTGCGGGCGCTGCTCGCGCGCATGCAGCGCCTGGCCGCCATGCCCACCAGTGAGTCGCCCACCCATATATACTCAACTATCTATCTAGAGCCACCTATCATACCCTCCTTACATCGGCGCTGTACACGCGGCACCTGGCCAGCGCCGCCACGCGCCAGCCGCGGCCGCCCGTGGCGCGCCTGCGGGCGCTGCTCGCGCGCATGCAGCGCCTGGCCGCCATGCCCACCAGTGAGTCGCCCACCCATATATACTCAACTATCTATCTAGAGCCACCTATCATACCCTCCTTACATCGGCGCTGTACACGCGGCACCTGGCCAGCGCCGCCACGCGCCAATGAGCTGATGAATGTAATGAGAGTTTTCTTAAAAAAGAAATCCACCAAGTGGCACCACATAAAATGAAGGTCCATGTCATTGGTCAGTTGCTATGTAAATGTCAGTGCCATGTCATGTCATGAACCAATCATACATGATTAGTTCATTTTCATTTAATTTTTCAGAAAACCTTTGTTCCTACGACGTCGTTGTGGTTTCTTGATCTTGATGATAATATGTTTTAACAAAATGTTTGTGCAATATTAACCTTGACGATTATTTTGCAGAAGACTGGCAACAGGAGCTAACAGAAGCACTAGAGCAGCTTTCTGAGCTGCTGTGTGGGGATGAATTATTGTCTGCTTACGAACTGCAATCCTCCGGCTTAGCGCCATCACTTCTCCAAGTACTCTCACCTCAGCCTAACGGTAACATGTTTTTCTAGCTTTTTGATTAGTAATGTAACTAGAATAAAGTAGTCGTGTACGAAGGTCGTTGACCCCATGTGTAATAAGGGAGTTATTAACACCTCAGTTCACTGAGGTAGCTCAGTTCTTTGCTAAGTTTACATTATTTTAATACGGTTACGCTCTTTTATCAACGACAACGGCGGCGCGTCTTGCCAAAACGGCACGTACTGCCCGCTGTGCCCGCTGGCGTCCTAGACGCGAATCAGTCTACTTTGCCCTACCCCCACTGGTAGGTAAAGTAGACTAATTAGCTAGAAAAGATTTATATTTATGTGTATTCTGTCTCACTAGGGTCGTCACCTTAGAGTATAGGTGGGTTATTTAAATTTTATCTTATTTTAACATGTAGAGATTGTCTAACCTAAATGATGCGCCCCACTCCTTAATTATTTATTTACTTTATTTAGATGACGTGTGAGTGCCAATATTGACACCGGCACTTCATCTGTATGGGAGCGCCGATTTATTTGGTGACCTATGATTTGTATGTGCACATAACGGCCGAAAAGTCGGGTGATGAATCCGACAACGCTCGCTGTATGGAGCAGCACCGTCACATTGTATGAACAAATTTTCCTCTCTCGAGTTCACGGTCAACTAAACTAGTTGGACAACAAATCTGAGAATGGCGCTGTTCTTATTTTTGAATACACGGTTTACATTCAGGCGCTGCCGCTGCCGCTGCTGTTGCTGGGAACGTTGCTCTAAATATTTCCGCGGCAACGACGACGCGAGCGAGTGTTTACATTCAGCCTTCCTACTTCTTTATTGAATGACTATGATATTAAATGATAATGATATCTATGTATGTAATATTAAAGTACATTTTTATGTTGAGCGAGAATGCTGAATGTAAACACTCGCTCGCGTTCGCGTTACCGTCCTTTGACTTCAGCGAAAAACGGACAATAGAGCGCGGGGCAATGTCAGCGGCAGCCGCAGCATCAACGTGAATCATATGTTTACATTCTCGCGCTTCCCTGCTCACTTCCCGTCCCAACAGGGTTGAATGTAAATGATGCATAATTTAACCGTCAACTGAACGACCAATCAATAATTGCATTGTTTATGTGTATTGCGTCCATATATGTTTTACGCGCACAAACAAATTTCAAATATGGACGCAAAATAACATTTTAGATTAGACTATCTATACCATTAGATGTGGTCCCTCCCGAGCCCGACTCGTAGTCACACTAGACAACATGTTGAGCGTTTGCATGCGGACGGACCTCTTTTACCTCGCGATTCCAATACGCTAGCAAACGCTAACAATTCCAAAACTCGTCGTCTGGACACGTCCTAATGGTTTTATTTTCGGTTCCGTTAGACGGTCCAGGGCAAGCTCAGGAGCGGGAGCGCATCGTCCGCGCGTGGGTGAGCGCGGGCGCGGAGGGAGGCGCGGAGGGTGAGGCGGAGGCGGGGCGCGCGGGCGGCGTGCTGGCGGCGCGGCTGGTGGGCGTGCTGGAGAGCGTGGAGCGGCTGCCCGTGCTGGCGCCGCACGGCGACGCGCCGCCGCCCGCGCAGGGCATGCTGCACCACCTCACCAAGCGCATCAGGTACGCCTCGACAAACCACAGACTTTCTATCGGCCGATAGTTTGGTCGGGCACACAATCAGTATGAAGATCAGCCGATACCAAATCGTTGTAGTATGCGGACTTGCATACATCTTCATACTGATTATCAGCTCGACCAAACTCTCGGCTCATAGAAAGTCTGTAGTTTGTGAGGTCGCAAACTGGACGCCCACGGTGCTACATGCGGCTCGCGAGACTTGGTTAGCATTTATAAGTTTTGTATTAACAGTCGCTACCGCGCCCGGGCGTCCAGTTTGCAGCCTAAAGCTGAAATAGTGGCTTTGTCCAATATCTCAACAGATTTAAATTCTACGCAAGTCCGACTTGCATTTGCGAGCCAGACAAGAAAGTGCTGCACCTCTAAAACGACATAATAAAATTACAAGCTCGATAAACTCGCTACTAATGTTAAACAGTCACTTATTCGACAAATGAGTGACTGGTGGGTTGTATTGTGGTAGGCAGCTCCTGACTTAATCGATTTTTAAATTTAGACAGACTCTCTAGCTATCTCTTCTTCATTTCTTTTACTGCACCTGAGCTCGAATTTTAGGTATATTAATACCCAGAATTAATGAAATATCTTTTATTGAAATTTTAATTGTATCAATTAATTCTCTATTTGCAGGTTACGTATCGAACGTGCTAATGAAGATAACAGCGAAGAAAATGGATCCAATAATGGCAATAATGCCGGGCGTAATCTCAAGGTGGAGGCTTTGACGACAGTACGACAGCTGGAGAGGTTCCTGGCGAAGTACTTCGCTCGCCAGTGGTACGATATGGATCGGGCCACATTCACTTTTGTGCAAAAAATAAAAGCGGAGGCACCTGTCACCTTTACATATGACGTAAGTATTGTACAGTATTCTGCCACTGTCTGTAAGTAATGGATAGGGTGTCTGATGATTTGAACTACAAGCCCTAGACTTAGATTAGGTATCGATCTCCCAGAATAATGTTCTTTACTGTCAGTTATTGTTATGATAATTGTAATATTTTTATAAAAGTGTACATAGATATTTATGAAGTAAGAAAAAATTATCTTAATCATCGCGATAATGATCGTATATCAAATTTATAACTACACTAGCTGTGCCGGCGGCGTCGCACGCTTGGATATCGGGTTTCAAAAATAACGGACTTCTATAAAATACCTATCTATACCTATACCTAGTGCCTAAGTTAGACCTCTAGCAATACATTGGTGAAAACCGCATTCAATTCCATGCAGTAGTTATCGCGTGAAGCGCGATCAAACATGCAGATAAAAATTTCTCCCGTTTTCCCAACACTTCCCGTCACTGCTCTGCTCCTATTGATTGTAGCGTGATGAAAAGTGTACTATAACCTGCCCAGAAGTATGAAAAATAATCGTACCAAGTTTCGTTAAAATCCGTCCAGTAGTTTTTTTTCTATAACGAACATACAGACAGACAGACAAAAATTTTACTGATTGCATTTTCGGCATCAGTATCGATCACTAATCACCCCCTGATAGTTATTTTGAAAATATATTCCATGTACAGAATTGACCTCTCTACAGATTTATTATAAGTATAGATAGATTATATACGTATTTTCGTAATCCAATTAACTGCATTATCACTGAATAAAGTCTTACCATATTGGTGTGTCCCATTGCAGCATGATTTCGACGAGAATGGAGTTCTGTACTTCATCGGTAGTAATGGCGGCACATGCGAGTGGGTCAACCCCGGCGCCCACGGCCTAGTCAGCGTGTGGTCCTCGGACGGCCGGCAGCTGCCTTACGGCCGCGCTGAGGACGTGCTCTCGAGGTCCCCCGAGCCTCTAAACGTGCACACCAACGACGACAGACGCGCGTTCATAGCCCTCGACCTCGGCCTGCACATTGTACCTTCGGCGTACACGTTGCGTCACGCTCGCGGGTACGGCCGCTCGGCACTTCGGAATTGGCTCTTCCAGGTTAATATCATTATTATGATTGTATTAAACGTTCAAAGGTTTTCGTTATTCCAATGTTACCCAATTATGTAATTATATAGGGCTTATTGTAATATTGGTTTACTTGTGAAAATAAGTAAAATGGGGTAATGTATGAATTTATTCTCTTTAGATGTCAATGGACGGTGTGGCATGGAGTACGCTCCTCTCCCATAACGACGAGCAGGCGCTGCAGGAGCCCGGCAGCACGGCCACGTGGCGGCTCCGCGCCGATGCGCCCTACAGATACCTGCGCATACAACAGAACGGGAAAAATGCCAGCGGACAGAGTCATTACCTGTCGTTGTCGGGCCTGGAAGTTTACGGGAAGGTGGGTTGATGAGAAGAATTAAAACCAATTTCGTCTTTTGTTGATAATTGTTAGCCAAGTTTCATACCTTTCATAAAGTTGACAACAAATAATTAATACTATCTGAAATTGAATAAGGAATTCTTTGGATTCAGCACTTGCCTACAGCATCTCAGCATTCAATCTTGAAGGGCTGTGCAGTTTGTTGGATTATGTGTAAAGTTTTTTGTTTATTTCTTAACCATGTTAAAGGCAAGTGGGTTTCTGATTATCGGGCTGTATAAATGAATTTTTTGTAAATGGAAGAATAAACAATTCACAATTAATAATTTTTCGCTTGGTCGGCTGCGGAGGTAATGTGGACTCCATTTTTTGAATCTTATACAATACAATAGAAATAGAGTTGATAAACAATATTTTTTAACCGACTTCAAAAATAGGAGGAGGTTCTCAATTCGACTGAATTTTTTTGTTGTTATAAGTTTGTTACCACATATCCGAGAATAGTAAACCGATTTGAAAAATTCTTTTTTTGTTCGAAAGAGTGTATTTTTAGTTGGTCCTATTGTCACCATATTGAAGTCGGTTTTTTTTCAACATAATTTAAACATAACAGCATTTTTTGCTAAAAAATGCTATTGTGTTTATTTTACCTGGTATGGTGAAGGATTAAATGTTGGGTTAAACCGGCGGGCAGGTGGTGAGCGTGTGCGAGACTGCGCCGCGCGCGGGCGGCGGCGGCGCGTCGGGCGCGAGCGTGGCGGGCGGGGCGGCCGTGGCGGGCGCGGCGGGCGCGGCGGGCGGCGGGTCGCGCGCGCGGCGCTGGCCCCGCGGCTCGCGCGGGCTGTGCGCGGGCGCGCGCGTGCTGCGCGGCCCTGACTGGAAGTGGCGCGACCAGGACGGGCCGCACCCCGCCGCCGGCACCGTCACCTCCGACCTGCACAACGGATGGGTCGACGTCAGGTACGCTATCGTCGAGATATCATGTATCGCAGGCCTTCCGAAACATATTTACACGATGACGCCCTATAGAATTGTTATATTTAAGTACAAAATACGTATGAAAATCAATAGATTTTAATTTTATTTTTACATATTTTTATGGTTAGTTAAAGGAAGAATAGAATGACGAGAAGGATGTGCTTGATTTTCTGAACTAGAACTCATGTAATGTCAGCGATATTTGGCGATCGCCTCGCGACGCCCCTAGGACATTGGCGCGACGCACCGAGATGTCGCGACGTACTGTTTGAGAAGCACTGATGTATCGCGAGTAGAACGTTCGGCCGTTCAGTCTTTTTTACGAACGATCGCAGCGTGTCACATTTTCCAGCATATGCAACTCGGAAGTCTTCGCTCCCACGACTTTGTTACGTTTACGTTCGAATGCATTCAAATGGTTATCTACTGGTAGGGAACTTCGACATATTATTGTGTTGAATTATAATCGGTGCAAACGTAAGATCCAGATGTTTTGGAACATAACCAATAAGCCAGCCATTGGTAGTACCATACAGGTGCTATTTTATTCCCTTTTGTTAGTGAAATATTCTCCCGATGTAATGAATTCTTTGTTACCTGGCCAGAACACTATTTGACTAGAAAACTAATATCTTCAATTTAATAACGGTGTAGGTGGGACCACGGCGGTCGCAACTCGTACCGCATGGGCGCGGAGGGCAAGTTCGACCTGAAGGTGGTGAGCGGAGGCTCCAGCGGCGGCGAGGGCGCCCGCCACGGCCGCAAGAGCCATTCCACGCCCAGCCTGCCCGACGCGACCGCTGTTGACCAACAGGTACTTTGCAGTCAATATAACGAATCATCATCATCAGTCTATTGCAGTCTATTGCTAGACATACGCCTCCCCAGTTGTTCGCCACTTAGATCACACGTCTGGGGGATATACTCGTAATCGCCACGCTGGCTGGCGGGTTGGCAATATAAGGAATCATCGTCTTGAGTATCTATATAACGGGACAGTAGCGACATTTATCTCCACACCGCTACGACACCGGACCGCAGTACCGAGCACGACTACCTTCACAGCCCTGAGGAAATACTTCGACTTGTCGTAGGAACAAGTTTGTCCTTACAGGATAGCATCGAAATAATCCAGTGTGGAACACACAACTAAAGAGAGAGATAACAACTTTGACTATAAACTTCTAACTCTAGACTTCTTCTAGCTGACGTTTATTATTCTTTACACACTCACAAAAGTATATCAAACAAACCTTTATTTCCAAGGTATCTGTGGCTTCTACCGAGCAGGCTTCATCTGCGGACAATATTTCGAGCGAAGAAATGGCTAGCAACATGACGAGGCCTCGAATGCACGCCACTGACCTCTCTGCTATCAACAACTCTACCCACCATATAAATACCGGTAAATAATATGTATTAATCAATTTGCATGCACAAAATTTCTCGAGAGTTATAATTATGATTTTTGAAAATAACGTTAATTGGTTTCTTAAAGATCTTGCAACAATAGTGGAGTCTCTGACGCTTGGTGCCGAAGGCAACAACTGCATAGCGGAGCTGGGCAACACATCATTCACCAACATGGAAATGGGACCCACAAGCATTACAGATATTACAAAGCCCTACCCAGCGAAAGAACCAGTTCCCGAAGCCAATGCACAAGAGGTGAGAAAACTGTTAAATACAATGATTTTTGTAGAGTTTGTGTATTGCTTGTTTGTTTGTAAGATAGTGAATTTTTCCATCCCACATGAAACAATATAGTGAACACGTTAGTATTATTAGTTAGTGCCCCATTATTAGTACTCCCTAATGATATTATTTAATCAAGATAGGCAATGTTACTTATTCTGCCTATCTATTCAGGATAACTTAGTCTAATTTCCTTTCATAATTGTTACATACTTGACTGCTACAAGTTTATGTTGTTGATTGTTGAATATATTAACTTTTCATAGCATTTGAGAAATAAATATCGCACAAGCCATTACCTTCATGGTTTTACCGTAATTAACGTGGCCAATACATTACTGTAACTAACAAGACAATATAGTCAGAAATTCCTAACTTCAAAACTGCATATTAAAGCTATGGAAGACGTGTAAAGAAACAGTGGTTGCAAGAAATGCACCTGTAAATAGTAACCGCCGTCGAATTTGCTATGCATGTGTGTGTAAGGCGTGCGTGTGCGCAGGAGAACGAAGCGCGCAACAGCGAGGGCGACGCGGTGCGCAACAGCGCCAACGCGCTGCTGTCCAGCGAGCTGCTGGCGCTGCCCGCCTCGCTGCTGCACACGCTGCGGAACAACGCCAATCGGCTGCACATACAGGTACCCACGACCTCTCGTTACTTAGTCGGGTTGCAGGCCTAGAGCTAAGCTAAGTTAGTTTATCAGATAGGTTTAGGAGCTAAGCTAAGTTAGTTTATCAGAATCAAATAGGATCAGGGTTGTGTCGAATCCCTCCGGGCATCCCGACCCCCCTCAGACAGAGTGCTCGTAGCGGACCATCGTCGGGTTTTGTGGGTATTGTCCGCTAAATAGGAGTGAGCCCTACATAACCCAGGTGTCCCGTACCAAGGGCCGTGGTGTATACGTAGCTGAAGCAGCTTTCCATACAGTTCGCATTGTTTGTGGTATGCACATTAGATAGTTTTTATAGTCACGCGTAGGCCCGCGCGGTTGATAAGCGCGGCCCCTAAACGTATGATGACCCGCTCGAAACTGTTCGTTAAACTATGTAACAGTTCAAGCAAAGCTCATGGCCCGCGACGCCGACCAACTGCGCGGGCGCACGAGTGACTTTAATAAAACCACCCTTAAGCCGCAAACTAGACGCCCAAGGTGGCGGGCGCGGCCAACCGGCGTCCAGTTTGCAGCCATAGGGTGCGTCACAAATCTTACGAATGCTTCTGTACGCGAGCTGCGCGCGAGCCGTCCGCGAGCTTCGCGCGTGCATTTATCGTTCGTTCTCCACTCGTGCACCGCCCGCAAGCCATTCGCGGGCAAGCTACGCGCCCCTCGTGAGCCGGTGGCGCATTCGCGTCGCATTGTGCATATAATGTTAAAAGTGACATTTATGATTGCGAGCGTTAGATCCGAATTCGGCCACGTGCCAAAACATCCGTGTGGGTCTGTACCACTATTTTATACGCCGTTGTACAATGTGTGACGGCTTCAGATTTTCTTGATATGGCACGTGTAACGTCACAGAGACTGGTGGACCTACAACAACTATACTAATTATTATTTCGCAGTGTGAGGACAACGACAGTGGCGAAGGCCAGTATGGTGATCACAAAAAAGACAGCCAATCCGGAGGTGGCTCCGGGACTATGAGCGCCAGCGAACCTGACCTCACTCAACAGGTAGGGGTATATGAATATGACATATAAAAAGTTCATCGTGCAATCTTACAGATTAATATGTTGTAACAACTATCATGTACCTGTAATAATACAATAACTAATATGAATTTGAAATATAGGATATTTTTTATCAGTGCACATTTTTGACGACTCAGTGTCGGTAATAGAACATGTTTACCTATATTAAAAAATCCGATGCTAAATAAAATGTTATGTGTTAACGTTCCCATTGAGTGTGGAGTGTCGATTGACCGACCAGGCAAATCAAAACATAACTACCGCGATTGACACGTATTCTTTGTTATGTGTCACGAACTGATATAAAAATATTCCTTTAAAATATGAAAGAAATTCAGAAATATAGCTGGTCTATATTTCAGAATTTCTAGGCATTAATTAAGCATTAAAGATGTGATGTTATTTTACTATACAGGGTGCTGCGCGTCTACTGGAGTCTTTGGGCGTGGGCCGGGGTACGGGCGCCGGCCGCGGCAATAATCCGCAGCGAGCCTCGAGGCCCAACCACTCCACTAGCTTGTTTCCTAGGTAGGTTAACTGTTTAAATATTACAAATCAGTTCCACTCGTATTACAATAGATATTAGAATATTGATTGGTGTTGTTGAATCGTAAACAGAAACTTGCTTAAATAAAATTAACATAGACCAACCATTATGTTTATGATATAGTTCAAAATAAAACTTATGCGCTTCTTTCGAATCAAATCTCACCAGGAATTCATATTCTAAGATTTTGATTAACATGTGTTGTAGTTAGCTACTTAAAAATAGTTACATATTTTATTCTCTAGACTTTTTATAATTTGGTATTCCGCAAAATGTAGCGAAAAGTTTTCATATATTATTATTCTGTTTTAGTCTTGTCCGGTTGGCGTTGTCGAGTAACTTCCCAGGAGGATTGTTGTCCGCCGCCCAGAGCTATCCTTCGCTGGCTCCCAACGCACAGAACGCGCTCACCCTATCGCTCACTTCGACTTCCAGCGAGAGCGAACAGGTAAATATAATTACATTGAAATTTCTTTTCCATTTAATTTCAATTAATTTGTGTATGCTTAAATAAATTGATTTTGTCTTTAGGTGTCATTAGAAGACTTTCTCGAGTCTTGTCGGGCGCCGGCTCTGCTCACTGAACTCGAAGACGACGATGAAGGCGACGACGCGCTTGATAGCGACAAAGAGAACGAGCCTACGTATCAGGAAGTCGTAAGTATCTATAAGACAAATAAAAATAAATACAAGGTGACGGAGATTTGTATTAGAACGGCCCTTTTATACTTAACTTTGTGTTATCGGTTCTGGCAATGGACTGGTGTGCTGTATGACCATCACTAGCTAAACGCACAAGCGGATGACTGGCAAGCGTGGTGATTATGAGGAAAGCCTCTAGACGTTTGACCAAAGTAGTCAACAACTGGAGAGGCGTGCAGTGGACTGCGATAGACTGATGATGATATCGGTTATAAAAATATTGTTTCTATCTATGTACAACTTTGAATTATATAATTTTGAATCAAGGGATTTTTGCTGCCTCAGCATCTTGCGAAAGAGTAGCGCTCTTTCGCTTTCCATCAGGCTATTATTATGTGCTATTACGAAAAAACAGAAAGAACACATACATACGATTAATATTTGTGACAATAGGTACCTCGCAACCTGCTGTCGCTGATGGAGGAGGAGGCGCTGGAGGCGGTGCGCGGCGGCGGCGGGCACGGCGTGCGCCCGCGCCGGCCCTGGGACGACGACTTCGTGCTCAAGCGGCAGTTCTCCGCGCTCATCCCCGCCTTCGACCCGCGCCCGGGACGCACCAACCTCAACCAGACAGTCGGTCAGTCGCCCTAATTAATGTTTTTAGCCTTTTGGTAGAGTGTAGTTTATATCAGAGGCACATTGTGTTTGCTTCATTGCAAATATTTTTTTTTTTTTTTTTTAATAATTAAATAAATAACCCAAGACATGCCACGCTGGGCCACACAGCGCCACCTAGCCCCAAACTAAGCCGAAGCTTGTACTATGGGTACTAGACAACTGATAAACTTACTTATATACTTTTTTTTTTTTTTGTAAATAAATACATATTATACATAGAAAACACCCAGACCAATACAAACAGACATGTTCATGAACACAAATGTTTGTACTGTGCGGGAATCGAACCCACGACCCTTGGCTCAGAGGGCAGAGGTCACTACCAAATGAGCCACCGAGCCTGTCATTTCGTTAAAATTACTATTTTATTTTTAGTAGAATGACTGTTTCTACTGTTGGCTCATACATAATTGAATTATTCATAGTGTTAATAAACAAATAATAAATTGTATAATATAAACATAGCCACACTGATATTATGATATTCCAGATGGTAGTTTGCAAATTTTCAAACAAAACCTCTGGCATAAGAAAAAATACCGTTATACGAGTAAATACTGATTTACTCACACAATTTTAATAATTAAGATCTTAAAAATCTCTGTTGTACCGAATGTATTCGGTTTGGTACTGACTGAGGAATGTTTTTCTAAATCAGATCTCGACATACCTCTGAACGAGGATTCTGACTCCGAGGAGGGGGCGGAGCCGTCGGTCGTCGCGCTCAGCGTCTCCGACGTCGCCGCAACGGAGGCTAACGGCGCCGCCAAGGAGTCAAACGGGAACGCGAACGAGGCCGCCGGCGCCGCGGAGAGCGGCAGCTCGGGCAGCAACGGCGGTGCGAGGCTGCCGGCGCTGCGGCTGGTGCTGAGCGCGGGCGGTACCGGCGGCGCGGGCGGCGCGTCGCTGGTGCTGGAACGACCGTCGTGGACGCTGTACCGCGCCGTGCTCGCGCTCAACGCGCGCCTGCCGCACGACACGCACCGCGACACCACATACACGTTAGTAGAGATCGTCTAGTCTGAAAGGACGCAGCCCACCACCGCGCGCACAAGCAAACTTCAAAGATGAACGCAATACATAACTGCGGACGGTACGGACGGTCGCTGGTGCTGGAGCGGCCATCGTGGACGCAGTACCGCACCTGCCGCACGACACGCACCGCGACACAACATACACGTCAGTACCTTGCATTAAGAGGCCCCGCAACCCTGTGGGTTTCTATGTATGAAGATGCAAGTCCACA
Source organism: Conogethes punctiferalis (assembly GCA_031163375.1). Classification (NCBI taxonomy): domain Eukaryota; kingdom Metazoa; phylum Arthropoda; class Insecta; order Lepidoptera; family Crambidae; genus Conogethes; species Conogethes punctiferalis. The sequence continues at coordinate 17,005,847 of CM062077.1, read as the reverse complement.
TACTAAAACTTGATTTGGTATTGGTGACCCTCATATTGATAATGAGTCCGACCAAACCATTGGCCGTCAGAATGTCTGCGTTTGCGGGATCTCTAAGACCTCGTTCAAAAAGACGACCCTGGGTCGTCAAGCAAGAACACTTTGTGTCACGCCCTTACCAGAAATAAAAAAATAACAATGAGTTAAAATTTAAAAAAAAATTTTACCATTGATCATATTATTAACTTCATCTTTTACAGATTAACGTATAAAGAGATCGAAGGAATGGAAACGTTCGCTTCCTCAAGTGACAGCGAAGACGACGAGCCTAGCGATCCTGGTAAGATAATAATACTTGTAATTACATTTAGATTTCCTAGACAGGGACAGACAGAGAAAAAACGACTTTGTTTTATACTATGTATGTAGTGAAGCCTCCTGATGTTTGCCCAAAGTGGCGAACAACTGGAGAGGCCTATGTCCATCGGTGGACCGCGATAGGTTGATGATGTGATCACTATGTGTGTACTGAACCAAACTGGTCGTCTGTTGATATAACATTATGCTAACACCCGTATTCACAAATGCCGCGGCCACACATTGGAGATATTTGCACTAACGTAACGTTTTGCACCCAATGCACCAATGTGTGTATCGGTACTTTGACACAATGAAGACACTGAGCGCGTTAGTATTGGGCATTGGACAGTGATTGCACGCAAAGTTGAATCCAATGTGTGGCTGCGGCATAAGGCATCTACAATGCCGACCGCCACTCAAGCGTTGTCTATGAATAGGTTTTTGTGTACCTGTGCGTCCGCGCGACGCATATTAACGTTTGTGAATACGGGTGTAAGTATCGGTTGCCGGTGCAGAGCGCGGCGTGGCCGGGTGCGCGGGCGCGGAGGGCGCGATGGCGACGTGCTGCGTGCGCGTGCTGCGGCGGCTGCGCGCGGCGGCGCCCGCGCTGCCCGCCGACCACTTCGTCTCCACCAAGCTCACCAACAAGCTGCACCAGCAGCTGCAGGACCCGCTCACGCTCGCCGCCGCAGCCACGCCTCCCTGGTATGTACCCTTTCCCATTCGCCAAATGTCCCGTAGTCGCAAAACGTCTATCGCTAAATGTCAGGTTCGCTAAACGTCTCTATCGCAAAATGTCCCTTTCGCAAAAAAACATTTATATATTTAAATATATGCCCCATCCGACAATCTGACATCATCGGGAAGATGATATTATATTTAAATATATGCCCCGCGCCGCATAGCCTTGTAAACCGCAGAAGCGCCAGGTCGCGCGGGACGGTATCCTGCAGAAGGAGCAAACAGCACCCAGGAAGAAGCAGACCCGGAGATGAAACCCGGGCAAAAATCGGCAAGATCAAGGCCCGCACGTAAGGCATCTATGAAGATAGAAGACCTCACATGACCTGTATAGTAGCTTATTCACAGAACGAACGTGTTGAACGTGGCAGCTTTAGTTAACTGACCCGTATGTGTTTGTTAGGTGTCAGCAGTTGAACGACTGGTGTCCGTTCCTGTTCCCGCTGGAGACGCGGCAGATGTTCTTCGCGTGCACGGCGTTCGGGACCTCGCGCACCATCGTTTGGCTGCAGGCGCAGCGGGATCGCGCATTAGACAGACAGAGGTGAACACACAACAACACTTTAGTGATTATAAATCTTAGTTTGCTAGAAATTACACTAATTAGATTTAATTCTCCCATTGTTGTGAGTTTATTTGTGTTACAACATAATAAAAATGTTGAAAACAATTTCTGATAATGAACAGGAGTGACTAAAGTTTTAAATATAAATGTTAATAATCTACAAAAAAAAAGTTAGGTTCTCAATTCCCTTCAATTCTGAAGTTCCGATTTGGAAAATTATTTTTTTATTCGAGAGGGAAGTAAATCTTCCTAGTTGGTCCCATATTAAAGTCGGTGTTTTTTTTTTGCTTAAAATGCTGTTATGTATTTTAGAGCGGGCAATGCAGTATCGCCACGACGGGCCGAGCTGGAGGCGACGGAGTTCCGAATGGGGCGGCTCCGACACGAACGAGTGCGCATACCGCGACAACCTGACTTGTTACGTTCCGCTATGCAGGTTTGATTCTTGATATTTGAATAGAAAACACAAAAATATTATGATGTTGGAATACGCCGATTTGGCATGTAGCTAGCTTGTTATGTTAATAAGCTCGCATACGCGAGTTCGGTGTTCTTGAAACTCGAAACGTAGTGCTCGCTTACAAATATTTTGTGATGTCGGGTCTCATTACCCCCCGCTGCGGCCAAGACAACATTAGCCGTCACTATGATCTGTCGACTACACTGTCGACCCGGTATCGAAATCCCTACATCAATTATGAATACTTCTGGGATTTAGTGGGTCTCTAGAATCATAAGGGAGATGGTTTCCCTTCCTAACCTTATATATCAGACAATATCCTATACATTACTCCGATCTAATCGTGACACCGATCGTGACGTCACGATTTAGTAGCATTTAGTATGAAGCGTTTTAGGGCGAATCCATAGTTGTGACTTTGAAATTGTGATAATGTCAGTTTCTTTTTTATACAAGCGGAGTAATTGTTTCAATAATGTTTCTATGTTTGAGTGATGCATTAATATTGACTTGTAGTCATCACGCCTTTGTCTATGGGCAGGTGATGAAAGTGCACGCCGGGCGCAAGTCTGTGCTGGAGGTGGAGTTCGCGGGCGAGGAGGGCACGGGGCTGGGCCCGACGCTGGAGTTCTACGCGCTCGTGGCCGCCGAGCTGCAGCGCGCCGACCTCAACATGTGGCTGCACGACGCGCACGACGCGCACGATGCGCACGACGCGCACGACGCGCCACACCATCTCGTGCTGCCCGATGGTACGTGGCTATGGCTATACATTGATGTACAGTTAGGCTTGGGCCCCAAGTGTACGGTGCGCGCCGCGTACCGTTCGGCGCGGGTCACGGCACGGCGCCGTGGACAGCGTGCGCTGCTGGCGCACTGTTGTTTTGTTCGCTAGTTTGTGTTTTGCTGTTGCATAATGCGCACGTGTTAATTTTATTTGCATGAACTGGCAGACGATTTAAACGCCGCTCGACTTGATTTCGCTAGTGGAAGCATACCCCGTTCTCTGGGATAAATTAAAAAAAAAATTGAAAACAGAGAGGGGGAAAGATGTCTGCAACAAGAGCAGAATACGTCTTTCGCGGTCCATATCAAGACAAAAACTGATTTTTGGAATGATGGTCGTATATTAAATTCGGAACCACTCGTGACGCCGTGCCGTGTACCGTTGGCGGCGCCGTGCCGTAGCACGGTGGCCGGCGCCGTACCGCAGACATTGGGCCAGAGCCTTATATGTATGAAGTTTAATGCGCGCAACAGTTAAATGCGCTAGACTAGATTGATAATGAAATGTAAACCGGAAAATGTAGAGGAAAAGGACAATGAGTTGACTGTTTCGTTTTTTGGCATAAAACCCAAAATGTTGCGTTCTTGATGTTCTCTTAGCCGACTTCTATGACACCCACGAAATGAGATGGGATGGTCCTATACTAAATTCGGAAACCGAACGGATATCATTGTCACTCTTTCAGTTTCAGAGTTAATGATGAATATTTTTCCTTTTTCAGAAAAACCTCCTGGGTATTATGTAACGCGCGCTGGAGGCTTGTTCCCTGCACCGCTACCTCAGGACTCTCCTATCTGTGATAAAGTTTGCAAATATTTCTGGTTCCTAGGAGTATTTCTAGCGAAGGTATGACATTTATTTATAAGAATTATGTACCTTATATGGTGTACTTCATAATAGTGTACGTGATGATTATAATATCAAAACTTTTTAGGTTCTACAAGATGGTCGGCTAGTCGACTTACCGCTATCGGAACCATTTTTGAGAATAATGTGTGGAGAAGAATTAACAACGGAACATCTCGAAGAAGTCGATCCAATAAGATACAGGTAATTTAATTTGACGTCGGTTGGCAAACTACTACAACTTTCATTTGCAATCATATTACTTTAGAACTTGCTTTATTCGTGATTTGGAACCTGCATCATGCATAGGCGTCTCCTTGCTTGTCCGATTTCCGATCCGATTACATTATATTAGTATTGATATGTTTTGTAACTAAATATTTTTTTGTAATTTTTATATCATCAAACCTTGTCCTAACAATAACGAATACATAAAACCAAGAATCATCCAATAAGGGGGTTTTAAAAAGAGATATCCGATAGACGGCGTCATGTATACCTGCAGTCCTGCTACCATGTGAGTGGTCAGTTGTTATGTAAATGTCAGTGCCATGTCAAAATGAACTAATCACCTAGGGGGCGTTCCACTAAGCGATCACAACGATCACGCTCACGACCGCGGTTTACCTCGTTCCACTTTCTTCTGGGCGTTGGTATCATAAACTCAAGTGGAATGGGTTGGTTAATGGGGCGTTTTGAGCCTTCTTGTAATTTGGAAAATTGAAATTGAATGTAATTATATTTACCTGTCCTCGCACGATTTGCATCAGCTGGAGAAACATTCCCTTCCACAGCAAAATCTTAATCGGAATCGTACAAAATAATTTTTCATTCACCATTCGAAAATTTCATTGAACTTCAAGTTCAAATATAGCGCCTGAATTTACTCAATGTCCACTTCGACCCACCATTTTAGATGGGTCGTTGTGAGCTCGATCGCCACGTCTGCGGTCGCTATTTGGAACGGCGTAACGAGTGTTTTGGACGTTGTGATCGCTTGGAATGCGCCTCTAAACAGCTGGACCTGCCCTTTATGTGGTGCCATGTGTTGGATTTCTTTTCAGAAAACCCTCTTCGGTGCAGTCGTTCGAATGTTATTGTGTCACTTACATTTCGAATATCCATTTTAATTTATATAGAAGATAACTCCGTAGCAGACTCTCCATTAACATAACATAACCTTTATTGCGGTACAGATTCCTGCAGAGCGTCCTGTCGGCGGCGGAGGAGTACGAGGCGGTGTCGCGCGACCCGTCGCTGAGCGAGGCGGAGCGCGCCGCTCGCGTGGCGGCGCTGCGCGTGGACGGCGCCAGCTTCGACCAGCTCGCGCTCACCATGGCGCACGTGGCCGCGCACGCCGACCCCTCCGTCTCCGTGCAGCCGCTCTGCGAAAACGGGGAACATATTGAGGTACTGAAGCAAACATTTGCAAACTTGAGCACTCTTATTATGGATGATACTGGATATATTCACGAAACAAAATATATAGGCGTACCGTAATTAGTACAGAATAATGAAATCCAATGATGATCATAAGGTGTAAGATAGATCTGCATAAGAAGCTGATGCATAAAAACAGCAACGCTGAAAGAGTCGATAGAGACAGTAGAGAGCGAAAGTTTGTTTGGATAGATGGTTGTATTATAATTTGAAGTTTGTTACTTCACACGGAATCTACTGCACGGATTTGAATGAAACTGTATAGAAATATAGTACATCAGATTAACACAAAAATATAATTTATAAGGATATCGATAACACGTGAGCAAAGCCGCGAGTAGCTGGTAAAGATAAAAATGTAACATCGTACAGGTGGGCGGCCACAACGGGCGCGCGTACGCGGAGGCGGCGGCGCGCTGGGTGGTGCGCGAGGGCATCCGGCGGCAGACGGGCGCGTTCCGGCGCGGCTTCGGCGCCGTGTTCCCGCCGCGCCGCCTGCGCGCCTTCTCGCCGCCCGAGCTGCGCCTGCTCGTGTGCGGCGAGCGCGGGCCCGTCTGGACCAGCGACCACCTGCTGCAGTACACCGAGCCCAAGCTGGGCTACACGCGCGACAGGTACCTACCTCCTACGTCTTTTTGGATCTTACTTACCTAACAATTGATAAGGGGCCGTGTTATAATTTTATAATCGTTGGAGTTGCATTGTAAGCCCTTGCAATGGCCTGTAGGCGGCTAAAAGCTGCTCGCGACAAAATACGCTTAATGCCGCCGCGCCGTCCCCCTTCCGGGTCCTCGAAGCATCGTCCATTTTCCGTCCGTAGAGAATCTGTTCAAGAAGAGCTCCGTTGCCGCGCGGCTATGGCGTCAACCATTGATTTTGCGCACTTAGTAAAAGATAAAATGATTTTATAATAATGTCTTTATTGCAAAAATAAGTTAGCGTTTCTTTATGGAATGTGTTTCAGCTACTTATTCGCCCCTTTAAAGGATTCCCCAGTTCCAGTGCATATGCACGGCATGACAATACTGACGTTGTATGAATGTGTGCGCAGCCCCGGGTTCCTGCGGCTGGTGGAGGTGCTGGTGGAGATGTCGCTGCGCGAGCGCAAGGCGTTCCTGCAGTTCGCGACCGGCTGCAGCAGCCTGCCGCCCGGCGGCCTCGCCAACCTGCATCCGCGGCTCACCGTCGTGCGGAAGGTATGCTAACTTTTCGATTTCATTCTTCACTACCGCGCCCCGCGCACCGAATGCCGGTAATATAATGTGTTGCGTGCTGGTAACGTCACTTGAACCAGGTTATGGCTGGCATTGTTTCACTCTTCAATATCCTCGTCGCGCCTACCGACTGGAGTAATATACGTTGTGTGCTGGTGACGTCACGTGAACTAGGTCATGGCATCGCTTAACGCACGTGTATAAGCTATTATACACGTGCGTTAAGCGTTAATATAGTCCATAAATTAGAAATTTCAAAGGATTACTTATAATAATATCTTTATCAATTCAAGATTTCATCCTTATCATCTTGATAGTTGGAAGTTTACCACAGTGCGTTTTGCGCGCAATTTTCTGCTTCGTGCAGCTGTTCTTTGGAATGAGCATCCGGCTGCAATTTTCCAGAATGGATACGACTTATGGACCTTCAAAAAGCGAGCCTACAGATTTCTCAAGGGCCGGCAACGCACCTGCGACTCCCCTGGTGTTGCGATGTCTATGGGCTAAAGTGATCACTTACCATCAGGTGACCTTCAAGCCCGTTTGCCCCCTCTGTCATAAAAAAAAATATCAATATCGTCATGGCCAAGTCGCGACATGATTTAATAAACTACGTTTAAAATCCGGACACAATGTACGCATGCTATCGGCATATGTTGGGTCCGTCTGTCGCCGGCCAATGGACGCGGACTTATGAGCATAACCAAATAATAACTAAAGAAAAACAAATAGGCTACAATGGTATGAATTGTTTTAAGTAACTATAGGTACAAATGTGTTGGTTTCGTTTTAGGTGGATGCCGGAGACGGATCATATCCGTCAGTAAACACGTGCGTGCACTACCTAAAGCTGCCAGAGTACTCGTGCAAGGAGGTGCTCCGCGAGAGGCTGCTGGCTGCGACCAACGAGCGCGGCTTCCATCTCAATTAAATATAGATTATTTTCATTGTCATAACACAATAATCTAGCGTTGGTGATATTCTTTAGTATTCGCACGTAACAAGTGAGCGGAGTGTTGTCATGTGCACTCGTCGCAGCGCCACCTGCAAGCGACAAACGGCGTCGCTCATCCAGTAAGTATGTAGTTTTACATTTCCATTATTGTGGTTGATTGTACTACGTCCAAAATGGTATCTCACTCGGATAATCAGTCTGTTAACTGTCGTATGCGAACTGCGCTACATTATTATGCAAATGATAGTACTTTGCTTTATCAGATGCGGTTATGAAACTATGAGCCCTGCGGCTGCTAAGTATATGATGGGCTTTTATTAAAAAAGAAATAATCAGATGCACGATATAAGCTAAGATATAAAATGCTGCTATCGTTGTTACACAAATTTGACTGAAATGTACAGTGAATGTCTTTCGTGCATATTTATTGAAATTTCAAACAAGTCCTGCTCTAATATTTTGTCTACTTCAGACATCAATTAATATTAATGTAATGTACGTGATAATGAATAAAATGACATGATTTTTTGGGAAAAGCTTAATTAAAGCCGAATCCAAGTTACTGAAATGATCTGTTCGAAAACAAGAATGTAGAAATTGTCATTCTGAACCTAGAAACTCTAAATCTGTACTCGGATGGTAAAGAGGCTTATTTGGTTATTGAAAGTTCGCTTTCGATTAGATCTCTGTAAAGTGTGATTAATTTGGTGTATAAAGTGATATCTAAAGATTTTAAAGATTGTGGTTTGGTCCATTTGCAAATAATATATTATGTATTATATAAACAATTATATTGTTATTGAAGTGATTCAAAAGTATACCTCCTTTGTTGAACATCAAAAATTCCTAGCTTCGAAACACGTCACAGTTCTCTTAAGTAAATCGTATATGGTTAAGTGTGATTTAATTCTTCCATTTAAGTATATATTCTAATATCTAATAGCTTCAGAAACAATATAGTTACATTTATTTGGCGAGCAATATGTTAAGGTACAATATTATATTATGTACTTTGAAGTTATCATTTTAGTTGTGGTGGTGATTGTTATTTTAAAAAGACTTTAAATGAAAATATAACAAAAATATCAAGTGCATGAGCTTAACCAGGAATGTAAAAGATTTACCCAGTTTATTTGGATGGATTTTAAAACGAACATGATATTCTCGAATGTCTGAATAGCATGGTAATCTAAAAAATTGTCTTTTATCTATGTGCTCTTTGTTCTATTTTGTACTTTCAAGTGTGGTTTCTTTTAAGGTTACAGTTAATTCTATTAATAACCCTTTAACCTCTTATAAGTTAATTCTATTAATGTAATTTCATATGGCCTACGACATATTATTTTTAATCTATTTAAATTCAGTCTACTGTAACCAATTGTAACAAATGTAAACAATTGTAATGCAATTTTGAATATTATTTTCGTATTTCAAGTTCGTTTTTCATCCATTTTGATTACTTCAATTATAGCTAAAATGTGATCGTCTAAATCAAATTCTATCTTCGGGGTGTGAAACACTATTGCATTGTATGGATGATATTTAGCTATGTTCCTTTAGTTAAATAATTTTGTCAACTGAAAGTTGATTGTGATTTATCTATATTAAATTTAAAGTGTACGAAATAAAATATATTTTAGTTTAATAGGTATTTAATGTAATTTTATTAACAATAAAGCATCTTGTAGTGCTCCTATACTTGTTGTTGAGGATTGTATCAATAAAATAAGTGAAAAAATTTACATTTTGTGTTTTTTTTCCTCCCGAAAGCTTAAATTACATTACAAATGTGGGTACTTTAGGCATATTATAAAATATCTTTTTCAAAGCCAATTGTCCAGTAGTACCTAATAAAAAACTGGCCTAGTGGGTGTCGACTGTCGAGCTCACTTACGAAGGAACGGAACGAAGGAAAGGAAGGTTCGGTATCGGTTCTCTTTTAGTTTGTTGTATATGTTGCAGTCAGAACCCTTAACCAGTCAAAAGTAGTATTGACTAGCAAAATCAGTCAAAAGTACTTTTGACCATATGCTTTGGTCAATAGTACTTTTAACTAAAATAACAGTTAAAAGTACTTTTGCCCAATGGAGCTGGTTAAAAGTACTTTTGACTAAGTTATTCCGACTGGTTGTATCAGTCAACACTCTTAAAATTGGTGGTCGATAAAAAAATAACGACAAACGCTCATTATAAACTTTAATATTACTCATACCTATTCTCTTCTTCTTGAGACCAAACCTCTGAGATCACTTTATGTCTGGCGGTCAGAAAGTTTTCGTGCACACAGGCGTTCGGACACGCGGGACTCTGAAAAGCCTCACCTTGACAGATTGTCCTTACAGCGGCCAACCTAAGCGCGCAGCCTGTTCAGAGTCTTCCACATTAGCCAGGTCAAGGTGTACTCCACAAGCTCTTTGAGGGTACAGTGAATGTGGCTGCACCCACCCCACCGTTACGCCCCAATAAGTGGATCACGCCCCTGCACTCACCACTCGGGACACAAAGAAGAGGCTCAGAGGGCAAACAATGCGTCGTATGCTCTTCAGCGACGACCGGGCCTGGGCGGGGGCGGCGTAGAGCGGGCGCGTCTACAGCTGCCCTACGCTCTCCTTCTGTTTGCTAGGTCGCCTTCTACGCCGTTATCTGCCGCAAGAGTTGCGCCAGATCGAGGTCCTGGGCGACAGTGACAAGGACGGAGCACCCACTGACCCAGGCGTCACCCAAGGCGCATTAGACGGTGGCAACAGGGGTTTTTTAGTGGGTATTCTCTGCTGACGCGGAGCGAGTCCCACATAACCTGCTGCCCCCCCGGCCAGCGGGTGAAATAAAAAAAGGGAGAGCAATGCCAAAGCGTATGCGCAGCCGTGTCCTCCGAGCCACTGTCGCACTGACGGCATAGAAGTAGACCCCATAAGTACAGACCGAAGCACCCATGTCCCGTGAGGACCTGGGTCAGCCATTTCGTCACCACACCGTGAGGGCGCTACATCTACTCTTCTAAGGACTCTACCCTGGGGTAAGCCATTTTTCTGTAACCACTATCTGATCTTCTCATCTCCGTAAAACGACGATAGTGGAGCATCTCACTAAGAACTTTGAGAAATTTTCTCTGTTATATCTGCCACCTTCTGAAGCAATTTCCTTATGTTGACTGTATCATAAGCTGCGGATAGGTCAACAAAAATGGCCCCTGTAATTTGATTCGACTAGAACCCAACCTAGATATGCTGGGTGAGTTTTAAGATTTGACTGCAGCAAGACTTACCAGGTCTGATGTGAAATCGTTTATTACTCATAGTATAAAATGATTTCACATTTACTAATAAATCACTTTTGTATTTACATCTAACGAGTTAATATTACTTTTGACTGATGCTTTTTAGCAGTTAAAATACTATTGACCAAGAGCGTCAGTTAAAAGTACTTTTGACCGCACAATTGCAGTCAAAAGTATTAATGACCAATATTTTTCAGTCAAAACCACTTTTGACCAACCTATTCAGTCAAAAGTACTTTTGACTGATTTTGCTAGTCAATAGTACTTTTGACTGGTTAAGAGTTTTGACTGCAACATATATATTTATTGATTATTGGGGATCTAAGGGAGCGACCCATCAAGAAAAGGACAAAATACTTAATATCTCGCCAATGCTTTGTAGTAGGCCGGCGAAACTTTACAGGATCGTGGGAATATATAGTAGGTACCAATCAGCACTAATGTCAACTCCTTGGTCGTCTGCGTTCGAGAACTACAGCCCTTTTTCATTATTTAGGAAAAAAAGAATAACTCCTGAACCATGCTAGTCATGATAATGAAAATAAGGGAACAGGGATACACACACGTACTGCATTTGTATACAACAAATCATGACTTTACGTTCAACCGTTTTCGATATACAGCAATCGTCAAAACGTTCGCCCAGCAGAAAACGAAATATATCTGAAATCATAGAAGCCAAAATTTCAGGTATCGGGGCACCTTAATGCTTGTATGTAAGCTATCTTTTTGCATATTTTATTTTCAGCTAGACCCTTATTTATTTATTTATTTAAACTTTATTGCACAAAATGGTACAAAAGGCGAACTTAATGCTAGGAGCATTCTCTACCAGTTAACCTTTAGGTCATGCAGAGAGCAGATTTATGTGCGGTGAGTGTTCAAAGAGAAACACAATGGAAGGTATACCTAATATATAAAAATAAACTAATATAATAAATAAATACATAAAAAAATAAAATAAAAATATACTACATAAATATTATAATGTACCATAAATAAAAAAAGCCTTGACTTAAAAAAGAAATCTGCTGGGCGAACGTTCGTACAGCAGAATTTGTTTTTCTTTAATAATTCTGAAGCCCTAGGAGGCACATCCACCAAATTTCGGGCACCGGGATCCGATACAAGGTAGTACAAATCTGCATCATTAAATTCTTAAAAAGCGACAAACAAAAATTGCTGGGCGAACGCACTCGGTCTCAATGGAAAGAATTGATTTTCAATCATGCTCTGGTCGCCTGCACAGGCTTAAAAAACTGCGCAGGTCTATTCCCATATGGCCGACATTTTATGCAGGCGAATGGTTGCTTGGCAACGCTTTGTTAGTAAACGTGTAAACATGGTCTAAGATCCCGCCATACAACGACCTTCACCGAGACGTTAATTGGATGAAACTGATTTTATTAAGTAATTAAATATGTCAATAAACATAATGCATGTGGGTTGCCGATCAAATTTTGGTCCAGGGTATGTTTTGCTGGATGGTGGGAGAACGGGATGGAGAAATGTGGCGCGAATTACAGGAGGCCAACGTTCAGCAGTGGAAGGACCAGGGCTGTTGATTAACTAATAGATTGAATTAATCAGACCGGTGCAAAATGCAAGTATCGATTTACCTGTTTATACCTGGCTACCCAAGAGTTGTGACCGGAAAAGAATAGGCAGCATAACGTTTGCATATTCTATGGGCTTCATACTTTCGATTGGTATAGAATTTATCTAATAAATCAAACCGGTGAAATGTTTAATCATGCTTACCTGATCGAGAGTGTCATAAAAACAGCGTCCCGCAAACTCGGAGTCCTGAACAGAGTGAGACGGTTTTTTACTCCAGTGCAGCTCTGTGTCTTGTATAAGACACAAGTTCGTCCGTGCGTGGAGTACTGTTCTCATCTCTGGGACGGCTCTGCAAAGTACCTATTGGAGGCTCTCGACAGGTTGCAGCGACGTGCTATCCGTATTGTTGGGGATCAAGAGGTAACTAAGACCCTAGAACCTCTTCAATTACGTAGAGACATTGCCAGTCTTAGTGTTCTCTATCGTCTTTACAATGGGGAATGCTCCGAAGAGTTATTCCAACTCGTTCCTCCGTCTCCTTTCCTCTCCCGAACAACACGTGCTGGACAGCGTTGTCATCCGCATACCATACAGACAATAGTGGCGCACACCAAGAGGTTCAGTTCCTCGTTCCTGCCCCGTGCCATTAAGTCATGGAATGCCCTTCCAGCTCATGTATTTCCTTCCTCTTACAATCCTGGGTCCTTTAGGCGGGGCGTGAAACGGCATCTCAGTGGGCCTTCAGGGTAAGGGCGACAGGCGCGGTGGGTATGCCCTATTGTGCCTGTCGACCTTACATTTGGACCTCACGGCCGCTTACCATCAGGTGGAGTGAGATCATCCTGAATGCTCTTTTTATAAAAAAAAAAAAAAAAAAAAATACCCCATCCATCAAATCATACCCTGGACCAAAATTTGATCGGCAACCCACATGCATTATGTTTATTGACATATTTAATTACATATAAAATCAGTTTCATCCAATTAACGTCTCGGTGAAGGTCGTTGTAAGGCGGGATCCCCTACTAACATTCTTCATCGAATTTGGCTGAAGTACAATGGCACTGTGTGGTATGTGTGGCACACCATGGAAGTTTTTTTTTTTACATTTTTTTTTATATATTTTTTTTTATCCAGTTAGACGTCAAACGTCATATGACTTATTTTACGTACAAAAATAACTTCATATGACTTATTTAGGTACTTGAAGACTTGAAGTCATTAGGGAAATGTATTTATAAATGATCCTGAAACTGAAAATTAGATTTTTATAATGTTTAAACGTGTCTGTATGTTGTAGGTATACTTTAACATGGCAATTAGGTACGACTGGCACCTACTTATCCACAGCCGTTTTTGCTTTGCAAAATCAAAAGTAAAAACGACTTAATTTTCTAATTTAAATAAGTAAATGGCTGCTTTTTATATATGATCTGGTTTTCTTTCATGTTGACACACCGACCGGCCGGGACGCTGCGCAACCAAAGCTATACCTGTGCATAGCTGCAACCTTGATACTTTACACAATTTTCATACAATACAAAACACAACAGGCTACCTGTATAAAACGTTGGCAGCCGCAAACCCAGGTATCAGTCTGCTGTTTGGTTTTCAACAGTTCAGTGGAAACATGAGGGCTTTAGTGTTAAGTTGCGTCGTGTTGGCGGCGCTGGCGTACGTCAGCGGGCGGGAGGTGCCGAGGCAGAGGCGGGACGCCGACCTGGAGGCGGCCGCGAGCCACAAGGGCGGCAAGTGGGACAAGGGCGGCGGCCACGACCACCACGCGCACCACCACCACGACCACGGCGAGAAGGGCCACAAGGGCTACAAGGGCCACCACCACCACGAACACGGCAAGAAGGGCCACCACCACCACGAGGGGCACAAGGGCCACCACGACGAGCACGGCGGACACAAGAAGCACCACCACCACGACGACGGACACCACCACGAGCACCACCACGGCGAGAAGGGCCACAAGGGGCACGGACACCACGAGGAGGGCCACTACCATAAAGGTCACTCCACGAAGGGCCACCACGGCGTGCACAAGCACGACGAATTCAAAAAGGAGAAGCATTTCCACGACCACCATCATGACGGCGGCCATCATGAGCATCACGGAGGTCATCATGAGGAGCACGGCCACAAGAAGGGAGGCGGCTTCCACAAGGGACACAAGCACCACGGCCACCACGAGCACGAGCACGGCAAGGGCGGGCACCACGAGAAGGGCGGCCACCACCACGACCACAAGGGCCACCACGACGAGGGTGGCCACCACGAGCACCACCACCACCACCACGACCACGGCAAGAAGGGCGGCCACGAAGACCACAAGCACTGGGGACACAAGAAGGGTCATTAATCCATCTACCGCAGATGCTCTACCTACTATAATACTTGCATGTCGATGCAAATTAATTAGGCCTTTAGTTAGGTTTATTAAGCTTACATCGTATTAAGTTTTATTATTTGTTTTCTTGACTGTGATTTTATGTTATTAAAATATATTGTTACCTACTTTTGTTCGTTTGCTTCGCTTGATATCGATCGCATCGCTACAATTCAATGCCGTTACCGTCAAAAAAGAGGTTTGTGTTTACAGGGCAATTAGAGGTACAAAAACAAACTTATCAATTTCACGTCACGTTTCGACAACAAAGTTACATAAAATAGATGGCGGTTGGTGGTCAGTTGGCAACGGCTCCCAGCCAGTAAGTAACTCGCGTTGAGAAACTAGAGCGGTGCCCGAGACTGGCCTACATTTTAGTGGGCAACGAATTAGTCGTGGTTGCAATCGAGCGTTTTCTATAGAAAACACTTGCAGTCCAGCTGAAATTGATATCGTTTCTCAACAGCTGCCGATAGTGCATTGCGGATTGGCCAGGTGCATTGGGCTATTTTCATGTTTTGCAGTTAAAAGATATAAAATCACGTTGCATGATGATTATTATTTAACAAATGCACTATCTATATCTTCTTCTATATTCTATCTTCTTCTTCTATACTTATAATAAATCTGTAGAGGCCAATTCTGTACAATGAATATATTTTCAAAATAACTATCAGGGGATGATTAGTGATCGATACTGATGCCAAAAATGCAATCAGTTAAATTTTTGTCTGTCTGTATGTTAGTTATAGAAACAAAAACTACTGAACGGATTTTAACGAAACTTGGTACAATTATTCTTCATATTCCTGGGCAGGTTATTACTTTTCATTACGCTACGATCAATAGGAGCAGAGCAGTGAAGGGAAATGTTGGGAAAACGGGTGAATTTTTTATCTGTATGTTTGAACGCGCATCATGCGAAAACTACTGCATGGAATTGAATGCGGTTTTCACCAATGTATTGCTAGAGGTCTACTCAAAATTTAGGCACCGTATTATGGAAGTCCGTTATTTTTGAAACCCGATATCCACGCGTGCGACGCCGCTGGCACAGCTACTCGTAATTGAATATTAGTAAAATTACGTAAATGTAAATAGTAGTTAGAGATTGCAACCCGGTACGTTCTTGTTGTTGAAGTGTCCTTCAAATGCCTGAAGAAGGAGGGAGTGATCAAAAAGTCATGTTTCAAGGTTACGGAATAATATATTTCAAATCGACAAAAATCAGTCCTATTCAGTCTTAAAATCACGAGTTTTTAATACAGAATTAGTAAGTTTTACTTAAGAACGGAATAGTAACAACAAATAAAGAAATCGAAATATTTATCATGTATGAAGAGATTGATGAATGTGGCCGAAGCAAAAGTTGTGTGCCAGGATTGTAGCAAATGGAAGGACGTGGTCTCTTCCTACCCCTCTGGGAGAAATGCGTGACGATATGTATGTATGTATTCAGTTTAAGAAAGCATTTTTGTACCTATTCAGTAATTAAGTTTAGGATAGAAATGATCTTCCACACGCAGATGAAATGCCCGGATTTTGAGAAGTTTGGGATTCCGTGCCGCTGTTTTCGTTCCCACCGGTCCCGGTCGTCGGGCCCGGTAGTGACTTTATCGACCATATTTGATTTAGTCGATATCTTTCTCGTACAATAGCCGAAGAGGTCTACACTACATAACTCTGTTTGTGACTCGGAGTCTGAAACGGTTCGCCAACTGTCAATTGCTCCATGTACGTTTGGCCAACAGAATCATTTAACCTTTAACTTTTTGCCCAAAACACATTTGACTTGAAAGTTAATGTGCCAAAGATTCTGTTGGTCAAACATTCACTGACGTAATGACGCATTCACGACGTCATGTTGGCGAATAGTTCATGGGACAAATGTCATACAGAACGAAATTGCTCCATACAAGTTCCATGGAAGACCTACAACGTGCTTACGAAGTTTTCATCACGACCGACTATATATACGACAAACCAAGATTGTCCATTGGGCCGCGGTCCACGAGCATAATCAGCTAGCTCGGCGGAAGTACTTCCACTTTTCGTAGGTAAAGAAAGAAAGAAAAAAGTTTTATTGGCAACACAGGTAACAACACAACATAACAACAAAAATACAAACAGACGATAGTTAATAACAAACAATAAACAGCACAATAAGGGACAGACGACCGCACATCATGCCACCCGAGCTTGTCAGAATACTCAGAATACCCTGATAAGTATGTAGCTGAAACACAATCCTATATTCCAACAGGCAAGGGCAAGTCGATGCGCGGCCGCCCGCACAGTTTAAACGGTGACATAACATGAAACGATAGCAGAACAGAAAGACAGAAAGATAAAAAGATTATGTATAAATAAAAAATAATCTGTGTTGTGTGAAGCCAATTAGGTTCCAAGCTCAGCTCTGTGCAGTTATGGTGACATTAACACCATACAACGACTCTGTTCAATCTGTTCCTACATCATCAACATTAACAACAAAACTCAATACCTAATTGATATTTTTGTTAGAGAAGTAAGAGTAGCAATTATACAAGTAGCAGAAAAAAAATTGTAACGGCTACAAAATTTTGTGAGCTGTTCATATAGGTACCTTTTATGTTGATGACAAAAGGATTATTATTTTATTGTCGAAGCGTAGCCTTAACAATGGGACTAATATAGAAGGTATAATCTGTCACGCGAAGACCTCACCTGGTGTGGGCTCCAGCGCAGGCGACCAGGCGTGCACGCGTCACGGTTCACTGGCCACGGGACTGCCACGGTCGTCATGGCCGCCCGAACTAAGTATAACTGAGGTCTATTATGTGTTTATGTTTACCAAATACACCGTCTTGAGAGGGCTCAGATGATAAAAAACATCTTCACTACATAGTATAAAATAAAGTCGCTTTTCTTTCTGTCTGTCCTCATGTATGCTTAAATCTTTAAAACTACATACGCAACGGATTGTGATGAGGTTTTTTTTTTAAATAGATAGAGTGATTCAAGAGAAAGGTTTGTGTATAAAATAGTAAAGAAATACTGATTTATTTTATCTTAAATACACGAAGCGAAGCGAGGGCCGGTCGCTAGTTATAATATAAATACGTCAATTTTCCCCTTTGATGTAAAATTAGAATAGGTAACATAGTAATTAAAACGACATCAAAGATAATATATTAGTGGTTCCATTATACTTAATGTACTTACAACGGGTAAAACAATTAGAGGAGCGGAAGGTGCTGTGCTGAAGGAGGAAACCCTTGTGCCATGCCACCAATTTTTTGACTCAATTAAATATTATATTTTAGGTAGCTATATAGGAAGGAAAAACGCTAAAAAGTTGTTGGCAATATGGAGTAGGTATACCTATTGAAAATTGTGATTGAAAATACGGGGTGACGTTTTTTCATATATCCCAAGATGAAAATTGAATAGGGAGCTGCTACAGCTACTCGTATTTCTGCAAAAAGAACAGGCATTTGTTGCAGGTATCGTCTTTCAACTTTACTAAAAAAAAAAACATATCTGTACTTTTAGTAATATGCGTGGAAGTTTTTTACAAAGTAACATAAATTATTCAATAAATCATATTTTATTTTATTACATAACTAATAAATACATTTTCACCTTGAACTGAATTTCAAATTCTATTGTTAAAACTATTGTCTGCAAATCTCGGTCATTTCATACTTACTTATTTAACAATTGGATTGAGTGGTTTATTTTAATTTTTTATTGAAATCCGTTTGTTTTGCCTTTCTTTTGGTCTACATTATTCATTCATATTCATGCGTCGCTTACGCTTTCTCACGTCATGCATCACGGAAGGTAATCCCGTAATGGTTCAAAGGGCTGCGGCACGTGAATTCACAAAAGCTCTATTCATTCGAATTTCCTTGGTGTTCGAATGCACTTGTTGCGGTTAGACGTGAGTGCCCCCGTAGCCGGCATTAAAATGCCGTGAGGTTTTAGTACTAGTAGGTTATCCAGTTGATTTGTTTATATACTGTGTTTTAAACACATCGAAGCCTTATCGTAGAATTGCCCACATTGAGGAATGCCCTAGAATTGCGTGAAATGATACACTATCGATTAACCACGTTATGATGTGCCTTGACCAGATCAATGATATGAAATACCTAATTATTGTTGTTATTATGTGGTAGTAAGTTACAACAGTACAACTTGCATCCGCACCTGCCGTCTCCTATTTGCATTGGGTCGGTTTTAGAATGTCCCAATGACAAAACTGTCCAACTAGTTACAATTATTTAAGTTATAACAAATTTACAAGGTATTTCTAACCATAACTAATGAATTTTAATTGAGTACAAGACTTACATTGGGTTACTACAGAGTCTGAATCAGATTCGTTCGAGGTTATTTTTATTGACACAGTTTTTTGAGCGAGATTTAAAAAAAAAAGCATTTGATTTAAAATAAAACTTTATATTTTTCAATATATACCGTTCTTAAGCTAAATCTACTGCGTAAAGGCCCTTTTTCCACTTTATAGGTATGTCGACTTGCTTTGAACTGTCAAACGTGCAAAGCTTCAATTCAGACGTATTTTTTTTTATTTTCTGCGCCTTTAACGTACCTAAATTTTTCGTTTTGTACCTCTGGTTCGGTGGCCCATTTGGTAGCGACCCTGCCTTTTGAACTGAGAGTCGTGGATTCTCCACCCGGAATACACAATCATATGATGGACATTTAAGTGTTTGTTGTGTGTCAGAATGTTAATATAACTACTTATACCTACCTAGTACCCACGTACTTTAGTACTGGTATTTTCGCTGATTTCGATTTCCGTTTCTTAAGTCCTTAAGCTACTCACTTCGAGATCATTATGTAAATATTTTCAGTCATCCGCCATATATTTCCGGTTAATTTAAAGTACCAATTAGAAAACTGGAAATAGTTAAGCTTGTGTAATTGATAATATTTAAATTATCCAAATTCACTTACGCGCTCTTCGAATTAGTACACAGCACAACCAAAGAAACTGCTCTTACAGCTTATTATGCATAATAATATGCCTATTCTCACCTTGGGTACCGGATTATGTTATGGGGTAATAGTTCAAACACCAATGACCTTTTCATAATGCAAAAAAATGTTTCAGGCTAATGGCTCAAATAGACAATACACAAACTTGCAAACCACACTTTATAAAACTAAATCTTCTAACATTACCATCTTTATATATTTTTGATATATGCATATTAACATTTAAGAACATTAATAACTTCACAAAAGTAAAAGATACACACAGGATTAATACTAGACATAAAGAAAGACTGTACCTACCTTAATTTAGAATAAAAATGATAAATACTAGCCCATACTATAGGCAGTCAAAATATTTAATGAATTACCACCAAATATAAAGGGATGTAAAGGGAGAGATCTATCATCTTTTCGCTCCAAGCCAACCTCACCTGCCCGTGGTGCATCCTGCCGAATGACAAACGAGGCGCTGGCAACCGACGGGTGGCGGTATAACCATCACAATTGAAGGCGTAGCTAAATACCACAGGCCTATGACGGGCAGCAGCGGCACCGGAGCGAGAAGCTACGCCCTGCGATCGCCAACCCGCCTGCCCAGCGTGGCGATTATGGGTATATCCTCCAGATGTTTGCCCTAAGTGGGGAACAACTGGAGAGGCCTATGTCCAGTAGTGGACTGCAATAGGCTGAAGAAGATGATATAAGGAATGAACCAAATTTTAAAATATTTTTAAGACCTCTTAAACACTATTTAATTGCAAAATGTTATTATTCCATAAACAAATATTTGAATATAAAAGAAAAATAAAACAAATACGAGTACATCAGATTAACATAAATCAATCCACACCTACTCGTAAAGTGTGACACATAAAAAATGAATAGAACAAAATATATGAATAATATGATATACGACTTTACCCATCTTTTTCAGTAAAGTAGGTAAGCTAGTAGGGACTAGCAGCGATGGGACCGCCTAAATTATACCTCTACTAAATTAAATTTGTAATGTAGGTACTTTCCTGTAATATTTGTGTTTGATGTAATAGAATATCTATCTAACTGAGTCGGTGTTAAACACCTGCATGTATAATTAGCATAGGTACCAGGGATGCTAACTGAAATAGTTTAAATTGTGCCTAGAGCAGTTATATTTAGAGCAAGTGCATATGACAACTGCGCGCCGTCATAGTTCCCTTGAGAGAATGTTTGCCAATCTGTGAAGATTTTCAGACAACCGGTCGCGTGTGAGATAAAGATTTCATTAAAATATTTATGTACCGTATTCGAGAGAAGTTTTCGCAAACGGCGTGTTAGCTCAACGTAAAAGTTTTGAAAAATACGCTAGCAACCCGGCTAGTTGTAGTTCAATACATGTTTGATACATTTTAAAAGCGCATCTACTTATCGGTAGTGTGAGAAAAATCTACGCCTGTAGCACGTGCGGGAGATCAAGTTTATCGTCGGCCGGCTTGT
This sequence comes from Conogethes punctiferalis, assembly GCA_031163375.1. NCBI lineage: Eukaryota > Metazoa > Arthropoda > Insecta > Lepidoptera > Crambidae > Conogethes > Conogethes punctiferalis. The sequence goes on along the minus strand of CM062077.1, from coordinate 16,984,785 downwards.
GTTGATGCATGAAAAAGCATTCTCTTGCTGCAACACGATTTGGATCTGTCCCGCGACGCGTCAATTACCACAGCTTACACAACTCTTTATATAAAACTGCTGCTTTTTCACTGGCGTCGATAAATCTTTAACTAGTGGACGAAGAAGTTGGAGTGCGCGAAGTCATAGCATGAGGTTTGCGTTGCTGGTTGCGTTTTTAGCCGTCGTCGCGGTGGCGCATGGGCGCCGCCTGCCCGCCGCCCGGCATGCGCACCCCGAGGAGAAGCCGCTAGCGGCAGACCAGGAGCCTGCCCCTAGCGACCACAAAAAGGAAAAAAGTCATAACCATGATTATAAGAAGGGAGGAGGCAAGGAACATCACGCACATCACCACCACGACCATAAGGAGCACGGGCACAAAGGTTACAAGGGCCACCACCACCACGAGGAGGGCAAGAAAGGCCACCACGACAAGGAACATCACAAAGGCGAGTACGACGACCACGGCGCCCACAAGAAGGAGCACCACCACCACGACGGACACTACGACGAACACCATAAAGGCGATAAGGGCGAGAAGGGGCACAAATACGAAGAGAAGGGCCATTATAATAAAGGTCATTCGACAAAGGGTCACCACGAAATTCACAAGCTGGACGAGTTCAAAAAAGATAAAACCTTCTTCGATGAGGAAGGCGACTCTGGGCACGAGGAGAAGCACGGAGGCTACCACGAGGAACATGGCCACAAGAAGGGCGGACATTTCAAGAAAGGCCACCACCATGGCGGGCATCACGAACACGAGCACGGGGAGAAGGGTCACCACGAGAAGGGCGGCCACCACCACGAGCACAAGGGACACAAGGAGGCCGCCGGCCACGACTCGCACCACCATCACCACCATGACCACGCCAAGAAAGGAGGTCACGAGCATCATAAAAAGTATGCGTTTAAGAAGGGACACTGATTGGAGCTGCGACTGCCGACCCACGGCCCGGCGAGCGCAATGGTCTCGCCGTTACGATGTTGTTAATGTTTCATAAACCGTCGTCGTTACTCAACAAACTGCCAGCTGTCATTGCAGCTAACTTTTTCTTGAGCGTCGTCTTAATTTACAAACTGTGATTTAATATTTTATTTAATGTGTGTACGTGTAAATAATTAAAAATAAAAGTTAAATTATTTTTGTTAAAATAGGTAACTTATGCTTTTATTATAATGTGTTATTTATGTGAAGTGATTGTTTTATAAATTTTTAATTATATGAAACGATTATGAAATTTTTTAATTTTCATAAGTCACTGGGCCTGTTATTATTGTAGCTGTTCTGGAAGAATATTACTTTTAATATTTATATATGTCACCGGAAAATAGCAAGAATCGTAAGTTGATCAATTTCCTAGGTAGTTGATTGACTTTCGGAAAATAACAAACGGTAGTTGAAATGTATTATTTAACGCAATTGATTTCAGTTAGTTGATCAATTTACGGTAGGCTGACAGTCATTTAATAATTTACGATTTTGACACAAGTAAAATAGTCCTCAAATGGGCCAATCGTTGCTCAATGTACTATTTAACGGTGCATTATTACCCGTAACTTAATACATTGTTCCCTGATTGGTTGCCGGGATAACGCCACGTGAGCCATTGAACCAATCAACGTTCACCTCACCTTCGTCGGATGATTTTACGGCAAGACCCCGTATAATGATCAATTTACTAAAATACATACGTTAAATAATACATTTCAACTGCCGTTTATTATTTTCCGGAAGTTGATCAACTACCTAGGAAATTGATCAACTTACGATTTTTGCTATTTTCCGGTGACATATAGATATGTCGTGGCCAAATAGACGAATTGATCATTTCATGAAGTGGGCAACTAATGGTAACTAAATCATTAAAACAATAAACGTTTAGCGATTTGGTCACCCACGTTTGACCATCGTAAAAAGGGTCACAAGTCTAACTTAACCAACTGTGTCAAATCTGTGATGAAAGGTGTCTTCTTGGTTGCCCCCCTTCCCCCGCTTTAAAAACTACTTACCTACATGATTTTTTTAAAAATCTCGTTGTTTCACACAAATTTTTGATATGCCAAAAATATGCAATTCCAATGCTAAAGAAAAAATACTTAATATGCTTAATATGAAATACCAAATTAAATAATAATAAATTTGACCTACTGTATAAAGTCTGTGCTGACGCTACAATACTAATATGGCAACACTGGCGCCTCTACCGGTAGTCAATGAAACAATTCCACGATATGATCGATTGAGATTGATCGTTTCATGAAATAGCAGTGCGTCTAGTTGGCCCTACCGTCAAAAAAAAAAACGATTTCTTATCATTTGATCTGGCCTGGGCACATTATGATATGGCCAATGGATATGAAATATTTCATGAAATGGGCAAATTCTACAATGTGGCCACGACTTATACATAGATCAAAAAATATTTAGTATAAAAGTTAAATCAACATTACCTAAGTAGGTAATTATTCGTTCTTGATCAGATTCTATTTTTAAAAGGAAAATGAATGTTCTTCATTCTTCATAGATAAAATAAAGTTCTAAGAAATATGCTCTTACCTACATGTTACCTACATGTTAATGTCTTTATTTTATTGGGAATATTAGATTACAATTATTTGTAAAAAGAGATTCAATATCTCATGTGACCTACACAGAAAATTAAGACTGAATATTAATTTCTCATCAGCTTAATTAGCCAGCACGATACAGACACCTGAATAAATAATTTATTATCTTGTGAAGTGTGCTATCTTACCTAAACACATCTTTGCCGAAGTGTCTACCTACTTACCCAATTGCTTTTACTATAATTAGCGATGGAATTGTGGAGTCCCGAGGTTGTATCAGCATATATCTATAACTAGCTCGGCTGTGCAATTTTAAAACCTAGTAAGGGACATTTTTTGAAAAAATCGGGTTTTTGCTGAGTGCTGTTTATAATGTGATTACGCACGAATTTGCATATTCAGATTCTTAATTTTAGGTTTAGAAACGAAAGTACCTACCTAGCATGTCCACTGATCTGGTTTTCAGTGACCAAAACCAGCTGAAAAAACCATTTCAAAACCTAGCAAGGCACAACGACAACTTTAAAACCTAGTAAGGGACTGTCCCTTACTAGGTTTTGAAATTGTCATTGTGCCTTACTATGTTTTGAAATTGTCAATTCAAACTGAATTAGGCGCCTACATTTTAGTAACTCATAGATAGCGAGCGTGTGCGCTGCATTGTGTGGTTCAACTTAAATTACTGCTGATTATAATGTCTCGAAGACAATTTTATAGATCGAGATTAATTTTTAGTGCCCTAAAGAACAATAATATGCTTCGATAAGTACAAAAAAGCTTTGATCGAACATTGTGTTGATGAAATCAAATTTTTCCTTACCAGAAAACATGAAACGCTTGACTTACCTAATACTTTTATTAGGTAACTAGCTGTGCCGGCGGCGTTGCAGGCGTGGATATTGGGTTTCAAATTTTAAATTAGACTTCTAGCAATACATTGATTAAAACCGCATTTAGTTCCATGCATTAGTTTTCGCGTGATGCGAGATCAAACATGCAGATAAAAATTTCTCCCATTTCCCACACACTTCTCGTCACTGCTCGGCTCCTATTGATTGTAGCGTAATGAAAAGTATACTATAACCTGCCCAGGAGTATGAAGAATATTCGTACCAAGTTTCGTTAAAATCCGTTCAGTAGTTTTTCTTCTATAACGAACATACAGACAGACAAAAATTTTACTGATTGCATTTTTGGCTTCAGTATCGATCACTGATCACCCCCTGATAGTTATTTTGGAAAAAATATTTCATGTACAGAATTGACCTCTCTACAGATTTATTATAAGTATAAATTTAAATGTTTCATGTTTGTTGAGATTTCCTATAATACGAATATCTCATTTAAATTATGTTTTTCCGTTAAATAACTTGTATTTTAAATCTTTTTGCTGACTTACTAGGTTTATAACTTGTCATATTGAAAATTTGTAGCTCATCAAAACCAGAACAAAACCTAGCAAGTGCCTTTACTAGGTTTTAAAATGGTTTTTTGGTCATCATTTACTCGTAAAAAACAAATTAATCATTAGTAAGTGCTTTCTAACGTGTACTATTAAGTATTAATGCTGGATATTATATTTATTTGAAAGCCAAGGATATGCCACACATTTCAAGCTAATTATCGTCAACGTAAGTTGCATAGTTTAGTTATGGCACGCTCTCAAAGTAGCGAAGACGTTTTTTCGCTCTCCTGAACATTTTGTGTCATGTCCCTTACTAGGTTTTGAAATTGCGCAGCCGACTGTGCTCGCGACTTCGTCCGCGTGGAATAGTTATTTTTTCACCGTTTTTTTTTTACATTTTCCATTATTTCTTCGCTCCTAATAGTTGCAGCGTGATGTTATATAGCCTAAAGCCTTCCTCGATAAATGGTCTATTCAACACAAAAATAATTTTTCAATTCGGACCAGTACCTAGTTCCTGAGATTAGCGCGTTCAAACAAACAAACTCTCCAGCTTTATAATATTATAAGTTAAGAAGTTAAGATTATCAGATAGTTTAAAGGCTCGTACACAAAACTGCCACGCGACTTCAAATAAGTAAAACAATAAAAATAGTGTAACAAATTTGATTTCTCACTACTGTATTTACTATAAATGTATTTAATTTTATCGAAATACGTACCTAATATTTAAGATGAATTTATAAATATTTACCTGTTCACTAGTAGACATTCACCACGCTTGTGGTGAATTTCGGTTATTTATACAAGGTGACTTTTTAATCACTATCCAATTTTTTTTCTGGGCATTAGGTATCGTTAATAGAGCCCATTTCTGCAAAAAAATATAGGTAAAATTTTTACAACAAATTCATTGTCCCGATCCAATTATAAATTTCACATGGTTACCATTTCGTAGTACTCGCGGTAATACCGTCTTACCTTTAATTGAAAGAAAAAAAAAGAAAAAGAAAAAAAAATATTAGCCCGCAAATTGACACACAGACATTATCACATTAAACAAAGCACAATAAATACAAAAAAAGAAGTTGACAGCACAAATAATAGGAAAAGATATATTTATATAATATTATGTCTGGAATAAATAGGTAGGTACCTACATAAAGTTTACATGCGCAGGCCAATAGGCTCCGCCTCAGCATAATGCTGCCACGGCGCGGCATAGGTGTGCGCCGCGCCCGCGGCAGCGCTGGCATTCTACCTTAATTCGTAAAACTATTGATATTTACCGTTTTGCGTACTAAATATTTACGTCAGAAATGGTAACCTTGCGAAATTTATAATGGATTCGGGACAATAACTTTGTTGTGAAAAAATTAATTACATTTATTTTTGCAGAAATAGGCTCTAATAACGATACCTAATGCCCAGAAAAAAATTGTATTTATCGTCTATGTTTATTGCAGTACCGGATTGATATGGAAATGTAATATTCATGAATGTTTGTCCCGGGTGGAGATTGAACCCACGACCCTTGGTTCAGAAGGCAGGAGTCACTACCAATTGAGCCACCGAACTAGTTAAAATCTGAATGTTTGTCTCTGAGCCACCGGATCAGTCATTATAATATTGACGCTAAACTATAATGTTTCAATACGAATATCTTGACTTGTTTCAAAGCCAACAGATTGTCAATCGAAACGTGGTTGTAGCTGCGCCTTGTAATCCGTTGATGCTGCTTTTACTGTAATTAGCAAGTGAGTCCGGGGGCTTAGCCGCTGCTTGTCACGGCCGGATTTATGGGCGCGCGTGCTGTCACGAGCTAATCCCGTCGACTGCCGGCGGGAGATGGACTGTTCCATCGTCGGTTTATAAGGTTCCGTACATTGAAAGGTAAAAACGCAGCCTTATGGGAACACCCTTTTTTTCAGGAACGAGTGGAGGTCAAGCTGAAATTTAGGTACGAGTATATCAAACACTCAGATCTAGTGTTCTTTGGAGCAGTGTTAAAACAAAATTCGAACTTATAAGCCAACGCAATCAAATATGCTATAATATGCAATATGCTTAGCTGTTTATGCCGAAAATTTTGTCACACCCCGTGAAGTCAAAATCATGAAATTTGGTACAAAGCAAGGCTTTATAGCACACATAAAATTGCGGAAACCTTAAAAATGTTTAGTTACATCTATACTAATCTATACTTAATATTATAAAGCTGGAGAGTTTGTTTGTTTGTTTGTTTGTTTGTTTGTTTGAACGCGCTAATCTCAGGAACTACTGGTCCGAATTGAAAAATTCTTTTTGTGTTGAATAGACCATTTATCGAGGAAGGCTTTAGGCTATATAACATCACGCTGCAACTATTAGGAGCGAAGAAATAATGGAAAATGTAAAAAAAAAACGGGGAAAAAATAACTATTCCACGCGGACGAAGTCGCGAGCACAGCTAGTCATGTAATAGAGTTGCCGCTTCAACTCCGCGATAGTATTACGCCAACCAACATTAAAGCCAGGCTTGCGGCTCACTTTCTCCAGCAATGATGGACAAGTAGAGGATTCGATCCCGGTCGATTTTTCCAATCCCGGGATGTCGGGATTTTCTACAGTTCATCCCGGGATCCCGGGACAGTCCCGGGATTATATTGGTAATAGAAAGTGGTAATAAAAGGACAGTAAAACCTCAAAATTAAATTTTTATTTTAAATGTTTTGTTAAATCTTCAAAAAACTGAACAAAGGCCAAGGCCTTGGAAGGACTTTTCCAGCACATAGCCGGGGTAGTGCAGGAATGCCGAATCGGCAGGGCAGCCAATCTGAGTTTTCGTCAGAAACGGCATCGCAGGCCTCGCTGACTCGAAGTGTTGGTGGACGGCGTTGAGGTTTGCATGGAGTCCACGGATGTTGGTGAACTCCACCTCAAACAGTGAGTTGGTGGGGAAGGATTGGGAATCCGCTGTAGGACGTGTGCAATGTCGTCGTCGTGTCATTGAAGTGGATAAGGGAGGGAGGGCATGAAAGGAGTGACCGTTGTCGCGACAAAAACTAGAAAAAACGCGGAGTCCCGCATTGGTATTGGACGGTGTGGTATAGGAGGAGCTAGCCGCCAGACGGAAGGGTCCCCGTATCCCACCGGAAATTGTCACCGGGCCCCATTCAACCCGGGCACCACCCGGCACAACGAGCCATCACGGGATTATGCGCGGCCTGGTGGGGCAGCCTTCGGAAGTGGTCAGCCACCGTCGGGTCCCTGTACAATGCCGCTGGCGGCCGGCCTCACCACCGTTGCTACGGATCTCCCTGGTCGGCGGGCTGACCCACTCTGTCCACACAATACCACCGCTACAACTCCACTGGTCCGGCACTTGCCGCAACAACAGTCCCTCTGCCTCCGGTTGGTGCAGCGCTGATTCCGGAATTTTTACACATAATCCAGTACCGGTCGATAGCAAAATCATGTGAAATCAGCCGTATAAATGAGATGGCCGTCAAAACGTCAAATGAAAGTAAGTGCGTTTCGTTTCACGCACATTTTTACTAACTTATATTAACAATATATCAATCCCGAAAATCCCGGGACTCTTTAAATTTAATCCCGAAAATTTCGGGACTAAAATATGACCGGGATCCCGGTTTTCGGGATAAAATTCCCAAATTATTAGAGATTGCCAAATTTTCACGAACAAAGGTTTCCGTCCCGAAATGTTTATTTATTTAATCTTTATTGCAAAATAAAGTGGCATACAAAAGGCGGGCCTAATGCTGCGTATTCTCTACCAGTCAATGTTTCTAAATAAGGACTCAGACACATACGCAAAAAGAGTTCTATAACGCGGGCATCTTAATAAATACAAATATTGTATCTGAAAAATGTTGAAAAAAATTAACGAAATAACCACAACTATCTAATTTTTTTTCCACAGATGCTATCAAACCTGCGATAGTTCTACCATTGAAAATAAATCACGTATTAATCCAAATTTATTAATAGACGCCTGTCGTTGCTTTAACTAAAATCACTTTCAGACATCGAGACCGCGTAATCAGTGTAGGCGTTTTAAAGAATTTCTAGTTGTTGTTATTCTCTTATATTTTGCTTACGCAGTAGACGTGACTGCCTCGTTCGTTTAGTCGTAGCGTATGCCATATAAGACCCGAGAACGACGATGTCGGCGGCCGACATCATCGGCGTAGGATGAAATCAAGCCTAAGGCGTAATTGGTCCTGCGCGGCCCCTGATTTCTGCTCTGTCGTTTCGAACTACATAGCTACCTATTAGTACCTATCCTCAATCGTTCAATCCTTTCTCAGTATCTAAAGTTTTTAAAACAGTTTGGAACTCAAAATATCTGCTTGTAATAAATAAAATAAAACGTAAACCAACGTTTACGATTTATTTTATTTATTACAAGCAGATACTATTACCTACTATAGAGTATTATTGCTGAAATAAGATACGTTACCATGAAAAAAAATAATTTAATGAAAATGGCTCTAGAATAGCAATATGCCCAGTAGATTCAGAGACCAAACAAACAATCAAATCATAGTCTAAGTATATATTTACAATACATATTGTTCTGTAAAAAACCAGCCAAGTCTCGATGGAGCTCCTTGTTTATCTCTAAAAAGTAGTGAAACCTAAACAAAGTATTTATTATTATAGTTGGTGTAAATGGTTCCAGTAAAAGATGGTATGGCAGTGACCGATATAGGCTTAAGCTTTTATGCCAACCTCACCTGCCCGTGGTGCATCTTGCCGAATAACAAACGAGGCGCTGACAACCGACTGGCGGCGGTATAATCATCACAAATAAAGGCGCAGCTAAATACTACAGGTCGATGACGGGCAGCAGCGTCACCGGAGCGAGAAGCTACGCCCTACGATCGCCAACCTGCCTGCCCAGCGTGGCGATTATTGATATATCCTCCAGATGTTTGCCCTAGGTGGCGAGCAACTGGAGAGGCCTATGTCCAGAAGTGGACTGCAATAAGCTGATGATGATGATGATATAAGTTTCAGAAAAGTACTTATAAATCGTCAAAATCAATCAAATCAAATCAAAAATCTCTTTATTCATATGAATGATTTGATTTGATTACGTTGAACCCCAATTCTATCTATCGGGTTACTCAAGAACACTGGTCGAAGACAATAGAAAAGCAAATAAAGGAATTACATTTAATAACACAGTCTATAATATAACACTAATTGGCTTCGTAACTAATAATAACAGTGACAAAAGCCGTAGACGAACCTACGCAGGACAACACGGCGTAGGTAAGTTTAATTGGATAGAGGTCCTAGGTCTTATGTTTTAATCAATGGCCTTTCTTGAAGCCCCAGTGCTTATGATCCTCGTGGCCGCCTTTCTTGCCGTGGTCGTGGTGGTGGTGGTGGTGCTCGTGGTGCCCGCCCTCGTCGTGGTGGCCCTTGTGTTCGTGGTGGTGCCCGCCCTTCTCGTGGTGACCCTTCTTTCCGTGGTGGTGCTCATGATGTCCACCGTGCTTATGGCCCTTATGGAAGTGGCCGCCCTTCTTGTGGCCGTGCTCGTGGTGGTGACCGCCGTGCCCCTCGTGGTAGCCAGATTCACCGTGCTTGTCGTGGAAGTGCTTGTCCTTTTTGAATTCATCTATTTTATGTACACCGTGGTGTCCTTTTGTAGAGTGACCTTTATGGTAATGGCCCTTTTCCTCGAAGCCGTGGCCCTTCTCGCCCTTTTCGCCGTGGTGGTGCTCGTGGTGGTGTCCGTCGTCGTGGTGGTGGTGCTTCTTGTGTCCGCCGTGCTCTTCGTGGTGGCCCTTGTGGCCCTCGTGGTGGTGGTGGCCCTTCTTGCCGTGCTCGTGGTGGTGGTGGCCCTTGTAGCCCTTGTGGCCCTTGCCGCCGTGGTCGTGGTGGTGGTGCGCGTGGTGCTCGTGGCCGCCGCCCTTCTCGTGGTGGTGCGAGGCGGCCGGCTCGAGGTCGGCGCTCGGGCGCAGGTCGCGCGCCGTAGCCAGCGCCACCAGCACCGCCGCACAGCCCAGGGCGAGAGCTGCCTTCATTGTCGCTGTTGTACTCGACAGACCGTGATATACTATACCTCTTGTTACAATCCACGACCACTTTTTATAGACACAGCTGTTTGTCTCGATGTCTATATTGGCTAATCGTTGCAGCCACCGCCGTGCTTGCACTCACACTACCAAGGTCAGGTATGTAAGGGTATTGCTAAAAATCCCTATAATGTATACTCGATATTAGTGACTAGCAATAGAAATTGTAAATAATAAAATATCAAATTATGTACTTACATAAATAACTTTATAGTATTTATTCACGTGTGGCACCACCATTATTATTTATTTATTATTTATTTTATTTATTAACATATTTTCTATTCTTAGATCAGATAATTTCAAAGCCTATTAGATAGAGGATCATGAAAAAAGCAATACAGATTACGTTGGAGGGGTTTAACATACTCGTTTAGGACACTTCACGTGTATTTCTACAATCAAAGAATGGTATTACACGTGCTCAGTCGATGGGTTAATAAATTAGTTCAAAAAGGCTCGCGTAATTTGTGTAGAATCCTTTACAATTTCAGTGGCTGTAATTAATCCAACATAACTTTCACAGGGATGTAAGGGAGCGGCCTATCACCTTTTCACTCCAAGCCATCCTCACCTGCCCGTGGTGCATCCTGCCGAACAACAAACGAGGCTCTGGCAAACCGACTGGTATAACCATCATGATAGAAGGCGTAGCTAAATACCACAAGCCGATGACGGGCAGCAGCGTCACCGGAACAAGAAGCTACGTGCGCCCTGCGATCGCCAACCCGCCTGCCCAGCGTGGCGATTATAGGTATATCCTCCAGAAGTTTGCCCTAGGTGGCGAGCAGCTGGAGAGGCTTATGTCCAGCAGTGGACTACTATAGGCTGATGATGATGATGATGAACTTTCACAAACGATAGCTTTCGCCACATCACTGCATAGTATAAACCAAAGTCTCTTTTAGTCTTTTTCCCTATGTACGCAAAGATGCTAAAATACGCAACATCGGATATACGATCGGAGCAATGGCCAAGGCAGGCAGGAATGTGGCCGTATGCTTCGGCGCTACCCGCGTCCCTGCAACTTGCTGCCCATTGCGACACAGTGGAGCTTAGTGGGTATGCCCTCCCCATTTCGAGGGGTGTGAGTCCCACACACCATGCCGACTCCCCCCGGAAGCGACTAATGCATTCCCACATGCCAGAAAAAAAGGATCGGAGCAATGTAGGTAGGTAGGTATGTGATGTGGTCTGATATTTATTTATTTCTTTAAATACCAAACACGAGTAAACATTTTGGCTGGTAAATCGAGGGAATAGTGTAAAGGAGTGAATTCTAAATAAAGAAGGAATTAATATTGAAAAATGGGATGTAAGGGAGCAACTACATCTTTTCGCTCCACGCCACCATCACCTGCCCGTGGTCACAGATTAATAAATAGTTACTCCGTGGTGCATCCTGCTGAATAACTGACGAGGCTCTGGCAACCGACTAGTGGCGGTATAACCATCATAATTGAAGGCGTAGCTAAATGCCACAGGCCGATGACGGGCAGCAGCGTCACCGGAGCGAGAAGCTACTCCCTGCGTTCGCCAACCCGCCTGCCCAGGGTGGATATTATGGATAAATCCTCCAGATGTTTGGTGGCGAGCAACTGGAGAGGCCTATGTCCAGCAGTACACTGCAATAGGCTGATGATGACGATGATGATGATTGGAGAGACTAAAAAGTACCAAATATCGAGTTTGTCAATACTCTTACGCGTATCAGTAATAAGATTATTTTTGTCATTGAATAGACGCTGAATTGAATGAGAAATTCAAGATTTCAATGTCGTTTTGCAACACTTCCGATCGGGCTGCAGCCGCCGCTTTCAATATCAATACCGTCTGTGATATTGACCGATAAGAATCAATTTATAACTAACAATATTTGATAGGTATTACCTGCTTTTCAGTTGATACGAAAAAAAAATCACATTATCATTATTGTGTAGTGTATCTGTAACTTGGCTACCTAGTATTTATAAAGCAGTATCGATATTTCTACTCATAATAGGCTTGTTTGGCTAAAACATGTAATTAGTCCGTCTTTTAGCTTATGTAGACTTATAATAAATCTGTAGAAAAGTCAATTTTATTCTGTACATTGAATATATTTTCAAAATAATCATCAGGGGATGATTAGTGATCGATACTGATGCCAAAAATGCAATCAGTAAAATTTTTGTCTGTCTGTCCGACTGTCTGTCTGTCTGTCTGTATGTTAGTTATAGAAACAAAAACTATTGAACGGATTTTAACAAAACTTAGTATAATTATTTTTCATACTCCTGAGCAGGTTATAGTATACTTTTCATCACGCTACAATCAATAGGAGCAGAGCAGTGAAGGGAAGTGTTGGGAAAACGGGAGAAATTTTTATCTCTATGTTTGAACGCATTACGCAAAAACTACTGCATGGAATTTAATGCGGTTTTCACTAATGTGTCGCTAAAAGTCTAACTTAAAATTTGGTTATCCACGCGTGCGACGCCGCCGGCACAGCTAGTTCAAAAATAAAAGACACGTATTACGGAGTGACGTCAAAGACTTCCACTCCTAACTTCTGATGCATTATGTCTTTGCTATTCTTTATTTGAATGAAAAAAGGAAAAAATACGTGTCCAATACATTTTTATGATTTAAAATACGGACTAAATATAATGTAATTATTTTGACCCCCAAAACATCCCTATTGGGTTGGTGACCTAAGACAAAAGGTTGCACCCTCCAAACAAGTTTCAACCACCGCCGATAATCCTGAAGCGCGTGCTTGCCCAAGGCAAGATTAGACTTATGCACCCTCAGGAAAGTTTTGTAACTTGTGACTTTAAGCCTCAGTTGTATATATGTCACCGGAAAATAGCAAGAATCGTAAGTTGATCAATTTCCTAGGTAGTTGATTAACTTCCGGAAAATAATAAACGGCAGTTGAAATGTATTATTTAACGTATGTATTTTAGTAAATTGATCATTTTACGGGGTCTTGCCGTAAAATCACCCGACGAAGGTGAGGTGAACGTTGATTGGTTCAATGGCTGACGTGGCGTTATCCCGGCAACCAATCAGGGAACAGTGTATTAAGTTACGGGTAATAGTGCACCGTTAAATAGTACATTGAGCAACGATTGGCCCATTTGAGGACGATTTTACTTGTGTCAAAATCGTAAATTATCAAATGACTGTCAGGCTACCGTAAATTGATCAACTAACTGAAATCCATTGCGTTAAGTAATACACTTCAACTACCGTTTGTTATATTCCGAAAGTTAATCAACTACCTAGGAAATTGATCAACTTACGATTCTTGCTATTTTACGGTGACATATACAGCTCTACATAGGGGCATCTCTTGTGGGAGTCAACCCTCGCTGTGTTGATTAATCTAAAGAGTATAATGAGACTAAGCCTACGTTGTTTTACTTTTTACGACAGCTCCATGTGCAGGGGTTCTACGCCTGCATTAAAGTTACGGATGAGGGATGAATTTGAATGAATAAGGGTTAATTTAGTATTTGTTTACCAGCATCATGAATAAAACTAAAAGTTGAGCAAGTGAATTAGGGTCGTAAAAACTCTATTTTATAAATTGTGTCTGGAAACCATTTTAGATAAACATTGGATTTCACTTAAGGTAAACTCATTAACTTTAATTAAAGAATAAGTTGTTAAAGAATCACACCGTAATTACTGTTTATAAAATATATTTTGATTTTGGCATAAAAAAATACTAAAAATAAAGGTCATAAAAACATCAACAAATAACAATTTTAAGGTGGGTTCGTTATTAGCCGCTCTTATGGTCCCAATGCTTGTGGTGCTCGTGGCCGCCCTTCTTGCCGTGGTCGTGGTGGTGGTGGTGGTGCTCGTGGTGGCCTCCCTCTCCGTGGTGGCCCTTGTGGTGGTGGTGGTGGCCGCCGTGCTCGTGGTGCCCGCCCTTGCCGTGGTGGTGCTCGTGGTGGCCTCCGTGCTTGTGTCCGTGGTGGTGGTGCCCGCCCTTCTTGTATTCGCCTTCGTGATGATGACCGCCGTGGTGTTCATGGAACCCTTTCTCTCCGTGGTGGTCGTGGAAGTGCTTGTCCTTCTTGAACTCGTCGTGCTTATCGACTTCGTGGTGGCCCTTTGTATCGTGGCCCTTGTGCCAGTGGCCGTGCTCGTCGTGGCCATGGCCATGGTGTCCCTTCTCGCCGTGGTGGTCGTGGTGGTGGTAGCCTTCATCGTGGTGGTGGTGCTTTTTGTGGCCACCGTGCTCCCCGTGGTGTCCTTTATGGCCCTCGTGGTGGTGGTGGCCATGTTTCCTGTGATGGTGCTCGTGGTGACCCTTGTGGCCCTTGTGGCCGTGATCCCCGTGGTCGTGGTGGTGGTGGCCGTGGTGCTCGTGGCCTCCGCCCTTGTCCCAGTGGTGCCCGTGGTGGGACGCAGCGGTTTCCAGGTCTACTTCCCGTTTGTGCCTGACCTCCCAGGCTGACACCGCCGCTAAGGCCACGAGCCCTATCACCACCAGGCTTCTCATGGTTAGACGTATTGCTGTTGTTGCTGAATGATAAAGTCATCGTTCACAATGATTTTATATACCAAATAGATTTGGAGATTAGGTAATGTAGCGCTCGGTAGTGTCAAGGTTGAACCGAGTAGCGCACCTCGGGAAATATTTATCGTTTACAGGTCATTTACTTTGACTACATACTTCTATACAAACAGATATCGTGGACCATTTAAGTATATTGGGAGATGTAAGATTTTAGATGGTATTTTATGTTGGTACAATTTAACTAAAACAAAGAAATTAATATGTGATTTAAGTAGGCCGTAGGTCGTGTGAAAAAGTAATTAATTGTATTTATACAAGCTTGTATATTTATAGAAGTTCAACCGCATTTCAAGTCATATGATTGATGGAATCGCTGCACAGACCGTCTCCGCTCTGTTACGTTCCGCCCCATTGGACCCTAAAGACAGTTTCAGACCATACGCAGTCCACCGGATAAGTTTCACGAACTAGGTGTTGTCTTACAGAGGGTAGATACTTCTGACTAACGTAACATGTTCCAAAATTGAGCATTTATGCAGTCGGGACTTGGAAATGAACCTGTGAAACAAAAGGCAAATAATGTTTGAGAATATGAAGTTGAACAACATGGCTAGGTTTAGGTGGAGTTTTTGCACACTTACTCTCCGGTTAGCGGCCCTGAGAAGACCACGACATCCCAAGGTACCGGAAGGACACCACATCGTCCTCCCGGGCAACCCGACCCCCCTTACACAGACTACCGCCGGGTTTCTGTCGGTATTCTCCGCTGGATTTCTATCCACGTAACCATCCGGGAGTCCCACGTAATCCAGGTGTCTCGTAGCCAGAGCCCTGGTGTACGAAGATATAAATTATATTGTTTTTTTATGTAAATACTAGCTGTGCCGGCGGCGTCACACGCGGGGATATCGGGTTTCAAAAATAACGGACTTCCATAAAACGGTACCTACATTTTAAGTTAGACCTCTAGAAATACATTGGTGAAAACCGCATTTAATTCCATGCAGTAGTTATCGCGTGATGCGCGATCAAACATGTAGATAAAAATTTCTCCCGTTTTCCCAACATTTGAATTGTTATGGGGTTTTAGGTTGCGTTTCCACTTAAGTGAGGCGCGGAGTTAACCTGAGGCTAACAAAAAATTATTTATCAATGATAATGCTCAAACCACACCATGTCATCTCCGCCCTACAGTAGGTATCATGCAGCTTCAAGCACTTTTGTTGAGCGGAAGCGCACCCTTTCTATGTAAAAATTACTAAATTACACAGAACCGACAATGATATGCTATTTTTTAACCGACTTCGAAAAAAGGAGGAGGTTCTCAATTCGTCTGTATGTATAATATTTTTTTTTTTTATGTATGTTCATCGATATTTCCGTCAAATTATGGATGGATTTCAAAAATTTTTCGACAGTTCGACAGAGGACACTTCCGAGGTGGTCCCATTATCACCAAGTCAGAATCTGATGATGGGATCCTGGAGAAATTGAGGGCAACAACCGAAAATGGTATGCTCATATGGTGTTTTTGTTACCTAATCATATTCTACTCCGGTATATGCTTCCGGGCGTCAACATCTGGTGCTGATGATGAAGCCACAGAACTCCTTAATGGTTAAGAGTTAGGGGACAGTATTGACATTGGTCGATATTAAACTAGGTAGTAGTATGTACTTATGCAGGGCTAATAGGGCAGGTGATTTGGTGCTTGATTCTAGATCGCAAAGTCTTCACTTAACTTAAGGCAAATTTTTTTATTCCTAAGTAAAACTCTTAAGGACATTAATTAGCCTTTATTCAAGGTCCCAGTACAGTAACGCAACTAAACATAGAGAAATAAAATTATTTAAAAAAAAAAAATTAAACCGACTTCAAAAAAAAACACAAACGACCAAAACTAAAAAGCGATAAATAACGTAAGTAATTCTATCCTTAATACAAAATTATTTAAATATTACAATTATCACTTATTTTTGAAGTCGGTGCCAGCAAATAAATGTACAATTGGGATGATGACTAAAAAATAATTTAATGTCCATCAGATAGATTAATGGAAAATATTGGATACGTATTTTTTATTTTGCCTCTTATTCAAAAACTTACGAAGATACATTGATTTTAAATGTCACATGACGTCACGTTAGAGTACAAAATATACTCTAACGTGACGTAGTTAGCCCCCACTCCGTAACTTTAATGCGCTATATCTAAGTATTTTCTTGTTATTTCGACAAAACAAAAAATACGGGTCTTATTTTTTTTTATTATCTAAGAGACGGACTAATTATTTTCTTCATTTTCATACCTTGTCATCATCCGTATTCGTGTGGATTTGCCGGCCGCGTGCGTCATACAACAACAGTCTACGTTAGGTAGGCATCGACTTCAAAAATAAGTGATAATTGTAATATTTAAATAATTTTGTATTATGGATAGAATTACTTACGTTATTTATCGCTTTTTAGATTTGGTCGTTTGTGTATTTTTTGAAGTCGGTTTAAATTTTTTTTAAAATAATTTACGTAAGTAGTACTTTGTCGCCGACACTCGGTTGGTGTGGACGATGCCTACCTAAGTGTTAGGCTCGTTACATTCAAAATAGATACAGTTTAATGCTGAGCACAGGGGAAAAGGACAATGACAATAATTGGCCAAATATCCTTCCGAATAAGCTTGAAACAACTAGTATGAGCCTATGAGGTACTTAAACAATTGAAGACCAGATGGTTCAGTGGCTGTGTACACTGCCGCTGATACAGAGGTCGCGAGTGCGATCAACGCACTGTTTTATTATACAAACATTTGTGTGCGTGAACGTGTTTGTTTG
The DNA here is from genome assembly GCA_031163375.1 of Conogethes punctiferalis. NCBI lineage: Eukaryota > Metazoa > Arthropoda > Insecta > Lepidoptera > Crambidae > Conogethes > Conogethes punctiferalis. The sequence continues at coordinate 16,967,353 of CM062077.1, read as the reverse complement.
TATTATTTTAGGTTTTTGCTATGTTATTGTTAACAAAAAAATGTACTTTGATATTTTTTTGGTCAGTCAAGTACCAGATAAGTAATTGCTCTTTTACTTTAATAACTATTTTTTTGTTTTCGTTTTACTCGTGCATGTTTCATGATTCCTTCGTATTGGAAAAACCGAACCTAGTTTGGGGTCCGTTGCTTCATCTATCTTGATACTTTAGCATAACTCTTGTTATAAACTGAAATATTATGTACCTACCGAATGTTTTTGAGAAATCAATTGTTATTAGGTATGTTTTAGTTCCGCTTTGGAGACCGCGTATCAGCAAACGTAATGTAGGACGCCCTCAGGCCAGGTGGAGTGACGATTTGCGCAGGACGGCTGGCAAGTGCTGGATCCGAGAAGCCCAAAATCGACCTAAGTGGCGAACATTAGGAGAGGCCTATGTCCAGCAGTGGACTGACACGGGCTGATGATGATGATGTTTTAGTTCTCTTCATCCATACTAAAAAGAAATTCGGCTTAGTTTGGAACTAGACGGCTTTGCGTAACCGAGCGTGGATTTATTTTTATTAAATTCAGATTCTATACTCATTTTTAAAGGATTAAAAGAAACTGTGAGATGTAAATAATAAATAAATAAAGCGATATGAATTCAAAATGTAAAGAGTCAAAGTGTTGCTGTTGTTGTGTGTTGCATTTTCTTTGGAATGTTGAAACCTTAGTTTCCAGTCAGTTACCACAGCCATGCTGGCCCGTGCGTGAGATGCTTCTTAACGCTTCGTTTAAAGGATCTCATACTGTAAGAAGGAGGAAACACGTGTGCCGGCAGAGAAGTAGGAGTTACCGAAGTATAGTACGCGATGTGCAGCCTAAATGGTGAAAGCTACACAGATACCATGTATGACGTAAATGTTCCACTTAAAATAATACATAAAAAATATCCCAGACAGCATATGTCTATCTTTCATAGGGGTTGAAAAGTTATATGGAATCATCGTCAATTTTAGAGGTTGACTTATATCTTAAGCTGTTAATTTAAAATAAATAAATTATATGTCATTTGAAGCGTACACGAAATGGAAGTTGAGGGTTAAAAAGGGGGATGAAAAGTTATTTGGAATAAAAAATATTGTCATTTTTAGATTAGAGGCTGTTGATTCGATATATGTTAATTAATTAGTCTAAATAAATAAAAATTCTACCTAAGAACATTATTCCAGGCGGACGAAGACGCAGGGCTAGTTAATTAAATAAAAATGGTCGCGTACCTTGTTAGCAAAATTTAATATCCAGTATCACAAAATATCAACAATAACAAATCTTCAAGTAACATTTCCAACATAACTTATTTATGACCCTTGAATCCCCAGTCTTTGTGTTCCTCGTGGCCGCCCTTGCTGCCGTGACCCTTGTGGTGGTGGTGGTGCTCCTCGTGGCCGCCCTCACCGTGGTGCCCCTTGTGGTCGTGGTGGTGGCCGCCCTTCTCGTGGAAGCCCTTGTTGCCGTGCTCGTGCTCGTGGAAGCCTCCGTGCTTGTGGCCCTTGTGGAACTCGCCGCCCTTCTTGTAGCCGCCTTCGTCGTGGTGGCCGCCGTACCCCTCCTCGAAGCCGGACTCGCCGTGCTTGTCATGGAAATGCTTGTCCTTCTTGAACTCGTCTATCTTGTGAACGCCGTGGTGCCCCTTGGTGGAGTGTCCCTTGTGGTAGTGGCCCTTCTCCTCGAAGCCGTGGCCCTTCTCGCCCTTCTCGCCGTGGTTGTGCTCGTCGTAGTATCCATCGTCGTGGTGATGATGCTTCTTGTGGCCGCCGTGTTCACCGTAGTGGCCTTTATGCCCTTCGTGGTGGGAGTGGCCCTTTTTGCCGTGGTCGTGCTCGTGGAATCCCTTGTAGCCTTTTTCGCCGTGGCCTCCTTCCTCGTGATTATGGTGGCCATGGTGCTCTCCGCCGCCTCCCTTCTCCCAGTGGTTGGAAGCAGCCCCCTCGAGATCCGCACCTCTCTTGTAGCGCAACTCCCTTGCGTACGCCGCCACCACCAGCACAGTTAAGCAAACCGCCACAGCAGCTCTCATGTTCCCGCCTGTTCCTTGTACTGTTAGGCAATGATTGCCAAATGATAACTGTTACTGTTTTCTCTCAGCTTATATACTATTGCCAATAATACAGTACGTCTTTTAATGTCAGGGTAACTCCAATGACCGTCACAGGTATCTACGCACCTGACCTGAATTATTTTGTCACAAGTGTTGTGATTGATTTTGTTATTAATTTACTTACTTATCGTACAGCCATTGTTATATTGAATAGACCTAAACAGTTGCAGTAAGTTGCAACTGTGTTTAAATTATTGCATTTTATTGTATACATTTACATTTTATTCTGAAGCTTAGAAGGCAACGGGCTTGAATGGCAACGGGCTAGATATGTATTACCAGATGGATCACTCTCGGCGAAACACCCGTGAAATGGCTTTAGGTTCTGTCGGTATAATCAGATAGCAATCTTATAGGCCGGCATGGCGGTAGCAACTGGCAAGTAATAGATTTGCTTACTTGTTAGTTGCCGCAGTGACTTGGGTTTCGTTTTCGTTTTTTATCAGGCGAGAGGAAGCCACTATGTAATGCCAGTATAAAAAAGTGCACCTTTTTATATTAACACATATTTCAGAACTTTTTGAAACCTGTAGTCCTCTTTAAAATCATCAAATCTTACCAGTTTTGCAAGGCCGCCAAAGTCAGTTGATGACTTCGGTGGCGCATGGCGTCAGACGTTACTGGGTTCGATTTCAACGGATCCCGGGTCAGGCCTTAAAATCGTAATTTAAATAATTTATCAATGTTTTGCCTTGTGATGTTAATATTTTAATCAGTTAAACGGTATGAACGGAATTTTGGTCGCCAATCAGTAAATTTTATATTGTGTCTGGAATTTGGTAGGTACATCAAACTTTCAACGTGAGACGATGAAATATGCGACTCTATATTCATAAGAGATTGATTAATTGGTACCTAATTAAAAGGATTCATTGCATGTGTGGAGGAGCACTGTCGCTGCAGTTTTCACCACAGTCAAGGGCGACTTATGTCAAGGTTCTATTGCGCAGGCGTCGCCCCGATTTTTACAATCTTTTGTTTGGATACACTTCTTGTGCTCTGTCACTTGCGTCACCGTGTCCGGTCCAGCGCACACGCTTCGCAAATGAAGTAGCCACAGAATGTCGCTATTAACAGCCAATACTCATATTATACTATCCTACTAATGTGATTTACCCGCACGTAAGTGTACATACAATCAGATTTTTAATAGTTGTTTAAACGAAGAGACGTTTGCTAAATACATACCTACGCTGTGACGTCGTTTTTAACCGACTTAAAGAAAATGGATGAGGTTCTTAATTCGTTGTATGTTTGTTACCACCTGTAGTTACCACATATCTCCTAGAAATGGAACCGATTTGAAAAATCCTTTATTTGTTCGAAAGGGTGTAGGTTCCTATTTGGTCCCATTGTAACCATATTGAAGTCGGTATTTTTTTGCTAAAAATGCTGTTATTTTATGAAAATAAATGAACTTCATAATTTATTATTCCAAAAATAACGTAGATTTGTTACTATTATTCTAATTTTCAATAGATACTCGTAGTCTGTTAGTGAGAACCATTTATCTATTGCCAGCTAATACGTTACGAGGGATTGTCGAGTTAGGACTATATTGAGGATTTGGTTACTGTAGTCTCAGATTGTCTGAATCAACTCTGTAGGTAATTAGTTTTAGCGAAACGTGATTTCGACAACCACAAAAGTGGATTACCAGGTTTTTAGTGCTGTGTAGTCAGACGTATCTAGAGGATTTCATCCCGGTCATATTTTAGTCCCAAAATTTTAGGAATTAAATTTATTTTCGGAATTGATATACTTATCTATCTATACTTATAATAAATCTGTAGAGAGGTCAATTCTGTACATTAAATATATTTTCAAAATAACTATCAGGGGGTGATTAGTGATCGATACTGATGCCAAAAATGCAATCAGTAAAATTTTTGTCTGTCTGTCTGTATGTTCGTTATATGTAGAAACAAAAACTACTTACTCAACGAATTTTGACGAAACTTGGTACAATTATTCTTCATACTCCTGGGCAGGTTAAAGTATACTTTTCATTACTCTACAATCAATAGGGGCAGAGCAGTGAAGGGAAATGTTAGGAAAACGGGTGAAATTTTCATCTGTATGTTTGATCGCGCATCACGCGAAAACTACTGCATGAAATTAAATGCGGTTTTCACCAATGTATTGCTAGAAGTCTAACTTAAAATTTAGGTACCATTTTATGGAAGTCCGTCATTTTTGAAACCCGATATCCAGCGTGCGACGCCGCTGGCACAGCTAGTTTTTTAAAAAGCTAATAAAAATGTGCGTAAAACGAAACGCACTTACTTTCATTTGACGGGATTTCTTTTAATTTCGCTAACCGGTACCGGATTATGTGTAAAAGTGTGTAAACATTCCTCTTAGGTAGTCGAGATAAGTATTGATTTTTACTTTGTTAATCAATGAATTTATTAAAATAATTCTTTAGGTGTAAGTAAATATAAATGAAAAAAAAATCAAAGGATTTTGTATGATGTATAATTTTGTTTAGTTTTGTGAAGATTTAACTAAAGATTTAAAGTTGATTTTGATGTTTTACTGTCTTTTTAACCGACTTCAAAAAAGGAGGAGGTTCTCAATTCGTCTGTATGTATAATTTTTTTTTCTTTTTATGTATGTTCACCGATATTTCCGTCAATTATAGATGGATTTCAAAAATTGTTTTTTTTTTGTTGGACAGAGGTCACTTCCGAGGTCTCATTATCACCAGGTCAGGATCTGATAATGGGAACCCGGAGAAATTTAGGGCAACAACTGAAAATTGTATGCTCGTATGGTGCTAAGGTTACCTACGTAATCATATCTTACTCAGGTATATGCTTCCGGGTGTCCATATCTGGTGCTGATGTTGAAGCCACGGAACTCCTTAACAGTTAGGAGTTAGGGGATAGTACTGCCATTGGTCGATGGAAACTAGGTAGTAACATACTACTTATGCAGGGCTAATATGGCAGGTGCTTTGGTACGTGATTTGCTTGATTCTAGATCGCATAATCTTCACTTGACTTAAAGCAATTTTTTTCCGAAGTAAAACTCTTAAGGAAATGAACTAGCATTAATTTAAGTTCATAACACATTAACACAACTAAAAATCGAGAAATAAATTGACTTTAAAAAAATAAAAATTAAACCGACTTCAAAAAACACAAACGACCAAAACTTTAATCTGACAAAAACTGTACCTAGTCTGCATGGCTAAAAAGTGATTTACAATTATTACTTATTTTTGAAGTCGGTGCCAGCCAAACAAATAAATGTATTTTGTCGTGTGGATTTGCCGGCCGGGCGCGTCATACAACACAACAGTCTACGTTACCTATAGGCTGGCTGGAGTTATACATATAATATGTATTAAATAGATCATTAGTCACGTTATTTATCGCTTCTTGGTTATGCAGGTACACTTTTTGTCAAATTAAGGTTTTGGTCGATTGTGTTTTTTGAAGTCGGTTTAATTTTTATTACCACTTTCTATTACCATTACAATCCCGGGATTAACTGTAGATAATCTCGAAATCCCGATTAGAAAATTCGACCGGGATCGAATCCTTTAGACGTATCTCATCTCATGAATATTGTATTTCACAGGCATTCATTCGTATTTAGTTTGACCTAACCCGCTGTTTACCTGTTATCAAACCATGCAAGTTTTTGATCTACGTTAGCTAAAATTTTGCGTACATATGTAAATACCGTCGACGTCGCAACACCCATGTCCGGTCTAATAGCATTAGGTTGTATGTTTTATCTTTCTTTTGTGTATTAGTGTTAGTGTATGTTTACTGTATATGTTGTGATGTCCAAAAATAATAAACTTTTCTTATTTCTTATTTTCTTATTTTCTTAAATATTATGGCGTGGAGCTGATCTGATGGTGGCCATAGGACCTTGGTAGTTAAAAACACAGCCACATCGAGTTTGGGATAGTTTCATTTGTGTTGACAAGTACCTACTTTCGTCCTTTAAGCTAACCAAATTTTTTGATGAATCAAGAAAAATAGATATTGAAAATCGTGGAATACTTTCTGAGAAATTAGTTTTGATAAAAACAAGTAATTGGGGAATCTTTTTCACGAAACATTCGTGATTCATCATTGAACGTCTATCTCAATGTCAACCTCAATAGCATTTATCAGATATTAAGACATTTGATGTTTCTGTGAAATAAACAGCTAAAGATTCCGGGAAAGCTGTTTTAGCAATTGAAATATTACTTAGTTTCAAAGTAGTAATATAAAACGACTAACAAGTCGTGTAGGAGCTATGATTAGATTACTTGTTAAACTTCACACACAATGCAGCGTGTGTATAAAAATGTGATTATTTGTTGTGATGTTCGAGATCAACTAGTATGAAGAGCTTTGGCCCCTCGAGCAGCTCCCAGCCACGGACAATGTCTAGCCGATGCAATGTTTGCTTGCGGTCGCAACGCTGCAACTGCAGTTAATTAATGCCGCCGCCACTGTGTCCAATTGTTGATAACGGAATTATTGTCCCGAGGACGCCGGGCCCCGCCACCGGTGAACATTGCGCAATTTTAATTTGTTAGCTAGTTAGTGAACAGTGCAGCCACATTTAATTTGCTTGGAACCCTGTAGGTTACGTTATTTCTCTTGATTGTTTTATTCAATAGCATGTAACTAAATGCATTACAAATATTAAAATAATGCATTCAGACCAAGCTTGCCATCGTTACGAGAAGAAGAAGAAAAAGAATCCAATACACTTTAACTTACGTAAACTGTACTAATAGAGTTGGCACAATACATGTTAAAAAGCAGCGTTACACATTTCAATGTCGGACAATTAAAATAAAAAACTTATAGGTATTTGTTCATTGCCATAAATTGTTTGTTATTTATAACCCAAGATATGCCACGCTGGGTCACTAACATTAAAATCAAAATTTTATAGAACACAATGTCATACCAGAAGAAATAAAATATACATCTTCTAAATTATATAACTCAAAGGTGTAAAACTACAAATACGAGTAAGTATGTAACTCTAAACTGACTGACTGACATAGTGATCTATCAACGCACAGCCCAAACCACTGGATGGATCGGGCTGAAGTTTGGCATGCAGGTAAATGTTATGACGTAGGCATCCGCTAAGAATGGATTTTGATCAATCCCAAATCCCAATAAGGGGATAAAATAGGGGATGAAAGTTTGTATGAAACTTTGTCAATTTTAAACCGATTGGGCTGAGACTTTGCATGCATACTATGACGTAGGCATCCCTTAAAAAGGATTTTGTTTAATTCCATCCCTAAGGGGATAAAATCTTAACGCGACCGAAGCCGCGGGCAAAAGCTAGTATTATATAACTAGCTGCAGCTCGCGGCTCTGCCCGCGTCTATCACTACATGGTATAAAACAAAGTCGCTTTTGTTCTTTATTTGTCCCTACGTATGCTTATATCTTTAAAACTACGCAACGAATTTTGATGCAATTTTCTTAAATAGATAGGGATTCAACAGGAAGGTTTATGTGTAGTCGCTAGTATTTTTATAAATGTATTAATCTGATAATTCCTATGTGTTAATCTGATGTGAGCTATAGGTACTTGTATTAGGTAAAGTTTTATTCCTGCTGTAAAGTTTTATTGAAACCCATTGGATAGCTTTTATCCATTTTAATGAAATGCGTAAAAGAGTAGGTAACAACCATCTATCCAAACAAACTTTCGCATTTATAATTATTAATTAATTATTAGGATAAGATTTATCGGACGCATTGCGATATCACCATTAATCGAATCAATAATGAATGTATTAAAGCATATTACGAGTATGTACCTAAGCACGTAAAGCGACCACCGCATATGACGTAAAACGGCGCTCAGCAATCGAGTAGCAATCAGGAGGTTGAGGGTTGGGAGAGCGAGATGGGCGCGTCCGCACCGCGATGGAAGCCATTAATGAAATTGGAATTGTCGCTTGTCCCCGAGCTGCTCGTTCTCCCCAATTGATTTTCATAGACAAGAATTGTCATTCCGGCGGAGAGGCGAATCCTCGGGGTCGGCAATTGTCGTGATATGAAAAGCAGGTGGATCGACCTTTCGTGACTGGAATACTAAACGCCTTGTTATCATCTCATTGTAGCCGACAACGAAGGTTAAAATATCTCCCCGTCTCCTTTTGACATTTCTTTCTGAATTCCGTTTCATTTCAGATTTTAATTTACTTTGCATTCTCTCGGGGCCCGGGGCCGCGCTATGCAGCTGCCGCTTATTTCGTATGCTATGGTATGGAATGCAAATTGTGTTACTTGTACGTAAGTAGGTACCTCCTGTTGGTTTTAAATGCATTTCAGGAAAATACGCTACTCACAAGTATCTTGCAATATTGAATGATTGTTGCTTTTTTGTGTTAAACGTATTGTTTAGGTACGTATCTGTCTTAGCATACATTAATTATCCAGGCAGAGAGGGTTCCATCATCATCATCAGCCTGGAGACGTCTTCTTGTGAACATAAGCCTCCTTCAATGAATAACAATTTAAGGGGATTTGCCATAGTAACCAACTTGGCAAGGCAAGCCGCTGAAGAACATAGTTCTCCTGTGTCTAGGTGTTAGTAATGTGTTTAAGTACATATTTGGAGTATCTTCGGTGACTCCTATTTTGGGATCGGGTCACTGTTGAGATGTTGACTGATATTTGTATTTCAACGGGTTACACAGGGCCGTCTCTACGGGGGTTGGGTTGGGGGGGGGGGGGGGGGGGGGGTTGAGTCCCGCACCCCGGCGCCGAATAGACTTAGGACGGCCCTGGGGTCACAGGTATTCTATTACTGTTTATCATCATCATCAGTCTATCGCAGTCCACTGCTGGACATATGCCTCTCCAGCTGTTCGCCAATTTCCGCAAACACCTACCCATAATCGCGAGGCTTTACTCATAATCGCCACGCTGGTTGGTCTCTGCTTGTATTTGATGTTAATTTCAAGTTGATGTCTCCAAATTACCTGAGAAAAAGGGTCTTTATAGATAAAAGGTTCCTATTTGTATCATTATACGTGTAAGTATGCATTATGCATATTGTAGAAAAACTATTCTGACGAGAAAGGTTAAATACAGAATATAGAAAAAGGGTTTATTGACTAACAGCAAAGCATTTGCTGGCATGGTAGAGTCATAGAAGGTTGAGTGCTGCAAAAAAGCTGTCTGTACTGAGCGAGAGCTTGGGAGCGATCGGGGCAAGCGGTCCGAACACCATTCATGCATTTCTCAGTTCGCTGAACCAGAATGTACATAATTGATGTCAATATAGCGGTTGGAATGCTAACGAACTATAAATTTGGCCAAATAGGTTGCTCTTTCAGTTAAAGATCGCTGTAATAGTAAGGACTTTTGGCGCTTTAACAAAACGTGATTGATTGTTAGTGCTCACAAATAATGTACCGACCCAAATATTTTCCATATTTTAACGTAAACATAAGGGAGTTGAACAAAAAACAGTGAACGGGGTCGGGGTGAACATCAAGGGGAAGGACGGAACATCTGATTTACATTTGGTCATGATACGTGAAATCATATTTTAATTTGCATCTGGAATGTGTATACTGACCTGAAAATTTACTACGTCCTTACATACATTTAAGTTTCACATGAAATCATTACTTGTGATAGTGCAATATTATATAGTTGAGGAATTCTGAACGACATCTTAAACATTGCTGCTTCCTAGTGAAGGATGTCAGAATGCAAATCTCGGACGGATGAGTCGCAACCGTGTTAGATACCGCATCAAACGCTCCTTTCCGCTCAGCTATTTCCTCATTACCCTTTCGCAGTGAAAGTCGGATAAAAATTCATAAATATGATGTCGACACATTAAACAGTGATCTTATTGTAATTAAGTTTGTATTAAGTATTTATTTAAGTTAAGATTGTGTTTTTGGCACCGACTCCAAAAATAAGTGATAATTGTAATATTTAAATAATTATAGTTATACATATAATATAAATAACCCAAGACATGCCACGCTGGGCCACACAGCGCCACCTAGCCCCAAACTAAGCCGAAGCTTGTACTATGGGTACTAGACAACTGATAAACTTACTTAGATACTTTTTTTTTGTAAATAAATACATATTATACATAGAAAACACCCAGACCAATACAAACAGACATGTTCACGAACATAAATGTTTGTACTGTGCGGGAATCGAACCCACGACCCTTGGCTCAGAGGGCAGAGGTCACTACCAAATGAGCCACCGAGCCTGTCATAATATGTATTAAGAATATAATTACCTACGTTATTTATCGCTTTTTAGTTTTGGTCGTTTGTGTTTTTTTTTTGAAGTCGGTTTAATTTTTTTTTTAAATAATTTTATAATAGATAGAATGATTGAAGAGGAAGGCTTACATGTATAATACCGAAGCAAAGCGAGGGTGGGTCGCTATGATTATTAATTCAATAGTTTAGTAGGTAAGATCGTTCCTCGAGTTTGGAGGAGTTGTCTGGCGACCCAATTTATAGGTAGGTACATCTCTTATCTTCTATCTATATTTATATCTATATATATATATATATATATATATATATATATATATAATATAATATATATAATAAATATATAAAACTCAAAGGTGACTGATTGACTGACTGACTGACTGACATAGTGATCTATCAACGCACAGCCCAACCACTGGACCGATCGGGCTGAAATTTGGCATGCAGGTAGATGATATGACGTAGGCATCCGCTAGGAAAGGATTTTGATCAATTCTACCCCCAAGTGGATAAAATAAGGGATGAAAGTTTGTATGAAACTTTGTCAACTTCAATCCGATCGGGCTGAAACTTTGCATGTGTATAAAGCTATGATGTAGGCATCCGCTAAGAAAGGATTTTGATAATTTTCACCTCCAAAGAGATAAAATAGGGGTTGAAAGTTTGTATGAAACTTCATCAATAGGGATGTTTTGGGGGTCAAAATAATTACATTATATTTAGTCCGTATTTTAGATCATAAAATTTCATGCAGTAGGTTTTGCGTGATACAAATTTCTCCCGTTTTTCCAACACTTCCCTTCACTGCTTTGTTCCTATTGATTGTAGTGTGATAAAAGATATACTACTCGTATAACCTGCCCAGGAGTATGAAGAATAATTGTACCAAGTTTCGTTAAAATCCGTTCAGTAGTTTTTGTTTCTATAACGAACAAGAAAGAAAGGGTTTGGACCATTTCTACCCTCAAGGGGATAAAATAGAGGACGAAAGTTTGTATGACACTTTGTCAAATTTAAACCGATCGGGCTGACTTTGCATGCATCAAGCTACTATGACATAGGCATCCCCTAAGAAGAGAATTTGATTAATTCCACTCCTAAGGGGATAATATTTAAAAATTTTAAATCAACCCTTTACGCGATTAAATAGGGTTACAACAAACTGACTTGAAAGGCCGCGAAATAAACTCACAGCCCAAAACTACTACTTCCTCTCAATAAATGGCGTTACTGGTCAAATTAAATCTAAACCTAAATGTATATAAAAGGAGAAACTGACTGACCCACTGACTGACATCAACGCACAGCCTAAACGGCTAAACGTATGGTCTTGAAATTTGGAAGAGACGTATCTTAGGTACCGTAGAGGTGCACTAAGAAAAGAATTCCCGAATTAGCGAGAAAATCCTATTGTATGAACAATCTAAACCGCTTAAGTTAGACGCTTGAAATTTAGCATGCAGGTACCATAGTTAACTTAGTTGCAACAGGATATTGCAAAATTCCCACGGGAACGGGAGTTATCGGGAAAAAACTTTTATATGTAAAAATCTAAACCGCGTATGATAGATGATTGAAATTTAGCATGCAGGTACCCTAATGAACGTAAAGCTTATTTGCAACGCGATATTGCAAAATTCCCACGGGAACGTAAGTTATTGGGAAAAAAAATTGTATGTAAACATCTAAACACGCGGACGAAGTCGCGGGCAAAAGCTAAATATATAACACAAAGGTGACTGAATGACTGACATAGTGATCTATCAACACACAGCCTAAACTACTAGACGGATCTGGATGAAATTTGGCATGCAGGTAGATGTTATGACGTAGGCATCCGCTAAGAACACAGGTTTTGATCAATTCTACCCCATAGGGATAGAATAGGGGATGAAAATCTATCCCACGCGGACGAAGTCGCGGGTACAGCTAGTTGTCTATATAGAAAGCATTCGGAAATGTTCGTACTTAAAAATTTCTAACTGAGTACCTACCTATTGATGTTTCCATAACCATACCTATATGACATCATTCATTGTCATTGAATAATTAGAAAAATAACTGGCCCGATGGCTCATTTGGCCTCTGTCTTTTGAGCCAAGGGTCGTGGGTTCGATCCCCACACAGTACAAATATTTGTGTGCATTTACATGTCTGTTTGTATTGATCTGGGTGTTATAATATGTATTTTTTTACAAAAAAAAAGCATTTAAGGAAGTTTATCAGTTGTCTAGCACCCATAGTACAAGCTTCGGCTTAGTTTGGGGGTAGACGGCGATGTGTGGCCCGCCGTGGCATGTCTTGGCTTACTTTTATTGTTAAATGAATCTTTGAACTGACTTTATCTCCAAGTTTGACTGGCTCGGTGGCTCAATTGGTAGTGACCCCTGCCTTCTGAACCAAGGGTCGTGGGTTTGATTTCCACCCGGGACAAACATTCGTGTGATGAACACTTGTGTTTGTTCCGTGTCTGGGTGTTTATATTTGTATTTAAGTATTTATTTGTGGTATCTTCGTTGTTCCGATACCCATAACACAAGTGCTTAAGCTACTTACTTTGGGATCGGAGCAATGTATGTGATGTTGTCTGATATGTTGTCTGATAAAAAAAAAAAAGTAGGTACAGTGATTTGCTCAGTTCAGCTGTGTAAGTTCAATGACTGAGTTCAAACGTATCAAAGTCCTCACAAGTCAAAGAATTTACCTTATGCCCTTTTAAGAATCAAACAATGCGGCGTGGTCAATTTATCGCCCTCGGGAGGGGTGGTTTGATTTAGCTTACTCAACATTTTTATTATTTGAACAAGCCTGCCAATATAATATTTTATACATATTATACTTTTAACACTTTTTATTAGATTCAAATAATATAGCTAACAGTATAATAATTCTATGGAATTTGTACTGTAGAAAGAGATATCATCTATATAGAATTTATTATCTGTATTAAGGCATAGTTTCAGTAATTATTACATCGTTCAGTAGATTCGGATTAAATTGACTGTGTCAGACGGATGGACAGGCACACGAGTCTATCAGTTTTTACATTTTTGGACGGTACCCTAACAATGAAATATAAAGGAGGATGCGTCAAATTGGGCCCGAACGTGGGTTAAGACCAATACGCAAAAAATATTGTTTTTGTGATAGGTCATTCATTACACATACCTTATGAAAAAAATAAAATAAAAAATTAAATCAACCGGGTTCTTGTACAGTCATCAGTAAAGTTTTATTTATTTGTCTATTATTGTGCAAACAAAGGTATTTTTAATTCAAGTAAAGTAAATATGAACCTAAATAAAGTGACTGACTCTAACCACAAAAGCGTTAATTAAGTATTTTCATCCTGTAATCTGTGACAGTGTACGCGCTCCTGCGATAATAAGCCGCATACAGGGAAGGGTTTTTTGGAACATTTGAAGGAGTATGTGGAGCAAAAGCGTCTTAATCAACGAAGGATTTCTATCACTCGTATTGTAACAGTTATTAAGTGTAAAGAATATTATACATTAGCTGTGCCGGCGGCGTCGCACACGTGGATATCGGGTTTCAAAAATAACGGACTTCCATAAAATGGTGCCTACATTTTTTAGTTAAACCTCTAGCAATACATTGGTGAAAACAGCATTCAATTCCATGCTGTAGTTTTTGCGTACAGATAAAAACATACAGATAAAAATTTCTCCCGTTTTCCCAACACTTCCCTTCACTGCTCTGCTCCTATTAATCGTAGCGTGATGAAGTAGAAGTATACTATAACCTGCCCTGGAGTAAGAAGAATAATTGTACCAAGTTTCGTTAAAATCCGTTCAGTAGTTTTGTATCAATAACGAACATACAGACAGACAGACAGACAGACGGACAGACAAACAAAAATTTTACTAATTGCATTTTTGGCACCAGTATCGATCACTAATCATCCCCTGATAGTTATTTTAAAAATATATTTAATGTACAGAATTGACCTCTCTACAGATTTATTATAAGTATAGAAGATAATTAGAAAGAAATAAAAGTTAAATTTGTTTTATTTTTTTTAAATATTTTTCCAGTTATGTATGTGTTATGATCTACATAAAAACAATATCTCATGTTGGTCCAACTCAAGTTCAGGCCCAACTCCCATAGTAAAATGCCCATTCTCCAAATAGTGAGCTCGACGATTGCAGGAATCGCAGTGCGTCCATTGCGTGACGTCACAGTTGGGGGGTAAACCGGGGTAATCAATTACCGATCGGTCTCGTGGGCAAGTTTCATACTTGAACGTTTCATAAAACGGGCGCGCTCGTGGGCGAGCTGGGGCAGGTATTAATGGGAGCTTAAATGGAGGTGAAACTTCAGCCAAGTCCCGTTACCGGAGCAATTTGTCAAACAAAAAATATGAGGGAACTTTCAGGCCAGGAGCGTTGTCTAACACGACTTATATAAATAACCCACCTCCGACTACCGATGCCGGTTAGTTTCAACTTTATGGGGTTTTTTATTTGGTAGATCAAGATGTTCGTTTAACTTTTTCGTGAAAAGTTCGTTGATTGGTATGTGTTGCGGACAGATTAGTTTTATATACGTTTATGTAAATTAAGTTTGTACATGGTTTTAAAGTAGGTATGAAGTGTTTTTATCAGATACTAGCGACACGCCCTTCGCTTTACTTCGGATAAATCAAATATTTCAGATAAACAGCTCATACATTATTGGCGTTTTAGGAAGGATCTCTCATATTTTTTACCAATTAATTTATTACTCATGGTGAATGTACCTTTCCAATGATTAAATAATTTTTCAAATCGTACTGTGCCGAGCCGCCAAGGCGAGCGCGAAGCAAACACTGCCGTACCATCCTTTACTGGAACCATTTCGCCGCATTTTCAGGCCCCTATTCGAGAACCTCTGGATAGAACCAGAACGCTGAAATTTTCGTCATCCAGTAAGCTATAATTACATACTTAAAACCCAAAATTTCAAGTCTGTAGGTCATTTAGTTCCGAAGTTATGCGAAAGCAAATTTTCACCTTTCCGACACTCACTGACTCACTCACTCGTGATCATCAAAATAGAACTAGTACTTCCCATAAACTCAGAGAGCTGAAATTTGGTACAGAGTTAGGGTTTAATGGCCACATGAAGGGAAAACTATAAAAACAAGGATTATCGAGGATCTGGAGTACTTGGTGACCCTGATTAGAAAACACAAGAGCCCAACCTAGAGATCGACATATACCGCCTTTACAAAAAATACTGAACCTGTGACAAAAAAGTAATGAAATCTAGACAAAGTCGTGCCAAGTCTAGGGTTCCTTACTGCAACTTCTTTATTATTATAATTAATGTTGTGTGATTTGGCCTTGAAGGGTACACAACGATTGTAACCTTGTGGAAGAGGAACAAACATCCATCCATCGTTTTATTGACATGTCATAACAGTTTAGGTTGCTATGGTAACGTTGTCAAGACACGTCAGTATGTAAGATTGAAAACTTTTTGGTAATTTTTTAACACCTTGGGTTACATTAATTGAGTTTTAGCATGATTGGCTCCGAGCACGATTACAGCGCCAACTAGCGTCCACAACTTTGTGAGCTCTGCCACAATGACATTTAGGTCGTAAATTTGTGAAAAAATATCGAAATGAAAAAATAACAAATATTTTCGAGTAATAAATCGTTGTGATACCACGATTTGGATGGAAAAAAGGTTTTGAAATCATTTTGGTCATTCAAATCAAATGAGGTAAGTCCAAAAAGTGTGTTTAGTTTTGATTGTGTCAGGGTTTGTTTACTTCATTTATAGTTGTAGTTTTACAGTAAAACAAAAAGAATAAGCTACTTTAATGGTTTCGTTATATAACAGTCAATATATTTAAATGTTCCTGTATCGCTAGTAATAAATTAAATATCGTTTTCAGATCGAAATGAGTATTGTTTTGAAGACCGGGATTGTGAGTGTTGTTACAATATCAAATTCCAACCACAAACCGTATTTAAAGGAAAGTTGTTGGTATTGGCTGGACATGTCCGAGGACCGAGATGTAGAAGAATTAAGAACAAGAGCAGAGTTCAATAATTCACGCTCTCATCATAAGGCAAACATCTATGTATAATGTATTATGTAGAATCGCTTTGCCATTAACAGACATCTGATGACAGAGCTTGCATTGTTTTTACTTTTGACCACCATGAGCGCTGCGATAGATTATGTTACCCCCACCTAGTACTTCGCACCCAGCCAATAGCCTATTTTCACCGGAGGTAGTATAGCTTTCCGACAATGAAAGAATTATTCAAATCGGTCCAGTAGTTTCGGAGCCTATTCAATTCAAACAAACAATGAAATCTTTCCTCTTTATATTATTAGAAGAAGAAGATAGTGTAGAAGTGTAGATGATGTTTATTTATTTGCTCATATTGTTTCATATATTGATTGATTGAGTACCATGGAAGTATTAAGTACTGTTGAACGTAGTACTTTACACTTCCATGGGTGAAACATGCATATATATATGATGGCTACGGTAGCACCAACTACGTGATATATTATGTAGTTTAAACGAGACATGAGAAGACAAAGTTTTCATAAATACCTTAGTCTGTAAAAATTATATTAAGCAAATATTTTGAAATATGTTAACGTTTTTTGATTATGAAGTCTCTATCACATTCATAAAGCACTTTAGCTGTCATAGATTCCAGGCATTGTACTAGAATTCCTCGTCTGAACCGTAATTGCATTCCCACAGCGCGGGCCGGTTGCGGACGCATCGCGAGCAACTAAAGCGCCGGTGCCTTTTTGCTCGTTATTATCCTTTTCTTGTGTACACTTAGATCTGCGTTGATCTTTTGGCACGTGGTCTAATTTGGAATCGACACGTTGTTGGACAAACCTTTAACAGGAGTTTTTTTTTTTTGAATTTTTGTTTCACACTTCAGTCTCACACTAACGCCATATTTTAAATTAATGGCCGATTTGTTTTTTTAATGAGAGATATATAGCACAGGAAAGGTTGGTCAAGTGATTGATTTTCACGAGGGTCTTTTTAAAACACAAATTTTACATTGAATTTCATTTCCCAGAACTAACTATTCCACGTTTTTCAACGGTTTTATTTGGCTTATTAATATCCATTTTTTTTTATTGTTCGAAAAACTTTTCATCTAAAAAGGGTAGGTATACAAATGGTTTTAGTATCTAGAATAACGATATAGGTATCGAACTAGCCTAATTCATTATAATTTTTCGTTCTACATGTTTCAATCGCAGTAACCGGTTTATCGAACGATGCATTCGCACAATGGCGATATAAACTGTTGCGGTCAGTATACAAGCAGGTTTGAAGTTTTTCCGTCTCCGGTGCTGCGGGGAATACAACGTCTTTCCCTTTGCGTAATAAATCGCAAGACTCATCGCAGCGTGTGTATTGTAAAACAATGAATCCATTTAAACAAAAAAGAGTCAAACTTCAATTGATATTTTAAGGCAAGCAACAATTTTGTTCAGAGGCTTACTACGGTAATGTAGGGAGCAGTGGCATAGCTACCATCTGATTTTTACTAAATGTGTAATAAATTAATGTTGAACACATTTTTCCACTTTGGAAGCGATGAAAGCTTTGGATATGAAAATCTTAATGCGGTTTACCAAATACATCTATATACCAAGTTTCCACAGTATAACTCTTATAGTTAAGGAAAATAGTGGCTGTGACATACGGACAGACAGACATGACGAATCTATAAGGGTTCCGTTTTTTGCCATTCGGCTACGGAACCCTAAAAATGACGTGAACGTGAACCTGGAAAAAAACTATACAGCTTTTAATGGGGGGCTAAATAGACAGCTCTGCTAATTAGTCCGGGTGCAGTGCCTGGACCCGGACTATGGCTCTTTTGAAGTGCCCTGCGCGTCCGGACACCTGCACGCAATATGACGTCATCATTATCATCATCAGTCTATCGCCATCCACTGCTGGACATAGGCCTCTCCGGTAGTTCCAGTAGTTCAAACATCTGGAAGCTTTACCCATAATCGCCACGCTGCTGCCCGTCTGTGGTATTTAGCTACGCCTACAATACGCTATTATGGCTAAAAATTGTAATTAGTCCGTCTTTTAGCTTATTCAAAAATAAAAAACACGTTTTTTTTTATTTGTAAATTACACCAAAAATTACAAAGTTATAGCCCGTTGAAATTAAACGTGACGACACGTCACGAATGAGGCATTTTTACGGAAGCGAGTGACGTCAAAGACCCCCACTCCTTACTTTTGATGCCTTGTATCTTTGCTATTGTTTATTTGAATGAAAAAAGGAAAAATACGTGTCTTTTATTTTTGAATAAGCTAAAAGACGGACTAATTACAATTTTAGCCATAATAGCCTATTGTGTTGGTTATAGGGCCACCAGTCGGTTGCCAGAGCCACGTTTGGCAGGATGTCCCACGCGCAGGTGACGGTATCTTGGAGCGAAAAGATGATGGGTGGATCCCTACATCCCAATCTCTAACAAAATTCAGTCACGAAATAGTTTTGTCGCCCGCGTTCAGTACACATCCTTTATTACTATATTATATAGACTACAGTCTACCGAAAAATAATAGTTAAACATTATGTTACAGTTCACAATCTTTCGACAGTTTACAATCTCGTCAGCTAGATTATAATCTAACGGTATTTACAATTTTACTGTGACGGGCACATTATACGGCCTCCTGGGAAACGACTGAACTAGTATTTATCGTGCAAACATTTAACGAATTACCCGAGGATTACCAACTTATTTCATTAAGAACTTTGCGCTGCCGAAATGTTATATTGGATAAATCCCTTAAGTATTATCAAGATGACTGCAGATGAAATGTCTGACGCTCTACTCATATACCTACGAATAGCTTTGTAGTTTCATTGGTATAGCGGAACATTGTTAGTCATAATCGAATTATTCAACGAAACTGTCGCAACTTTTAGCGGATGTGTGCTTGAATATAGAACTAAGTACAAGAGTGTGTTCAGGAATCTTTAATTTTAATGTAACACACAACTCTTTCTACCAGGGTACTGTTTCGCAAAACATCGTTCTGCCATGGCCCGGTAATATTCGTGCCCCACTTGTTCATTTTTTTGTTGCGAATAAAGAAAAATAAATCTTTATTAAAGAAGAAAGAAAGAAAGAAAAATGATTTATTTGGTAACACATTTTACGCTTATTCTAAACACGAAATTATAATAAATGCAATATTCGCAACTAGTTGCCGACAAAGAATAAAAATTCTTTTTTCACAATCGTTTGCGAAGTAAAGTTGCCATGGCGTCCGAAGCTTGCCAAGGGCTTTTTAATCCAAGCTGGTTTTTGATCAATATTGAGTAAGTTTCCCTATTCGCTCTGCATTTAATAATAATAAAATTTAATCATAGGACTTACTTATGGCTTATCATCTTTTTCTATACATAAAATGTTACAAAAGTAACATTTTTTTTTTATAGTGGCTCGACATAATGGTTTCCCTACGCCTGATGGAAAGCGAAAGAGAAGCACAAGTCGCTGTGACAAGTAACTGGTCAGTTACTTGTCAGTTGCCACCGCCATGCCGGCCCAACCCTAACCCCCCACGAGCTCCGGAAACCCGGCAGAAACACGACCCAGAGGTCATTTGACTGCGGTATTCTATAGGGTGGAGGTCCTTCCCCGGACGGGCGGCTCAATTCGAGCGAAGATTCGCTATGCCCTACCTCTCTTTCATTCAACATTCTGGCAACTCTGATTCCATCTGCTGTCGAGTTCGAAATCAAGCCGCGACACGTCGTCGGCTGCAGCTTCATGAAGCCTGCTTCCAACTTGTACCTACCTTTAGGTAACGTTTCATTGGCTCACTACATAAACTGAATAAAAACATATTAAAGCTGCCAATTAGTTTTTTTTTACTTAGCCCTTATTGTCCCACTGCTGGGCAAAGGCCTCCCTTAAGTTTCTCCATAGCTCGCGATTATTCGCCACATTTTGCCAGTCGCGTAGGTGGCTGTCCAAATCATCACGCCATCTCGTTTTTCCAATTACTTTTAGTTAGTTAAAATAATAAACATTTATTAGTAAAAGTAAAAAAAAAGGATTAATTAATACTGCATAATTTTCGTAGAATACCATAAATTCGTTAACTTTCAGTGCGAAGTATGGAGCTGTTGCTTAGTGCGATAGTAGGTAGGTATTAATTTTAAAACTAGGCGGAAAATTAGCGACCCGGTATTTTACGTTGATGCCTTGGTACCGGTTTGCAACCCGGCAAATAAGAAACGCTGCTGTAGGGGAATTACTATCTCCTCATTATTGATTACTACTGTTAATCTGAACTGCGAGTTATTTTGCCCCAACAGATAAAATTGTGTTGTCAAGTTAACCACGGTTTATGTCGTAGTGTGTATGTGAACTTAAAACGACACGTACCTAGTTATGAGAATTTCCACTTATCTTATGGTAAGACCTACTTTTACGAGTATAAGACTGTAATTCATTTTTGTCTCTGAATTTAGATATATCCTACTAATATTATAAATGCGAAAGTTTGTTTGGATGAGTGCATGGCTGTAACTCCTTCACGAGAAAGGTATTGAACGGATTTGAATGAAATTCTACAGTAATATAGCTAGTAGGTATATCAAACTAACACGTAGGCTAAAATGTAGGTATAAGAAGATTATCATTGATCATCGATATTTACGAGGGTAAGCCGCGGGCTGTAACTAGTGTACGTAAAAATAAAACTCAAATATACAAACAGTAGTATAAATGTTGTTGTTGAAGTACCTAGGTATAACTCCACAAATAAAAGGTCGACTTACTGTTGTAGCCCGCGCAGCCCGGCTACCTTTGGCATAGAAATAAATACGCCCTTCCCGAACATTCCTCCGTGTAATAATTCTTCGGTATATCTCGGCTACGCGATGTCCCTTTTGTCCCTTGTCTTTGATCGAAAGCCTTCCCGATTGATGACTCCTATTTGCGCGGAGTTCGAGCACCCTCTCGGATGACTTTTAGGTTCACCCTCAATGTTAGGGTGATTTGAATACCTACGTCGGATGACCGACGAACCGTAACAAAGCCGCATTTATTGTTCGAGACATATTGTTATCAGATAGGAACCGTCGATCTCATTATTTTATAAAATATGCTAAAATCTATTCTGTGTTGACTGTCCCGTCGCTCATTAAAGTCACTCAAAAGAGAATGTAGTAAATTTAAATATTAATAGTTTAGTTTATTCATAACAAATAAAGAAGTCAATCTTTTTTATAATGTTAAGTTTAGGTATACCTACACGCTTACAATGATTTATTTTCTGTATGTACATTACATTTATAATAAAATGTTTCTCAATCGATAATAATCAGTACTTATTGTTTTTTTTTTCGTAGTACAAAATACTCATTTGTTTGCTATAGCAGAGCCGGTCAGCGAGGGTAACTTTTTTAAATTCCAAACAACTCGGTAAAGTAATTAGAATTTTTCCAACGGCCCCATTGTGCCGCGAACTCGAATCGGCTCTCGCAAACTTTTAATGCGACTTAAATCCAAATGCTATTTTACGGTTTCTCTTTGTGAAGTTGATTTTAATGAAATATTGAGCACGGGGACACTGATTGTCTGCCGCTCCGACAAATTTGAATGTCTTGCTGATTTGACAACTTGGTGGACGAATAATTTTTTGATTTCCATAAAAGTCGAGTTAATCGGTTAGAAGAAATTTAGCCTAGTGCACACATTATCGTTAAATAATAGGAGTTTAGTATATTTTTTTGATAGGTAACAAAAAGTGTTCTCATCAAATGTTTAGAAAGTTCAGACCATTGAAATAATAATGTAGCTAAAACCCATAAAAACCCACGTTTCTTAAGAATGTTTTTATGTATTTATTTCAAGAACATCGCATAAATATTGTGATATTTTTTTTTTTTTTTTTTTTTATAGTGGCTCGACATAATGGCTTCCCTACACCTGATGGAAAGCGAAAGAGAAGCCCAAGTCGCTGTGACAACGGGCAAGTAACTGGTCAGTTACCTGTCAGTTGCCACCGCCATGCCGGCCCAACCCTAACCCCCCACGAGCTCCGGAAACCCTACTCACCGGCAGAAACACGACCCAGAGGTCATTTGACTGCGGTATTCTATAGGGTGGAGGTCCTTCCCCGGACGGGCGGCTCAATTCGAGCGAAGATTCGCTATGCCCTACCTCTCTTAAATTATTCTACAGAGTTCAATAGTGACTCGCGAGTGGTAAATATTTTGTATTTACACGGAGTAAATGTAGTCATCCCCACCGCGCGCCTGAGGGGTAGTTGTAAGTAGGTAAGCGGGACTTCCGTCGCCAGCGCAACGGCTTTACCCACTTATAACTTTAGTACTTCATCGCCACTAACCATATCTGTCTAAATATGGAAATGGATATTAGACCTTAGACATTTTACTGGAAATTGGTCAAGGGAATCTGGTAGAAGAGTGTTGTTTTGAGCGTGTCACGGCTGTACTCATCTAGCAAACGTCTGACCAGTAAAAATAAGGTTCTCAAGCTCGCTACAAGCTAAATGGACCCGCTGATTAGCATAGCACAGAACTAGAATACCAACCCTTAGAAGTGGGTCAAATGTGAATGAACCAACATGATATAATTTATTAGATCCTATCAGAAATCCACTTCGACAAGCTTTTTGGTATACCATAATTATCATCAGCCCGCAAACGTTCACTGCTGGCCATCCAAAAGGCTTCAAAAGATCGCTTGCCAAGATTGCTTGTATTATTATATTTAAGTTACAACATGTGGTTCTTTTTATGTCGGGAATGTATTTACGCATACACCAGGGTATGGTAAACATATTATGTGCTGTGTCAACTATTATGTGTTTGTTAAAGGTAGAATAAAATAATACATAATAATATTATAAGAACAATAATGCACAATAAAACAAAATTTTAGCTTTCATTGAAATGAGTTTGTCGTTTTCGGGTTTTAGCCTTGTACAATTGACCAAAATATTCAACAAATTGAATTTAAACTTGTACAAACACCAGTGCAGTGTGCGGGTAACTTAATTTTATCAGAATGATGTATTTAGTCGAGCTGTTGAATTTTGTTTTCACAGTAAGTGTTGCCATTAAACAGTTCCAAGATCGATGCCCTCGAACAAATAATGAAGTGGAGTGCGGCGCAGAAGTGTTGGCAATTCGCACCACCCGGTGCTTGTTGCCGTCATTTTTCTTGCCGCTTTCTTCAATAAATGTTCGCCTTGAGCACCCTTCTCACTGTGTTACTTCGTTATTATAATATAATACATAATATGTATAAGTAATACCATCCAGGCCAGACTCGTTGTATGATGACAATAAGGTATCTACTTCCTCGTAACGTATAATCACTGCGGTGTCAATTTTCGGCGGCTTTTTTAGGAAAGATATCTATTAATAACCCACAGATATGTAACTTAATAAATCTACTAAGTCCATCGTTTGATGATTTGTTTGACGAATGTGCCTTTAATACAATGTAACAACACCTACAAAGTTTTGATAATCATGTTTAGTTTTTTACAAGCGTAGTATCTAACTAGGTACGTTAATAAATTTTTGAACTGTTGAAAATGTAAATGTGCTATGCTTGACTATAAAGTTTGTATGTATGAATATGTAATAAGTAAGCGTAACTACAGCAGTTTTGGATACAGAAGTTTCATAACTTTCAAAATATCAATCTTTGTTTTTGCTATAAAGTTGTTTAATTTGATCGTAACTTTGAAAATACGTAGCGGTACGTACGTTTTATTAAAAAATCTGTTACCCAGTTAATTAAATTAGCGTCAAGATATTAGATTGTCTGTCTGGCAGTGCGCATAGATAAATCTATCTTATAAAATGCTGCGACTTGCTAAAAACACACGATTCAATTGGATTGCATAAATAACAACGTAATGTTTATGCCATCATGTGGAAACTATGAATACTACAAATTTAACATTATTGGTCGAAATAAATGGCTGATTTAGGACAGTATAATATATTTGAGTCGTTAGTGAAGTTATTGCAACAGTGTGTCACCAGGGCTGTGATATGTAAGTGCCAGTACAGAGCCCAACCTCGCCGCCACACGCACCGATTAAAGTCCACAACATTCCGAGCAGGTGTTTTGCGTGTTATGTTTTATAGCCATTATTCCGCCGACATCCGTCCGTACCTACTTTCAGACCGTTTCATCTTGCACCCTGGCGGGTCAGCGTAATTTATTACCTATTGTGCGGATATTTCATTTATCACGGTGAATTCAATTTACAGAACAATTAATCATTCCACAATACTTACTTGCTGACAGAGGACTGGTTACCCGCGTTCGAGATGCTCGCTCCGATAAAAAAGTTTCCATGTGTTCAGACATAAAAAAATTGAGTTTATCCGGATATTATTGTTACCGAATATCTCCGGTTAGAACATGACCCTACTCTCTTTAAGGCTATTTAAGATTCGTTGCTTCGATGATTGATCGGCCGCTGTATGCTGCATCTGTACGCTGCCGATGTGCAGTCAGGAGAGAGAATTATATTCTAGGTATTGTCGTGGTTTCATAAATTTTTAATTCTGAGTAGCTTCAATGAAATATTATATTTAAAATCAATAATTATTATCATGTTAACATTTTATCGTAAATAGTAGGATCTATCGATCATATTAGATAGACTGGCTCGATGACTCATTTGGTAGTGACCTCTGCCCTCTGAGCCAAGGGTCGTGGGTTCGATTCCCGCACAGTACAAACATTTGTGTTCATGAACATCTCTGTTTGTATTGGTCTGGGTGTTTACTATGTATAATATGTATTTATTTACAAAGAAAAAGTATCTAAGTAAGTTTATCAGTTGTCTAGCACCCATAGTACAAGCTTCGGCTTAGTTTGGGGCTGGATGGCTATGTGTGGCCCAGCGGGGCATGTCTTGGGTTATATTCAGATCTCATTATGTTTACGTCCCATAACGCGGGTAAAACTATGGTAAGTGTTGGTGTATCTACGCCGTAGAACATACTCGCATGTTCGTAGCAGAGCTACGCGTATGTCGTAGCAAACGTGATAATGCATGTCTACGACACTCTACAAACCAAAAATATGTATTATATGCTTTACAAATGTATAACTATAAAAAAAGTAATTACAAGACAAGATTATAAAACTATCATTTCAAATCGGATCCCAAATTATGCCACGATAATGTATATTGGGAGAAATTAAGTAGATAAATAAATATTATTCTTTATTGCACACTATACAATTCACTTAAAACTAGTGTAGTAGACAATTGTAGTACAATATAGGCGACCTTATCGCTATATGCGATCTCTTCTAAACAAACTTAGGATATAGATAGTTAAAAAGAAAGAATGAGGCGAGCTATCAACTGAATCAGAATTTACTTCAGAGTAGGTACCTTTTTAGTGTAATGTTTGGCGTGGTTTTTTTTGTTCTAAGGGATTATTTTGCAAAATAAATAAATAAATTTATTTGAGACGACATTACATACATTGACCCCACGGCGGGTTAATGATTGCCACCGTGTGAGTTGCCGCCAACTTCCTAACTTCAGAACAGCTACCGAATAATTTCTTGACAGGAAAGCCTAGCAACAGACCACACATTACGTACTTAAATTCAATATTAAGACCCAGACTCGGAACAAGCACAAAGGTCCAACACATGAATATTAATTTGTCCTGGGTTGATCGGACCCAAATCGTGCTTATGCACGATTGCAATCATTTGGTATTTTGACCCTAGCCTTATGGCTAGGGTCAAAATACCAAATGATTGCACCAGTCAGTTTCTTCTAAAATAAAATATTGCCGGTTAGGTCCCATGTGATATCCCAGTCAGCGCATTCATTTAGAGCTGGTCGTTAGCATTCAGTTGGGTACTGCGGGATTGAATTAGCCGCCATCTACCCGTAACCTTAGTATGTAACTGGTTGCGGAGCGAGTGACGTGTCTGACTCTCGTGATTGCGATCCCGTCGTGAATTAAATTCTCATCTGCCCTCTGTCAAACGTAAACGTTAGCTTTACGGGATAGCACCGTTTAAAGCCTTAATTACTTATCCGCCTTACGTATGACTTAAGAATTAGGTCGACTTACATACACATATTCGTAGAGTAAACGAGTTTTTATTTAGATACTTCAGGTAACTATATATATATATATATATATATATATATATATATATATATATATATATATATATATATATATATATATATATATATATATATATACATTTTCGTTAGTGATTTATATTGTAAGTGTTATTTTATAAATCTCTTCTCCTACCAAATAACCGTAGCCCATACTTACTCTTATAGGTAATCCAATTTACTCTTTGTAAAAAACCTCAACCGCTAATCAAACTTTGGATGAACTTTATAAGCATTGGGGCTTTTTTTAATTTTTTGGGCAAAACTTAGGCGATTCCCGTTATATGATTATATAAACATTATAGATATATTTTTAAACCTAAGCAGATTTCGAGCAATTATTTATTAATGGTTGTTTGTTTGGTATTTGGTTCACCTATGTACGTACATACCTACAACGTGAAATGGCTTTCAGATTCGCGTTTGTGCTTTCTTTTATCTATTTGCTGTTTAATTATAGGCAACCGAGTTTTATTTCAGTTCAATTTAAAAGCGGCGCAGGACACATTTTTCTTTAACAAATTTCAATTCAGAGCCACTTTGACGCTTAACTCTTTGAATTGCAAAGTTAGATGGGACTCTTTAGCGTTGACGAATGGCGCAAGGTAACGAATGTGTACAATCAAAACTTTGAAAAGATTCATTGCCGCAAATTTTGCTACGCAGAAATATGATCCACGGTAAAAGAGTTTCGAGAGAAATGCGGCTGCGTTGCAACTTATGTAACTTGTTTTACCAAGAATATTTAATAATGTATTTACGGATTTACTAGTACTCTTTAGAACGTTTTACGTTCTAGAAAATTATGGTCATTTGAATATTAGGTTTAGGGCCCGTAGTTAGTGAAGCTACTACTACTAACAATAGTACCCAGGTATATCTGTCTGTCGTATATGTGTCGTGTGGTGTATCGCCTCCATGCGGCGAAGTGATGCTTAGCTGATAAGAGGTCGAGTCGAGTCCCGATGGATATCCCTTCCCTCCTCACATGAGCGCTCGTAGTGTACCGCCGTCAGGTTTGATGGTATTCTCTTTTTGAGGTGTGAGTACATAATCCAGGAGGGTTATCTCCTGGGTTATGTGAGACCCACTCCTGTGTGGGAGTCCCGTTCCTGTGGGTCTGGTGTGCGTGTCATTGCTGACGTAAAAAAAAGGTAGGTACTACATTCTTACTTAACTATATTCCCAAACACCATAGGTTTGGAATCCTATGTGATGTGAAAGTAATGTTAAATTTTTTATCTGTTAAAGATACCTTTAATTCGATAAGTTATACGAAATACCATCATACCAAAAGTTGCAGATAAAGCAACAAGAAGAATGATAAACCGCCTTGAAACATTATAATTAGTAGACATTATCACAGCTTATTTACTTTATATTTAAACAAGCATTTATAATTCATCTCATAACGATAATTTAACTGAATTTTAAGAGTGAAAATTAGGCAAGTGCCTGATTAATTAGAGTACCCCTTTTGTATTAACATCAAGGGAACTCTGCAATGAAATATTAGCCGAGATGCAAAGGACTGAAGAAGATTTTACACATAGCCCCTTCCGCCACTTAGGGCAATTTACGTATGTCATAAAATTTATATTTACACCATCAAGTTTTTAATATAAGCCTCGTTTGTGCATGTCACGTACACAGAGGTAAAATAGGACCGTATTCCTCGTATGTACTAGTTAGTACATTTGTATCCTGTTTTAATTGTAGAGTTAAGGACCCAAATTGGTTCAATTTATACTACGATGTGGCTAGTTTTATAAATAAATATGACTATTTGGAAGTGTTCGTTTCAAGCGAAGCATGTCTATAGAATATTTAAAAAAGATCTTTAAGCGAACGTACATGTAAATAAACTGTTTCGCATATAGTATGCGATAAAGTAGAAATAAATATCTTAGCAAAACAATAGGATACACGAGAGATGATAATCGTTGGCATATTCAAAAATTAAAAAAAGTGCATTATAATGTGAGAAGAAATAAGTAGATACATTTGCACGCATTGTACTCGTACAGACTTACAAGGATGTTTTGGCCAAGGACTTTTTATCTTAAACGTCCTTGGTTTTGGCTCGTGGCCGAAATTAGAACTAACGCAGAGACCTCAAACAAAACATCACTTTTGACGTCAAGTTTTGGCATTTTTGTTGTTGACAGTAACGGTCTAAGTCTGGGTGTCTATATTTGTATATAATGTATGAATTTGTGGTACCTTCGTTGTTTTGATACTTATAACACAAGTGCTTAAGCTACTAACTTTGGGATCGGAGCAATAAATAATAATAAATAAATAATACTGGTACCTATAGTACAAGCTTCGGCTTAGTTTGGGGATAGATGGCGATGTGTGGCCCAGCGTGGCATGTCTTGGGTTATTTATTTATTTAATATAATTTAATTCCATAATACCTACTCTGATAAACTTACTTAGATAATTTCTTTTGTGTAATTAAATACATACTCGTATTATACATAGAAAACACCCAGACCAATACCAACAGACATGTGCATGAACACAAATGTTTGTACTGTGCGGGAATCGAACCCGCGACCCTTGGCTTAGAAGGCAGAGGTCACTACCAAATGAGCCATCGAGCCAGCCAAAAATGTATGTGATGTTATCTGATATTTATTTAAGTAGCGTACGGCATACCTACTAGTTATTTAGGCCTTTAGTAGCCGTTTATGAAACACACTTTTTCAAACAGGTTTTTTAACAACAGACCCGCAGAGCTTTGAGGGATCGAAGTACGGTCGACGCAGCGATTTGTCACATATTGTGTTGGTATTTCATTCATCACGGCTATTCAATTTTCCTGGCAATTAATCATTGAACAATACCGGTCAGAATCAAGCACGATAGGCCGTAACGGAAAAGTCTTACCTACTTGTTCGTTGAAGAGTACCGTAATTCTCGGACAATCCGTTAGTGTAGATAATAATCAATAGGTCTTAATGAATGAATGTGTATCGATATCTATTGGAATTAATAAATTTCAAATATTTGTTCATTAAAAATAGATATAATGAGCATTTAATTGAAATGAATAGAGTATTATTGTTTTACATTGTATCTACTGATGTTTGAGTGGAATTGAAATATAAAATATCTACATACCTACTCGTATCTACTAGTATGTACTTGCAAGTAGAGTATAAGTAGCTATACCTACATAATGCCTGGGCATAATGAATAATGGTTACTTATAAATCGTCAAGCACTATACCTATTTAAAAAAAAAACTGTTCATAATTATTTATACAATGCAACCTACTATTTGAGATTATCCAATGCAAAATTGATAAAAACAATGCTATCTTCATTAAATCGATTGTACCCAAGTAATCTATCTTCTATCTATATCTACGAGTATACTTATAATAAATCTGTAGAGAGGTCAATTCTGTACATAAAATATATTTTCAAAATAACTATCAGGGGGTTATTAGTGATCGATACTAAAGGCAAAAATGCAATCAGTAAAATTTTTGTCTATATCTCTAGTATGTTCGTTATAGAAACAAAAACTACTCGACGGATTTTAACGAAACTTGGTACGATTATTTTTCATACTCCTTGGCAGGTTATAGTATACTTTTTATGACGCTACAATCCATAGGAGCAGAGCAGTGATGGAAAGTGTTGGGAAAACGGCAGGAATTTTTATCTGTACCTATGTTTGATCGCGCATCACGCGAAAACTACTGCATGGAATTAAATGCGGTTTTTACCAATGTATTGCTAGAGGTTCAACTTAAAACTTAGGCGCCATTTTATAGAAGTCCGTTATTTTTAAAACCCGATATCCACGCGTGCGACGCCGCCGCCACAGCTAGTTCTTGTATAAAATCGACTATTATTTGAAATCGGTAACGGGCGTCATTAATTTCGAACTGTCAAAAAGAAAATAAACGATTGGGCAAACTATAATTGGTGTTGGCCGACCAATAAAGAAGTCATCAAGTTGATGGAGGCTTGTTGTTGGTGTCGGAGCGAGCGTGACATCTGCTTAATCAACACACAATCAACCGTAATCTCATGTCAACTAGACAATGAGCGAATTAATTATGTATTTTGTATATCCAGTTGTGTGTTTGTTTAAGTATTATTTTATGAATACCTACCGATTGCGAACACATTTATTTTATAATTTTTAAGAGTATAATTTACAGTCTTTGCTATAACGTTATTGTTTAAACAAGAGTTTATGTAATTAACTTCAGTGGGTCAGACTGGTGTCCTCTAAAGGCGTATCTTATGAAAGACAAGTTATTAAGTAGTAAGTTTAGGGACTAATATAGCAAGCATCTCTAATTCTGTTTACTTGGAGGAATTCTATTTAACTGAATATTAACAGCAAGCATGTTATATAGTTAGTTCGTTAGATGATAAAGTTGCTCAACTGTTTCAACTTGCGCAGGACAAGGCCAGCTAAGCAGAGATGTCTGCTAATCTTCAGTAATTGAAAACATACTGGCCCCAATGGCTCATTTGGTTCTGAGCCAAGGGTTGTGGGTTCGATTCCCGCACAATACCTACAAACATTTGTGTGCCTACATGAACCTGAACATGTCTGTTTGTATTGGTCTGGGTGTTTACTATGTATAATATGTAGGTATTTATTTACAAAAAAAAAGTTAGTTTGGGGCCAGATGGCGCTGTGTTGCCCAGTGTGGCATGTCTTGGGTTATTTATTTATTTACTGGAAGAAGAAAAAGAGATGCTAAAGTGATGTACATGTGTGTTGGACCAGTTCAGTAAATGCTCGAATTGGCCATATCGAGTGAGATAAATTTTATTATATGTAGAGTGTTCATAATTAAAACTCCTAGATTTTTTTTACATTTTATTCAGTATTTGCATAACTAACCTATGTTAGTACCTAGTGTTTACCTTTGCATTGTAAACACTTTTATTATCACTTCCTTCCAGATTTTTTAACGAATTTTTCACATTTTCGTAGAAAAAAAGAAGCTGTTCATAGTGACCACCTACACAACTATCTTTGGTACACAAACACAAAGCTTCTAGAGCTGGTAACGGATAAATCGAATGTAACTATTTCACGGTACAATCAAATAATCTTGACCATTTCATGAAGTAGCTACTTTTTGGTTGAAAATAATATCGTAAATTATTTTTTATCATTGATCTGACCAAGGGACATCATAATGTGGCAAATAAACAATGTAACATTTCATGAAATGCGAGCAACCCTACGATAGAGTCACCACATATTCACATACAAACAAATGTTACTAAAAAGTTTATATCGATATATTATTCTACAGGAGAAATTAACCAAGATAAATAAAACAAGGAAAATAAAACCAAGGGGTATGTAAACAATGTCACTGAAAGTAGTGTTACGATTTATTGTTGGTAGCAGTACTAAAATGTATTAATAATAAGCAGCTGATGCAATAAAACAGGACGCTTACGAGCGTACAATTCTATGAGTCCTATAAAACGCGCTGCATCGCCCGTTCGCGCCTTTTATGTCCCACTACCAATTTATATGCTTAAGGAGTTTTTATTTTACTACAGATGAAATAAAATAATGTCCGTACTTTGTATTCACGCGTCGTATTAGATGGATTTTATTTTATTGGAAGCTTAGTTTACCAAGCTACATATCACTACATAGCAATCAAATTTAGTTTATTCCATTTTGTAAAACAAAAAACGGTTTAAGGGTGTTAAAAAATATCAGTAAAAATAAAAATGAGTGGAAATTCGAGCACTTAATTTTATGTGTTTGTAATCGGTTGATTTAAATTTATTCACATACTAGCTGTGCCCGCGGCTTCGCCCGCGTTCATGTAGATGTGTCACAGAAGTGTTTATTATGCGTGTTCCTATTCCATCCTGCTCCATGTCTCGATCTCTTTGCCCACCTTTATATTCCGAACCCTATAACGATCTCGATCCCTAACACTATAACGATCTCGATCCCTAACACTACAACGATTTCGATCCCTAACACTAAAACAATCTTGATCCCTAACACTATAACGATCTCGATCCCTAACACTACAACGATTTCGATCCCTAACACTAAAACAATCTTGATCCCTAACACTATAACGATCTCGATCCCTAACACTATAACGATCTCGATCCCTCTCCTCTCCGCCCCGTATCCTATTCCGTGCGTTATCCCGATCCCTATTCCCGCCCTCCCTTGATCCCTCTCTTGATCCCTTTCATATGAAAGTCCTTATTATCCTTATTCCCATTTTAGGGAAGTGGGGGGTTAGAAAGGGGCAAAAAGTAGTCTATGTTACTCACCATCCCTTTAACTATCTCCACTTAAAAAATCACGTCAATTCGTCGCTCCGTTTTGCCGTGAAAGAAAGACAAACATACAGACAGACAGACACACTTTCCCATTTATAATATTAGTATGGATAAACCCAGTAAAATTGGCTGTTTGTAACTTTTCCATCTTCCGGAGCCGTCAATAAAGAATTCCTGTTACTTTTTCAGGTCATAAATTCATCATAAATTTTATAGCGCATTTACTTTTACAGTGAGTTGTATTACTTGCTCATTTCGGGGAAGAAATAATGGCCGTAGTCGAGACCGCTGTCCAAAACGTAAGTAATTAATTAAATTTACATTTAAATACAAACAATGGAATCGCAGGCAGTCTAAATGTTCCCTCTCAACCAATCGAGTCCTTTGTGTTTCTCACAACAAAATTAACTTTCATTAACTACAAGTTGATAACATCTTTTGTTTCATTATCACTGTTACTTTCATCGTTCACTCACGCTGTTTTAATTTGAATAAATGTATGTGTGAAGACCCTTAGAATTAACTGCAAATAATTACTAAACCCTGTAAGATCTTATGTACCATTTTTCTTGCAAATAAATCTATTCTATTCTATACTAGGGCCTTTGTTAAACGTTGTAGTTTAGCCCGTGTAGTTTTTGGATTTACAATAGTACCATCCAATATCATCCCGTGGGTGTTGTAGAAGACTATGGGAATATCAGCGATTAACTGGGTACAAATATAATCTACTAAGGTCACCAACCCGCTTCCCACGCGTGGTCAAATCCCCCAAATGAAAATTTTCATTGGGGCGGTCTATGTGCAGCAGTAAACGTTTGCAGGCTGCTGATGATGATGACATAGCATTCTTAGAACGATAAAGGCGAACTAAACGCTATAGTCAAAATGTTGAAAATCTTTTTTTCAAGTAGCGTATTGTTGGGGATCAAGAGGTGACCAAAAACCTGGATCCTCTTCAGCTACGTAGAGACATTGCCAGTCTTAGTGTTCTCTATCATCTTTACAATGGGGAATGCTCCGAAGAGTTATTCCAACTCGTTCCGCCCTCTCCTTTCCACTCCCGAACAACACGTGCTGGACAGCGTTGTCATCCGCATACCACCCAGACGATGGTGGCGCGCACCAAGAGGTTTAGTTCCTCGTTCCTGCCCCGTGCCATTAAGTCATGGAATGCCCTTCCAGCTCATGTGTTTCCTTCTTCTTACAATCCTGGGTTCTTTAGGCGGGGCGTGAAACGGCATCTCAGTGGGCCTTCAGGGTGAGGGCGACAGGCGCAATGGGCTCTATTGTGCCTGTCGACCTAACTTTTGGACCTCACGACCGCTTACCATCAGGTGGAGTGAGGTCATCCTGAAAGCTCTTCTTATATAAAAAAAAAAGCACAGCATTAGCAGTGACCAGTACCCCTTGCCTGATGGAAAGCGATTTAAGGTGCCAGTCCACACAGCACGAACAAGCTTTGTCAGCGTCACGTTCGCAACAGGCCCAATTGCACGAAACGACAATCCAATATCGTTTGACTAAATGTTCTACATAAATAAACTATTGTGAGTTATAACCACATCACGAGCTTTGGTTTTTAAAATGGTTTAGATAATCAGGTTGAGCACAACAGACCCCATAGAGTGTCCTAAAACTCCTAAAACATGATTAACCAAAAACAATGTAGTGAAAGAATCTGTAATGTAGATATGTTGTAGTGAAAGAATCTGAAGCGCAGGTCCAGCATTGTCGTTGGGCATCGGTGTGTGGTAGTCAGCGGAGCACGAAATCGCAGCCCGTTGTCTCGCTAACGCATACCCTTCCTATGCGGTGAATAATGCTTTCGAAAACTGATTGCAATATTGTATAATTAAGTTCTAATACCGCGTAAGTAAAAATGACAACTTTTCAGAGAACGGGTGCATTTTTAGAATAGGGTAGACTATGTTTAATTTTCCATGTTATTTGATAGCTTCCAGAAAGAACCATTAAAATCGGACCTATTTGAGAAATCACAAGAAAATTGTTTTGCAAACTAAGAGCGCGATAGGCCTTTCAAGTTCACCGGAAAAGTCCATTTCAATATTCAGAAATGAATCAAAAACATTATAGCAATATTTAGGATATATTTTGATATGAAATCAATGCCGTAAACGCAGTATATTTAATACTAGCTGTGCCAGCGGCGTCGCACGCGTGGATATCGGGTTTCAAAAATAACGGACTTCCATAATCCGTGGTGCCTAAATTTTATTTTAGACCTCTATCAATACTTCGGCGAAAACCGCATTCAATTCCATACAGTAGTTTTTGCGTGATGCTCGTTCAAACATACCTACAGATAAAAAATTCTCCCGTTTTCCCAACACTTCCCTTCACTGCTCTGCTCCTATTATTTGTAGCGTGATAAAAAGTATACTATAACCTGCCCAGGAGTATGAAAAATACTTGTGCCAAGTTTCGTTAAAATTCGTCCAGTAGTTTTTGTTCCTATAAGGAACATACAGACAGACAGACAGACAAAAATTTTACTGATTGCATTTTTGGCATCAGTATCGATCACTAATCCATCGACAAACAACGACACACACACAAACGAGAAATCCATGTACTGTGTGTGTATGCTTTACTCGATTCTCCACAATCTCAAATTTCCTATTTATCTCAAATCCATGTTCCAATTTCTTAGCTCGACTCACACTCGGCAGCTTCGCTCTTCCAGCAATTCACTCTTAGCCACTCCTTTACACCACTCTAGTTTCGTCTCCAACTCCTTTTGCGTTCAATCCATCAGACTCTGGAACAGGCTACCCGAAAGCATCCGTAGTGCTCCTAGCAGGGCATCTTTTAAGGTAAGGGTCCAAAAGTACTATCAACTCCAACTTTCCGCTCAATAGTGTTTTATTTTCTTTTTTTTTACATCTAGTCGTCGTCGTTAGTATATATATATATATATATACATATATTTATTTATTTTGTATTATTTTTAGTATTTATTAGTATATTTTATTTAGGTATTATGGTATTCATGGTCTTATAGTATAATGTCCCAACATTTAATATGTTTATTTTCATTTTAGGTCATATAAGTATCATATCATACAGATATGATACAGAAACTTAATTGTTTCTGCTTAGCCTAAAGGTTGACTGGTAGAGAATGCCTACGCGGCATTAAGTTCGCCTTTTGTACTCTAATTTTTTATTATGCAACTAGCTGTGCCAGCGGCGTCGCACGCGTGGTTATCGGGATTCAAAAATAACGGTCTTCCATAAAATGGTGTCTATAAATTTTAAGTAGACCATTATGCAATACATTGGTGAAAACCGCATTCAATTCCGTGCAGTTGTTTTTGCGTGATGCGCGTTCAAACATACGCGTAAAAATTTCTCCCATTTTCCCAACACTTCCCTTCACTGCTCTGCTCCTATTAATCGTAGCGTGATGAAAAGTATACTATAACCTGCCCAGGAGTATGAAGAATATTTGTACCAAGTTTCGTTAAAATCCGTTCAGTAGTTTTTGTTTCTATAACGAACATACAGACAGACAGACAGACAGACAGACAAAAATTTTACTGACTGCATTTTTGGCATCAGTATCGATGACTAATCACCCCCTGATAGTTATTTTTTTTAAATATTCAATGTACAGAATTGACCTCTCTACAGATTTATTATAAGTATAGATAAACATTAAATAAATGAATAAATAATCACCCACTGATAGTTATCTATATATATAAAAGAACATGTCCTGACTGAACGAGCAACGCAGAGCCGAAACCGCTGATGCGAATGCAACGAAATTTTGCATGTAGGTTACATTTATGACGTAGGCGCCCGCTAAGAAGGGATTTTTCGAAATTCACCCGCTAAAGGGGTAAAATAGGGGCTAAACGTGGGCGAAGCCGCAGGGGCACAGCTAGTTTTAAAAATATATTTAATGTACAGAATTGACCTCTCTACAGATTTATTATAAGTATATGTAGATATCTACCTACACATTCAAACTTCTCTTAGAGAATCCTTTAACAATAACGGAAGCCAGAACATTGTTCGCGATCTTGTTGTCAAAGTTTTTGACATGCGCTCTCGTTCTTCTAAAGAAGATGGAAAGGGATCTTTGTATGTTTAAACAAGAGGAACTTCAGTCACTCATCATAGAATGTAGATGAATGATTATTTGATAGTTTTTGATACATTTAATGTAAGGAAGCTTTTCAAGATCTATCCAAATAATATGGTTAAAAAATTATGGCATTCATCGTCATCTTTGACATTCATTAAATGCAGCATCTGGTTATGTTCTTATAACGGGTGTTTTTTTAGAGGTATAGAACTTTAAAATGGAATAAAACCAAGATGATTTTTTTTATTGATATGAAATTTACTTTATTCGAAAGATGATCTTCTGGCATTATAATTTAAAAATGATGTCTGGCATTTGACCGCCTCGGCTGGCTCGGACGTAGTCTAATCTGGAGGTCCAATTTTCGATGACTTTTTCCAACATTTGTGGCCGTATATCGGCAATAACGCGCCGAATGTTGTCCTCCAAGTGGTCAATCGTTTTGGGCTTATCTGTGTAGACTAGCTATTTCACATATCCCCACAGAAAATGGTCGAGCGGCGTTAAATCGCACGAACTTGGAGGCCAATCGACGGGTCCGGAACGTAAAACTATATAGTAGAGGATCCTGCCATACAACGATCTTCACCGAGACGTTTATTGGATGAAACTTATTTTATATGTAATTAAATATGTCAATAAATATAATGCATATTGTTTGCCGATCAAATTTTGGTCCAGGGTATGATTTGATGGATGCAAGCATGATTAGACATTTCACCGGTTTGATTATATTAGATAAATTCTATACCAATCCAAAGTATGAAGCCCATAGAATATGCAAACGTTTTGCTGCCTATTCTTTTCCGGTCACAACTCTTGGGTAGCCAGGTATAAACAGGTCAAAATCAAAATCAAAAAATCAAAATCAAAATACCTTTATTCACATAGACTTAAAATAAGCACTTATGAATCGTCAAGTAAAAAATAATGTAAAAATATAAAAAGTAATGTAAGAATGTGAATAAAAGCAATTTAAAAGAAGCTACCGCCGTGTTCGGAAAGTAGATTTCTACCGAGAAGAAACGGCAAGAAACTCGGTAGTTACTCTTTTTAAATCGCCAATTGTTACATGTTTTGGTATTACAACATTTTTAAATATTTTAAAGTTAAACAATGCAAAATAAAAGTTGAGTCTATACAATGCAACAAAGTTTACTACGAAGCAGCAGTCCAGGAGATGTCGTCGTTGAGGAAATCTTCTACTCTATAATAGCTCCCTTTTATAAGTAAGGACTTCATGTATGATTTGAATTTATGAATGGGCAGTTCAACAATATGTTCCGTTAACCTGTTGAACATTTTGATACCCAATCCTACAAACGACCCACTCACCCTACTTAGCTTTAGACGTGGAACGGCAAGCTTGTGCTTATTTCTAGTGTTTAAATTATGATTATCTGAATTTTTATTAAATTGACTTAAATGTTTACGTACATAAACAACACAGTCAAAGATATACTGTGATGCTACCGTCATTATGTTAATTTCTTTAAAACGTTCTCTAAGTGATTCGCGTGTCTTTAAACCATATATAGCGCGGATGGCCCGCTTCTGCAGTACAAAGATTGTTTGTATGTCAGCAGCTGACCCCCATAATAGAATACCGTATGACATAATGCAATGGAAATAACTGAAATAAACAACCCTTGCCGTTTCAACGTCAGTCAAAAGCCGGATTTTCCTTACCGCATATGCAGCTGAACTAAGCCTTCCAGCCAGGACAGCAATATGAGGACCCCATTGCAACTTTGAGTCTACATTGATGCCAAGAAATACTGTAGAGTTAATTAATTCAATAACTTCATTGTTCATGATAATATTAGTGTTAACCTGTTTGACATTTGGCATTGTAAATTTAACACACTTGGTTTTCCTGGCATTAAGCAGCAGGTTATTGTTTGTAAACCAGTGTACTATTTTAGCGAGAGCACAATTTACATCATCAAAGTTGGTTTTCTTTCTATTTACCTTAAAAATGAGGGAAGTATCGTCTGCAAACAATACTGTCTCACATATATTACGTGAATCGATACTTGCATTTTGCACCCTTCTGAATATTTTTCTCTATCTAATTCAATCAATCAATTAATCAACAGCCCTGGTCATTCCACTGCTGAACGTTGGCCTCCTGTAATTCGCGCCACATTTCTCCATCCCGTTCTACCACCATCCAGCAAAACATACCCTGGACCAAAATTTGATCGGCAACCCAGATGCATTATATTTATTGACATATTTAATTACATATAAAATAAGTTTCATCCAATAAACGTCTCGGTGAAGGTCGTTGTATGGCGGGATCTTAGACCAATACGGTCATCAAACGTTTCCTTCAATAAATCAATTGTGGCACGAGCTGTGTGACATGTTGCGCCGTCTTGTTAAGACCACAACTCCTGCACAATCATGGTTGTTCAATTGATGAACAAAATAGTCAGTAATCATCGCTCTATAGCGGGCATCATTGACTGTAACGTTCTCCAGCATCGTTTTTAATGAAGTACGGACCAATTATTCCACCAACCCATAAAGCACACCACACAGTCAGTTTTTCTGGATGTAACGGTGACTCAACATACACTCGAGGATTATCATCACTCCAAATATGGCAGTTTTGTTTATTGAAGTATATGTCACCGGAAAATAGCAAGAATCGTAAGTTGATCAACTTCCTAGGTAGTTGATTAACTTTCGGAATATAACAAACGGTAGTTGAAATGTATTGTTTAACGCAATGGATTTCCGTTAGTTGATCAATTTACGGTAGCCTGACAGTCATTTAATAATTTACGATTTTGACACCAGTAAAATCGTCCTCAAACGGGCCAATCGTTGCTCAATGTACTATTTAACGGTGCACTATTACCCGTAACTTAATACACTGTTCCCTGATTGGTTGCCGGGATAACGCCTTGTGAGCCATTGAACCAATCAACGTTCACCTCACTTTCGTCGGATGATTTTACGGCAAGACCCCGTAAAATGATCAATTTACTAAAATACATACGTTAAATAATACATTTCAACTGCCGTTTATTATTTTCCGGAAGTTAATCAACTACCTAGGAAATTGATCAACTTACGATTCTTGCTATTTTCCGGTGACATATACATTCAACCAAAAGTGAGCTTCATCGCTAAACAAAATTCGCTTATGAAAATCGGGATTAATTTCGTGATTTTCAAAATAAAATTGCATGGAAGCGTTGTTCAGGCGTCAGTCTACTCGTATTCATGTTGAAATGCCAAACCAAACTAAACATAAATCACGCAACTGCTGCCAAAATGCCCGCTAGTTAAAAAAGTGTTGCCAACTTAAAGTTATATACCTCTAAAAAAAACACCCGTTATATACCTGTTTATTGTAGCCACCATATACCTACTCGTAGCAGGGCGATAGTTACATGCCCACGTGTATCTCTTTCCGCTTCTCGGACGTATCCAACCTTTTGGGCTCGCTCTGCGTTTATGTAGCAACGGGCAAGTAAATTTATCAGATTCAAAGTAAATATTATCACGGAAATCAGAACCAATAAAATCACTTACTAAATATGATACAGTATACGATGTTATTATTAATGTTATTCACGCCATTTGCCATGCATTATTGGAGCCTTGATTGGACTGTTGATTCAGAAGGCAGTAGCACTATAAAATG
Source organism: Conogethes punctiferalis (assembly GCA_031163375.1). Classification (NCBI taxonomy): domain Eukaryota; kingdom Metazoa; phylum Arthropoda; class Insecta; order Lepidoptera; family Crambidae; genus Conogethes; species Conogethes punctiferalis. The sequence continues at coordinate 16,926,665 of CM062077.1, read as the reverse complement.
ATTCACTGGACCATTTATTTAGAAATGCATTAACCCGATTCCAAAGTAGGAATCTGAGTACCAAGTTTAAACACTTGTGTTTTGGAAACCAGAATCAACGAAGATACCACAAATATATGCATAAATACTATAGTATTAAATACACAGACACTGAAAAAACACGAATGTTTCATTACATGAGGGGTATATGTCTGGGTGTGTCATATACCTCTGGTTCAAAAGGTCATTGAGCCACCGGATCAGTGAAGTTTAGAAGTCCATCAGTTATATGTAATAAGAAAGTCAGTAAGTAACCTCCTAACCCAGTTTCTTGCACGTTGCCACTACAATTATTGCTAGTTCGTACGATGGATCTTTACGTCGAGCTTAAATGATGTCATATTCTGGACTGGCTCGGTGGCTCAATTGGTAGTGACCCCTGCCTTTGGAACCAAGGGTCGTGGGTTCAATTCCCACCCGGGACAAACATTCGTGTGATGAACACTTGTGTTTGTTCTGTGTCTGGGTGTTTATATTTGTATTTAAGTATTTATTTGTGGTACCTTCGTTGTTCTGATACCCATAACACAAGTGCTTAAGCTACTTACTTTGGGATCGGAGCAATGTATGTGATGTTGTCTGATATTTATTTATATTGTTGGAAGGAGGAAACACATGTGCAGGTAATGAGTTCCGCTTTTAAATGGTACGGCAATTGTTAGGAAAATTGCTCAACTTTTAGTTCATGACGAAAAGTTCTTTGCTTATTTAGTTCAGACAGCTTAAATGTCTGTCTTTATTAAAATGCATTATTCTAAGCATTTATCATGGTATCTATAGATGTTAAATAGCTATACCTACCTGATAAAAGGCTAAAGGTGCAACATTTTTTCTAAATCAAAGGACTCTGTAACTTCCTTTAGGGACCTTATTGTGTAGGTTGAATTCATTTCCTAAGTGCGACCGAGGTACGTACCTACTTCACACAGTAACTCCAAACAACTTATTTAATCAGCACTTATTTACATTAGTATGTTAACACCGATGTCGAAGTAATTGGTAAGAAAAAGTTAGGTACGACAGAATTCGATTGATATCCGTTCCGTATTTTTTTTTATATTAGCACATAACAGCACAGATGACAGGCTACTTGGCGGCGCACGGGCTCTAGTTGAAGATGTAGGGTCTCGAGGGTCAATTTAACCCCCAACCATTTTTTTTAATTACCAGGGAAAAGTGCTTTTATGCATCCCCGCCACCCGGAGGAGCGACGGGGTATGTGGGTCTCACACCGCCCTCGGTAAGGGGAGGGCGGAACCCTGTCTCGAGATGGTAATGAGACAGGGATTACCCACTAAAAAAACCCTGGTCCCTCCGTCACACGCTGATAGGCTGGTGTCACGGGGCCTGGAGTAGAACCTATGAACTGCCGTGACACCACTAGCGCGGCCCGTTTATGCAGGCCCCACAGGCCCCTCCCTTAGGGGAGAGACAGGAGCTGCCATGAGGGCCAACTCCCGTCCGACAATGACGGGGACCTGTGCAAGGCGAGTGGAGGTGCCCCCGCACCAACCACCCGCTAGGCCCCGTCAGGAGGCATTTGGCGGTTGTAATGCCGTCGTACACGCCCCCTTCTGCGTGTGCGGTGCGCCGGGGCTGAAGGGTCAGCCTCCCGTACCCGCTCCGCGGCTTCCTTATGCGAGATGACTACCTCGCAGAAGGATGCAACGGCCGTCCATGCTGCGCGGGTCGTCACCATGGCCGTGATCACCGTGGGTAGCGACAGGTCAGCGCCAACAACGCTAACCAGGGTGGCGCGCTGCTCACTTCACGCAGGACACGAGGCGAGAGTATGGTCCGCCGTGTCATGCTCTTCTCCGCACTCGTGACATGCAGGGGAATCCTCCCGTCCGATCCGGAACAGGTATTGACCAAAGCAACCATGCCCGGTCAACACCTGCACCAGACGAAACGTGAGGAACCCGTGCTGTCTCTCTAGCCAGCCCAAGCTCCAGCATAGGCTTCCCTCCGCACTGCGCCTCTTTCCGCAGGAGCAGGGCGGTCTCCACGTGCCTTCTCCACGTACGTCCAATGGTATCGAGGGTCTCGAGGGTCAATTTAACCCCCAACTTCCGCTTTCGATTGAAAGCGCAATACTCGCACAGCGTGTATCGCCTCTACCTACATAGTGCGAACGGCTAAACTATGGAACTCTTTGACGGGCTCCTTGTTCCCCGAGAGATAATAAATCTTTCGATGTTAAAGGCGAGAGTGAACCGGTTTTTGTTGGGTTAGCGCGCTCCATTGTAGACTACGGTTCATGGTACATTTTGGTTCAGGGTAAGCGACATGCTTACCATCAGGCGAATGGCAGTTAAGCGCAAACTTATTTTGAACTAGCTGTGCCGGCGGCGTCGCACGCGTGGATATCGGGTTTCAAAAATAACGGACTTCCATAAAATCTAAATTTTAAGTTAGACCTCTATACATTGGTGAAAACCGCATTTAATTCCATGCAGTAAATTTCGCGTAATGCGCATTGAAAAATTTCTCCCGTTTACCCAACACTTCCCTTCACTGCTCTGCTTCTATTGATTGTAGCGTGATGAAAAGTATACTATAACCTACCCAGGAGTATGAAGAATAATTGTGCCAAGTTTCGTTAAAATCCATCCAGTAGTTTTTGTTTCTATAACGAACATACAGACAGACGGACAGACAAACGGACAAAAATTTTACTGATTGCATTTTTGGCATCAGTATCAATTACTAATCATCTCCTGATAGTTATTTTAAAAATTCTATGTACAGATTTGACCTCTCTACAGATTTATTACAAGTTTAGATTAGATTAGTTTAGATAGCCATCAAACAAACTTCATAAACGAGGCATACAAAACACCACGCAAAACTCGATCGAGACGTCATGATCGAGTGGTAGTTAGTATGAAGCGTTTTAGGGCGAATCCATATTTATTTTGTGACTTTGAAATGGTGATATCTCTAGTGTGATTGTTTCAACAATGTTTCTATGATTGGGTGATCAATATCAACCCAAAACAAAAATTAGTCATCATGGCTATTATCGCACGTTTTTTGCCTATCCTATGTTTTTGTTTTCAAAATAAAACGTTTCTAGGATAAAATCCTTGTTCTGACCATTTTCGGACATACGCGGTGTAGATAACGAATAAATCATTTTATTATCTACCACGGCAGTACCTATGTATAATACTAATATAAGTATTAAAATTATATCGGCGGCTTTAAAGCTGCCAACAAGATACCCACTATTCATTTCATTCAACAAATAGAAAGAAAGAAAAAATTTATTAGCCTACAAATGATACACAGACAATTAACACATAAACAAAGCACATTAAAGAATTAGACAAAATAAAGAAGTTAACAGTACAGATAATGAAAATATATAATATTATAGAAAATATACATAAATAGGTGTATGTTTTACTTTATGTTGGTACTCCTTACAAAAATAAGCAACAGAAACATTGTTCAATTCAGTTTTTTGTAATCTAATATTATTTTTAACATAGAAGTTAGCAGGATTTCTGTCAACAAAAATATTTTTCTTTGATATCAAATCAAATCATCTATTTCGGTTGGGTTAGGCAAAAAGGATGATTGGCTATCTCTGTTTAGAAATTTCAAGGTTTGTTTTCAAACGGTTAAATGAATGACATTTAAAAAAAATTAAACCGACTTAAAAAAAAACACAAACGACCAAAACTTTAATCTAAAAATAAAACTGTACCTGCATAACAAAAAAGCGATAAATTACATAAGTAATTATCTCTATATGTATAACTATAATTATTTAAATATATACAATTATCACTTATTTTTGGAGTCGGTGCCAGCCTCTAGGTAACGTAAACGTAGACTGTTGTTGTATGACGCGCGCGGCCGGCAAATCCACACGACAAAATACATTTATTTGTTTGGCTGGCACCGACTTATACCGAAAAATAAGTGATAATTGTAAATATTTAAATAATTATAGTTATACATACTCGTATAATATGATTTAAGGAGATAATTACTTATGTTATTTATCGCTTTTTAGTTATGCAGGCACAGTTCTTTTTTCAGATAAAAGTTTTGGTCCTTTGTGTTTTTTTGAAGTCGGCTTAATTTGTTTTAAAGTTAATTTGTTTCTCGATTTTTAGTTGCGTTAATGTGTTATGAACTGAAATAAATGCTAGTTAATGTCCTTAAGAGTTTTACTTAGGAAAGAAAAATTTTGCTTTAAGTCAAGTGAAGATTTTGCGATCTAGAATCAAGCAAATTACTTACCAAGCCAGCTGCCCTATTAGCCCTGCATAAGTAAATACTACTACCTAGTTTCCAACGACCAATGGTAGTACTGTCCCCTAGCTCCTATCCGTTAAGGAGTTCTGTGGCTTCATCATCAGCACCAAATGTTGACGCCCAGAAGCATATATACCTGAGTAAGATATGATTACGTAAAAAAAGCACCATATGAGCATACAATTTTCGGTTGTTGCCCTTAATTTCTCCCAGATCTCATCATCAGATCCTGACTTGGTAATAATGAGACCACCTCGGAAGTGTCCTCTGTCGAACAAAAAAATTTTTGAAATCCATCTATAATTGACGGAAATATCGGTGAACATACATAAAAAAAATATTATACATAAGACGAATTGAGAAACTCCTCCTTTTTTGAAGTTGGTTAAAAAACCGGCCATGTGCGAGGCGAACTTTCGCACGAACGGTTCCGTACCATTGACTAGATTTCAAGCGTTTATTCAAGCTATTATTGCTGACTTTAATACCAGGCAAAAAGTGGCAAATAAATAATTTTTGTTGTATGAGAGTCCCCCTAATTTTCTGGGTAATTATTAACTGGTAAAAATGTTCTGCGGGTTAAAAATCACACAGAATACCATTAAATCTTGCGATCAACATCTATCAAACATTTTTTTTCTATTCACTGCAAAGTAGACAAAGAATAAATAATTTTAACTAAGGTCCAAAGGAACGACTTATTGGAAACATTCATTCTCGGATCATCCCATTATTGCTCCGTCTGAGAGCTCTCTGTGAAAAGTAAAAGGGATCATAACAGAATTTATTTTATATATAGAATTTATTTTATCGCCAGTAACTCGCGAAGCGATCGCCAAAGCCGGTGGAGGGCTTAGAAAATTATTTTCGAGGGTGACCATCAAACAAGTTACCGTTCGCTACAGAAAGTTCGCGTAACATAAAAGAAGTTTTATGGGCCGATAAAGACCTTTTCAAGGATCTCTGTAGAAGCTTGCTCACCGTTTGCTACGGCTCAGAAGACTTCTGCAAATGACTCTAGGAGACCGCCTTATGTAATAAATTTGTATTTATATAATTATTGATTACTAGCTGGTGGGCACAGGGTTCGCCCGCGTTCATGTAGGTGTATGACAGAAGTGTTTCTTCATCCCTTTTTTTGCAATAAAAGGTAGCCTATGTCCTTTCTCAGGGTCTAAAGATTGTCTGTGCCAAATTTGATCAAAATCGGTTGAGAGGTTTAAGCGGGAAAGCGTAACAGACAGACAGACAGAGTTACTTTCGCATTTAAATTATTAGTAGGGATTTATGTTAAATGCGACTATGTTCGTTGGGGAAACTGCGCGTATTTAATTATAACTTATGCTACCACCACCAATCGTTGTTTTAAAAAATATACATTTAACATTCGTAAACAATACATTCCAATACTAAATAATTTAAAAGATTCAATTTTTCTCAATTCCCTTTGTTCCTTGTGGATATAATCTGCTCTGTCGTAGGTTTTTCATGTATTGTTTTTTTGTAAAGAAGTAATAAATCTTTTTTATGCCTAATAACATTAATTTAAATGTACTATTAGCTTTATTATACCATATGGTGCAATTATTATATGATCCAGCTACGGGTAGTGCGATAGTAGTAGGGATATAATCTAAATATACAAAAGCGAAAGGTCACCAGATCACCACTTACTCACGCCTAAGACGAAATCTTAGAACTGTTAGTGCCAAAAGTTTCTTGCACAGAGATTTGTTTTTGGATAAACACACACATAGAAAAAGAAGAGAGAAAAAAAATATGAAGAAATGAGAGAGTTTGTATAAAAGTTGTTCATTTTTGACATAATGTATAAACTTGGATTTTAAGTATCAAAAAGAAATTAAAAATGTTAAGGGTATTTTAAAGATTGAGGGGGTTAAAATGGTGTTTAGAAATTTAATAAGAACGAACCTAAATGAGAGAGGAAGCGGGCACAGGAATGGTAATGGACAGACAGACTGGCTCGATGGCTCGTTTGGTAGTGACCCCTGCCCCTGCATCTAAGTAAGGTTACCAGTTGTCTAGTACCCATAGTACAAGCTTCGACTTATGGCGATGTGTGGCCGAGCGTTGCATGTTTTGGGTTATTTATTATTATTATTTAAAAAAATAGACACGCGAACGAGGTCGAGATGTGGAACGGGATCGGGATTGTATTCGGGACTTCTTGCATTTTAGATTTATTTATTTATTTATTTAATCTTTATTGCACAATTATAAGTGTACAAAAGGCGGACTTAATGCCGCATAGGCATTCTCTACCAGTCAACCATTGGGCTAAGCAGAAATAAAAAAAAAATGTAGGTAGTGTGCTGCAAGGTTAATAACATTAAACATTAAAAATACGTACACATACATAAATATAATACATTTATACATATAGTTAATATAATATATAGCATATACAAAGATATAATATATATAATACATAATAACATATATATATAATAATTAGACGAGTTGGTGTTGTGAAACGACTTTGCTAATGTTGGAGACGAAAATGTTTTTGGACCCTCAACTTAAAGGATGGTTTAGATATACTGTAAATGTTTCTTTATGAATAAGGTAAATGAAAGTTTAACTATTAGGATGCTTTTCTATCTATCTAGGCTCTTTCGTTATCGATTTTCATTTATCTCTTCTTAAACAGGTCATTACGGCGTCGGTGTGTTCATAAGTAAAGCGGCTGTCGAGATCAAAAGGCAATATTGCGCTTTGAGCCACCCTATACAATAATAGGGTGATTAATGGCTCAGCCGATATACGAGGCAAGTTCTTTGTTGTTCAACAAATATTTGATCCGGGCGCAGACGTCGCAATCCGTCCTTTTGACAGCGAAGCGGTTGCGGCGCTCTAAAGACCATGGGATATTATTAGTTCGCTTTACGATCTTCGGTTTGGGCTTTAGACACTCTAATCACTTCTAAGTAAGTTAAATAAACCTTTTCCTTTAATTTATAATTGTATTTTTTAAAGTGGCGCTCGCCGCATAAAAAAATTAAATAATTAAATATCAGACAACATCAAATACATTGTTCGGATCCCAAAGTAAGTAGCTTATGCACTTGTGTTATAGGTCTCAGAACAACAATAAAAACAAAATACAAACACCCTGACACGGAACAAATACAAATGTTCATCACACGAACGTTTATCCCGGGTGGGGATCGAACCCGCGACTCTTGGTTCAGACAGCCGGGGTCATTACCAATTAAGATACCGGGCAGTTAATTAAAGATGGCCTGTACTTTTAGTTTTACTAGTTTATAATTCAGTTAAAACGTTTCATATATGTATAATATATGAAACGTTTTAATATGTATTTACGATCTATTAGTATTATCTAATCTAAATTTATAATAAATCTGTAGAGAGGTCAAATCTGTACATTGAATATATTTTCAAAATAACTATCAGGAGATAGGTGCTTAGTGCAGTGGTCACTAGAATAAGTTATTATTTGTACTGTTTTCTGGTAATAAATAAATTTATTATTATTATTATTATATTAGATGATTAGTAATCGATACTGATGCCAAAAATGCAATCAGTAAAATTTTTGTCTGTCTGTCTGTCTGTCCGTCCGTCCGTCTGTCCGTCCGTCTGTCTGTCTGTCTGTCTGTCTGTATGTTCGTTATAGAAACAAAAACTACTGAACGGATTTTAACGAAACTTGGTACACTTATTCTTCAACTCCTGGGCAGGTTATATTATACTTTTTATCGTGCTACGATCAATAGGAGCAGAGCAGTGAAGGGAAATGTTGGGAAAACGGGAGAATTTTTTATCTATATGTTTGAACGCGCATCACGCAAAAACTACATGGAATTAAATGCGGTTATCACCAATGTATTGCTAGAGTCAACTTAAAATTTAGGCACCATTTTATGGGAGTCCGTTATTTTTGAAAACCGATTAATACAGCACAGCACAGCTAGTCATTAATATAAATGGTTATTAATGTGAAATTAGATACAGTTTCCCGGAGTTACAATGTGATAATGCCATTTAAAACTTATTAAGCACATGATATCAGATTAGGTAAAACATTTTCCGACATGCGTGTATATGTAGTGTACAAAAATTAGAACTTCGGATTAGAGACATATATATTATGCATACACTGTACGCAGTTTTCATCATGTAAGCCGTTCTGAACCTTGAAAGAATGATTTTTTTTTTAGTTCTTGGAGCTTCATTAAACTGTGATTCATTATCAGACGCAGGTCGCAGTCGCAGGTTGTTTACGGGTTATGCTAGGTCTGTTTCGTCTGTACACAATTCCTAAATGTTGTTCCGATTTCTTGCCTCTAAGCTGGTAGCAACATTCGAAGAATTTCATCCTGAAAGTAAGCCTACGCTTCTCAAATATTCATTTCACCGTTTACTTATTAGTGGTAAATTCCCGTATTTACCTCGATGTCAGTACCTGTCATGTCAAAATGACACAAATTCTATGACAAATTCAAGAAATGACAGTATCTATGGTCATTTAAAAAAGTATGTAACATATTTTTCCGAAATTGTTTTGAAAATTTATAGAATGTTTAGAAATTGAAAAAATTTTTAATGTATATTTTCATTAAATTTCATTTTTATAAATAATTAATTCAGAAGCATTTCTTTAAGCAATCTGTGTATAAGATTTAAGTGCAATGTAGGACGAGATTTTCCTCTCATTATCGCACGAAAGTATTGAACTGTGGCGAAATAAGCGAGCACTAAGATTATTGCCATTAATACCACTGTCGACGACGACACATTTAGGGGAAAAAAAATATGTTAGAAACCGTGTAGAAACCTCAACATCATTTTAAAATACCTATCCATAGATATACCACACGTATAGGTTTGATGAAAAAAAAATTTTTGAGTTTCAGTTCTATGTATGGGGAACCCCAAAAATTTTGGATTTTTTCTGATTTTATTTTAAAATCATAATGCGGTTAGCAGAATACATCTACGCACTAAATTTAAATAATGTAGCTCTTATAGTTTCGGAATAAACTGGCTGTGACATACGGACGGACAGACAGACATGACGAATCTATAAGGGTCCCGTTTTTTCCATTTGGCTACGGAACCCTAAAAATGATGTTAAAAAACTCAACATCATTTTAAAATACCTATCCATAGATACTCCACAAGTATAGGTTTGATGAAAAAAAAAATTTTGAGTTTCAGTTCTATGTATGGGGAACCCCAAAAATTTTGGATTTTTTTCTGATTTTATTTTAAAATCTTAATGCGGTTTAAAAAATAACATCTACGCACCATTTTCAATAATGTAGCTCTTATAGTTTCGGAATAAACTGGCTGTGACATACGGACGGACGGACAGACAGAAAGACATGACGAATCTATAAGGGTCCCGTGTTTGCCATTTGGCTACGGAACCCTAAAAATGACGGAGACTAATCGGAAATTGCGGAGCAAGGTTTAGCTTAACCCTAGAAGCCTAATCTACGTATGCGAGATGTACAATTGTACACTCAACGGAATATCGTTTGTATCTTTCTAAGTGTTGAAGCTAGGGCGTCGTGCTCTTTTGCCAACTCAGTGCCCGATGGGCGAAAGCAGATGGAGCACGTGTCGTTGAGGTAAGTGCCGCATTTTGAAGTAATTGAAGTATAGCACGCACGCACAAAAAATCTGATGTCGCAAGCACAGGGTTGATATGTGTGTAGACTGCTCATAAAGTTTAGCAAGTCTGATTATTGTTAATGTTTGCTCTAAGTTTAATTAATTATCGTTACAAAAAGGTTTTTTTTTTAAAAGGAGTATTATGTTTAGATGATTAGTAATAGTAAATTTGTTTGTTCGAATTTATGCATATTGTATTTTTGTTAATTTAATAACTGTAATTAAAGTAAAAATTCATAACAGAGTTGTTTTATTGTTAGTTTATATCCCAAATTAATATTTCTGCATAGTAATATTACTATAATAGGGCTATTTTTTGCATACATATTGTATTATATATGTGTACGTCGCTGAGACGTATATTAGGGCTTTGTGTATGTCCCCAATAGATTAGGCTTCTAGGGTTAACTAAGTATATTCAATGAACCTGTAACCTAACATTGGTTAAAATACATATCAAGGGACTCTGAAAAGAATATAGGGTGCTACCACATAGTAGAAGCAAACCAATTACGGCGTTATCAACTATTTGTAGCACAAATGAAATAGGTACGACAGTAAAACTCATGCGCCATGATTATTAATTTATAAAACTTATTATAAAACGCTATAAAAAGACGATTTAAGTAATCGGTTAGGAAAAATAGCAAACAATTCCATCAGAATAAGCCACAAAGAGTGATTTGCAAAGTTCCGTAATCGTAACAATAGGCACATTTATCTTTTGAGAAGTTTCGAAACAGCGCCAAAGGAGCATTAACGCTTTCTTCTTGAAATCTTGAAATAAGAAAGATTTTACAAAAGAGTTCCAGCTGGGAGTTATAGCTAAATGTTTGGCGGTGATTCATTCGCCCGAACATTGGGGGGCACTTGTTGCTGCAAATTAATTAGGAAACAAGTTAACAAAAAGTGCAATAAACTTCGTTAAGGAAGCTTAATTTCCGACTGGGCTCGAAGAGCCTGACATTAATCAAACGAATGGCTCTCGACTGCCGCGAATTTTATTACTGATTCTGAATTGTCGAGGATTAACATTATAACAAGATGATAGGCAAGATACAATCCGCTTTCGTAAAACCTGGCCCTGAGGTCGGAAACAGGCTCGTTTCAGTGGCGATTGAATTCCATCATATTCAGTTCATAAAATAAAAAAGCGAAAGTAAAGTAAACAAAACGTTGGCTTTACATAAAGCATATAGGTAGGTATTGGACGCAAATCCATATATACGAGTAAATCAATTGGAACACATATTGGAACGGTGGAAACGCTAAGACAGATTATTTCCGTTGCTTCCCTCGCATAGACCCACGCCCGCACCCGCACTATATCGATTAACGATCTCGAATATTGGCAAAATGAATGCCGCCTTGTTTACGATTCATAAATCTCAACAAATTACTGTACACGAGACTCTTAAACTTGAAGGTTATTTTAGCACTGCGAGCGCCTGTTACGTTGCTTGAGTCATTAAAAAATTTATGAAAATATGTCTGCGGTTTTAAATGATGCATAGATCGTTACTTTGAATAATGGGAAGTTTTGCGTACTTTGCTATATATTAGATCAACGTTGACTAATGAAAAACTGGCGGAATTTGAATCGCTCCCACACCACATGGAAGTCAACAGCCTATATCACTAGGCCCACCGACCGGAGTTCATGGTCTAAAATCCCGATATACAACGACCTTCACCGAGACCACAGATTAATAAGTAACCAGATACTTCACTCCCATACAAAAGTGATTTTACCTACGTTATAAATGCCTACAACTCTTAATAATAATGTCTGCATTTTGCAGCGAGAAGAAATCAACCTTAAGTACGTGAACAAAGAGTCAATATTGTGTTGCCCACCTTGCGCGTTACGCACGAGTGCGTTTCACACGAAACGCGCTAGGGTTGAATGTTATTGCAATACTATTTTTATCTAAGATTATTGCCACGAGAAATATCGCATAAATACATAGTTAAATAACAAATAGGCATATTCACGCGATATTATTTGCGGATAAGTAGGTAGGTAGGTATATGATCTGCAATGTCATAGTACATTATATTGTTCTCTTGTGTATATGTAGGCATGAAAGTTTTGAGGTATATTTTTCACACCTTGGGTTACATTATCAGAATTTTAGTATGGATCCTTAACATTTTTGAAAATGTAATACCTATAGCCGATATCCAGCGGTGATAGTGTACCTAGCTTCCAAACAGTGAAATAATTTTTAAAGCCTTATCAAGTAGTTTCGGAGCCAATAGGCTCAACTTTACAGGCCTTCGAAAACAAACAAAAAACAATCAAATTTAACCTTTTTATAGTAAATAATATAAGTGTAGAAGAAAATTAATGTTTCTATATAACAAATATGTTTGAGTTTTATAATGTGTTATTTCCTTGTCTAAATGTATACGAGTATGTAAGTATTTTATTCTTCTCTGAATTTTCGTTTATTAAATAATAACCTTGATAATGTCCTAAAACGCGTCAATAATCATTTTAGTGAATAATCATGAAATAAAAACAAGAGCAAATCCCATCCACAAAACTAATCCACTGCACAATTAAATTTACGTCTTGTTCTGGCGAAAAAGCGCGGGAAACGTACGGTGCGGCGGGCGTGCAGCGGCCCTCGCTAATGCGCACCGAGGTCGGTACGCTGAGCGGTAGGTACTTATCGCGAGGCTTCGAGCGAGTGACGGAAGCCTGCCGAGACGCTTATTGGATGAAACTTATTTTATACTAGCTGTGCCGGCGGCGTCGCACGCGTGGATATCGGGTTTCAAAAATAACGGACTTCCATAAAATAGTACCTAAATTTTAAGTTTAGACCTCTAGCAATACATTAGTGAAAACCGCATTCAAATCCACGCAGTAGTTTTCGCGTGATGCGCGATCAAACATACAGATAAAAACTTCTCTCGTTTTTCCAACACTTCGCGTCACTACTCAGTTCAAATTGATTGTAGCGTGATGAAAAGTACTATATATAACCTGCCCAGGAGTATGAAGAATAATCGTACCAAGTTTCGTCAAAATCCGTCCAGTAGTTTTTTTTTCCTATAACTAACATACAGACAGACAGACAGACAGACATCGGTATCGATCACTAATCACCCCTTGATAGTTATTTTGAAAATATATTTCATGTACAGAATTGACTTCTCTACAGATTTATTATAAGTATAGATGTAAGTAATTAAATATGTCAATAAATATAAAATGCATATGTGTTGCTGATCAAATTTTGGTCCAGGGTACATATTTTATTGACATATTTAATTCAGTACATATAAAATAAGTATTATCCAATAAACGTCTCGGTGAAGGTCGTTATATAGCGGGATCCTCTACTATCTTAGTCTAAGCAAGCATAGCGTAACTTATAGCATTCTAAGAAACGCGTCATTTTATCTTGTGGTTCTACCCGTATCTACATAAAGTAATTAAATAGTTGCGTTAAATATAAAAATTAAATTAAATTAAATTAAAAACGGTCGCCTCAAAGAATAAAGGAGAAGAAAAGAAAAATATCAAGCTACATTTAATCAAGGACCAACAGTGGAAAGATGAAAAATATTAAGTTATTTTTTCATTGCACTTATTTGCAGGAAAATCATTTTCCTCGATATTGTTATGCTGGAAATTTCCGGTTTCTTTACATAACAATGATATTCAAATTATAATTCAAAGTATAATCAGTGTAGGTAGTATGAAGTTGATGTTTCGTTTCAAAGTGTCGATCAAAGTTATGTGATGAAGTCGAAGCCAGTTTGTGATCCTAAAGTTTCCTCGTTTGCATCACTTACAGCTTAGAAAGTCCTAAAGTGGTACCGTGATTAGCCCAACCCACCGGAATAATCCCTACCGTCGGCCTCGCGATAATAATGAAACCGTTTATTCTCTACCTTTTCTATCACAATGCTTCTATTTGAACGCGTTTTGTTCTGTAATACTTGAAATTAATCACGTATAATACCATTACTTCTTGATAAAAATACCCAATTAACAAATCGCTCCCAGTCCATATTTTATTGTCGAATTTGTTAGACGTGGTTTGTATTTAATACAAAAGCAAATTGCTATTCACCTTTTCATTACCCATATTTTCAGTAAATGAACTTATTTTAGAATCAAGATACACAAAGTTGAATCCAAGCCGTTATTGTTACATGCCGCGACAAACGTTAATTAAGGTGACATTATGGTTCGTTTCCACGAAAGCGTCTATATGAAAAGATACATTTTATCTGCCGACTTTGATCAATCAAAATCAACAACAGGTATACCTAGGTGAGCATGGGTAAACCCCGAATCAAAATTTTAATTACATAATTATTATTCGGACTTTACCCAAGAAGCTTGGGTAATACTAAGTCAACCCGGGTAAACCTAGGTTTACTTCACCTCCTAGCATTACCCGTAATATATATGTTACCGGAAATGTATGAAATCTCGGAATTGTACACAATTCCTAGGAAATGTATACAATACCGAAGCTGTATAGGAAATGTATAAAATATTCTTTTAAAAATAATTTAATACACACATATCCTAGGAAATGTATAAATTTCCTAGGAATTGTATATAACTCCAATATCCTATTAGGAAATGTGTGAAAAAATGCTTTCTGTAATGAAAATACGTTGTTTAAATAAGAATAATAACTTTTATCAAGACGTTTTGTTAAGAAAAGCAGGTAACAATGATTCTGTAAAATACAATATCTTCATATTATATTATCTTCCAAATTAAAGCGTTAAAAATCAACTATCTAGTAATTTGTTATGTATGTGCATTTATCACGAAATCGATTTATAATAACGTTAAACTTTAATATAATATGTCTTAACAATATGTAAGTAAATGTCTTTATATTTTTATATTTTAGTTAAACATAAACAGAGGAATCGATGTCAAGAGTAAAGGGATGTAAGGGAGCGACCTTCTTTCGACCTGACATCTTTTCGCTCCAAGGCACCCTCACCTGCCCGGGGTGCATTCTGCAGAATAACAATCGTCGTACAGGGATACGTATCCCTCTGCATTAAGAAGAACTCTTGGACACTTTACTTTGAGATAGTGAACACAATTTGTTTTAAGAATTCGTTCTTGAAACCAATTTGATAGAACTCATCATCATCAGCCAAAGCTACATCTGTAATATTTCGGGCATCACCGTGTCCGTCTTACATTTCCGGCTGCTATTTAGGAAATGTATAAATATCCTAGGAAATGTGTCTTATATAATTGATTTCACACATTTCCTTGCGATTTTAGGAATTACATACATTTCCTAGGAATTGTATACAATGACGATTTTAACACATTTCCGGTAACATATACATAGATATGGTGGAGAAAATTCAGAAAAAGTTTATAAAACGTTTGATGTATAGGTTCAAAAACTTCAAACCTAATACGAGTAGTATTGAATCGTTAATTATCCGTCGAGAGCACAAAGACCAAATATTTCTACATATATAAAATTTGCAACAACTTAGTTGATTCTCCTTTCTTACTGAGCAGATTGCTTTTCAAGTGCAGTAGACAAAGTAGACATGGCGCACGACACAGACCCACTTTCTCTATTCCCCTCAATCAATAAATCAATCAACAGACTTGGTCCGTCCACTGCTGAACGTAGGCCTCCTTTAATTCACGCCACATTTCTCTATCCAGCAACTGCCAGCAGTTCTTCTAAGGTCATCCGCCCAGCGGGTTGCGGGGCGTCCTACACTACGTTTGCCTAAACGCGGTGTCCACTCCAAGATTCGTCTGCTCCACCTATTGTCGGCTCTGCGGCAGACATGACCAGCCCACTGCCACTTCAGCGTACTAATCCTTCGGGCTATGTCGGTAACTATTTCCTTATGCAAAACTAATTATAGAAGAAATAGTTTTCTTATAAGAGCTAGTAACAAGTACGTACAATAGTGTTTATGGTGATATCGACATATTTCATGAGGGAATGGTTCGGAAACGAACTTCCATTGCTTTTTGAAGGCAGTACCTACATAAACCTACGTGATTTAATTTGTTTACCTTCTTCTTCATTTGTTTGTTACCTTCTTCTTTTCATTGTTAGCACGTCTCTTGATCAACTGATATGTTGGTACTACTAGAATTTGTAGAAACTAATTAGGCTAATGTGTCAATGATATTATTATTAAGTCCATAAGTGTTATAAGATGCTGTATGTCTCTCTAATAAAGAAAATAAAAAAATAAAATAAAATAGTTACAGAGAGCTTCCTTATGCATATGTATGCATAATAGGTCTTAAGACGATGGATACACGTTAGTTACGCTAAGCGGCCGGTAAGCGTGGCACTATCTAGCAAACGTCAAGTGTAATTTATACGTTGTAATTTAATTAGTGTGACGTCACAAGACATGATTTGCTATGATGTCAGATAACGACAGTGTCGTTGGAGGTAATTAATGTAATATGCTCCATTATTACAACGCGCACTGTGGTTTAACAGTTTTCATATAGTATTTATCTGAAATAAGGTGAACTTAGTAATGGGGTAATGTTCAATAATGAATCAGGAGATAATCCTACTAATATTTATTTAATGTGTTGGTTTGTTTGCATGGATGGATATTTATTACTCTTTCACGCGATAATTACAGAACGGGTTTGATTGTACAGATTATACTATCTCATTATTTCCACGCATATTCACTGCTTATGTATTATATCATAGATAGATAGATAGATATTCTTTATTGCACAGAAATAGTCGACTTAAAACTAGGTACAAAGACATATCGTAGTACAAATTAGGCGGCCTTATCGCTTAAAGCGATCTCTTCCAGGCAACCCTTGGGCAGAGGATAATTAAGAAGAAGGGGTAAGGTGCACATTTACGAATTAAGATCGAATAAGGCAATAGCGAAAAATAAATAATATAACGAATAAATAAAATATACATATATCATGTTGATAGTTGGTCCACCACGATACTTTTTATTTTTCAATATCATTTTTGAAGACCTATTCATAGATACCCCACACGTATGGGTTTGATAAAAAAAATGAGTTTCAGTTCTAAGTATGGGGAACCCCAAAAAATTATTGTTTTTTTTTTCTATTTGTTTAATTTTGAAAACTCTGAACAATAGTTAAACCGATTAGTTAACAATATACCTACACCAAAATTTATCGGAATGACTTTCTTAAGTACTTACAGAAATTAAATGTAGGTAGGTAGATCATTTAACCCTTTAGAACCGAAGAAATTAAATTTACTCAGACTTCTTTAAAACTCAATGAATTTTTCCATGGAGCCTAATTATCATTTTGAAAATAATGAATAAAATCCTGAAGTATCGGGTTTCCTGAAAAGTTACCCTCACGAGTGTGGTGCTTAGAAGATAGCTTGAGGTTTAAGTATCGTCTAGCTTGGTGATATAATTTGATATTGAATGAAAATTAGATTAATTAAACAGTCTTTATTATCATCAGCCATTTAGTAACAGTAAACTAAAATATTTTTTCGTTACTTAGGTTATTATTCTTTTTTTGATACTAACTGTGCCGGCGGCGTCGCACGCGTGGATATCAGGTTTCAAAAATAACGGACTTCCATAAAATGGTGCCTAATTTTTAAGTTAGACCTCTAGCAATACATTGGCGAAAACCGCATTCAATTCCATGCAGTAGTTTTTGCGTGATACCCGTTCAAACACACAGATAAAAAATTCTTCCGTTTTCCCAACACTTCCCTTCACTGCTCTGCTCCTTTTGATTGTAGCGTAATGAAAAGTATACTATAACCTTTCCAGGAGTATGAAGAATAATTGTACTAAGTTTCGTTAAAATCCGTCCAGTAGTTTTTGTTTCTATAACGAACATACAGACGGACATACAGACAGTCAGACAAAAATTTTACTGATTGCATTTTTGGCATCAGTATCGATCACTAATCACCCCCTGATAGTTATTTTGAAAATATATTTAATATCCAGAATTGACCTCTCTACGGATTTATTATAAGTATAGAAGAAGATAGAAGATAAAAATTACAAAAATCTTTCTGTAACCCGCCCCCTACCTTCTTGACGTTTCCTTGCTTGATCTGCCTCTATTTGATCCCCTACTCTTGGATGTTGTTGAGATAGGTGGTGGTGCCTCATGCACTTCGGAAGACTGATTGCCATAACCTGTGTGGGGAACCCACATATTATATTTACACGTATGTATATTTATGTCTATAAAATATTTAAATTCATATTAATATATATTTACATTTATTAATATTATTTACAACTAAAACTAAATAAACACTAAAACTAACTATTTACACTTACACACTAATCACAATAACTATAATAAATAAAAACAATAAAACCTATACAAATATTACGTCGAACGTCAATATTATTCGTAGTTCCGCCGAGCGTGTGCATTGGAGCCGCGCAGTCGATGCATCGATAAACCTATCTGTTGTCCTGCGCGGACCCGTGCGCCGGCGCATCTCCCGGCTCGCTTACGCACACGCGTCTCACCTGTGACGTTAATTGACAGTGCAGACAGTTTTGCAATAGCTACACGCACGCGCGATTAGCTCGTAAACGATTTACCGAATCTATTTGTAATTAATGTGTATCTGAACTTTCTATCTGTTTTCTTCCGTACTCCTTCTTTTCTGTGGACGTTTGTGCTGTGATTTATGTGAACGATTATCTTGGTGTTGATTAAAGACTATTGAGTGTGCGTCGAGTTTACTTCTACCTCCGCACACGAAACCCCGACATCAACATCATCAGGTACCATTCATCTATACCTACTACACACATCACCATACGCGCCACCCCCACAGTGGTGACCCCGAGAACACGAGGATGACCAGTTCAGATCCTGCAAAATCTTATGATTCTGAGAACGAAAACGGGGGTAGAAGAAACGTCACGACGAGAAATAAAAAAGTGCGCGTTTCCACTGTATCAGTCACGGATTCCGGCACGACACGTCATTTTCTTCGAGTGCCACCATTCGACCCGGATGAACCGGAGATTTGGTTTGCGCTTTTGGAAGGCCAATTCGAAGCCAACGATATAACCAGGGATTCGGTGAAATTTATGAACGTCATCAACAACCTGAATATACAGCATTCGAAATCAGTAAAAGACATCATTTTGAATCCCCCGGCCGAGAATCGCTATACGAAAATTAAGACCGAGCTTATCAAGCGCTTGTCAGCATCGCAGGAGAAGAAGGTCCGCCAGCTACTTGTCCATGAGGAACTTGGTGACCGGAAACCTTCCCAATTCCTCCGACACCTGCAAGACTTAGCTGGCCCGTCCGTTCCAGAGGAGTTTATTCAGACGATCTGGTGCAACCGTCTGCCTCATAGTATCCAGACTGTACTAGCTTCTCAACCAACCCACTCCTTGGAACAACTTTCCGACCTCGCCGACCGTATCCAGGAGATCACCTCACCCTGCAACATCGCTGCCACTTCAGCGAGCTTCACCCAGAACGTGAGCCAATCCAGCGAGACAGCGGAACTGAAGAAGATGGTGGAACGTCTCACCCTGAAGCTTGAGGAACACACTCGCTCAGGCCACTGTTCCAGCATCAGATCCAGACCTCGACGACGTGCTTCGAATTCACGTCAGCGGTCCAGGTCCAACTCCAGCTACCGCAAGTACCCTACTTGCTGGTACCATGCCAAGTTTGGAGACCAGGCCCGCAGCTGCATCAAGCCGTGCGACTACAAGAAGGCGGGAAACTCCACCGGCAGTCGCTAATGGCGACTGGTGATTGCCACGCCTCTTCAGGTCGCCTCTTCGTCACAGACCGCGGTTCGAAACTTAGATTTTTGGTAGACACAGGTAGTGACTTATGCGTCTACCCTCGATCCGCGCTTCGTGAACGACGTGCAAAGACTGGTTACCAGCTTAGTGCCGCAAATGGTAGTGCTATAGACACTTACGGTTACATTAATTTAGATTTAAGCCTAGGCTTAAGGCGTAGTTTTCCTTGGCGCTTTATTGTAGCTAATGTAACAAAGCCAATTATAGGCGTAGACTTTTTAAGCTTTTATAATTTAATTGTTGATTGTCGTAAGCAGCGCCTTGTGGATAGTGTTACCGATTTGTCATCAACTGCTTCTATCGCTAATGATGTAAATGTCTGTTCTGTGAAAGTATTGACCGGCGACACTAGGTATCATAACATTTTATCTAAATTCCCTGAAATCACCCGTCCATCAGGTACTCTCACAACACCCAGACACAACACAGTACACTACATCCGTACTACTCCCGGTCCTCCCATTTCATGTACTCCCCGTAGGTTAGCTCCTGACAAATTGAAAATAGCCAAGCAGGAATTTCAACTTATGTTGAACAATGGTACTGCTCGTCCCTCTGACAGTCCTTGGGCTTCGCCTTTGCACTTGGCCCCCAAGAAAGATAACGGCTGGCGACCATGCGGCGATTATAGATTGCTCAACGCTCGCACTATACCAGACCGTTATCCTATACGGCACATCCATGACTTCGCTCATGCCTTGTCTGGATGTAAGGTCTTCTCCACAATAGACTTAGTGAAGGCCTATAACCAACTCCCAGTGTTTCAGGACGATATAAAGAAGACTGCCATAACTACCCCGTTTGGTCTATACGAATTCCCGTATATGACCTTCGGGCTTCGAAATGCGGGACAAACATTTCAGCGTTTCGTCGACGAAATGACCAGAGGGCTCGATTTCTGCTACTGTTACCTCGACGATTTTTTAGTGTTTTCAAAATCCGCAGCAGAACATGAGGTCCACCTTCAGCTCCTCTTCTCCCGCATGAAGGAATACGGTATGCTCGTCAACACTTCAAAGTGTATCTTCGGAGCTAGTGAAGTAACATTTTTAGGTTACAGGATCTCGGAAACTGGCACCAAACCTCTGGAATCCAAGGTCGATGCCATCAGAGACTTCCCTGCACCGAAGACCGTGAAAGAACTACGAAGGTTTTTAGGGATGGTCAATTTTTACAGGCGATTTCTTCCACACGCTGCCAAGATCCAGGCCCCCCTAAACTCCTTACTTACAGGTTCGGTGAAGGCGTCCCACCCGGTTAACCTTACTGGTGAGTCCCTACTTGCTTTCGAGCAATGTAAAGACAGCCTTTCCAATGCTGCTTTACTGGCACACCCCGACTCTGAAGCTAAGCTCGCTCTGGTAACAGATGCGTCCGACCTAGCTATGGGTGCTGTATTGCAGCAATTGAAAGATGGCTTATGGCAACCTCTCGCGTTCTTTTCTCGCAGGTTGAGCCCTTCTCAACAGAAGTACTCCCCGTATGATCGCGAGTTGTTAGCCATATACGAAAGTATCAAATACTTTCGCCACATGCTTGAGGCCAGACACTTCGTGGTATATACTGACCACAAGCCGCTCAGTTTCGCTTTCCACGAGAGGAAAATTAACTGTTCGCCTCGTCAGTATCGTCATCTCGATTATGTATCTCAGTTCACTACCGACATACGACACATTTCGGGCAAAGACAATGTCGTTGCCGATACATTGTCACGCGTCGATGAACTGCAGATACCTATCGATTACGAACGTCTCGCCTCATCTCAAGCTGTGGACCCGGAATTGACACAACTTCTCAGCGATGAATCCTCACTCCGTCTCAAGAAGTTAATTCCACAAGGTTCCAACACGGAGGTCTACTGTGACGTTAGTACAGCGACACCTAGACCTTTCGTCACCAAACCTTTAAGGAAGCAACTCTTCGACAGCCTTCATAGCCTTAGTCACCCAGGCGCCAACGCAACCGCTAAATTAGTGGCTGAACGTTTCGTCTGGCCTGGAGTGAGAAAAGACTGTCGAGACTGGTCCCTGAAATGCATAGCATGTCAGCGCGCAAAAGTGAATCGTCACGTGTCGTCTCCTCTTGGCACGTTCGCTTTACCCCGCGCTCGCTTTGCATTTATACACATGGACATTATTGGCCCCTTGCCTATATCACAAGGCAATAGGTACTGCCTAACAGTCGTGGATCGTTTCACACGCTGGCCAGAGGTTACCCCAATGGTTGACATGACTGCGGAAACCGTCGGTAAGGCATTAATATCGTGGATATCCAGATTTGGATGTCCAACAGATATAGTCACCGACCGCGGACGACAGTTCGAATCCACACTTTTCCAATATCTTGGAAAAATGATCGGATTCAAACACCGTCGAACCACCGCATATCATCCAGCGTGTAACGGGCTTGTGGAGCGATTCCACCGACAGCTAAAAGCGGCCATAATGTGTCATGCTGACTGCAACTGGGTTGACCAACTGCCCTTAATTCTTTTGGGCATACGCAGCAGCTTCAAAGAGGATCTCCAAGCTTCCTCTGCAGAGCTGGTTTACGGCGAACCCTTACGTCTGCCTGGAGAATTTCTCCAAGCGACAGCACTGGATTCCACCGACCTTTCGGATTTCACCACTCGCCTACGCCACTTTGCAGCAAAGCTTACTCCATCCCCCGCTGCGCGTCACAGTAAGGATAAAATTTTTATTTACAAAGATTTGAACACATCGAGTCACGTTTTCTTAAGGGACGATGCATTGCGAGGTGCCTTAATGCCTCCCTACTCCGGTCCCTACGAAGTTCTCGAGAGAAGTGACAAAACTTTCAAAATTTTGGTCAAGGGCAAATCTGTCACAGTAACTATAGACCGACTTAAACCAGCCTATATACTGTCCGACCCTACTCCCGTACCAAATACTTTTCCTACTTACATAACCGTTCCCACTTCTTCTCCCAAGTCAACTATCCCCACTCCTGATCCAATTCCCAGTACAACTTCACATACTACACCAGATCAGGACACTGTGATAAAAACTAGATCAGGTCGTGTTGTACGATTTCCAGATTATTATCGCCCATGACGGTCTCTGGGGGGGAGTGATGTGGGGAACCCACATATTATATTTACACGTATGTATATTTATGTCTATAAAATATTTAAATTCATATTAATATATATTTACATTTATTAATATTATTTACAACTAAAACTAAATAAACACTAAAACTAACTATTTACACTTACACACTAATCACAATAACTATAATAAATAAAAACAATAAAACCTATACAAATATTACGTCGAACGTCAATATTATTCGTAGTTCCGCCGAGCGTGTGCATTGGAGCCGCGCAGTCGATGCATCGATAAACCTATCTGTTGTCCTGCGCGGACCCGTGCGCCGGCGCATCTCCCGGCTCGCTTACGCACACGCGTCTCACCTGTGACGTTAATTGACAGTGCAGACAGTTTTGCAATAGCTACACGCACGCGCGATTAGCTCGTAAACGATTTACCGAATCTATTTGTAATTAATGTGTATCTGAACTTTCTATCTGTTTTCTTCCGTACTCCTTCTTTTCTGTGGACGTTTGTGCTGTGATTTATGTGAACGATTATCTTGGTGTTGATTAAAGACTATTGAGTGTGCGTCGAGTTTACTTCTACCTCCGCACACGAAACCCCGACATCAACATCATCAGGTACCATTCATCTATACCTACTACACACATCACCATACGCGCCACCCCCACACCTGATTTACTCTCTTCTAGGTGATCTAAGCCTCTGGCAACAATATTAATCAGCAAATTTCTCAATTTCCGTGTATATGTAGTGAATAATGTTTGTATGTTATTTTCAATGAATCAATTTCTGCTCATTACAAAACTTTATCAAGCAGATTGAAGTATGTAAATAAATAATCTGTGATTGGAGTATCGCGTTAATCCAATCTAACCGACGGAAACTGAAATTTAAAGTGTACGTTGTCCAAAGTAATGGACTTGTGATGGATGTAGCACTCGTGCTATTCCATTTGCATCGTTGCAATAGCCCCGCTAACGACACGCCATCGATCCCGCGGCATCGAGTGGTCCTTCTGGGCGACATTGTTATATGGACACGTCGCGTACGCCGACATGCTATGTGAGCGTATCATAAGTCTCTTCTATCAGATATTCGGTCGAGACTGCGGATTCCAAACAAAGTATCAAACCATCAAAATTTATGTCAGTTATCCTTTCATTTCATTTTAAAATACTTTTATAGAGAACTAGCGTCCCGCCCTCGCTTCGCTTCGGGTGTTTCAGATAAAATATAGCCTATGTTACTCAGTGATAATGTAGCTTTCTAATAAAAAAAGAGTTATTAAAATCGGTCCAGTACTTTTTGAGTTTATTTGTTACATACAAAAATACAAATCTTTCCTCTTTATAATATTAGTGTAGATTTTTAATATTAGTGTAGATAAGGTGCATTAGGCACGGCCGCGCCGCCTCCGGGGGGACATCTAGCCCCAAACTAAGCCGGGGCTTGTACTATGGGACAATAGGGAATATGCATCAAAAATAGTTTCATGTATTTACTAATTTATCGTGAAAGAGATAAAAATATACTACGAACAGTGAAAACAAAATTAAAGTAGGCTGAAAAATAGGCGAGATACAGTCGTTGAAAGTAAATATATCCGTCACTCTCTCAATATACGAGTATCTCGCACAAAAACAGATTTTTCTATGGAGTTGTAAGGCGTGAATGTGACATGACCATCGGATCTCTCTGTCTAAGCAATAACTTTAACGCGTTATAACTCGTTTAATAGGAAAGATATTTAAAAAATTCTTCGAGTTTTATGTATCTGGAAGATAAAAGATCTCAATAAAGTCATGCATATTCCCCATTGAAGGCGTAGCTAAATACCACAGACCGGTGACGGGCAGCAGCGTCACCGGAGCGAGAAGCTACGCCATGCGATCGCCAACCCGCCTGCCCAGCGCGGCGATTATGGGTTTATACCCATGATTGAGAGGCGAACAAATGGAGAGGCCTATGTCCAGCAGTGGACTGCAATAGGATGATTATGAAAAGTGTGTACATATTCCCTATTGATAAACTTACTTAGATACTTTTTTTTGTAAATAAATACATATTATAGAAGGTGTTTGGTGCATCGTGTGCCAAATTGAAATCAATAATTGGGGGGGTCTTTGGCTACCTCCTCACCCCCCTTAAAAAAGTCTAGGCCCAACCAATTTTTTTTTTCTGAGCTGAAACTAATTTGGGTAAAAATTTACGAAAGTCTACACTTAAACTTAAATTTTATAAGTATTTTTATAAGTAGAACCTACAAGATTGTGTGCATAGTGAGTGTAATTAAGGCAAAAAAAATAGTATATAATACACCTGTAGAAGATTAGAAACATGCGACTCCGTACAGAAAAATTGCAAATTAGTTACAAAAATGGTTACTTTTGATGACATATTACACACCATTAGAAAGGGGACACCTCAGAGATGTTTTGATGAAATCTGAAGAGCATGATCACTTTTAGTTTTTTTTATATTGATATCGAAAATTGAGGTTCAAGTTTATACTTTTTACAAAAATAAACTTTGCGGGGCAATTAAAAAAAACTAGATGTTGCAGGTGAGTGGTTTTGATTTCGATAGAAGCGTACACTATTACAATTTTAATATTTAAGAAAAACTTTAAGCTAGATTTAATAGCTTTTTTTAAATTTAAGTTTAAGTGTAGACTTTCGTAAATTTTTACACAAATTAGTTTTAGCTCAGAAAAAAAAAATTGGTTGGGCCTAGACTTTTTTAAGGGGGGTGAGGAGGTAGACAAAGACCCCCTCAATTATTGATTTCAATTTGGCACACGATGCACCAAACACCCTGTATATAGTAAACACCCAGACCAATACAAACAGACATGTTCATGCGCACAAATGTTTGTACTGTGCGGGAATCGAACCCACGACCCTTGGCTCAGAAGGCAGAGGTCACTATCAAATGAGTCATCGAGCCAGAAACCTCCCAGAATGCATACAGCATACCCATTAAACTCCCTTGTGTCGCCAGTGGGCAGCAGGGATACGGGTAGTGCAGAATACGGCCGCGTTCCTACCCTGGCCAGGCGCAGATGATAAGGGGCCGGCATCCCTGGTCTGAGGAAGAAAAGTCCCAGTCACGTCCAAATCTAGAGAGACTGTTACAGCCTTAATCCGAAACGCGTATCAATATATTCCCTTACCTGAAATTTGGTCAGGATAGCCAGTCGCTAATGAAAGCCAACCGCGTAGTTCATATTTGAAGCTTTTACTACCGGCCACACGGGCCCTTTTTAGTGGTGGAAGTGGAAGCGCGTCTGTTCGGTGAGCAGTTTTAGGCGGCATATATTTTATATCTTGCTACACGTTTAAATGATCGCGTAGTCAGTCGCGTAGGGGCATAACATTTTTGTATTTTTTAGTATTGCCTTATTTGGTAGTTCTATTCTGTAAATTAAAAATATGTTTGAAGGAAATTTTATAACGATATTAGACCCTGTTTTTTTAAATCTTCATGAACGTGGGTAGCGTACGAGACTATAGGAATTCTATTGTTGCCTAGAATAGGGTATTTAAATTTAATACTTATTAACTGTTCTCAACCGGATAACTACCACATATTGTGCAGGCGTGTAGCGTCATGGCTGCGACATGACATACCTATGTTTTTAAAATTACCAATTCAGGCAAAAGTTTACCGAAAATCAGAAGTCCAAACTCAGGGTTTGCCAAAGGGCAATGGAACGGAGCATTTTAGGCATCAAGCTCATAGATAAGATCAGAAATACCTCCATACGCTCGCAAACCGGAATCGCCGATGTAGGGTATAAAACAGCCAAGCTGAAGTGGGATTGGGCGGGCCATGTGTGCAGGATGAAGGAGGAGAGATGGGCCAGGATCGTCACACAATGGGTGCCAGAAGACGGCTACCGCCGAAGAGGGCGGCCCCGGAAAAGATGGTGTGACGATTTGGTCCATCAATCAGAAGATTGACAGGCTCTAGCTTTAGATAGAGAACTTTGGAAGGATTTGGGGGAGACCTTTGCCCAGCAGTGGGACAGCACAGGTTGAAAAAGAAAGGCAAAAGTTTATGAGAGGTAGGGCATAACAAATCTTCGCTCGAATTGAGCTGCCCGTCCGGGGAAGGACCTTCACCCTATAATAAAATACCGCAACCAAATGACCTCCGGGTCAAGTTTCTGCCAGCGAGTAGGGTTTCCGGAGCTCGTGGGGGGCATGGCGGTGGCAACTGACAGGTAACTGACCAGTTACTTGCCCGTTGTCACAGCGACTTGCGCTTCTCTTTCGCTTTCCATCAGGCGTTTGGAACCATGATGTCGAGCTACTATAAAAATAAAGTGCGAAATACGAGTGTATCTCACACAACAACCCTTGTTGTTGTGTTTATTTTTCATGGTGCCAGGTTTACAATTGATTTTATTATTGCCGTGTCAAATACCCCATTCGGCAGTTAGCTGTTGATCTCGTTTTGTTGTTGTTACATCTCTAAAGATTTGGCGGTTTTTTAGCGTATTTATTTTTATTTATTTATTTATTTAAACTTTATTGCACAAAATGGTACAAAAGGCGAACTTAATGCTAGGAGCATTCTCTACCAGTCAACCCTTGGGTCATGCAGAGAGCAGATTTGTTGTGCGGTGAGTGTACAAATGGAAACACAATAAAAGAAAATACATTATTTATATAAAAAACTAATATATGGAAATATGCTAAATAAAGTAAGTATAATATACTTAAACATATAAGAGACATATACATATCGTACATAAATAGACAAATATATACCATGTACTTAAAATATTACTTAAATTATAAACATTACATAGACATGTACATACATATATAGACATATATATACATATAGATAATATACATACAAATCATAAACAATAAATAAATAAACTAGTCAGGCAATTAAGTGTCAATTATACAAGCTAAGCGGAATGATTCAAAAGGTGTTCACGTACTCTCCTCTTGAACAGTTCCTTAGTCTGCGACGATTTAATCTTACTGGGCAGAGCGTTCCACAGCCGGATGGCTTGCACAGTGAAGGACTGAGAAAAGAAATTGGAGTGGTGAAGAGGGACAGAGAGTTGAAGGTTGTTAGAAGAACGGAGAGATAGGTCATGAGATTGGCATAAAAGCTGAAAATGGTTTTTGAGGTAAGAGGGGGCCAAAGGATTAAATAATATATTAAAGAGAAGACAGAGAATACGAGAATTTCTACGCTGACGTATTCGATAGCACCAATGCTAGTATAGGTACATTTTAGCGTTATTAAGCAATATTTTGTTGATTACGCAAGGCAGTTACGAATCCGTTTTTTTTATAATAAAGATATTCCCCAGAGAAAAGGGGTGGGGCAGGCAGGACGCCCCCTCAGCCCTAATGGGCCCGTCGCGAGTCAACAAGCCGAACGTGCTCCGGGTTCGCAATTAACACGTACCTACTGAAGAAAATATGAATCAAGGCGTGTTAGCTATTCTGTGGTTTGATTGACTTGTAATCGTTAAATGCAGGTACTGTTCTGAGCGTGTGTGTTACTTTATTACTTTGTCACAATAAACTCGTCATTTTTCCGCGCTTCATGTCGTTATGTTGACGTTTCGTTTATTATTGTGATAAGGTTCTAAAGTTCATATTATTGCTTTTGACTGTGCCTACATGAACTTTCGAATCTGGCGTAGTAATTTTCTTTTGAGCATACAATTTATAAGTAGATAGGTATTTAATAAGCCAATGGCCCAGTTATTTAGAGTATATCCTTCAGATGTTCGCCTAAGTGGAAGAGGTCTATGTCCAAAACTAATTTACATATTGCCGTCTTATCTATATCTTCTTCTATCTTCTTATAGTATAGAAGTATACTTATAATAAATCTGT
This sequence comes from Conogethes punctiferalis, assembly GCA_031163375.1. NCBI lineage: Eukaryota > Metazoa > Arthropoda > Insecta > Lepidoptera > Crambidae > Conogethes > Conogethes punctiferalis. The sequence goes on along the minus strand of CM062077.1, from coordinate 16,897,909 downwards.
AGAGAGGTCAATTCTGTACATGAAATATATTTTCAAAATAACTATCAGGGGGTGATTAGTGATCGATAGATACTGATGCCAAAAATGCAATGAGTAAAATTTTTGTCTCTCTGTCTGTCTGTCTGTCTGTCCGTCCGTCTGTCTGTCTGTCTGTCTGTCTGTCTGTATGTTCGTTATAGAAACAAAAACTACTGAACGGATTTAACGAAACTTGGTACAATTATTCTTCATACTCCTGGGCAGGTTATAGTATACTTTTCATCACGCTACAATCAATAGGAGCAGAGCAGTGAAGGGAAGAGTTGGGAAAACGGAAGAAATTTTTATCTGTACTAGCTGTGCCATCGGCGTCGCACGCGTGGATATCGGGTGTTAAAAATAAAGGAATTCCATAAAATAGTACCTACATTTGAAGTTAGACCTCTAGAAATACATTGGTGAAAACCGCATTTAAATCCACGTAGTAGATTTCGCATGATGCGCAATCAAACATATACAGATAAAAAATTCTCTCGTTTTTCCAACACTTCCCGTCACTACTCTGCTCCTATTGATTGTAGCGTGATGAAAAGTATACTATAACCTGCTCAGGAGTATGAAGAATAATTGTACCAAGTTTCGTTAAAATCCGTTCAGTAGTTTTTGTTTCTATAACGAACATACAGACAGACGGACAGACAGACAGACAAAAATTTTACTGATTGCATTTTTGGCATCAGTATCGATCACTAATCATCCCCTGATAGTTATTTTAAAAATATATTTAATGTACAGAATTTACCTCTCTACAGATTTATTATAAGTATAGAAGATATAGATGTTTGATCGCGCATCACGCGAAAACTACTGCATGGAATTGAATGCGGTTTTCACCAATGTATTGCTAGAGTTCTAACTTAAAATTTAGGCACCATTTTATGGAAGTCCGTTATTTTTGAAACCCGATATCCACGCGTGCGACGCCGCTGGCACAGCTAGTTGTTATAATAATAAAGCAGTCAATCAGGCTATCGCCGTCTATCGATGAACGTACGCCTCCTCCAGAGAACGCCAACCAGCTATTGGTCCTGGTTCTCCTCTCCGCCTGGTACTCCTTAATCCGCATCCATTCTCTATCACCTAGGTTTCAAGTCAGTCGCTGGTCCAACGTTTTGGTCAGGAAGGTAGGTACGTCTGAGAACACGGCTTGTCCATTTCCTCTTCAATATGCTGATTCGCGCAACTTCGGTCACTTTAGTTCTCTGGCGGATTACCTTGTTGCGAATCGTATCCGCCAGAGAAAAACCTAAATAATAAAACAAGAGAGAACAATAGTTCTAAATAAACATACGAGTACTCAAAACGCTTTTTAGTGGTCGCATTCAATGTTAATGCTTTTTGCATTAAATATTGGCTCTCGGGGCGTTCCCGCCACGGGTAAACTTTATGCCCAACTGTAGCACCGCTTGTGCCGATGTGTCAGTATTGACAAATGTATCTACGTATGACGTAGGCACATGTGCTCAGCACATATCTTAAGCAGGTCTTATGTATGCTTAGTTTGTATATGAAAGTTTGTAGTGCTTCAAACGCGGGTATTTCAGACACAATTGAAAAACTATTGATTTACGGCCACTTTCGGCCGTACCTTCGGTCGCTTGAAAGTTAGTTAGCAGAACCGAAAAATCGTTACTTATGCTTCTTATCAGAAATAATATGATGATCGATGTACCGACCCTAAATCAGACAACAACAGAAAAATAATGTATTTTTATTTGACGTAGTACAATGATAAATGAGTTTCGCCCATGGAAGTATTAAGTTCTACGTACATTGGTTTCGCCTGAGTATTGAATGACTCTGTGTCTTTTGCTTTCGATCCGACAACTCGACAAGCTGATAAATGGGTGAAGTTTTGGATGTAAAGTAACAGGCATATTAAATATAGGTATAGGATCGGCTTCCCGAATGCTACAAAATTATATTCTGAATGTTATTGGAAGGTATTTTATACAAAAGTAAGAATTAATTAATTAAACTTCACTACATAGTATAAAACAAAGTCGCTTATTTATCTGTCTGTCCCGATGTAGGTATGCTTTAATCTTTCGATTATCTTTTATTATTTTTATTTTAAAACTACGCAACCAATTTTCATGCGGTTTTTTTTATCAGATTGAGTGATTCAAGAGGAAGGTTTATGTCTATAAAACATATACATATAATAAAGCAGAGAAACACTGTCAATTTTGATGTGATGTCGTAAATGAACGCATTTTTGCGCTTTCATTGCAAACACTGGCTAAACTCTACGAGATATATCAAAATAATGTACTAAAATATTGCACACCTTAAAAAGGTCAACAAAAAAGTCCGCGCTGGTATATGTCTATCTCTTAGGGATAACTCACAATAATCTTTTTTTAACTTTAACTTTCAATCAAAAGCAACTGCATTCATCCATAACCAATTCAGTATTTTAAAAACATAGTGCATTCAATATAGATCATTATTGCCTTTTACAGTATGTTATTTAAGTGAATATTTTCCAAGATATATAAAATAAAGAAATAACCCAAGACATGCCATGTTGAACAGCTCGCGACATTTCACAATTCAAGTCCGTCGTTCCGTCCACGCCGGCGGGGACCTGCGCTGCGTCGTCCCTTAGCTTCCGCACAGCAGCCATGCCACACATATAGGAGCTATCTAGCGAAGAAAATGACAATTATTATAACTGACTTTTATAAACGTGCTTTTCAGCGCGAAAACGTTATTCGTAGATTTACGTACACTTACGTTACGATAAATTAACAGGGATGTAAGGGAGCGGCCTATCATCTTTTCGGTTCAAGCCAACCTCACCTGCCCGTGGTGCATCCTGCCTAATAACAAACGAGGCGCTGCCAACCGACTGGTGGCGTTATAACCATCACAATAGGGAATATGCATGAAAAATAGTTTCATGTATTTACTAATTTATCTTCAAATAAGTAAAATTATACTACTAACAGTGAAAACAAAATCAAAATTGGCTGAAAAATGGGCGAGACACAGTCGTTGAAAGTCCGTATATCCGTCTCTCTCACGAAAACAGATTTTTCTATGGAGTTTGTATGGCGCGCACAATACGTGACGTCATCCGCCACGTCGGATCTCTCTGTCTAAGCAATAACTTTAACGATATAGAACTCGCTTAATAGAAAAGATAGTTTATAAATTCTGCGATATTTATGGATCGAAGATAAAGGATCTCAATAAATCCATAAAAAAGTCATGCATATTCCCTATTGAAGGCGTAGCTAAATACCACACCGGTGACGGGCAGCAGCGTCACCGGAGCGAGAAGCTACGCCATGCGATCGCCAACCCGCGTGCCCAGCGCGGCGATTATGGGTTTATACCCATGATTGAGAGGCGAACAAATGGAGAGGCCTATGTCCAGCAGTGGACTGCAATATGATGATTATGAATAGTTATGAAGAAAAATTCCACCCGTTGCAAAGCCGGGGCGGGTCGCTAGTTAAGAATAAACGTTAGTATAAGTCTTTTTCAGATAGGATGGGTACGCTGACACTTGGTATTTGAAGTTTATAGTCATGTGGTAAAATGAAAATCGAAGGTAAAAAAATCGATTTTATGGTTTATCGATTTCATTTTGTATGGAGAGAGAATCGATTTCGAGATAATTAAAAATTGCATGATTTAATAAAAAAAATATTTATTTATCATCCAAAATTATGTAAAACGAATCATTAGATCAATCTGAGTTTGAAGAATCTCTCCATTCTTCATTTTACATAGATAATTATTTGAATTACGATTAAACTACCCATTTGAATGTAATATCTCAGTCGTGTTATACAAGATTTTCGATTTTACACCAATAACTGCTTATCCTTTATTAAGAAATTTAAATATTTAATAAAATTTATACAATAGTTGAAAAATCGTGAAGCGATTTTACGATTAAATCAGTATTATAACGATTTCAATGTTTCCATCCCTATGAAAATACGTTTCAATTTACGCATCAAGCATTACTGATAAAAAATATTTAATGTATTAGATTTCTTTAGTTATGTACATTATAATGTTATTTATGGTTTCAAATACAAATTAAAGTAAATCTCTGTTATCATGCGTTATAAACAAAGTAAAAACACTTTTTATTTTGATGATTATATATCGTTTTGTCATAGAAATTGCGTAAAAAGGATTCGTTGACAAGTGTCACTGATGTGTCAGCGTACCCATCCTATCTGAAAAAGACTATTTTTTTTTTATACCACTGGGAACACACTATAGTAGGAATTATTTACGCAATTTAGAAATATCCTACTTCCGAGTATTAGGGTCCACATTTACAAATTAAATAATGGAGATAATATCTACCTAATATTATATTTATCATCAGAGTTATTGAAGAAAATGTCGCTACTGTATAATTAGGTACACACAACATAAAAAAGACAGTCTGGGTTGAAGACGTCATAACATCTACCTGCATGCCTTTCAGCCCGATGCGTCCAGTGGTTTGGGCGTTGATACATCACTGTGTCTTTTGTTTGAGTTTTACATATTTATGATATTTAATGACAACCATTTGAAAATGCTGCTGCTTTATCCTTGTACAATATCTATTAATTTATCAAATAAAGGAAACTTTAATCGTTATAATGAAATTTCTTTATTACAGGCGGGTAAGTTGTAAATACCTTACAATTGCGATAACTTTACAATTTTTTTATTATAGCCCGTAAATCCTGGAATAAAAACTTAATTTAACATGGTAAAAGTGCAATTTTTATTCTCCAATCGTTCCGTTAAACTTTCTAGCGAGAGCCGTTCCTTACGAGAGTTATGAGAGCAACGAGGGGAATATTGGAATTTATTTTTATGAAGCCGGATCCCCGACCGAGTTAATCTGTTAATATTGAACATTTTTGCCACAAGAGTAAACCATCTCGGCTTGGAGTAAAGAGAGTAAGGATATTATTACAGCTCATGCATATGTAGGTATTCTATGTGTTGAAGCATTTTTATAAAAGCTTTCGATTAAAGTTGTTTGATTCTCGGCAACTTTTTTTTTATGTTCGATAGTCTTAAAACTTACATTTTATTCCAGAAACCATGATATTATACATATTAACAACGCTAGCCTGAAGCTTAATATTGAAATAACAGTATTGTCCTGCAATAATAAGCACTTGTTTTAACATTTACAGAAATATCATTCTATAGGTACATTATATCTATAAAAATAAAATTATTATAATTGATCCAAATGCAAAAAACAGCTGCATAATGAACGTTATATTACATTACGTAACTGTTTTTTGCATTTAGATTTTTAACCAGAGGGTACACTAATAGGTATACCTATTTCATAATTTATTTCCACAATATTGTCAAATAGCCAAGTGCACATTCGTCCAAATAGGCCAAGATAACGGTGCGCCCATGAAACAGCATATATATAATGTACGAATTACCACTTCATTCTATTGACACATCGCATCGATTGTGACTGGGCAAGTGTACCTGCATTGATCAAATAGTGATCAAATATGACAATAAACTGCTCACAAAGATAAAATTGCCGCTTGTTCAATATTGGCGCTTGCCATGTTCAGCAATATAAGTATGATGACAATTGTTGTGTACAGCCATTTAAGAGATAGGTAGAATATATTCATTATTGCACACCAAACAGTTGACTTAAAAACTAGTTACAACGATGAATCGAGGTACAAATAAGGCGGCCTTATCGCTTCCAGCGATCTCTTCCAGACAACCTTTGGGTAGAGGATAATTAAAAGAAGGGGTAAGGTGTCAATTGAAACTAGAATATCGCTATATAATTAAAAATTACTAGGGCTATGAGGATTGAAAATCTAAATGTGTTCATCGTTGTTAAATGTACCGTCGTGCGTCCTCACATTCATTTTTAACCGACTTCGAAAAAAGGAGGAGGTTCTCAATTCGTCTGTATGTATAATATTTTTTTTTTTTATGTTTGTTCACCGATATTTCCGTCAATTATGGATGGATTTCAAAAATTTTTCGACAGTTCGACAGAGGACACTTCCGAGGTGGTCCCATTATCACCAAGTCAGGATCTGATGATGGGATCCTGGAGAAATTGAGGGCAACAACCGAAAATTGTATGCCCATATGGTGTTTTTGTTACGTAATCATATTTTACTCAAGTATATGCTTCCGGGCGTCAACATCTGGTGCTGATGATGAAGCCACAGAACTCCTTAACGGTTAGGAGTTAGGGGACAGTACTGACATTGGTCGATATTAAACTAGGTAGTAGTATGTACTTATGCAGGGCTAATAGGGCAGGTGATTTGGTAAGTAATATGCTTGATTCTAGATCGCAAAGTCTTCACTTGACTTTAAGCAAAATTTTTCATTCCTAAGTAAAACTCTTAAGGTGACAGCACATTAACGCAACTAAAAATAGAGAAATAAAATTATTTAAAAAAAAAAAATTAAACCGACTTCAAAAAAAAACACAACCGACTAAAACTAAAAAGCGATAAAAAACGTAAGTAATTCTATCCTTAATACATAATTATTTAAATACTAGAATTATCACTTATTTTTGAAGTCGGTGCCAGCCAAACAAATAAATGTATATTGTCGTGCGGATTTGCCGGCCGCGCGCGTCATACAACAACAGTCTACGTTAGGTACCGAGAGGCTGGCACCGACTTAAAAAATAAGTGATAATTCTAGTATTTAAATAATTATGTATTAAGGATAGAATTACTTACGTTATTTATCGCTTTTTAGTTTTAGTCGGTTGTGTTTTTTTTGAAGTCGGTTTAATTTTTTTTTTAAAAATATTTTTTAGATCTACTAAATACCAATGTTTGCGTAGTCTCATAGGGTTTCGAGTCTATGGCTTATAGCAGACTGTATAGAAGGGGTCAAGTAGGGCATCCTCTCCAGAGACTGCATCACCTGGAATACAGGGTTGACCAAAACTTAAGGCACGCTCTCCCGACCTCACCGACTGGATTCGAGGGAAAGACAAGTCGGTACACGCTGAGGCGGTTGCTGGTGCATGACGGCTGGCACCCTCCTGGGTTCGTGTCAGATTTTCCTTTCATGTTGCTATATCTCCATTGCGAAGAGATTTTGTTTCCATGTGCGTTCTCTACCGCATCTATCATGGGGAATGTTCTGAAGAATTGTTTGGGTTACTGCCTGCAGCTGAGTTTTGTCACCGCACCACACGAAACCGATTGCAATTCCATCTTCATCATCTCGATGGTCGGCGATCCTCCACTGTACGCTTTCTGAAGAACTTCTTGCCTCGAAAAAAAAGGCGAGACAATTTGGACCACAGAGATGTTATTCATGCCCCTTCGTTGTAGATAGGAGGAGTCCGGGAGTCTCTATCAGGTGGGAAAGATAAACCACCATTCAAAAATCTGCTTAAGTTATGCTCTAACGATACGACAAGATGGTCTATAATGATAGGTCTATAACCGCGGTCTACCAATGACTACATTTACTTACATGTTAATAACGTATTCAGTCAGCGTATGCATCGAAAGCTACACCGTAGTATTAGCATTATTTACCCGTAACAGAAGAAAGTAGCTTTTACATACAGAACAAATTATGAAATTAGTCAAATACCTAGTTTCGAAGTCTATTCAATGCAAATAAACAAACAATCAAATCTTCCCACTTTATAATATTAGTATTGTTTAGACTTAAGACGTATTACCTTTTTGTTATAGAACCTCCTTTGAAAGTGTGATAAGTATTTAAGAAAAAAATTATTATTGTCAAGCTGTCATATAAAAAAGATGGAAAATTATAGATTATTGCAAAATTAACAAACAGTTTTTTTCTTAATTGTAAAGTAATTAAAAAGGACAACTAGTTTAGAATACCACATTTATGACCAGATTAAACAAGTATATTATATAGATGTATATAAAATATTTGTTTGCTATTGGCAAACAACGTACGTACTTTCGTAACTAACGTATTTTCGTAGTGTTACGTGTGAAATTGTTTCATAAGTTGCCAGAGCTTGTTGTTGAATTGCCCTTACACAAAATTAAGTCCTATATCAAAGCTTTCCTTATGACAAAGGGCTATTATAAAGTGGAGGATTATCTACCTGAAGGATCTCAATAATCTGCTTGACTGACGGCTTCTTTGAAACTACTATTTCTACTTTTAATTAAATTTAATTTAATTTAGTTTAAGTTATCCATCATTTTGCTTTGTATAATATGTTACTGTAAAAGCTCGAACTGCAGTAAATCCTAAGATTTTTCAGTAAAACCTAAGATATACATTTCCTAATGGTAAATGTCCCAAAAGGTTTGCAATTCGAACTTTTACCACCATTCATTTGGTAAATTTTAGGATTTACATTATTAGCATGGTATATGTTATAACTGACCCAAAAGCATTATTGCAGTTGTGATAGATGTAAGTAAAGGACAATGAGTTTTACCAACTAGGTACCAAAATGGGAGTACTAAAACAGCTTTACACCAAAGATGCACCTGCAAATCATCAGGATTACTTTGTAATTCTAAATACGAGTAGCACTCCTTGTTGTAACATATGAAATGTTTTTTTAGGTAGATACCGTATCTATTAATTAATTACATTTGATTGTCTTTTTTTCATAATAATAATCATATTATAATCAGCCTTTTGCAGTCCACTGCTGGACATAGGCCTCTCCAGTTGTTCGCCACTTGGGCAAACTTCTGGAAGATAATACCCATAATCGCCATGCTGGGCAGGCGGGTTGGCGATCGCAGGGCATAGCTTCTCGCTCCAGTGACGCTGCTGCTCGTCATCGGCCTGTGGTATTTAGCTACGCCCTTAATTGTTATGGGTATACCCCGCCACCAGTTGGTTGCTAGCGCCTCGTTTGTTATTCGGCAGGTGAGGTTGGCTTGAAGCAAAATGATGATAAGCCGCTCCCTTACATCCTCCTTAAATGTCTTTTTTTACTTTTTTAAAACCAAATAATAAGAAGAATACTTTTGATTGAATTAGACTAGCTTATGTAGGTAAGTATGTATTTCGTTGTTAAATGCCAAATAGAGAATTACTGATTCAGTTAGATAGAGATTGAGATATTCAGGGGATGTTTTATGAAAATAATTTAAATAGGTGGGTATTAGTTATCACTTATTACTATCGTAAGATATCAGACTACATCACATACATTGCTCCGATCCCAAGGTAAGTAGCTTAAGCACTTGTGTTATGGGTATCAGAACAACAAAGGTACCACAAATGTATACTTAAATACAAATATAAACACCCAGACACGAAAGATACACAAATGTTCATCACACGAATGTTTGTCCCGGATGGAAATCGAACCCACGACCCTTGGTTCAGAAGGCAGGAGTCATTACCAATTGAGCCACCGAGCTAGCCAAGTATACCTTTAAATACTTGTTTTGTCTAATAGTTCATTAAAGTAAATAATTAACTCATCGTTTTATTCCTAAAACCAACATCTACCAGCTGACAGTAGTAAAACCTAGCATACTGGTATACTGAATTCGAGAAAAAACGACGAGCTTTTTCAAGTTTGTAAGCTTTTCAGCTCGTCGTATTTTCAGAAATACTTACATTTACCAACTCATGTCGGTAAATCCTAAGACTTAAACTTAGATCTTAAGATTTACTATAGTTCGAGCTTTTACAGTAATAATATACATTTAAAGAAATTGTAATGTAATATTTTCGAATTTCTTGTAATGTTTCCGAATGAATGATAATATAATAATTATTATGATTGCTGTTGAAGGGACCTTTGAGGAGGAAATAGATGGGATAATACAAACGCGAATAAACGTTTCGGCGGAATAATAAATATCTAAAGAATATTATTTTCCTTAGGTTCTGTCATGTTATTCTTTTCTACTAGAAACAACGGTTGATATTTTTCTTCGAATATGATGATTTATTAATTAATTGTTGTGCCAGCTACTTCTTCCGCGTGGACAACGCTTTTTCACATACAAAGTAGTCTTATGTCCTTTCTCAGGTTCTAGACTACCTGTGTAGTTTTACATATTGTAGATTTATATAAATAAAAAATATTTATATTTATAAGGATGACAAGGTTTAGTAGGTAACGATTGTACGGGCAGGAGAGATTCCTCCCGACCCGCCAAGGGTCAAAATGTCTGGGCAGGAGCGGTAAGGCACCGCGTCCCGCCAGCTAGAAATATATGAGGTTAGGAAGGGAACCTAACTCCCTAGTGATCCTAGAGTCCCTTTACCCCTAAGACACTAAGTCCCTAGAGCCCTAGCCCCGCCTAACCGTAAAAATATATACTTAAATAAATAATTGGTGTAGAGAGCTCGCTCCCGGGATGCCCGGGGTAGCGAGCGGGAAGAGACGGGACGGTAGGTAGGTGGTGCGGACCCGCTGCCAGCCGCGCAGACTCACGCGGCTGATCATATTGACGGCTAAAGGTGTCTTGGCCGCAGCGGGGGGAAATGAGACCCAACACAGACGGTTGAAATCTATTTATTGTTAATTGTAACTGGTCTTATATACTATGATTTATTAAATGCACACTTTCGAGGGTCTTCGCTTGTGTGTCGTCGGTGTAGAGTACCGACGCTGCACGCGCTGGGTCCATCGGTCAGGTTGCTGTATGTAGGTCGCTGCTGACGGCTGCACCATGTACGACGTAGCTCGTACAACGATAATATACTAGTATAAAATAATATATGCAGGTGTTATAATAGATAAATCGTAAAGCATTGCCTACGGAGATATACTTAACTAGCGAACCGGCCTCGCTTCACTTCGGGTAATTCAGTAACAATAAACCTACGACTTCATATTAGAGTTATTTATTCACATGACATAATTGTTTAGGTTGCTATGGTAACGTTTTCAAGACACGTCAGTTTGTAAGAAAGCTTTTGGTAACTTTTTCACACCTTGGGTTACATTATTGGAGTTTTAGCATGGACTCCCTTATTTTTTAAAAATATATTATAGCCTATGTTGACAGCGAAAGAAATTTAAATCGGTCTAGTAGTTTCGGAGAGTATCTATTAAATTCAAACAATCAAATCTTTCCTCTTTATATCATTAGTGTAGATAACGTCTGCCAGTTGAAAAACAGATTAATAGCTGTTCGAAACAAGAGATTTTTTATTGTATCTGACTTTCGCATACTTGAGGTAGATATTTACCATTTAATTCAATGTTAAACTGCTCTAATAGGTTCAATATGCTATTGGACTATTTTTATTTTCTATACTTATTGCATTACTGTGTTTAGCGATAGCAAAGTAAATAAAAAATGTTCCACTATCCTATTATAAGAAGTAGCATACCGTTTGTTAATTCTGTTATTCGCTCAAACCGACTTGCAAGTGGTGTATTACACTTTTTTTTTTTTTAGAGGGGAATGCATTAGGCACCTTCGTGCCGTCTCCGGGGGGAGGCGGCATGGTGTGTGGGACTCACACCTCCCAAAAAGGGAGGGCATACCCACTAAACCCCCCTGTGTCGCCAGTGGGCAGCAAGTTGCAGGGACACGGGTAGCGCCGAAGCATACGGCCACATCCCTGCCTGCCCTGGCCAGCCGCGGCGTAGAGCGGTCGCGTCTACCGCAGCCTCACGCTCTCTTTCCACCGCCTCCTTCTGCGAGATCACTGTCTCGCAGAATGCGAGCATCGCTCGCCAGATCTCCTTCGACGCCGTCATCTGCCGCAAAAGTTGCGGCAGATCGAGGTCCTGTGCGACAGTGACGAGGACGGAGCGCTCATTCCTCCGTGTCCTCCGAGCCACTGTCGCAGTGACGGCATAGAGGATCAGGCTCTCGCCTAATCCTCCATAAGTACCGGCCGAAACATCCATGTCCCGTGAGGACCTGGGTCAGCCGGTAAGTCACCACCCCGTGGGGGCGCCGCATCCACTCTTCCAAGATGGGGCCAATGGCCTGAGTGGCGAGCACGGCAGCGTCCAGGTCCCATGGAAGGGACCCGGCAATCGCGGTGGTGGCATCCGTCGTGGCCCTTAACGCGAGGGGGCGTTGGGCCCTCCGCAGCGCGCGGGAAGTCTCCACCGTAATGGCGCTAGCCCAGACCGGTGACCCATAAAGGGCCATCGATCTGAGGACGCCCAGGTAGAGTCGTCGGCACGCTGCAGAGGGCCCCCCCACATTGGGCAGCAGTCCACTTAATGCGCCCGCTGTCCCCGCCAACTTGGGCCACAGCTTCTCGAAGTGGCCCCTAAACGTCCATCGCCCGTCGAGCCACAATCCTAAATATTTCAGGATTGTGCCGATGGGAATCCGCATGCCTTCTACCATCACGACAGAGTCGGTGGGAGGCGCGCGCCGAGGCTCTTGGAAACATATGGCCTCAGTTTTCTCCAGGGCCACTTTGAGGCCCAAGGCGCGGATCCGGCGGACCACTGCCCCCGCCCCCTGTGAGGCGCGCTGTATGGCCGTCACCAGGGTGTCGTCAGCGTAACAAGTTACGCCGACGCCAGCCCAGAGACGGCCGCGGAGGACCCAGTCGTAACCGATGTTCCACAGGAGCGGACCAAGAACCGAACCCTGTGGAAACCGCACGACATAGGGTGGGTCTCCACGCCAGTGCGCGCCTCATAGGCTACGCTCCTACCCTCTAGGTAAGAGCGCACCGCCGCCTGCAGGTACTCCGGTACACCATGGTGACGGAGCGCCTGCAGGATACAAGGCCAAGGGAGGGAGTTGAACGCGTTGGCGATGTCGAGAGACACCGCCATCAGAACTCCCCCCTCAGCCACCGCCCGATCCGCCAACCCCTTTACGCGGAGGATGGCGTCTACGGTGGAGCGTTCGGACCCAGCCTCATCCAGCAAGACGATCGGGCGGTATCCCGACGGGGAATCTGCTGGGCGCCCTTCTTTCCTTAGCAAGATTAGGCGCCCTACCTTCCACACCGCCGGGAAATGGCCCTGGCGTAGCGCCTTAGATGCCAAGCGTCTGAAGCGCTCCTCCAACCATCCAAGAGCCAGGGCCAGCACCTTGCCCGGTACTCCGTCCGGGCCAGGTGCGACGCTCTTTGAACGCAGCCGCTTAACGGCCGCGCTCACCTCCTCCGGATGGATGCGGGTGCGGGTACATTCGAGGAGCCTCCCACCCTTCTAGAGCTGGGAAAAGGGCGGGAACTACGCTCTGCAGGACCCTTGGCTCGAGCGTCAGAGTCACCGGGGGGGTCCAAGGGCGAAGCTTTTGCTTCGCCCGTCTGTAGGGCCGCCCCCAGGGGTCCCGGCTCAGGGTCGATAGCATTTCGTCCCTGGAGCGCTTCTTGCCCTCCCAGATCGCTTCCTGGAGGGCTGCCTTCGCTGCTCGGTAGGCGTCGAGCAGCGGGGCCTCCTGGGCCGCATCGCGTCGCCGTCGTCGCCGGTGGCGCTGGATGGTGCGCCTCGCCCTTACGCAGGCCTCACGGAGGGCTGCGATTTCAGGGCTCCACCAGTAGACGTGGTGTATTACACTAGTCTAACCTCTTTCGATATTGGCTGGGTGCGAAGTACTAGGTGGGGGTAACATAATCTATCGCAGCGCTCATGGTGGTCAAAAGTAAAAACAATGCAAGCTCTGCCATCAGATGTCTGTCAATGGCAGAATCGCTTTACACTTTACATAATACATTAAACATAGATGTTTGCCTTATGATGAGAGTGTGAATTATTGAACTCTGCCCTTGTTCCTAATTCTTCTACATCTCGGTCCTCGGACATGTCCAGCCAATACCAACAACTTTCCTTTAAATACGGTTTGTGGTTGGATTTGATATTGTAATAACACTCACAAACCCGGTCTTCAAAACAATACTTATTTCGATCTGAAAACGATATTTAATTTATTACTAGCGATACAGGAACATTTAAATATATTTACTGTTATATAACGAAACCATTAAAGTAGCTCATTCTTTTTGTTTTACTGTAAAACTACAACTATAAATGAAGTAAACAAACCCTGACACAATCAAAACTAAACACACTTTTTGGACTTACCTCATTTGATTTGAATGACCAAAATTATTTCAAAACCTTTTTTCCACCCAAATCGTGGTATCACAACAATTTATTAGTCGAAAATATTTGTTATTTTTTCATTTCGATATTTTTTCACAAATTTACGACCTAAATGTCAATGTGACAGAGCTCACAAAGTTGTGGACGCTAGTTGGCGCTGTAATCGTGCACGGAGCAAATAGTAGCATAATTAGGGTTAAAGTAAATGGACCGCGTGCCGGATAGCGAGACGGTCGTGCAATCCATCACCCGTAGCGGCCTACGAGCCAGACCGGACAGACCACTTAGCCAATGTTCACAGGGCGACGCAACCCTCCGTCTATCTCCACGTATTTTGCTGTTGCGCTTAACAGCGAATAGTCTAGCGAATAAAGTTTAGATTTCGATTCCTTTTATTTAAAGGCAGCAACCATTAAATTGCCTTGGGGTTCTCCGCTTAACCGACAATCATCATTGCCTAGACTCTGTGCCTAGACTAGGCGGCCTTGTGGCCGTCTTCTCTATTTCATTCAACCCAAAGACTTATACTCGTAGATGAGAAGAGACACAATATTTGATTTAGCTCTTGAAAAAATGTGATGGGAAATTCAAAATTCGAACAATGGTCTTCTTACTTTTAGATAGCCAAAGTTTTATAAATAATCACAAGTGGCCAGTGCAGTATGTTAAAGAATATTTCGAAATTAGTTTCAGACCAGAGAAGAATGAAATTTTGTATAAAAGTAGAGGATAATAATATGTCTGTCTATGTATGTATGTATTTACCGTGTACCGTGTATAACGTATGGTGTGTATTTGCTTGCTGCAATGCATAATTATGCATAGTCTGACTGGCTCGATGGCTCATTTGGTAGTGACCTCTGCCTTCGGAGCCAGGGGTAGGTAGTGGGTTCGATTCCCGCTCATTACAAACACTTGTGTTAATTAACATGTCTGTTTGTATCGGTCTGGGTGTTTTCTATGTATAATATGTATATTTATTTATTTAAAAAAAAGAAAGTATTATTGTGGTTATCTCACAGGTACGCATTGTGGGACGTAACATGCTTATGTGTGTGCAAGTCTATGCAGGTGCGTGCAGGTATCTATGTATGTAGTGTATGTGTGTGAGTGAGTATGCTGTATTCTTGTACTGTATTTGTGCGTATATCTCGGACAGCCTCGGCAGCGTTTCATTTCATTTGTCATCTGGTATTCGTGGTGCGAGTGAATAAGTATAGGCGGATATGGGTATCAAATCGTAATTTATGACTTGTTTCTGAACATCCTTTTCTTATGATGGCGCTTCAACTGGTTGCTTAAAGACTTGACTGATTGACATCTCAATAAGTGTTAAAATGTTGTATTTAATTTGTATTTCGAGTTTCGGCAATATGAACATTCACTGTTAAATTAAGGATAACCTGTTATTGGCCTTATTGTTGGCATATCATTTCATGTATAATTCTGCATATAATCGCTGTTGGTTTTCTAATAAATAAATAAATCCCGCTATACAACGACCTTCACCGAGACGTTTATTGGATGAAACTTATTTTGAAGCTTATTTTATACTAGCTCTGCCAGCGGCGTCGCACGCGTGGATATCGGGTTACAAAAAATGACGGACTTCCATAAAATGGTACCTAATTTTTAAGTTAGACCTCTAGCAATACATTGGTGAAAACCGCATTTAATTCCATGCAGTATTTTTTGCGTGATGCGCGTTCAAACATACAGATATAAATTTCTCCCGTTTTCCCAACATTTCCCTTTACTGCTCTGCTCCTATTGATCGTACCGTGATGAAAAGTATACTATAACCTGTCCAGGAGTATGAAGAATAATTGTACTAAATTTCGTTAAAACCCGTTAAGTAGTTTTTGTTTCTATAACGAACATACAGACAGCCAGACAGACAAAAATTTTACTGATTGCATTTTTGGCATCAGTATCGATCACTAATCATCCCCTGATAGTTATTTTGAAAATATATTTAATGTACAGACATGACCTCTACACAGATTTATTATAAGTATTGATAGATGTAATTATATATGTCGGTTAGTAAATATAATGCATATGGGTTGCCAATCAAATTTTGGTCCAGGGTATGATTTGATGGATGGGGTAAGCATGGTTAAATATTTCACCGGTTTAATAGAATAAATATTTTATCCATAGAAGTTCGTTTTTTGTTTCTCTAATTTACTTTCTCAGTGTCCCAAATAATGTTTCAATTAGCAATGTTACATCTACATAAGTTCTACGCTTGATCCCAGTAAATAGGGATATCAGGAAAAATAATTTCCTTAATTTAATTAGTCTCATTTCCGTAATATTTCCGGAGCATTTATGAATGGTATAAATAAAATATTCATACGGACAACACGGCCAGCTTCGCTATTGATTTAAGTGATGTAGTGTTTAAATGTTAAACGAGCTCTTACAATTCCGATTTATTTTAATATCTTCACAGACAAACAATAAAAGAATCGGTATCCACTCGGGCGGTATGGCCTTATTTGTCATCATATCAATAATATTTGTTTCAGTCTATATTGGTACCGTGGGTGGGTTTAACTGGTTGGCAAACATTTTAAGTAGGTATTCATATTGCGTCAGCATACTACACGGATGCGTCTCCGCAACTCTTGCTAGGACCGAAATGTGGATATGTATCAGAATATGGTATTGCCTTTTTATTAACCGACTTCAAAAGAGGTGGAGATTCTCAATTTGAATGTTTTTTTTGTTGTATGTTTGTTACCACATATCTCCGAAAATTGTGAACCGATTTGAAAAAATCTTTTTTTGTTCAAAAGGGTCCTAGTTGGTCCCATTGTTACTCGTACCACATTGAAGTAAAAATTGCATCCCACCTACAATTTAGTTAATTTACTAATGATAACAATAATTAAAATTAATTGAAATACTAAGCGATATCCTGTCATAAGCTATCTTACCATTTTCAGTACCAGATTTTTAATTTCAAGATGTCCAAGACAATATGTTTACATAATTTACGTAAAAATACGAGTACACACTAAAGAACTAAACCTTAGCTTACCTAAATATTATTATTTGTCCTATTTATAACCCCTGACGCAAAAACTACGGGGTGTTATAAGTTTGACGTGTCTATGTGTGTAAATGTGTATGTGTCTGTCTGTGACATCGTAGCTCCCAAATGGACGATCCGATTTTAATGCGTTATTTTGGTTTGAAAGGTATATCAGTCGAGAATGTTCTGAGCTATGTTTGGTGGAAATCGGCTCAGGTCTTCAAGGTCATCAGGTTGTTTGTTAGGTGTGATAGGAATGTTACACGCTCAGTTTGCTTGCAAGCATTTTTTATGTGGGATCTGACATTTGAAACACTTACGTCTTCTGGAACCATTGAGCTGGTTTGCTGTTAGGGCTCGAAAATAGGAGACGTAACCCTGGTCTACCTTTTAGTAAACCCATCGAGTTTGGGCTCGTTGAATTTGTCTCGACTGGTTCTATTCATGTTTCTAATTTACGAGGACCTGATGCTGGAAATGGGATGTAGCAGATGAAACTGGAATGCGGAAATAAAACGGAAAACCCATTTATATGTTTGCTGAAAATCTAGAATGACCAAAGTTTAATCTTTATACTTTATACCAAATTTTACTGATTGCATTTTTGGCACCAGTATCGATCACTAATCACCCCCTGATAGTTTTTTTGAAAATATATTTCATGTACAGAATTGACTTCTCTACAGATTTATTTTAAGTATAGATAAGTATAGATTACTTTTGTAAAAAAACAGTTTCCGTTGTTTGTGAACGACCAGGAACAATAAATGCGAAATAGAAAAATACCCCCATCACTAGCAATATGACTGTTGTTAAAATACCCGTAACTTTTAAGATATTACTTAGAACCCCGTGCGACTGCAGCTGTGTATACACAAGGATGTACATGTAACCTATTGATTTGTACAATAAAAAAAACCAGTTGTGTATTTTCCATGTCTCTGTGGAAGTTTGAAGTCAGGACTACGTACGTATTTTCTCATAAGTCATCTGGTAACTAATTGGAGATGCGTTATTGAAAACACGTTATACAGCTCTAGAGGTTGTTGTATTTGTGAAATAGAGTGGGGCGATAAATATTGTATAAGGGACAGCGCAGACGAAAGACTATCCGTGACGCACTTTTTAATCTAACCTATGCAATTATATGCAGTAACGCACATGACGCGCAAAAATCTGTCGCGGATATTTCACAGACGACGCCCATCTTCGATCATTCTGTCGGCAGAGCTGTAAGGACCTAGACGCTCTTTTTAAATGTCCCAGACGCGGACTCTATCGCACAAAAACTCTGTCGTCTGCGCAGCCCCTAAGCGACATTGAGCATGAGCGGAGTATTGCGCGACGCTATTTCCGCTCCGCAGCCGTCGTGTTCGCCTGCTCAGCTGTATTCGCGGACTGAGCCCAAATTGAGTTGGCCTTAATTGATTGTGCATACAGCCATACACTGCTGTAATGCTGACGTGGTGAAAGATGAAGGCTTCCAATTTAACCCTGCAGTATACGTATATAAGTGTTAAAATGTCGTCGACTACCGGTGCACTGTGTTATACAAGGTGTAAAAAGAACCTTAACGAAGCCTGAAACTACGCATTCTGTTCTTATAACTGAGTATTATTTCCAGATATTATGGCAGGGAAACGACTTTTGTTTTTGTGAGTGAATAACCAGCTGTTTTCTAGACCACGCAATGTACAGCGCGTAGGTACGTTTCGCGGCGCGGTCTCCGACGCGGCCATACCTCCGCTCTATCGTTTAATACCTAAGCGGGCGCGCGCGGACTAAACAGCTGACGTTATAGTGACTGTGTGTGCGCGTGCGATGTATATAGCGGGCCGTGAATACGGATGATGACAAGGTATGAAAAGGAAGAAAATAATTAGTCCGTCTCTTAGATAATAAAAAAATATAAGACCCGTATTTTTTGTTTTGTCGAAATAACAAGAAAATACTTAGATATAGCGCATTAAAGTTACGGAGTGGGGGCTAACTACGTCACGTTAGAGTATATTTTGTACTCTAACGTGACGTCATGTGACATTTAAAATCAATGTATCTTCGTAAGTTTTTGAACAAGAGGCAAAATAAAAAATACGTATCCAATATTTTTCATTAATCTATCTGATGGACATTAAATTATTTTTTAGTCATCATCCCAATTGAAAGGCCTTGTTCGCTGAGAAATATTCAAAATTAAGATATGGTTTCTTTAGAAGAAATGTTAGTAAATGCGTTTAAAAAGCATTAATATGAAAAACGTAGATATTTTTTTTATCTTTGAAGGTCAATTTATTAGGAACTCCCAATTTCCCAGGTATTTTTCTAGAACTAACGTTATTCGTCATGACCAGGAGAATATGTAGTTCACGGCTTCGTTAAGGGTCTTTTTAACCCCCGACGCAAAAACGACGGGGTGTTATAATAACACTCGATATGTACAATGTACGTACGTGCTGTAAGACATACATTGACCATTAACCATCCATAAATTTATAAAACAACAATTTGAAAATATCGTTTTACACAACTGAACAACATAGTCACCACTTCTACAGTAGAAAAGTATAAAGGCTCCCCTACGCCCAAGTCGCTGGAACAACGAGCAGGCAACCGGCTAGTCATCTGTCAGTTGCCACTGGCATACCGGCCCGTAAGATTCTTCTACTCGCACATGTCCCGTTGAAAGGATCCTATATCAAATGAATGAGGAATCACTTTCACTGGCAATGAGTTCCATACTTTAACGACGCGGAATAAGCATTACTCGTATGTTCGTAAAGAATCTTAATATTCTTTTCATCTGGTTCATTTTTCTCTTAAGAATCTGTTACTAATAAAAACACTAAGTAAACTACTTAGAAAATGAACCTTCGAACGGACACGAACTAAAAGAAGGAGATAATAAACAAAATCAATGTTTCTTGAAGTTGAAATGGAGCATGGCTGACCTATATTTATAACTTTCCACCAGTCGGTTGCCAGCGCTTCGTCTGTTATTCGGCAGGATGCACCACGGGCAGGTGAGGTTGGCTTGGAGCGAAAATATGATAGGCCGCTCCCTTACATCCCTTACATCAAGATGTCGTGTAGTTATAATTTCCGTCCTTCTTTAAAAATTTTGGACTTGCATACTTACAAACTTTTAACCCCCCTATTTCTACTCTATGTTCAATGCGTGTGTGGTGTCCAGACAATAAAGCTTTCATATTGACTAATGGAGTAAGCTAACATTTAAAGTTGACCTGTAGGTATCTATTATACTTACGATGTTGTACATCATAGTTCTGAAGTGAAGTAAAATACGAGCGTGTTACCCGATGCCGCTTCGGCGCGGCACGTCTCAGCGCAACTTTAGTTTCTCCTACACCTCCTCAAGGGAAATCGCACCGATTGTAAACTTTTTCGAATCTTTCCTTGTATCTTCGTGAAACCATAATTCTTGGGATTAAAACAAACACGATTTCACGTGGGAATCGTGTTTGCGTACTACATATAGGGTAGAGATATGATTAATACGTTATACTTTCCTTCGGTTTTGTGCACTTACTTACCTACGAGTAATTTAAATGTCTCGAAACATGATCGTAGTTTTGGGTTAAGCTTTAAATATTTGTTACACTAATTTTATTGAGATTTTTATTATACTATATTATTATTCAAAAACATTACATTATATTATCCATATAAAATGTATAATAAGAATATAATAAGAAATTATAAAACGTTATTCCACGAAAATCTCGTCCAATTTTGCGAAGGGTCTGGAGTCGTTACTAATCACTAAGCCTTTTCTACCTTTATTAATTTTTCATGTGTGTGTTTGTTCCTATTCAGGCGGCAACTAGTTTGTTATATGTGAATACATAAATATGAACGAATAAATGCAGGTTTTACTTAAATACGTAGTTACACAAGAAATATCAAAACGAGTTTTACATAAATAAAGTAAAGTAAGTAAAAGTAAAGTAAAAATTGTTTATTACCAAGAAAAAACACAGTACAAATTACAGTAATGCTTATGATAGCCACACTAGGCAATGCCTGTCTCGTGGCAATCATAATCTGTACACAGGACTACGAAATATAACAGCGGCGTTTGTACAAGCGAGTAGGTATTTTTAAGTAGTACCTATTATTCTTAAACAGTGTAAAGTACAATATACATAGGAAATATCAATTTGAAAATAAAAGAAATTTAAAAGAAATCAAAATTTTAAAATGCGCTGGGTTGCGGGAGAGGTGATTTAAATTAGTGCGGGTACCATGGTGAGTGCTGGTTGGGCTATGAGTTTATGTATTGAGGATTAGAAGGCAATTTTTCGGAAGACATCATTGGTGTTTGAGGTTAGTACCTGCATTGGTAACTTACAAAAATTATCAATGGGTCAACCTACGATCCGTAATATATTTTCGGATTGCTCATAGGTCCAAGACAGCAGCAATTTTAGTACCTGTTTTTTGGCTTGATGAATGGGGGATCGCCTGATATCAGTCATGTTAGCTATTTTGTTGTAAATTCGTGGAAAAAGGAATGGAGCAAAACGTTGAGCAAATGTGGTCTTTACTTGAGTGATGGGCAGCTTAAAGACTCTTTTTTTCAGAAGATTGTTGTAAGATTTTAAGCCTAATGCCTGTTTGTGCATAAATAGTAAAACCCTTATTATATACAATCTGCGAACACTTAAAACTGAAGTATCTTCGTAGAGTCGGGTAGTAGGGTATCGACGTGGCTTACCTAGGGCTACTGGCTTACCTAAAGCTGTTAGATACTAGAATAAGCAAAGCAAAGCTTTTGACATAGGGTAAAGTACCAGTCAGTGGACAGTTAAGGAAATTACGTTCCTGAAACATTATCTCATACATGTGTAAAGATTGTAACTCATACTGCTAGTGAGATAAAAACATGATATGGCCATTTGATTTATCTTAAGTTAACTTTTCGGGGTTTAAGGGAGCGTCCTATCATCTTTTCGCTCCAAGCTATCCTCACCTGCCCGTGGTGCATCCTGCCAAATAACAAACGAGGCGCTGGCAACCGACTGGCGTTTATTTTCTACGAGTCTCACTCAAACGTGTCACACTGCGACTGGTTGCGAAAAATATTCTTATCGAGTAACAGTGTGACCCGATGCGAATATTTATTCTTATCTAGTAACACTTAGTGTTACTGGTTCGGAAAAAACAAGTCTCAACAAGTAATAGGGTGACTCGATTATGTATTCTAATAATACTCCTATTAATAGAATAATAGAATAAATAATCGAGTCACCCCGGAGAGGCTGGAGAGGCAACAACTAGAGAGGCTTTTGTTCAGTAGCGGACTGCAATATCTGATGATGATAATTATGAACTTTTCAGTTCAGTTATTATCAAGGACCTTGTCCTTTTGTCATTCAGTCAGATACCTACTGCGCTCCTTTTAAGCAACAATGTGAATAAACTTCTAATTCTTGCAATTCTATTTACTTATTTATCTCACGGGTACCTACTCATATTGTATACTTACGTAACAAATATTTCCCAATAAATTTTCATGTAAACGTATCAAATTTTAAGCCAGTTGTCTGTCGAGTGACGTCAAAAACAACGAGACCCGCGAAGACAAACCCCTCGGGCTTAAGCTGCTACGTGCGTTGGGTACTGTGGACATTATAATAAGTTTATGTCCCGCGTCAAAGAGCCATCCGGAATCGCAATTAGTATATAGTATTATAGCTAAAATAATTTTAAATATTTATCCCTTCCTTCTAACCAATCCGTATAAAATAAAATAAAAATAAAAAGTATTTATTGCAGATAACTAAGATCCATAAATTGTTAGTACAAGCTTAATTTCTATGTTAGTAGGTATCTTAATTCTAAAACCGGTATAGCCTCCGGATGTTTGCCCAAAGTGGCGAATAACTAGAGAGGCCTATGTCCAGCAGTGGACTGCTAGGCTGTGAAGAGGATCATCACTTCCTTCTAAATGCGGAAATCACTCGGACAGCCCATCACCCTTTCTCATCCCGTGGATGTCATAGAAGACGACTAAGGGAATAACCTGAAACGGACAGCAGCCTTTCTGGGCACGAATAAAACCTACTGCGGTCACTAATCCACCTGCCAAGCGTGGCTTAGGCATTTCCCCCCTAATGACAATTATCATTCGGGGAGGCATAAGATCAGCAGTGGACGACTGCAGTTGATAATTTTCTTCCTTCTCACGCCGAAGGTTCCTGGCAATAGGTCGAATTAACGCTGGAACAAGGACAAACACTAGACTGAAATAAGATAATCATTCTTTCAGTCTAGCCGTTTTTCTTTAACTGAGGATACCCTGCACATCGCTGCTCTTGTGGGAAGGCAGTATGTGGTTATTGGCCACCATGGTTTTGCTTACAGGAAAATTGCTGGAAAAACCCTCGGCACGCTAGCCTCAAGAGATTGTCTCAAGAGATTGTAACTCATACTTCTAGTGAGATAAAAAACATGATTTGGCCATTTGGTTTATCTTAAGTTAACTTTTCGGGATGCAAGGGAGCGTCCTATCATTTTTTCGCTCCAAGCTAACCTCACCTACCCGTGGTGCATCCTGCCGAATAACATACGAGGCGCTGGCAACCGACTGGCGTTTATTCTCACCGAGTCACACTCAAACGTGTCACACTGTGACTGGTTGCGAAAAATATTCTTATCGAGTAACAGTGTGACCCGATGCGAATATTTATTCTTATCTAGTAATACTTAGTGTTACTGGTTCGGAAAAACAAGTCTCAACAAGTATTGGGTGACTCGATTATTTGTTCTATTAATAGGAGTATTAATAGAATAAATAATCGAGTCACCCTGGAGAGGCTGGAGAGGCTTTGTGTAGGGTGTGTTGTGTATGTGAGTCAATCAATTGGCTTCTCAGTTTTTTCATATGAGAGATTAAAGATCCACTATAAAACGGGATACTTACACTCATTGTAACTGAGGGGGTATATATTTGAAATTTAGATTATTTTAGGACATGGCCATTGAAGTCACGTTGTCGACGAACATTTGTTTGGCGGCAGCACGATAAGATCGAAATATGTTTTCCAATAAGTATGACACGATAGGACATGTTTTTGATTCGCGCCTGTTTTTATTTCGATTTCGATCACAGGTTCTATGTTTGCAAAGTAGGTACGACACTTATACCATACTAGCTGTGCCAGCGGTGTCGCACGCGTGGATATCCGGTTTCAAAAATAGCGGACTTCCATAAAACGGTGCCTAAATTAGACCTTTAGCAATACATTGGTGATTAAAAACCGCATTCACTTCCATGCAGTAGTTTGTGCGTAATGCGCATTCAAACATACAGATAAAAATTTATCTCGTTTTCCCAACACTTCTCTTCACTGCTCTGCTCCTATTGATTACTTATAACGTGATGAAAAGTATACTATAACCTGCCCAGGAGTATGAAGAATAATAATTTGTACCAAGTTTCGTTAAAATCCGGTGAGTAGTTTTTGTTTCTATAACGAACATACAGACAGACAGACCGACAAAAATTTTACTGATTGCATTTTTGGCATCAGTATCGATCACTAATCCCCTGATAGTTATTTTGAAAAAATATTTCATGTACAGAATTGACCTCTCTACAGATTTATTATAAGTATTATAGATAGATTTGTACAAATATATTGTAAGTAAATCCCAGGAGAGAAAATATTTTTTAAATAAGCAGGTACCTAATTTAAGGGTACCAAGAAGGAAATGAATCTATTGTTTTCGAATTTTGAACATTCAACATTTTAAAATTCCATGCAACTTGATGATTTGGGGAAGCGTATCTAATCTACTGCCTTGAAATCTATACAAATTAAAAAATATTGAAACGCAAATCACACTGGAATCCTCTCATAGAATATTTTATTAGACGTGATCATAAATACGCTTACATAGTCGGAGTAAGTTGCATCTTTAATGACTGAAACTAAGTATAAAATTGATTCAACCTCGCTTCTAAAAGTAAATTTGCGCGCCAACCACCTGACTGGAACCAGACAGGAGTGAAATTAGAAAGTTCGTTTAAATAAAACCATATCGTATCATAGCGTATATCTATTGTTGTAATTGCTGGCTAAAGGAAATCTATCTGGATCTAATATAATAAGAATCTCATAATACTCGTAATCATCTTCTTCTACTATCTATATATTCTTCTATCTTCTTCTTCTATCTTCTATCTTCTATATTCTTCTTCTATCTTCTATCTTTTTCTTCTATCTTCTATCATTACTTATCTATCTATATCTATACTTATAATAAATCTGTAGAGAGGTCAATTCTGTACATTACATATATTTTCAAAATAACTATCAGGGGGTTATTAGTGATCGATACTGATGCCAAAAATGCAATTAGTAAAATTTTTGTCTGTCTGTCTGTATGTCTGTCTGTCTGTATGTTCGTTATAGAAACAAAAACTTCTGGACGGATTTTAACGAAACTTGGTACAATTATTCTTCATACTCCTGGGCAGGTTATAGTATACTTTTCATCATGCTACAATCAATAGAAGCAGAGCAGTGAAGGGAAGTGTTGGGAAAACGGAAGAATTTTTTATCAGTATGTTTGAACGCGCATCACGCAAAAACTAGTGCATGGGATTGAATGCGGTTTTCACCAATGTATTGCTAGAGGTCTAACTTAAAATTTAGGCACCATTTTATGGAAGTCAGTTATTTTTGAAACGCGATATCCACGCGTGCGACGCCGATGGCACAGCTAGTTTCAAATGAGTTCCGTCACGCATGGGCAAATGTCGAATTTAGCCGCAAAATTTTTCATTCGTGTAATTTTCTAAACTGCTAATGAAATAATGTGTCAAACAATTAAACATCATCTGGTCTTTCTTTCTCTCAGCTAAGGTTTACTCTTGCACTATAAATGGGCGCCAGTTACCCACAAACGGTTAAGAAAAGTTCAATTCTTAATTGATCTGAGGTCCGGATCGACCCGTCTTAAGGCTTACCTAGCGCTCTAACCATTGCATCAAAGACGCCGGCAGACATTATTCAGTATCAGGTTCCGTTTTACGTTCATCGTATCCCTTCATGCATCATAAAACTATTTGTGTATCGTAAAAGGGATGTCTGAACAATTGCTCAGCTGAAATCATTCTAAAATGTTTACATAAAACGTAATAGCGGATTGCGGCCGTGCGTGGAAGTACTGGCAGCGATTCGCATTGTGCCATCTGCTCACATTTAGATCCCTTATAAAATGTTACTGCACATTATCACACGTGGATATGGGCCTGGCCCGCGGTTATTTCGAAACGTTACCTTTTTATGGCACTAATGGAAAATACTGTTTAGCTTCCGAGTGATACGTTTCCTTTTACGCACTCTTTCAGTCGCTGCAATTTCAAGAACGGCTTTTATATTATGTACTTTCTCATCGTGAACTTACCTAACAAAGATCAAAGAAAGACTTCTTTACCTATTTTATTATATTAACTTCCTTAGTTGATGTCTGGAAATGCGTCTAATTTTTAATCATTGTATTATGTAGATACTACTTTATAAAATGAATTGTTTAATCATAATATTTAGTGATGAAAATCGGTTATAAATGGTTAATTAATAATTGAAAGTGTTCGCAACAATTTGCGCAAAATGGATTTCGACCTCTACATTTACGTTTATATTTTCAACGACTGACCGGCACCATCATCCGTGGTTACGTTACCCATACCACACACATAAACCAGGGAAATAAACATTTAATCACTGTAATAAATAAATACACATAACACCAACATAATTCGTGTGTGACTCGTCCAACACCATAACAAGGTCAGTTGTGCCTCTCTTTACTTGTCATATACCTAGTGGAAGTAAATTTGATGATAAGCAACAAGCTTCTCTAAAATATCATTAATATCTGAACATTTGGAATGCAATCTCATCAGATTAGTATAGATTTTAGGTATAGTTCTCTTATTAGTGTTAATATGACTGGCTCGGTGGCTCAATTGGGTTCGATTCCCACCCGGGACAAACATTCGTGTGATGAACACTTGTGTTTGTTCCGTGTCTGGGTGTTTATATTTGTATTTAAGTATGTATTTGTGGTACCTTCGTTGTTCTGATACCCATAACACAAGTGCTTAAGCTACTTACTTTGGGATCAGAGCAATGTATGTGATGTTGTCTGATATTTATTTATTTATTTTATTAATATAAAATAGTTTATAATAGTTAAAAACTACCAGAGGAATCTATTCTACCCTCTTTTATTATTGTAACTATAAATACTGTTAGACATAAATATTTTTTTCTTTCCCTTTTTTTCTTGTTCGATTTTCCTTTTTCTGTATGCTATCTGAGAATATTTATTGTTACATGTTATATAGTGGTACCAGACAGTGGTCTGGAATGTATACGTAAGAGTTAGATTATACCTACATGTGCGATTTCCGCCTGGCACAAATATTAAATCCGAATATTCAGAGAAACCAAGTGTAGGTACAAGCTTGAGCTTAGATCCAAGGTTGTGCAAATGACCATATAAATCATACTGAGTGACGTTAAATTGACATATCAGAGTCATAAATCAAAAGGGAATACCATAAGAGAACAAGTTTTGACAAGCCACTTAGCTCGGTTGAGGACAAAATGGTTTTTCGTAAAATTCACCCGTACGTGTATGTTGAGAAAGTGCGAGTGAGGCATATTCATTCAAAGAGTAATAGCTTACACGTACCAGGCTAATGTACCGTGCCGTACTCACCCACTCCAGTTCATAAATGCGCTAATTTTATAACGTCATACAGTTAATATTTCACGTCAAAGGTTCATTTGGAACTCGCTTCACGATAGATTGTACTTATTTACGAAGGTTGTACTTTTTTATTTTCATTCAGCACTTATATAAGCGTTATGTGCAGTGTTTTTTAAAATCCTGTACATTATATCCATATATTCTTTATTAACCCAAGACATGCCACACTGGGCCACACATCACCATCTAGTCCCAAACTAAGCCGAAGCTTGTACCTACTTTAGACTACTGATAAATTAAATACTTTTTTAAAATAAATACATGTATAGCGAATACCAAGATACTACAAACAAACAACACACAACGTTTCCATCAACGTTTTTAGCATAAAATTTATTTATATTATTTATATTTAAAATTTATGCTAAAAACGTTGATGGAAACAGCAACTTCTATTTCGCTTTTCATCGAGCATAGGGAAGCCACTCTCTACCGCATCTATCACGGGGAATGTTCTGAAGAATTGTTTGGTTTACTGCCTGCAGCTGAGTTTTTTGACTGCACCACCCGTAACCGATTGCAATTCTATCCTCATCATCGCGATGGTTGGCGATCCTCCACCGTACGCTTTATGAGAATTTCTTGCCTCGCGCATCGGTTTTGTGGAACCAACTTTCTGCGACAGTATTCCGAACAGCTACGATTTGGGAGCCTTCAAGAAACGAGCGGACTCCTATTTAAAAGCAGCGACCCCCAAACTCGAATTGAGTTGCGGATGTCCATGGGCGGTGTCGACTGCTTACTATCAGGCATCGCATTTGCTCGTCTGCCGCCACTTGCATAAAAAAAAGATTTATTATTCTGAGATAATAATGAAGAAAACCTTAATTATATCTGTTTGTTTTTACACGCTCTTCGAAACTACTGGCCGGATTTTATTTTATCTACACTAATATATAATATTACACTATACATGTTCATGCATACAAATGTTTGTAACGTGCGGGGATCGAGCCACGACCCTTGGCTCAGAAGGCAGAGGTCACTACCAATTGAGCCACCGAGCCAGTCGGTAGATAATAACTATTCCATTTGATGAACATTTCCTGATCAGTCATCAAAATTTGAAGAACTGGTAAATCTGATTTGGAACTCTAAGAGACTAGCCACCACACTATAACATGTGTAAGAATGACGTCATAGCAAAAGTTGTTCAGTGTAATGAGCACTTTCTGTTGATTTATAAAAATAGAAGATTCGGAACCATTTTTGTTGAGTCATCAAACCTGAAATATTTGATTTGAGTTCATGATTAAATAGCAATCAAGTCTTTGCGAAGCAGCAGGCACCAGCTAATATAACGTAAAAACTGTACAAAAATACTCACGAAAGCGATTCACACTTGACTTGTCATTCTTACTTTACTTTATCTGAAAGGCTGAATTAGCGCCTCCCTGAACTTGTTGACCTAAACTTTTTACTACATTAGTTTTATCTCGTTACCAAGAGTTCGCGTAAAAGGGATTTTGTTTTAACCAAATTTATACCGTTAATAGCATAGACGTAGGAACGGCTAAATGGCTTACCTAATAAGACCATAGATAATCAACTCAATTAACTTCTTATACAATTTATTCGGACTGTAATAATCGCCTTGAGAGAATAAAAAGGTAGGAGATTGTTAAATTATAAGATAGTATCCCTTAACCTTTTATACTTTTTCTAATGTATGAGATAATGTGCATCAAAGTTTAAGATTACCTAATAGGAAGTTAGGGCAAGAATGTCGATGGCTTAATAATGAAAATGACTAATGTAGAATTCCTATGGAAAATAATGATTGCTGCTCAACTGTACAGATACAATACAGATATAGGCACTATTCGTGGCCAAATTGTTCTCTCTAGTACCAACATAGTTAAAAATATGACAGAATAAATTATGTAGGAAAATTGCTATACTTAGTCTTTTTTACGGACTGATTTTAACTGATTGTTCCCTTGAACTGGAATAGTGTCTTTGTTGAGAATGCTTTTAGAGAAATCTCTTGACCGCGAGCGAAGCGAACAAAGCAATAAATAAATATATACCTATAAAATCGAGTTGTTTTTTGATCGAGATTTGTTTACTAAGCCCATGTACCTAACGTATCTTACGCAGTTGTGACTAATGCATCTGACCCGCGTCAAGCCATGACGAAGGTGAAAGCACCAGGTGTGGTATCTTAGTATTGACGGGGAGTACAAATTCAGCCCTACTATACTAAATAAACCTTTTCACATATTACAAATTGTTACCAAGATACGAGGAACATTGAGACATTTTATAAAATGAAACGGGGAACGTACTTAAATATTATTATTAATATTTAGTGATAATAGTATTTTATACGACAGTGCGTTTATTGTCTCACAGTATTTGAATAAATCATTCCAGCTGTTAATATCTATACTGACATCGTGTACGAGCAAATTTCGTTACGAGATAGATAACAAATCAATATTATCTAAATAGAAAACATACTTAGACATAATACATAGAAGCAGTCGGTAGAAGCATTTATTTAAAGTAACATATCGACGACGAAGCCTCATTATTAACATGGACTAAATTTTACAAAACCTGAAAAAACATAACTTATGCTTTTTCATATGCGAGATTTCGATGTACCCCGACATGAACATTACGACAAATCAAATGACACCTCGCTTATCAAAATCCGTCAAACCGTACAGGCTGAAGGATGTTCCAACCTTTTTTTAAATTATTGTAATTCGGCGCCAAATATCTGCTATTTTGATTTTGGTGTCACACACATTAATTAAGGCGAATCAAATAATACCTCACATGTAAAGATCCGTTCAGCCGTTTAGACTGTAGAACGTACCTACCTACCAAAGAAATTGACATACATAATTATAACATACCTTATCTCGAATAATTATAACAAACATTACCTCCTTTCTTCGACAGTCGGGTAAAGATCACGTACAATACGAAGTTTTAGCATTGACTTTGCCTGCATTAGGAAATTTTTATTACATACGTTCTACGTGATTTATCACTGATGCTGTTCCGTCGGGATTTATGCTTTTCGGGCTTGTGAACTAGCAGGAAGTCACTACAAACGATCCAACGTCTCAATTCAAAGTTCACGTCCTTTACTGAACAGAATTAATTTAAATGAAATCATCACAGTTTATTCTACAGAGATGGCGCTACGGGCGTTCAACCGACAAGAAAGCGCCTCAAGACTCATTTACAATTCCAATTAAGGACAATTCTCATTTACTTTTGTCCTATGGAAGTTACGAATCGGTGAGGGTCTCTGTTCACTTGTAACCTCAAAATAACCATTGGATAACATTTAACATATTGAATATTTTCTTTAAACATTGTGAGAAAAACATCTTATTGAAATGAAATGGAAACAAAACGTGCAAAATACATTTTGTATTTTTAGAATAGGAAAGTAAAAACTATGGGTGCTGAAACAAGATGTAATGTAGGTACCTAAAGTAATGTAGGTACATATTTTATTTCAATTGAATAACCAACTTAGGACATTTACATTATTTGTTATTTAAAAAAATATTATTATTATTTGAATATAATAATAAATGTCGACTGTAAGTGTAAGTAAACTGTATCCCTTTAAAACTTCACCAAACCAAGACTCACGGAGGGACCAAATCGTGGCAGACGAGTGAAGCCGTGGGATTTTCTTAAAGACCGCGTTCGTTTCCAATAGATACTGGTATTTGCTAAATCCTCGATTGCTAGCTTAGACATTCAATTTAACTTACTGCACGCGAGCCAAGATTTGTGATAGCGACCTCTTTGTCAGGAGGAAGTAATAACCAGAAAAATCTCTCTTCAGATTTTCGTTTATTTGAGTCTTTGAGCTTAACTTATTTAATGATGAGTTAAGCCGTACAACCACGTATGTGTAATAAAAAAATAATAAAACATTTTTTTTATTCTTGTTTGACTTTTTTTATTCTTTTGATGACTTCACTCCACATGATGGTAAGCGGTCGTGAGGTCCAAATGTTAGGTGGACAGGCACATTAGGGCAAACCCACCGCGCCTGTCGCCATTACCCTGAGGGCCACTGAGATGCCGTTTCACGACTCGGCTAAAGAACCCAGGATTGTAAGAGGAAGGAAACACATGAGCATGAAGAACATTGTCAAGTAGACAACTATAGTTGTGATTATAGTCACCCAATGCGTTGGCAATAAAGGCACGGTAATAATTTTATGTAGATAAGTACTAAGGTACCTCTACCTTCTAATAATAAGAATAATCTGCTCTATTATCTAATAATAACAAATACCTACTTATAGACCTACTTTTATACCGATTTATTAATATTATAGTATTTATTAATAGCATCATCTCTGTGAACGGCATTAACCAAAACTCGGAACTCGTGAACCTTGTTAATGTTCCTAATGTTTACCTTTATACAGAGGGAAAAGAATTGAGTTTAATTTGGGAGGTACCTATTGGCGGTTTGCTGAATGACGGGATAGCGCGTTGCGGCTACACTTTAGAGGGTCCTAATAGGCCTATAAATTCTCCTTTATGTATAGCATGTACACGAACAGGATGGCTTTTAAAAATTTTAACATCGCTTAGAGCAAAACGTTGCACTCGGTCTGTTATTAGAATTTCATAAACTTTCATTTTGACTGGCTCGGTGGCTCAATTTGTAGTGACCCCTGCCTTCTAAACCGAGAGTCGTGGGTTCGATTCCCACTCGGGATAAACACTCGTGTGTTGGATATTTGTGTTTGTTCTGTGTCTGGGTGTTTATATTTGTATTTAAGTATGTATTTGTGGTACCTTCGTTTTTCTGCTTACCGCAAGTGCTTAAGCTACTTGCATTGGGATTGGAGCAATTTAAGTGATATTTTGTGATATTTATTTTTAACTTGTAATTTTTTATTTATTTTAGTATTCAATTGTGGACAAAGGTCTGGCCGCCCAAAGAATTCACTTTCCGGTAATAACTAGGACTAAAAGTTTGTTCACGGTCTTGGAACTGCGCGAAGCTTTGAAACAGGAGATAGATCTACCGTCTTCAATTTAGCTTCGCTTTCCATCAGACGTAGGAAGCCATTATGTCGTGCTACTATAAATAAAGAAAATAAAAAAAATCTCAGTTATGAACAATTTTAAATACGATAAGTATTTGGACTGTAATTAAGTTTATTTTTATTACCTAACTTATTATTCAAAATTTTGAAGAAAACTCTAGAGCAAAGAAACTGTGTAATTTTATGGCCCTCAGTCAAAAAATGTTATAAATTTGTTGTACGTTTTGTCTACATTCTTTAGTGATTAAGTCAATGTAGATATTCGTCATTACCTTAAAAGTCACCTAAGTTTTAAATAGATATACTTATTGCGAAGTTAAGCCCAGGTGTGGATGTCATCTCGACTAGAGGGAAACATTTTTCTCAAACATGAATTCATATTTTCCGGAGACAAATTACCGTATTTATAACACTTGAAAAGTTTGTACCCGGCATAGTGGGGTTATTTCATTGATTGCCTACTTAGTCATCTCAAGTTAAGAGCTGATAGAAAGTTATTATCCCCCCAAAAACATTTTCATGTAAAATGTAGCCAAGACGAGGGCGAGACCACATTGCGTGCACTGTCAAAAAGTTATCAGATGTCATGAAGGGCCAAGCTGACTACAACTCTACACGCCCCCAATTATTCTACAATCACAAACTTAACATCTTTGGCAAAATATGTGGATGGCCGTTTCGCATAATAATGAGGGTAATTTTTTTTTTCGTTTCCACAATAGTTCTTACGAAAGCTCAACGGCCAAGCCACATATTTTGGCAAAGATGTTAAGTTTGTGATTGTAGAATAATTGGGGGCGTGTAGAGTTGTAGTCAGCTTGGCCCTTCATGACATCTGATAACTTTTTGACAGTGCACGCAATGTGGTCTCGCCCTCGTCTTGGCTACATTTTACATGAAAATGTTTTTGGGGGGATTTCACCTCTTTTTGTAGGTTGCTTGTTTATTGCAGTATTGTATTTTTACTTATTCTCCCTATTTTTTAGTAATTATTCCCTGAATAAACATATATATAGTACGCAGTCAGTTCATCATCATCATCAGCCTATAGCACTCCACTGCTGGACATAGGCCTTTCCAGTTGTTCGCCACTTCTGGCAAACAACTGGAGGCTTTTCCCTCCGGTGACACTGCTGCCCGTCATCGGCCTGTGATATTTACAGACCGTTCCCATTTGTCGGGTGTCGGGTCCGGATTTTAATCGGAGGTTACAGTGGCAGAACATTTATATTATATGGAGCTATTCACACTTGTTGGAATCCGATTTCTAACCGGGCCCGACAAGAAATGTTGGGTGTTTTGCCAGCCCTCTATGCCCGGAAAAAATAGCCTCGCCTATGAATATGAATGGCGATGTTCACATTTGTCGGATGTCGGGACCGATAACCGATGATTGAAACTTGTATATTAGTTGATAATAAGTATGGACTGGTAGAGAATGCCACACGGCATTAAGGCCGCCATTTGTACTTTCATCATCATCATGATGATGAAGATGATGATGACGATGTTATAGTTTTCTGGCTCGTCCAATGGTTGACTGTTAGAGAATGCCACACGGCATTAAGTCCGCTATTTGTACTTTCATCATCATCATGATGATGATGTTGTTATAGTTTTCTGTCTTGCCCAATGGTTGACTGGTATAGAATGCCACACGGCATTAAATCCGCCATTTGTACTTTCATCATGATGATGATGATGATGATGACGATGTTATAGTTTCGTGGCTCGCCCAATGGTTGACTGGTAGAGAATGCCACATGGCATTAAGTGCGCCATTTGTACTTTCATCATCATTATGATGATGATGACGATTTTATAGTTTTTGGCTCGCCCAATGGTTGACTGGTAGAGAATGCCACACGGCATTCAGTGCGCCATTTGTACTTTCATCATCATCATGATGATGATGATGATGATGATGATGATGATGATGACGATGTTATAGTTTTCTGGCTCGCCCAATGGTTGACTGGTAGAGAATGCCACGCGGCATTAAGTGCGCCATTTGTACTTTCTTTGAGCAATAAAGCTTAAATAAATACGACAACCGATAAAAAACGGACTAATTTTAGGGGTTGGGGTGGTAAAGTTTAAAGTTTTAGAATTTTCCTCTAGCTTGTATACTAATATCAGCTTACATACCAAATTTCAGCTTTCTAAGACTTCAGGAAGTACCCTAAGAATTTTAGGTTTCATACAAATTACCATCCCCTAATTTTAGGGGTTGGGGGGGCAAAGATTAGAGTTTTATAATTTTTCTCTTGTTTGTTTGCTAATAGCAGCTTATATACCAAATTTCAGGTTCCTAGAACTTCAGGAAGCACCTTAAGAATTTTTTGTTTCATACAAATTGCCATCCCCTAATTTTAAGGGTTGGGGGTAAAGTTTAAAGTTTTATAATTTTCCTCTAACTTGTATACTAATAGCAGCTTACATATCAAATTTCAGCTTTCTAAGACTTCAAGAAGTACCTACCCTAAGAATTTTATGTTTTATACAAATTGCCACCCCTTAATGTTAGGGGTCGGAGGGTAAAGATTAAAGTTTTATAATTTTTATCTTGTTTATTTGCTAATAGCAGCTTATAGACCATATTTCAGCTTTCTAGACCTTCAGGGACCACCTTAAGAATTTTTGTTTCATACTAATTGCCATCCCCTAATTTTAGGGGTTGGGGGGGTAAAGTCTAAATTTTTATAATTTTTCTTTTGTTTGTATACCAATAGCAGCTTACATACCAAATTTCAGCTTTCTAAGACTTCAGGAAGTACCCTATAATTTTGATGATCAGTGAGTCAGTCAGTCAGTCAGTCAGTCAGTCAGTGACGAAATCGCAGGTTTTTACATGTTAATAAAAACCAAAGTATCAAAGCTACGGTTATCAAACTTTGTATGTGTAATAAGTGTACTGATGGCATTCTATCTTGAAAATTTTAACTATTAAGCATCATTCAAACCAAAGTTATGAGGGTTCAAAAAAACGGCGAAACCTTTCGAGAAAAGATAGGTAGTGCCCTTGCGCTTCGCTTGGCTCGTCTTGGCGAGGGCACGACCGTGCCCTCAGATAATGATCGATAAATTTGTTTAGTAAGAATTCATGAACAATTAGGATACGTAAAAATTTGCATGGCTACACTATCTTAACTATACTAGCTAAGCTAAGCGCAATCCTATAATTAATGGAAAAGAAATATTATTGCTTTGTTTCGTAGTACCTCTTAAAGGTATCATTAAGTAATTGTTAAATATGAATCGTCTCGTCATACTCGGGCACACTTTTGCGTATAATACTCTTACGGCCAGATGATGGAGAGTAGAATATTACTACAATGTGGTATCCAAACCGGTCCGACATTTGTCACGATACTGCGATTAATTTGCGCGATTAACCCCCGATTTGTCAAGGTCCACCCGCAGTATGTTTTATGGCGCAAGATGATTCCGTTATTTATTGACTTTGAACTGAAATAAACATACTGGACATCATTCAGGCGCAGATAAAGTAAAAGTGATGCTAATATTCGAAATTGATTTATTATATTACAATATAATAACGATTTATCTATTACATTAACGTTTCATTTTCCATCAATCAATAATTCTACAGACTCGGTCCATCCTTGCTGAATATAGGCCTCCTTTAATTTGCACAACATTTCTCTATACGAGTATAGGTGCTTACTCATATTTCTGCATCCAATTCTTTTAAGGTTATTAGGCCAACGGGTTGTGAATTCCCCAGTGTAGGTCATAACTGGTAGGAGACATTGATTGTCTGACATTTTAGACTCTGCGGTAGGGGTGACGTAAAGATCTGAGCTTCCCAAATGCTGCTCAGCACATGTAAATCATCACTGTAGTATTGTCTGTTCCGGATAAACATACTCCTCAACCACTTGGAGGTTGAAATTTCGTGAATGAAACGTTCAACGTCTTGACTGAACGTCATTTTTAGCATAGTCGTTGAATGGGTCAAAGCCGACTGTGTAATGTTTAGTTTTTAATTTTTCTTTAACTTTTAATGCAATCTGTAAATCTGTCTGTCTGTATGTTCCTTATAGAAAAAAAACTGCTGGACAGATTTTAACGAAACTTGGTACGATTATTCTTTATACTCCTGGGCTATATACTTAGTATACTTTTCATGACGCTACAATCAATAGCAGCAGAGCAGTGACGGGAAGTGTTGGGAAAACGGGAGTAATTTTTATCTGCATGTTTGATAGCGCATCACGCGAAAACTAGTGCATGGAATTAAATGTGGTTTGCACCAATGTATTTCTAGAGGTCTAACTTAAAATTTAGGTACCGTTTTATGGAAGTTCGATAATTTTGAAACCCGATATCCACGCCGC